>JAPVLO010000147.1:1652500-2852500 GCA_027257055.1 Cephalopachus bancanus | reverse complement strand
TGTGTGAGCCAATGGACCCAGTGCAAAAGACCTGCCTTCAATGTGGGCGGGCCCATCTGATTGACTGTGGCCTTGGGTAGGAAAAAAAAAAAAAGACAAGAGAAAAAGAATTTCCTTTCTTTCTTTCCTGGAGTGGGGACTCTCTTTTCTGCCTTCCCAACTTGGACATAAGAATTCCAGATTCTCCAGCCTTGAAACTCCATGACTTGTATTAGCAGCCCTCTGGGTTCTCAGGCTTTTGGCTTTGAACTAAGATTTATACCGTCATCTTCCCTAGTTCTGAGGTGTTCAGAGTTGGACTGAGTCACATCACCACATCTTAGGGTCTCTAGCTTACAGATGGCCCATCGTAGGACTGCCTTGCCTCCATAATTGCTTGAGTCAGTTTCCCCAATACGCCCCTCACACGTATCTATATCTATCTGTATATAGATAGCTGTAGATAGATATTGATTCTGTCTTTTTGGAGAATCCTGAGACAGATTTTGGTAGCTAGGAGTGGTTCTAGAGGAGGAGAATGGTAAGAATGAGTTTCCTTAACTGTTTTTGGGGTTTCCAGAATTTGCTCATTAATTTGATTAGATAAAAAATGTTAAGGATTCTACTTCCAATAGTACAGAGTACTATTAGGTAGTACACTGATAGGTCATGATGTGAAATGTAAACAGACATATGCAAAATCTCTGCATTTTATACACCTAATCAAACACTTATAAGTAGCAAAGAATTTGGCCGAATTATTTCTATACCCTAGAGCTTTAGGAAAGGTGGAATTTAAGACCAATAAACCAGGATATCTGGCAGGAGAAATTTCTAAGCAAAATATCGAGGGATCTATGCGGCTGATTTTAATTGCATATAGTAAGCTGCAAAAGGAAAGGCATGACTTAAAGACGGAATTTAGAATTAAAAGAGCAGAACAAAAGTATTTATTTTTATTTTTATTTTACAGATGTGGAGTACAATTCGGGGTTAGGTATATAAGTGGCAGGTAAAGTTTGGACCTCCCTTTGGTCCCCACTTCACCTTGTTTGAGATCAGGTACCCTTATTGATGTCATGTACCCCCCTCCCCTGGCAATTTCCTGCTACTAACAGTCCCTTTCTTATAATAATATGTTCAAGGTCTGCTTATGAGTGAGAACATGTGGTATTCAGTTCTTTGTGTCAGTGATAGATCACTGAGGATTATAGAATCTAAATTCATCCAACTTGCTGAGAAGTCCATAATTTTGTCCTCCTTTATGGCTGTGTAATATTCCATCATGTATATGTACCACATTTTCTTTATCCAGTCCACTATTTTTATTTATTTATTTATTTATTTAAACTTTTAATTTTTTAATTTTAAAGTTGTGGGGTACAATTCAGGGTTAGGTATACAAATGTTCATTATGCAGGTACCCAGTCCACTTTCGATGAGCAGCACGGTTTGGTTCCATGTTTTTGCTATTGTGACTAATGCTGCAATAAACATGCGTGTGCAGGTATCTTTTTTTGTTTTAGAATGATTTGAGTTCCTCCAGGTATTTTCCCAGAAGGAGGATTGCTGGGTCATAAGGAAAGTCAAATTTTAGATTTTTTAGGAATTGCCACACTGGTTTCCACACAGGTTGTATTAGCTACACCCCTCACCAACAGGGTAAAAGCATTCTTTTCTCCCCCTTATTTTCTCTAACATCTGTTGTTCTTTGAGTTATTCATGATGGACATCTTGAAAATTTTCAGCCTGGCCAGGTAAAAAATGAAAAAGTGTATTCAGAGAGCAAACCAAGGGTGTGGCTAAGTGACCATTTGCTAAGGAGATTAGTACCAATAGAAAGAATCATCAAGACAGCAAGAGAATGATGCAGGCAATGCAGAGCTTTGAAGCTGCCCCTCTCACCACAAGCCCAGAGCTCTAGGAGGGCAGAATGATTCTGGAGGATGGTACCTTTGACAGGCTTGCTGCCCAGAGCCACTTTGTATCTCTGCTCTCTGAATCCCAGCACAGTGCTTCTCGGCAGCTTTAGCTGTGACTCAAGCAGGCCCAAGTGAGGCTCGACTTGCTGCTGCTCTGGAAGGTCTAAGCCATAAACCTTGGTGATGGCTACATGGAAGGCTAAAGATGGAAGGGCAAGAGAGGGTGAGAGCAAGAAAGGGTTGAGCTCACATTTATAACAAATTCACTCTTGAGATAAAGAGCCCACATTTGTGATAACCGGGTTAATCCACCAGTGAGGGTAGTACCCTCATGACCTAATCACCTCTTAAAGATCCCAGGAATATGCCTCAGGATAAATAGTGCTTGAGTCTCACCCTTATCTGAGTTAGATGAGACTTTGGACTTTTGAGTTGATGCTGGAACGAGCTAAGACTTTTGGGCCTATTGGAATGGAATCATTGTGTTTTGCATGTGAGCTGTGGGGGCATGGCTTCCTCCGTCTAGACTTCAGAGGATGCCTGGATTCCAGGCAGACTCATCACAAGGGCAGAGGCACTGAAGAGTTCCCCTTGGACAATGCCTAGTGGAACCCTGGGAGTAGGGCTACTCCCTAGAATGCAAAATTGTAGAGCTATCGGCTTACAGCTTCAGCCTGGGAGAGCTGCAGGCCTCAGGCTCCAACCTGTGAGAGCTGCTGGGTGGACTAAGTCCAGCACAGGCTGCCTGAGGCCTTCATGGGCCAACCCTTAACTTAACATTCCCTGGATGTGGTACCTAGAATCAAAGGACGGTTTTCTCCAACTTCAAGACTTAATGTAGCTTTCCCTGTTGGGTTTTAGACTGACTGGGGAGCAGTTACTCCTTTCTTCTTGTCTATTTCTCCTTTTGTTGGAATGGGAATGTCTGTTTTATGCCTGTTCCACCATTGGATTTGGAAAGTAGTTACTTCTTTAATTTCACAGGCTCGCAGCTGGAAAAGAATATGCCTCAGGATAGTACCTTGAGTCTCACCCATATCTGATTTAAATGAGACTTTGGACTTTTGAGTTGATACTGGAATGAGCTATTTTGGGGCTCTTGGAATGGAATAAATGTCTTTGGCATGTGAGGAGGACGTGAATTTGGGGAACTGGTGGCAGAAGGTTATGGTTTGAATGTGTCTTCCAAAGTTCGTGCATTGGAAACTTAATCCCCAAAGTAACAGTGTTTGAGAGGTGGGATCTTTAAGAGGTGATTAGGTCATGAGGGTACTACCCTCGCTTAGAGATTAATGCTGTTATCACGAATGTGGGCTCTTTATCTCAAGAGTGAATTTGTTATAAATGTGAGATAAGCCCTTTCTTGCTCTCTTGCAATTGCCCTTTCTTGCCCTTCCATCTTTAGCCATGAGATGAGGCAAAAGACCCTCCTCAGATGTGGGACCTTCGATCTGGGACTTGCCAGTCTCCAGAACTGTAAGAAATAAATCTGTTCTTTATAAAGTACCAAGTCTGTGGTATTTTGTTACAGCAATGCAAAATGTACGAAGATAGTCCCCATTCTTTTCAGACTTGAAGAAGAATCGCAGGCAATAAAACAATGAGTTCAGATAGAATAAATTAGTAACACATGGAGCTGAAACTTTTAAGGTTTCATTTCCGGGGTAGCCAGATAAATATATTTACACAAGAGCTGTTCGAGTCATACAGATTTTAAGCTAATACTTGTGTAAGTGGAAATAGTTTTTCTGAAAGTTGTCAAATAATGGTTTCAGTAACACAATTCCTCTGTTCTATTCACATGGCCATGATGTAGGTACACAAAAAGAGCCTCATTTGGGTGGGGAAAGTTGTAATTTTGCAGGAGTAAAATCACATGGACAGTGTAGACATAAAATCATCTCTAAATTAATAATGATGTAGGTACAAAAAATATGACAGCAGGTTACTTTATGTGGCTCTCTTGCCATAGAAATCGATGCGCTGGCATGGCCTTTACATTGAGGTATGCATGAGGATACTCAGCGCCTTTCCAAGGAGTGTGCAAACATGATTGTTTTAGGGGAAGAACTTCCATATTCTCACCTTCCATACACACTTTTTCCTTAGGTTAAACTGCAGGAGGAACACGCAGATCTGGTGTTCTGATGGTCTGCTATTCCAGTTGCCCTCCTTCAAAGCATGTTTCTTTGACTTTTCGAAAGTATCTGAATCCTCCCTTGATGTATTACCCCCGAGCATAAAAATCAGGACACCAAGCAAAAGAATGCTTCAAAATAGTGGTTTAAGTGAAGCCTCCTTTAATGTAGGCACCATAAACCCACACTAGAGTTCTTCTCTTTCCTTGTTTCATACAGTTTTATGTAAAGACAAAAGCATGGCTCTAGAAACAGGATATTTTAATCTATGTAATGATATTCTGAGTCCAGATGCACTTTAGAGTGGACAATGAAAATGATGACAATTTTCAGTCAACCATATTGCCTTTTGTACTCTTCCAACTACTGTCAAAGGATAAATCACCTCAGAGAGCATCCAGTGAGAACAAAACAGAGAATTTGGCCAGTTTGGTAAAGGGGATAAACTTAATTGACCCAGGTCGCAGGAAAGTTCTTTGTGATATATATATAGATAGATATAGACATAGATGTAGATATATCTATGTCTACATCTATATCTTTATCTAATCTCTATATATGGATAAAATATAAAAGTATATGCAGATATATGTGGTGTCATATATATATATATATATATATATATATATACACACACACACATATATATGTATAAATTTTTCTTCCTAGAATTAAAAAAAAGATATGTTTCATGGAGCAAAGTGTTGATACATCTATTTCAATTGAAAAGTAAAATTGACCTTTTCTTATTGACTTTGTTGATTAAGTTATGTGACAAATCTTTTTCTATTAATTGAATGAGCTAACTCTGTAGCTACAAGGTGTGTGTGTGTGTGTTGTGGTGTGTGTGTGTGTGTTTAACATCAGGTTTATTGAGGTATGATTTGAAAACAGTAACATGTATCCATCTTGGGCATTCAATTCTATGAGTTTTGACAAATATACACAATCAATTAACTACCACAACAATCAGGATACAGAATATTTCTATCACCCATGAAATTTCTTTGTGTCCTACTGTAGTTAATCCTCTCCACTTTTTATCATGAAATATACATTCATGATATGGACATACTGCATTTGTTTAACTGGTTAATGGACATTTGGGTTGGTTCCAGTTTTTGGTGATTATGAATAAGGCTGTCAAAAACATTCCTACATGTTTATTTACATGGGGAAATATTTTTGTTTCTCTGGTGTTTTTGCTACATCTAGGAATGGGATTGCTGGGGTTTATGGTAAGTGTATATTTAAATTAACTTAAGCAACAAGTTATTTTTTAACGTGTGCTCCCATTTTGTATTCTCATCACAATGTATGGCAGTGTTTCTGCACCCTTGTGAATATTGGTACTGTTAGTTCTTAAAATGTCAGCCATTCTACTAGGTATGTAGCAGTATATCATTATCATTTCAATGCACATTTCCCTAATGACTAATGATTAAAAATCTTTTCATGTGTTAGATTGCCACCTATACTTCGTCTCTGTATCTATTGTCTGTTTAGATTTTGTACCCAATTTTTATTGGGTTGATTGTTTTCTTATGACTGAGCGGTGAGATATATGTATTCTGCACACAAGTCTCTTATGAGATACGTGTTTTTGCAGTTATAACGTTTTGATGACAGTATATTTAAAACATAAGATGTGAACGTATTATTTTATAAAAATAAATTGTATTGGCAGAGGTATATTAAGTAAACTATGTTTCGGTTGTCCTAATTATTCCTGAAAATATTAAGTTAAACAAGGTATCTCTGAAAGAAAAAGAAACAGATATAATTGTCATTTGTTAAGTCTTAGTAAAGTCTTTTGGAACATAGTCTAGAAACTGAGAAGGCAAATGGCTTTAGCAACTGTGTTACAAATCATTTTTCAGGTCAAGTTATTCATAATTTTTTATCTTAAAATTATATAATTGAGTTGTTAGCTAATAAACTATTAAATATAATTTTTGATGGTTAATTGCTAAGTGATTTTTGGCATAACCCAAAAAGTTAAAAAAAATTCACTATTACAGAATTCCTCCCTATATTCTCCAATTCATCCTTAGATGTAATCAATGTCCTTTAGTACTTACATGAATAAATACAATAGCTAAACAGGATTTATGAGTAACTGTGTCACTCTGGCAATAAATATTTATTAAGGAATAAACTACTACTTGGGAAAAATGAAAAACCCCATATATTGTATTTAGAGAAGAATTTTCAATAAAATACATTACTTATCAACATTTATGTTATTTCTGCTATTGTTTGATGCTAATAATTTGAAATAATATCATCCTTAAAATTTTTTTAACTTTAAAGCCTTGTGACCATAGAAACATTTTCAAAAATTAAATTTTATTTTATATTCATGTTTCTTTTTTGCAGAAAAGTATGTTTGGGTGATCATAGTTTGCTCCTTTTTTATTTTGTAGAAAGGGGAAAACGTTCCATCTTAAAATATTTTCCATTAGGATACTATGAATCTAAAGAGAAAACAAAATAAAAGAAATGTCCTATATATGTTTTTATGAACAATTACGAGTCTCTAATTGGTACAGTATTTAGAGTCTAATGGAGACATCTAGAATTGTTAATATTTATAATTCTCTTAATATTTCCTTTGCAACTATTTTAAATATCAACTTAAAAATGTGCTTGTGGTAGATAATTTTTCCAAATTCTTTTAAGGGTTTGAAAGTAAAAATTTTGAAAGGTAGGTCATGACCTTTATAATTCTTTCCCTTTTCTCCCTGGCAGTTGTGACATTTGGCCCTGATCTCATTGTTCTAGTTTTCAAGCTTCTCAGTTTGCAATTACAAAGGCAATAATTTTCCCTTGACACCAAGTGGATGGCTAGCTCATCCAGGGTCCTGTGTCCTTCCCACATTGACTGCCTGGCAGCAGACCCTGGGCTGTCCACGCCAAGCTTCTTTCTCCAAACCTACTTCTTGACATTCTTCCTAAGCAGCTCAACAAAAGCATCATAAAAAGACAAAACACCCGGAGAGGTTCTAAACCAGGTATTCAGAAATGTATAAAAGAATTTATTATTGAGGCTTGGGGTTTTGTTTACTAACTGATTTTTGCTCTCTCTTGTTTTCTGGTCTAATACTTCATGAGAGAGAGAGTAAGCAAGAGAGAGAAAGCACAAATCTCTTGTTTTGGTGGAATCCTGAAAAGTGTTTTTGAAAGTTTTCAAAGCTTTGGACTGAAACCCGCAAACCAAACTGAATTGCTCACATCTCACAAATGCACAACCATGTGTACTCGACACCTGCAATTTTTTATACATCAAAGTTTGGGCTCTACTGCATTCAAAGAGCTCCTGTCATCAGGCCCCTGAGGGGCATGCATATAGCGAAAGGAAGCAAGCTCATTTGGCAGACAGGTATATCAGACTCTCCAGAGGAAGGTACTCTATTTCAAGAAAGAATGAACAGTCACAGACATTCAGAGAGGGCCTAGCATAGAGCTCCCCGAAGGCAAGTCTACCCTGTGTCCTGCTAAGCCTCCAGACCTATAATTGCGAGGCATTCTGCTTTGCACCAGGTGAATCTAACACTCATTTGCCTCTTTGTGATCCTCAGGACAATGCCATAGTTTTTCTTTCTTTGGGTGGTTCGTTGTTCCCCCTTCCTCTTAAGTACTGAACTGAAGTTCTTTGTGGAGTCTCCCCCTCCTCCTCGTAGGTTTGGCACTTATTTTCTCCATTATTTCAATGAGGAATGACACCACAGGCATGAAGCCAGTCCTACCGGCGCTTTACACTTTCCCTTTTCTACAAAATAAAAAAAGGAACCAAACCAAACATACTGCAGCTTCAGGGATTGTGACTGATTTCTAAACCCTCTTTGCTCTGTAGTAGAATTCTGGCTGTCATTCGACATTTGGCTTTTTTTTTTTCCACTGGGCCCTTGAGCAAACTTTATTTATCGTGCACAATGACTTTCATGACTACATAATACAGAAAATATTTGCTTCATTATGAAGCCAGCTGAATATTTATTTTGATTTTTGTTACTTGTGGTAAACAGAGTTCAAAACACTCTCTACTACCATTGTTCCAAACTAGTCAGAAACAATGTAAACAGTCAGCATAGTGATTGTGTGGCCCAGATCTTGTAATTGCCTCACCAACCTTCCCAGCACAAGGAAAGTTTTGTTAAAAAAAAAAAAGTTCATGTTCATTTGCAATTTTAAAACAACTTTTACCCCTCAGGACTGTCTTCAGTCCATACTGGTGACTGCCTTTATAAGAAGTCATGTTACAATGAAATCCTTTCAAGGTACTTCTGGAACTAAACCTTTCCTTTGGATGAGGTCCAAGGTAGGCCTAATTCTGTTCTAAGACAAGCAGCATTACTTCAAAGTTCAAGAGTACTATTTTTTAGATGACATAGGTAGGAACATGTGTTGGGGAAAATATATATTTGTACCCAGGCACATTTTATCTATATTAAGATATATGTCACTGACTGCTGATTTCATTTAGTTATAGAACCAATCATCTGCCTTGTGCACCTCAATGGGCTTTAAAATATTGTCCGGACTTGGAATGGACCCATCTGGCCGTCTACATGGTCCACTTTCTACATATTCACATCATGATAAACATGTCAGCCCAAACTGCCTGCACTGGCATCTTGTTTGCTGACTTTTTTGTGATAAATACTTTTTATAATTTGGTAGAATTTGGCTTACTTAAAAATCCCACCTATAAAACCCATACCTATTTATTTTTGCCTTTTAAAGAAAAAAAAAAAATCCAGAGTAGCAGAATATCTTTAGTTCCTATCTTTAAATGCTTTGAGAAAACCATGTACACCAGCATGAATCCAGACTAATATTTATGTCAATATCCTCCCACTCCCCCGGGCATATCTTCCCACTAAGAATTTGAGAGTGAGATTTTAGTTTTCATCTTAGACTTAAGCTCACACGTAGAGTTTCTGGAACTTCAATCCTAAAAGACCTCTGTGGAGTTGCTTTATTCCTTTCTCTATAGTACGTTTATAAAACACCCATATTCCAGCTAGAGGTGATCACACAATTGGGCGAATGTGATGGCCATGCACTAGAGGAAGGAATCTTGGGTTCTGGGATCAGACCTGGAATCAAACCCTTGAAGACTGGCCTCCAGCAGACACATAGTATTTCACCTGTGCACATCTTTTTTTTTTTTTTTTAACCTGTTGTAAGAATATTTGCTGCTTGATGACAGGGTTATGTCTTTTGCATTACCCTAAATATTTGGTAAAAGGAAAACAGATGCAGGTAATTATAATGGAAGGGCAAATGAATGGCACACAGGCCTTCATCACTATTTCCTGGTTGTATGATCTTGAACAAGTTACTAATAGTTGTGAACCACAGTTTTGTCTAAAAACTAGGAGAAAAAATTCCTACATGATAAAGTTACTCTAAGGATTAAATGTAATAAATGTCTATAAGCATTTGAAGCAGTATTGTGCTTAGAATAAGTAGTGTCTCATTATTCCAAGTATATTGTTTTGATTATTTTGATAATCATGTTTTTTTTACATGAGAAGAATTAAATGCAGGTTTTCAAAAATATTGGATTTTCTGAATATATACAAATAAATGTCAATCGAAGATGTTTTCCAAAAAATTCAACTGATGCAAAAAATTTTTCAAGATGTCTTCAATCAAGTAGAGCATCAAATACTTTCAGTATTTGTATATGAGTCTTGGTTCTTATTTTCTTCTTTCATGTACATTTGGTGTACATTTTTGTAACAAATTTTCTTTAAGTTTTTAGTTTTCTCATGAAAAAAATGGATTCACAAAACTTGGAAACTTTAGAATAAAGCAAATACCAAGTCGTATATTAACTGCCCATTTTGTAAATAATGAGATATTGAAGGACTCTTAAATACACTGTGATTAAAAGATATGTCACAAGGGTATCATTTTAGTGTTTGGGAATGTAAGTACACTATAAAGATTTTGTATCATCAAGTTCGATGTTCAATTTATTTTTGCATTTTACACAAGCAAATTCAAAGAATTCACCGTCAGTGATCCTATTTTTTTCCACCCTGAGAATAAAACTTATTTTTGATGCTTAATGGTAGTGACAGATTGGCCAGCTTTGGAACCAAAGTTTGTATTTTTAGGGATCACCAAATTGAGACAGCGAAGAGAAAATCTGGTTACCACTGTCACAACAATCAGGAAGAATTTAATCTTCTTGAGAAGGGACCGTTCCACCAAAGAAAATGAACATGCATATTTATTTTATTGAAGAATACCACAGTGTTTAAGAACTTGAGCTTGGAGTTCAACTGACTGGATTTGAAACCTGAATCCATCACATTCTATTAGGCAAGTTACTCAAACTCTCTGAATTTCAATGTCCTCACCTGTGAAATGAGGGTAATCATAGTACCTACCATATACTAGATTGTTGGGAGAAAATTAATTAAGGCATACAAAGGACATGGAAAAGTGCCTGCTGCAAAGTTCAAGGGTGTGAGCCGTGAGCCGTTGCTGATGCAATTAGTCCCTTGGTAAGAGTCACAGATTTTTTCTTTTAATTGGTAGGAGGAAAGACATTAAGTATGGCAGTTTTGCAATTGCCATTCTTAAGCAAAAGGTTTTTTTTGTTTTTTGTTTTTGGAGTTGGAGTCTCACTCTGTTGCCCAGACTGGAGTGCAGTGGCCGCTCCCGGCCACCGCAGCCTCGACCTGCTGGGCTCCGGCGATCCTTCCGCCTCAGCCTTCCAGTAGCTGGAACTACAGGTGCGCGCTACCACGCCCGGCTAATTTTTTTGATTTGTTGTAGAGATGAGGTCTTGCCAAGTTGCCCGGGCGGGTCTCGAACTCGCGAGCTCATGCAATTCACTCACCTCAGCCTCCCAAAGTGCGGGATTACAGGCTGAGCCACCGAGCCTGGCTAAGCAAAAGTTTTAAGGATCTTTCCCTACCCCCATGACTGTGTGCCATTCATTTGGCCTTCACTTATAATTTCCTGAATCTGTTTTCCTTTAACAAGTACTTAAGGTAATGCAAAAGACATAACCCTGTCCTCAACAAGGAAATATTCTTACAACAGAAAAAAAAAAAAGGTGCACACAGGTGAAATACTGAGAATTTGCTTGGCTTATTATTATTATTATTTTCTCTTTTAGGATTAGATTCAAAATGGTAAACTCTGTAGAATTTCACATATACGTAATTCACATTTTTTCTCTTGCTCACATGAAAGTCAATGTTGGAGAACCATAGATTTTGAAATAAAAAAGACCCAAGTTCAAATCCCATCTCTGCCATTTAGTAACTACATGAACTTGGGCAAGTTTATTAGTCTCCCTGAGTGCTAATTACTTCATCCATAAAAGGGAAATACTACCCACTAGCTCAAAAGATCAATGTGAAGGTTAAATAAGATGACATTTGCAAAGCACCCAGCACAGTATCTGACCCGTAACAGGTTCTAAATAATTTTTCTTCCCTCATTCACTGCATAAACTAAGAAAATGAAAATTCCAAGAATTCTTTAAAACTATAAGCCATTCTCATGTATACTTAATGCCATGGTGAACCCCTGCAAACATTATTTAGTTTATTTTATCTCCCAAGGAAATTGATTTCTAGATATTTACTCATAAGAACAATATCATTTCTATAGTAAATCTGAATAGTGCAATTATTTATCTTATCTACATTTGAAAGTAGTCTACATGTCTGTTATTAGAATATAAAATGACTTACCTTTTACAAATATTTATCCTTCACAGTTTCGCCAGTTAATGAAAAAAGGGCTTGCTACTTTATACTGTGGATCCATTTCTGTTTGTGGCATATTCAGGCAATCTATTCAAGGGCATGCTGGCACTATGATCTCATCTATGTATAGAGAAAGTCCCAGCTTTTCTTCTATATAAAAGTAGTCTCCCCTCTGACAATACAGAGCTGTAAGCCATACACATTGAATTCATGAGTTGGGCCACAGGTATACAGTAAATTTCCCCTTATCCTATGGAGAAACTAAAAACCAGTACATACCTAGGCTGAAAAAGGACTGTAAACTAACCAGACCTTTGATTCACCCCAAACTGATTTATGAAATCATTTTCTTTCTCATAATCTCCAATTTTCATCTTCTTACAAACACTCCCTCCGCTCTACCTTCCAACTTTGAATGAGTTCTATACCTATAACACCCATGGCTTATAACGGAGCAAAAGATAAGACCCTGGGAGGAATAACTCACTGGCTTTGCCTTTTAATCTACTTCTGGCTATCTGAGAAAGTTCAGTTTTCTCTGGCAGATAACTCTTTAACATTTATATAAGCACTGGTATTCATTACACACCGAAGGAGAAACACAAAAAGTAATGTATCCTCAACTAGATCATAAAAGGTTGTCAGCTCATCAGTGACTTCCTATGATGTCATCAGCAACTGGAAAGCTAGAACGGTTAAGCTCCTCAAAAACCAAAGATGAAATTACAGCTTGAGTACCGACCCAGTTACGTGGTCTAGTGTGTGGAGCAGAGCTGACTTTAATATATGGCTCTTTATCCCTATAAAATACATCAAAGGCCAGATTTTCAAAGCCCTGCAGGACCGGCCATTTGGAAAGAGGTATATCCAGACCCCCAGAGCCTTCATTTTAAGCAGATGGCGGTGGCAGTGGTAAAGCTAGAAATGGCAAGCACAGCCTTGTAAAGACACCGTTTAACACCAGCCCCGACTAGGGAGAGGCTGGCATGGAGGGAGCCGGAACCATCAGTCGGTTCTATAAAACCAGGTACTGTGCTGATCCGTGGCATGTCCTAGAAGGCTGCAAGGAGCTCAATTCTTATTTGCTTTTGCTTAACCCAAACTGGCCAAAGGACTTGACAGCCACTAGGTGGCGCTCTCTCTTACCTGCAGTTTACCTGCAGGCAAAGCCACCTGTCGGGATCGCCAGCTTCTTAAAACGTTTAAAGGTGAAAGAATAAGCTGTCAGGCTCGCCTCCTTATCACGGCAGCTGAAGGCAGGTTCCTAAGTCCATTTTGAGATCCTGCAGTTAATCTCCTCATCTGAGACTATAAAAACAAATATTCAGCACATTTGAGAGATTCCATAAATATTAAAGAAATATACCTAAACTGAGGACCCAGGATTTTTTTTTCCTTCTCATTTGGAGAAAGCAAAACATAACATTCAGCTGAACTGCTCATTTGAAAAGACAGTGCCTTCCAAGTTTGAACTTTAATAACTCCCTTTGAAAGTCTGCATAAAAGATATGACTTAACCTTTAGAAGTTCATGTTAATCCTCTTAATAAACACCTGGCAAAATTTCAGAGAATGGCAAATTTTATTTGTTTTCTCTCTCTCTCTCTCTGATTTGTTTCAAACTTTGGAAAAATTACTACAGGAAGATAGAAAATTGGATCTGCTATGAAGATAAAAATACACGTTTAGTACACATCTAAGCTACTTTGAGGTATAACATTCCCTTTTAAGTTTAAACCAAACTTTTTGATACAATGAATCTTTTTGAATAAGGTTCTAACTCGTATTAAAAAGATATTCTGAGTCTCATCTATGAAGGTTGTTTAGGAAGAGGAAGTTTTTTTTACAAGTTTATGTTAAAGATGTGGGGTACAATTCAGGGTTAGGTATACAAACGTTGATTATGCAGGTGCCCTTGTTGATGAGGTGTGCCCCTTCCTTCCTAGCAGTTTTCCTCAACTGCCAAACCTACCCCTCCTCCCCTGGTAGTTTCCCACTACTGCCAATCCCTTTCTTAGAGTTTTATGATAATTGTTCAAGGTCTGCTTATGAATGAGAACATATGGTACTCTGTTCTCTGTTTTTGTGATAGATCACTGAGTATGATCGACTCTAAATCCATCCAAGTTGCTGCAAAGTCCATACGTTTGTCCTTCTTTATGGCTGCATAGTATTCCATTGTGTATATGTACCACATTTTTAAAATCCAGTCCAGCTTCGATGGGCAGCATGGCTGGTTCCATGTTTTTGCTATTGTGAATAGAGCTGCAACAAACGTGTGTGTGCAAGTATCTTTTTGGTAGAAAGATTTGAGTTGCTCTGGGTATATTCCCAATAGGGGAATTCCTGGGTCATATGGAATGTCAATTTCTAGTTCTTTCAGAAACTGCCACACTGTCTTCCAAAGAGATTGCACTAGTTTGCATTTCTCCCAGCAGTGTAGAAGCGTTCCTTTTTCTCCGCATCCTCACCAGCATCTGTTGTTGTTTGTTTTATTAATAATGGCCATTAGGAAACTTTTAATACACAAAGTCACAATGAAGAGCCAACAGCTCTTCAATAAGCGAAACTCTCTTCACAATTGGTATGTATATTAACATAATATCCATTATCATCCAGGCTTTCCAAATTAGCCGTTGACTAAATTTAGTTTTTTATTTGTCATCAAACTCAAACTTTGTTATTATATATTTTTGCTTTGAAATATATACTTTTATAGCACCAAAAATCTAGCTAAAATTGAACTGAGGACCTTTTGTTCCAGGTAATGCAGCTCAAAACTTTATGTTCGACCGTTTGGAGAAACTGTATTTCAAAATGTTATCCCTCCCAGGCTGAGATCATTACATTCTGTGCCTCCCGGGACACACATATTTAAGGTTTTTGTCTTCTAAGCATCTCCTATTATAGAAAAAAAAAATGGATTCCTTTTACAAACTCAGCAGGTCTTTGAAGAGGCATCATGCCATTCTTCATCTTCTGACATTACACATGAGGACTCTGCTTTGTTTGTATTTTCTGTAGTGAATTCTTTTCTCTCCCGTGCCAGTCGTGGTGAATTTCCCAGATCTTCCTTTCTATCCCCAACAGAAAAAGAGCACTGGGTCTGAAATCCTGTCTTATTTTAAAACTGATTAGAAGTTAAGACATGTATGGCAGCCTTGTGACTAAGAACTAATATTTACCAGTCCTCACAAGTCTCTTACTAGTCTGGATTTCCCCCATAGAAATGCAGCTAGTAGAGGAATGAATGGAATCAGCATTTTCTTCCCTTTGTAAAAAATTGAGATATAATTCACATTCCATAACATTCACTTTCTTAAAGTGTGTAATTCAGTGTCTATATAAGGTTGTGCAGCCATCATCACCATCTAATTCCAGAACGTTTTTATTATCCCCCAAAGAATCCCCACTCCTCTCTCCTACCTCCCCCAACTCCTAGCCTGGGACACACAAATCTACTTTTTTGTCTCTGTGAATTTGACTATTCTGGACATTAAATACAAAAGGAATCATACAATATGTGGCCTTTAATGTCTGGCTTCTTTCACGTGGAATAATGCTTCCAGGGTTCATCTATGTTATAGCAAAACAATACTTTATTCCCTTTTATGGCTAAATAATATTCCAACATTTTGTCCTCTAATTGCCCATCTTAAATCATTGTTCTTTTTGCATAGTTCATGTGGGGTTTTGAATGGTTTCAAGGAGAACATCAAACTATATGCTCAACCAAGTTGATTTTGAAGTGAAGAAATTCCTGATGGTTTGGTAGGTAGACATAAAACAAAGCCTCTTTTGATTTTCTCACCTCAATAATAATCACTGGAAAAGGTAAATGCCTTTTAATCATGATCATCTCTTCAAGGTGGTATGCATAATATTAAATGTTGGTTGGACAATTTTTAGGAAAGCCTAATTATAAAAAAATAAGAAGCATTTGACTTTGAATTAAAGAGAGATATATTTGATACAGTCCATTGTTTGGTAAAACATTGTTTTTATTTGCAAAAATTTAACCTAAAATGAAACCTACTTTTCATGAAGTCAGGTTATTAGGCTGATTACTGCATCCTAAGAGTTGATTACGGTATCTGGTGATTGTTGAATGAATGGATGAATGGGTAGACAGATGGATAATGATTAAAAGATAAAATGAGGCCGAGCTTGGTGCCTCAGCCTGTAATCCCAGCACTTTGGGAGGCCGAGGCAGGTGGATTGCCTGAGCCCATGGGTTCAAGACCAGCCTGGGCAACTTGGTGAGAACTTTTCTCTACAATAAGTAAAAATAAAACCAGATGGGCGTGGTAGCACATGCCTGTAGTTCCAGTTACTTGGAAGGCTGAGGTGGAAAGAATCGCCGGTGCCCAGCAGGTTGAGCTGGGGTGGCCGTGAGCATGCCACTATACTCCAGGCTGGGCGATGGAGTGAGGATTAAACTAAAAAAAACCCCATAAGATAAAAAAATAAATAAAATAAAATGATATTCTTTATAAGTAATCTATAGTCCCGATATGGAATACATCCTGTCATGGTTTGAAATATTCATTTTAAGTGATACTACATGCAAAATAAGCTAAAGGTTATATAGGAAAAAGATACTACAGATAACTCTTCCATGCCTTCTGAAGCATGGACCCAAATATATATATATATCAGATAGTTATATAATGGTAAAATATACACACTGCTACATAAGAATGTAAGAGTAGGCCGGACTTGGTGGCTCAGCCTATAATCCCGTGCTTTGGGAGACCGAGGTGAGTGGATTGCCTGAGCCCATGGGTTCGAGACCCACCTGGGCAACTTGGTGAGACCTCATCTCTACAATAAAATAAAAAAATTAGCCTGGCGTGGTAGTGCGCGCCTGTAGTTCCAGCTACTCGAAAGGCTGAGGCAGAAGGATTGCCGGAGCCCAGTAGGTCGAGGCTGCGGTGGCCAGGAGTGGCCACTGCACTCCAGTCTGGGTGACAGAGTGAGACTACAACTCAAAAAAAAAAAAAAGAAAGAAAAGAAAAGAATGTAAGAGTAACATGAACATGCATGTTTGTATAATTTTTGATGAGAGATGGAAATGCAAACTAATATCATTTGAAAAGGTAGTATGTGTCAGGCACCGGGAATATAGAAAGTGTTAAAAGCACTGGCTATATGGAAAGAAGAAAATAGGGCCCCTATAATAATTTCTCCTTTTTTGGGGCGGAAGAGTCCTGCTATAACATGCATCCCCCCATGGCAGAATGGTGCATATGTGATTGGTAGAGGGGTGATGTCACAATCACATGGAGATGGTTTGACTGACACACAATTTCCCAGCCCTTGCTGTACGCGAGATGCACTAACACACCTGCACTCATCAACTGTGCAGGGCTGCAGTGCCATGCACCGGGCTCCTGCTTCCCACCTTCTTCCTCTTGCTATGGGGCCATGTTTTCCTCTTGGAAGAGCTTGTTCATGGGTTCCCCCATCTTTGTGCATTTTGTCCTTTTCTCTATGACTCAGCAGTCTCAATCTGTTCTTACCTTTCCCGTCATTAAGCTTTCTTTTTCTTTTTAAAGTTCTATATCTATAGTATATTTATTAGAAATTGAACACATCTTGTACATATATATGATGGAATATTGTGCAGCCATAAAAAAGGACAAAATTATGAACTCTGCAGAAACTTGGCTGGATTTAGAGTCTATCATACTCAGTGATCTATCACAGAGACAAAGAGCTGAGTACCACATGCTGTCACTCATAAGCAGACCCTGAACATTTATCATAATACTACAAGAAAGGGATTGGCAGTAGCAGGACACTGTGGGGGTGGGGTGGCCCAACATCCATAAGGGTAGCTGATCCCAAACCAGGTGAAGTGAGAATCAATGGGAGACCCAAACTTCACCTGTATGAAGACCACTTGTTTACTTAATCCTGAATTGTACCTCACATCTTTAAAATTAAAAAAAAGAAAAGAAACTGAACACATCTTTTAAACTGGGCTAGTGATTTTTTTTTTCAGATTTAAAACATATCTGTATTCACCAAGATTCCCAAACAGTTTATTAAATGTCTTTCCTCCACCAATAAAACTAACACTAGGATTTGTCAGGAGATCCAAATGAGTTGCATCCTTTATGTATGAACTCAGCTAAATCCATTGTGTCTGGAACCTGTATGGGCTAGTGATTTTATAGATTTGTTATTTGTGTGAGTGTTCTGCTCACAAAGTTGCATGGATGTGGAGGGGTCCGCCTCAATTTAATGTTCTCGTGAGTCCTGTTCTGGAGTGTGTTTCTCAGGATGCAAGGTTTTCCAGAAATGCATATTGCACCATAGCAGAACTGCCTGTTATTTGTAAAAGCATAATCACAAGAATAATGCAAGGAGGCTACCTGAGAAGTAGGATCTGCAGTGGTTAGCTGGCCCGTGCTACAGTGAAGATATCTCATGGTGCCTGGGGAAGAAAGCAAGTGACTGGATGGTATGAAGTATTGTACTGTAATGATTTAGGGCCTAGACTCAGACCTCATGAGGGGTCAAGGGGCTGACCGCCTTCCAGTTACACAGCCTTGGGTACACAAATCACTCTCTGTATGCCACCCCTCATCAAATGGCTGTATGAAGATAGAATGAGATAATAATATAAAGTGCTTAGCACATTGTGTGGCATTTATTCAATAAGTACTGATTTAGTACCCAAAAGCCAGGCACCACTGTGGAATCTGAGGATGTAACTGTGAGTCAGATGCAAGGCAAGTCTTTCATTTTTAAAAGAAGTTAGCTATTATAATGCTGTGTGTCATTTACTTATATCTGCCACATATTTTCCCCAAACCGAATATCCGCAGTACGGAATAACCATGAGCAAATTCAGCGTTAGAGTGTTATCTATTCTTTAGGACCTTGCTAGAACACAAGAACAGACAACGAAGACCAGGGGTGATTTGTTTCTAGACCACGTTGCCTGAGGGACTTGGAATCTGCAAATGCAGGGCGTGCAAGTCCCTGGCAAGATGGTCATGACCCGGGAAGAAGACACCGTGTTTCCTAAGACGCTTTGGCAATGCCATTGTCCAGGGAGCTTCCAAGAGAAATATGCAGAAAATCAATGAGGATCCGTCGGGGTTGGGGGGTGGGGCGACCAAAGGAAAAAAAAACCCTGCCAACCACCCGTCCCTCCCTCCCTCCCGAGCACCGGGGGCGTGCGCGTAGACGCGGGCGAGGGGGGATCGAGTCGCGCCGGTGTGACCCCGTGGCCGCATGCGCCGGGTGCGGCGGTCCGTGCACGCTGGGGGGGGGGCGGTGGGGGGAGCGGGGGACCGCACGCGTGGGCGGTCGGGGGCGCGGGGGCGGGAGAGGGGCCGCCGCGTGCGCGGCCCGACCGTGCGCGCCGGCGCGTCTGTCTGGGCCAGGCGAGCGCGGGGTCCTCGCCGGCCGCCGAGGCGCTGGCGCCGGGCGCCGGACCCGCGGCCAACATCAGCAAACGCAGGCGGCGAGGAGGAAGCCCGCGGCGCTGCAGCCCCCTCTAGGGTCCCATTCCCGAGCTCCAGAAGAAAGCGAAGGCAAGAGGGCAGCGCGGAAGGGACACGCTTGAAACCCGAGCGAGGGGACGCGCCCGGGGAGAGCGGGGGGGGGGAGCCGGCCGCGGTTCCGAGAGCCTGCCGTCGGGTCCCGCTGACACCAAAGCAGCGGCATCTCCGGCCACCCGAGATGGCCCTTGGGCCGTCCGTGGGGGCTGCTGCCCCGGCGGCGGTGTTGGGTTCCCGGCACAAGATCAAAAGGCGAGCTCGCTACCCTGAAAGCGCAACGCGGCCTGCATTTTTCAGAGGGGAGCTCCGTCTCCATCAGAAGTTATTTTTTTCAAAAATAACAAGCTGGGTCCTTAGTCCGCCCCTCCCTCCCCCTGTTTCCCTTATCATTCCTGTCCCGATTGATTTCTTCGCCATCACCCCCCCCCCGCCCTCCGCCCTCCAGTGATTAAGACCAGAACTTGAACTTGCAATGAAAGCTTTCCCGTCACATCATGCCCATGAAGAGAATTTATATCCTGCTTGGCGTTACCGGCCTGGCGTAGAGAATAAACCAAAAACACAGCAGCATGCCACCGTCGTGCACATGGTAGCTCCTCACTGACTTGGGGTGACCTGGCTCCCCTCCTTTCCCTCCCAGCGGGCAGCAGGTGGGCGTTCGCAGGCAGGGATGCCGAAGTGCCCAGGGAGTGGCGGCCCTGGCCTTGACGCTGCCAATGTATCAGTGTTAACAGCTGGGTGCGTAAGTCATGCTCAATAAGGATTTAGTGGCAACACTGGGGCTCAGATTTGCCCAGATAGCAGGCAGGGGCTGAGTTCTTGCCAAGGCCGGGCAGCTCAGAAGGTTATGGGCTCTCCTGGGATGCATACGGGTATTTAATGACATGCCTTGTGTATCACTGCTCTGGGTCACCGGCTTTGTTTCTCTCTGAGAAGGAATCGCTTCCAAATAGCATGTGATCGATCTGTCGTGTTGTGGGTTGCCTTTCTACACTCTCAAGAGTTGTCCCTGTAAGTCAGACACTAGGAAGCCAGTTCGCCAGGAACAAGTATCAAGGAGAATTGAGGAAAGAGAGGGGTGGGGGTCAGGGAGGCAGGTCAGGAGAGGATTTCTGGGACAGCCTCAGGAGTTCAGACGGGCCCCTTAGCAGTGAGAAGGCCATTAAGGAGTTTAGGCATTGTACAGAATAGAGTAACTGCCCTGTCACTGGTGCACATCAAAGCCCGGTCTTCAACGCCCGCTATACAATCTCATAGCAGTCCTCTCCTTCACAGTGCAGAGTGGCAGCCATGTATTTGTGTGAATATTTGACTCATTATGATTTCCCCATTAGATCATAACTTTCCATTATATCCCCAGAGCAGTACCTGGGCACATTTATTGGTTGGATACATAAATGAATACTTGCTACAGTCTACGTTTGGGTTATCTCACTTGTGAAGAAACTAAACAAGATATAAATTCTGTAACGACAGAGGCCATTTATTTGCACCTTTTTATTTTCTAAAGTATCTAGTATAGGTCCTTGTACATAGTAGGCACTCGGTGTACGTTATCGCTGTGAGCAATAAGCACTTTTTAAACGATCTTTGAATCAGTAGGCTGTGTAATCCTGGAGGTGAATGGTTTTGGGAACCGCTGCGCCATGACATCTCAACTGCCTGTTTGAGTCTTTCATGCATTTACATGTTATATTTAGCCTCTATCGTGTGCCTGACGTTGTGCCAGGTGCTGGGGACATAGTGGTAAGCAAGGTCAGATGTGGTCTCTGTCTTTATGGAGTGCCCAGTCTAGTAGTAGACTCAGACCCGATCAAAGAATCATATACATGAAAAATTTCAACCATGGTCATGATTTCAAAGAGACACCTAGAGCTGAGTACTAAATAGGGTGATGCCAGCAAGACGGGGAAGAATGCAAGAAGAGAAGGGAGAGGTAGGGACAACCGGATCTGGCAGGGCAAGGTCATGTTGACTGGAGAAGACATGTGAGTGTTTCAATCAGAGTGGGAGTGACATTAACCAACTGCATTTCTAAAGCATCACTCTGTCTTCAGGGTGGAGAATGGATTGGAGATGATACACCCCTTAGAGGATTTTCGAACCACCTGCCTAATTCCAGGAACTGCCCAAGTTTCCTGTCACCCCTCGTCTTTCATGTTATTTATCACTAATGAATATTTTCTTTTCTTTTTCTAATTTTCTGTTGCCATCTGTTCTGCTTTCCCGCTCCAATAGAATGTAGGGTCCATGTAGACCAGAGATCTTGTCTAGCTTGTTCTTTACTATAGAGTATATTGAATAGTTCCTGGCATATTGTAGCCATCCATAAACTTTTGCCAAAATTGAATTTTGATTTTCGTTGTTGGGAGGTGAGACAGGAGGAATGTGTGCTGGGGCTTCTGGGAAGAATATAATTTCTTTTAAATCAACTTAACATGGTTTCTCCATGAAAATGGACTTGTAGGACCTTGTTCAAGCTTTTTATGACACTGAATTCTTTCAAACAAGAGGATCCAACAACAACCACTGGGGAGAGGAGAACCCATTCAGTAAATGATGCTGGGAAAACTGGCTGAGCACATGCAGAAGATTGAAACAGGACCCCTACCTATCACCATACACAAAAATTAAATGGATCAAAAGACCTAAACATAAAACCTCAAACTATAAGAATCTTAGGCCGGGCTCGGTGGCTCAGCCTGTAATCCCGCGCCTTTGGGAGGCTGAGGTGAGTGGATTGCCTGAGCCCGCGGGTTCGAGACCCGCCTGGGCAGCGAGACCTCATCTCTACAATAAATCAAAAAATCAGCTGGGCTATGGTAGCGCCTGCCTGTAATTCCGGCTACTTGGAAGGCTGAGGCGGAAGGATCGCCGGAGCCTAGCAGGTCGAGGCTGCGGTGGCCGGGAGCGGCCACTGCACTCCAGTCTGGGCGACAGAGTGAGACTCCAACTCAAAAAAAAAAAAAAAGAATCTTAGAAAACACAGGAGACACCCTTATGGAAATTGGAACTGGGCAACCAATTCCTGATCAAAACCCTAAGTGCCCATACCATAAGAAATAAGATAGACAAGTAGGACCTCATCAAACTGACGAGCTTCTGCAAAGCAAAAGAAACCACCACGAGAGCAGGGAGACAGCCCACAGAATGGGAAAAAAATATTTGCTAACTGTATATCTGACAAAGGCCTAACATCTAGAATCTACAAGGAACTCAAATGCGGCAAAGAGAAAAAAACAAACAGCCCCATTAAAAAGTGGGCAAAAGATATGAATAGACACTTCTCAAAAGAAGATATACGGGCAGCCAACAGACATGAAAAAGTGTTCAGCCTCACCAATCATCAGAGAAATGCAAAGCAAAACCACATTGAGATACCACCTAATCCCAGTAAGAATGGCCATCATTAGTAAAACAAACAACAACAGATGCTGGCGTGGATGCGGGAGAAAAAGGAACGCTTCTACACTGCTGGTGGGAATGCAAACTAGTACAACCTCTCTGTAAGATAGTATGGCAATTTCTGAAAGAACCAGAAATTGACCTTCCATATGACCCGCAATTCCCCCAGTGGGAATATACCCAGAGCAACTCAAATCTTTCTATAAAAAAGATACTGGCACAGTCATGTTTGTTGTAGCTCTCTATTCACAATAGCAAAAACATGGAACCAACCATGCTGCCCATCAATTGGATAAAAAATAAAAATGTGGTACATATACACAATGAACTATTATGCAGCCATAAAGAAGGACAAACATATGGACTTCGCAGCAACTTGGATGGATTTAGAGTCGATCATATTCAGTGACCTATCACAAAGAACAGAGTACCATATGTTCTCACTCATAAGTGAACCTTGAACAATCATAATGCTATAAGAAAGTGATTGGCAGTAGTGGGAAACTGGGGGGGGAGAGGTGGGATTGGCAGTTGAGGGAAACTGCTAGGGGAGGGAGGGGCATACCTCATCAACAAGGGTACCTGCATAATCGTTTGCATACTTAACCCTGAATTGTACCCCGCATCTTTAAAGTGAAAAAATAAAAGAAAAATAAAAAAGCATTTTAAAACCTCTAGGGTCTCTTAAGAGCTATCTTGATGGAACCAAGAGTGGGGCTAAACACAAACATGTCCCCCTCCAGATAACTGCCCTTTTCTAAGCTACTGAAGCCTTGTTCTACCAACTGCCTTTCCTGTGTTGGAAAAGTTACATAAAGGTTCAGCGTTTCCATGCCAGACAACTTGTTATCATAACTCACCTGGGTGAAGCACTAACATTTATAGTTTCTAACAACTCCTTGGATTGGTGGAAAGACACGAGAATTGCAATTAACATCGCACTAAACAGCAAAGCATTCTATGGACACATTCTGTGTTGAATCCAGTGGAAATTCCGTGTTCTATATGTCAGGATGTACACACATTATGAACCAGGTCTGTTAGAGTTTTATGACTCATTTTGTTGAAATTTGTTCAAATATATATATATTTGAAAGTTCTCCTAGTCTACTGTTAAGTGTATAGTTGAGATTCTAGCCAGTATTTAGGCTTAATTAGCTTCGTGTGAATAAACCAAGTTTTCTGCTCAGATCTCTGGGATTAATATAAAACTGGTTATAAAATCATGGTTTCCTTTTTAAATTGTGCCTTTAATTTGACCTTTCTGAGTAGTTGTCCAGTTTTTGCTGAGGTGTATCACTATTTTTACAATATCCAGATCAAGTCTTACAAAAGCAATTTGGCTTCCTTAATTTTAGCCCATCAGGAAAGTTCAGAATTGTTTTTTAACATGGCAAAGGAAATATATCCAATGTAGTCCCTAAGAAACTCCAATAACTTATATAATAGTTCATGAATAAATTCTCCAGTACAAGCCTGAGGAAGCAAGGAATAATTCTGTTATGTTTCACTTCATAGCAATATTTGTCTTTTTAGAGGAAAGAAATGCAAACATTGATACCATTTTGATTCTTGTGGGTCTTCAACAGAATCTATAGTAAGAATCATTATGTTGTCATTAAAATTGTTCACAACTTTTGAGTGAAGTCATAAAAATGATGCGTTTTGTTTTTTCGTTGTAGTCAGTACAATAGGTTTTATAAAAGCTGACTCATCTCTTCATATTTTGCATGGTTTGTACTTTACTATTCTTTTTAAAACAAAATAAACAAGAGGTTTTTCTGGTTGAAAAAAATCTAGCCGAATTATTTTTAAAGATTTAAAATAACACACACGTCTACAGTGGATGAGACAGATGAAAATAGTTTTATTCTAATCCCACTGTCTACTAGACAATGTTGCATATTTTGAGTCAATGCAAATAAAAACTCCATATTATTTTCCAGCATAGTTAAAGTTTCAGAAAGTAAAACAAAATTGGAAACAAAGAAGTTAGGGACACCTGCTGCTATCTGAAGACACTGAATTTCACAACTGAAAGTACTGGCATCTTTAAAATTCATTAAAAAAACGTGGTGTGGAAAATAATGCCAGCGATGAGCTCTATCAGAGATGTGAAAGAAGGCCTCACATTGCTTCAGCAGTCTCATACATACATTGTCAGCCTCACCGCCTGTTTGTTTTTAAAAAGACGATGCATGACTCACAAGAAGAAAATCTTTAGAGTTAGAATTATACTTGAAGGTAAAAATAACAGCTAGGTTCAGATCTGGAATTTTTATGTCTGAGTGTCCTTTGTAAACATGGAGAAAAATAAACTGATCATCACTAGTATCAGGCATTGTTTCATTAAGAACAAGTGATATTAAACTAATATTCCTTTGACATAAGCGATACCAGACTCGTAGATCAGTCGATAAACATGAAAATGAGCCCTGATATTTGTGTAGCTAGAACTGGGCAATTTATAAACTATATTCACATACTTCATCATATTTGCTCTTTATAATAATTATCTGGGTGTCAGAGCAGAAAATAATGATTCCTATTTTCAGACAAAAGGGGAACAAGAAGTATAAAAGAGGTTATCTGAGGTCCTCAGCAAGCAAGCATTAGAATCCGGTTTCTATTGTCTTATCCAATGCTCATATCCACTGTATGACTCTGATTTTAGCAAAGCATTCTACAATCTTTGGTGATGTGTTTGGACAAGATAGACTAATATAAGCCACATGAGATTCTAGTTGAACCATTCCTAGATGGCAGAAACCTGTACATTCAGTGTGACATTTATTGAGCACCTTCTATGTGCTGGACTCTTTTAGTTCTGTAGAAACTAGTAAATTAATGGCAATATAAAGAGATATGTGAAAGACTCAAGACTCGGTCGAATCAGCATTTTCCTCCATGATTTGATTAAAGACATTTGTTATGTAATCTGTAGTGGGTATCCAACTGAGATGAGTAGCTGAAAGATCTTGATCAACTAGAACCACAGACCAAAATTAATGAGCTGGCCTCTTTAAAGGGATACATATCAGATTCTGAATTTGTCTAAAAAGAAAACTCTGGCCCGGCTCAGTGGCTCAGCCTGTAATCCTGCGCTTTGGGAGGCCAAGGTGAGTGAATTGCCTAAGCCTGCAGGTTCGAGACCCGCCTGGGCAACTTGGCGAGACCTCATCTCTACAATAAATCAAAAAAATTAACCGGGCGTGGTAGCGCGTGCCTGTAGTTACAGCTACTTGGAAGGCTGAGGCGGAAGGATCGCCGGAGCCCAGCTGGTCGAGGCTGCGATGGTCGGGAGCCTGCCACTGCACTCTAATCTGGGCGACGGAGTGAGACTCCAACTCAAAAAAGAAAGAAAAAAAAGAAAACTCTACCATCCTGTATGGGATTAGGAAGAGTTTTTACCGTTGTTCATGTGGAAATGCTGTGTATTTTCAGTTTTCTATAAACCCAGCAAAAGAAGTGTCATGTAGTCAGTGGCAACAAATTTACAGTTTTATGCCAGATAAACAAAACAACAACCAAGCTTATGCAGACAAGAATTGTGCTGTATCTCTACTAGTTAGAACCATGTTCAGTTCTGGAGATGACATTTTTAGAAGGATCTTGGTAATCTGCTACTCATTCAGGTAGGAAAGGGTTGGTCATGGGAAGAAAAGTTGGAACAACTGGGGCTGTTGATTTGAAGCAGAGAAGACTCTAGAAACAGCTAGGAGGTTTTCATCATCAAAGTGGAAGAAGTAAAATCTTATTCTTTATGGCTCCAGATTATAGAAATGGTACCTATGGGTAGAACTCTACCATTTCTACCAATGGGTAGAAAGGCATATTTGGGCTCTGCATTGAGGAGGATGTTTCAAACTTTGGAGCTGTCATCAGAGGGTGGGTTTTCTCAAGAAGTGCTGTGTTTCCCACCCCTGGTCATGTTCAAGCAGAGGCTGAATGACCATCTGCCAAGGAATGCAGCAGAGAGGATTCTGGCTTTGAGTGGCAGTTTGGACTAATGACCTTAATGTTGCTTCCAAGTCTAAGATTTGGAGTTCCTAGTATAGGGTCCTATGCACGAATTCTTATCCCCAGTGCAGTTTCTTCCAAATCCCAGGAATCTGGGTCTTTAAGTATCTCAGAGGATGTTAATAATCGTCTTTGAATGAACATGCACAAGTTTAGTCCAAAAGAGACTTGTGAATAATGAGCCACATTGATACACTTTTAGCTTCTTCCAGCAATGAGATATTTTATGGGATTTGCCTCTGACAGTGCCAGACTCTTGAAAGTCATCTAAGCAGCGTTTGCACTTGTATTCTGGACTTATAAATTCAACATCTTGACAAATAAAAACACCTCTGGGGCACTTCTGAACCTGATCTGGTCTCCTATGTCGATCTTGAGTGAAATCTACTTCTGTGATATTGTTCAGTAGGTGACTGGGGGCTGGTGGCATAGGTGTGGCATTTGTGTGGTATGCACACCCAGTAGAGGGCATGTTACCACTGTTCCGTATCTCCAGCCCACGCTGAATGAATGTCTGTCTGGCATTCAATGATTATTGTACACACCTAGACAGTTTGGCACAATTTCTCCACCATCTCTATGGGGACCTAATACATGCAGATGTCACATGACCCGTTCAGCCTGCTGTTTTGTGTCTGCATAGATAATTCATAGGCAAGTCACTATGGGGCTAACCATTCTATCCCTCTCCCTGCCCTGTTAAAAGTACTTTCAAGTTTACGGATTAGTAGTACAAGGGCTTCAACTGTCTGCTCCTCTTCTTCCATCCCATTTAGCAAACATTTATTTATCCCTTCGAGATGCACAGTTTTCACCCCAGCTCAAGGAGTGTGGCTCGCGCAAGGGGCTTTCTTGGGACTAGGACAGTTGAAAGAGGAGGGACTGGTTTTGTCTCAGTATCTCTGGGATAGCAGTGTTCACAGAGCTTCTTTTAGCTCTGTGATGTTTGGGAATCAGGGAAATAATATCAGCAGTTTGGAATGAGATCCCAGAGTAGGTCAAATAAAACCCATTTAAGTGTACAAAAGATGTGTCTAAAGCACGCTTTAGTTTTCTACACAATTAGAACATGTTTAAGATGTATACAAACACACACCTGAAGAAGAGTTAGATCAGTTCCAAGTCCACAAGAGGTATTATTGGGACATTACTCTAGATTGGTAACATCTAATAAAAGTAAGAAAAGAGTAAGAAAGGCTTAACTTGGCATCAGGCAAGCATACCTTAAGAAGCCATTGTGATTCACAGAAAAATACTATTGATGAAGTCTTGCATGACATGTTTAAGAGACTTTAAAACTTTGCTTTCAAAGTGCTGTCTACAGACCAGCTGCAGGAGCACATCACTTGGCACTTATTAAGAATGCAGACTCTATCACCTCTTGGCCTTTTGGCTAAAATCAAGTGAAGAATACAGAATCTCAGGCTCCTCTCCAGACCTTCTGAATCAGTGTGTGCATTTTAACAAGATCCTCAGTTGAGTGATATATATACACATATATATGTACATTATATATACACATATACATTTAAGGAATCCTGCTTTAAAACTTACTGTCAGGTTAACAGAGAATTAAAATAAAATGAAACGTCTTTTAATAAAAAAAACCCTTTACTGTTTTAAAAAGGAAACAGAACTTTTAGACCTCTCCCACTAAAGGAGAATGATACATTAGTAAGAGAATTACTTATGCTTAATGAATAAAATTAATGATGTTCTGCATTTTAAGTTAATGTTAATCTTTTTTCCAGGATTGAGAGAAGCTTGGAATCATTGTTCTGAGTGATTCAACTTTAATTTAATTAGCAACTGGAGAAGCAATAGAGTCAAAGTTTTGGTTTTAAAAACCCTCCCTGTTTAACCTCTTAGATTTTCTGCTCACACGCTAGCATACAAACACATCAGACATATCCAGATCCCAACACCAAAGAGAAACCCAAAGCATTTTTTAGGGAATATCGTGAGAAGTTACTCTTTTGTTTTTTTCTTTCCCCCTTAACCATACAGAACTATTTTGCAATCACAATAAAGTTTTGTAAAAGTATGGGTGAAAGTTATAAAAGTTATGAAGTCATATTTAGATTGCCTAAGAGGTTATGATTTCCAAGTAGAGAGTAATGTTTCCAAAAATAGTACAGCTGATCTAGTGGCAAAGAATATGCCATTATGAAAAGCAAAATTTATAGATGCAAATACACACATGTGTACCTAGGTATACATATATATACATGCATAAACTCAAAACGCTATGAGCTAATGAAAATAGCAACTGGTGGTGGGGTTTGTAAAAATACTATAATTCAGACACACACCATTAAAAAACTCATTGATAAATCATTGGAACTTATAGCTGACTTTTGATTTATTTTTACGCCGACCGTAGTTGTGACTCTAGGGAGATGTTTGTACACTGACAATTTCAGCGAGGAGCAGCAATAGCTAATCTGCTCAGTTTTTGAACTCTGAGAGTTATGCTTTGAATTAAGGAAGATTTATGGAGGGAGCAATGGCCTTTTATGGATTACACACTAAAGATCAGAATGAGTAAGAAAGAAGGCATTCAAAAGAACTGAGGCTTTTTATTTATGCACATTAAAGAAATATACAGTTGAAATGGCCAAAAATCATGTACCTTGCCTCATTTTTATACACAGCACAATTTACTTTCTCCTGTTTAATATGCTCCTGTTTGATTGTGTTCTGACTTATGATGCCTTCTCATTGTTGTAAATGTATAATTTCTTGTCTCTCTCTCTCTTTTTTAAGTAAACAAGAGACAGCCTTGCAATCATCCGGGACCGTGTTACATACCTTCTGTATTCTCTTTAAGGCCAAGTACAATGCCAGGTGCATAAGAGATTTTATAAAAGCCTATTGAATTTTGTGGAAAAATTATATAATGATCTAAAATTGCTTTACCATGCTTGGATGACTGCAAGAGGTTTAAAACAAAAGGTAACCCTCAAGAAATAACCTTTTTTGGGGGGGTGCAGGTAGGTGGAGAAGGAGGGTGGCAAAGTGCCTGACAGCTCCAGCATTGCAGAACTTTGCAGACATCAGACATCAAAGACCTGGACGAGGCACAGAAGAAGAAAGAGGCGCTCGACTCTACCATGTCCCAAGTGCAAACCGCATCCTCTTGCACATGGTCACGGGAAAGGAGGGGGGACTGAGCTGTTTCATCATCTCTACATTCATTTGGAATGGCATAGCAAGGCTCCGCCCCTGCTTTAGAATAGAGAGCCAACACTTAGTCACAAGCTTAAATAAAACTTTTTAGCTAATTGGAAGGCTTAGGGAAAATGTAACCTGGAAGGCTTTGTGCTTACCTTCTGAAGCTTCAAGCCTCAAGGCAGGTCCCTGGGCTTCTGCCCGAGCATGACCATCTCTTGAGAGTTTAAGAGAGCAAGAGAAGAATGGTGACGCCAGTGAGCTGCTCTAGTTTAAGTTAAATTGTACTAAAAGAGCCAGATTTATTAGCTAACAGGCACAAAATGGTTGACATTTGTAAAAAGCACACTTCTCTTTGTCATGGGTTGCTTTAACTGTCTACTTTCTAGAATTTAGTATGTTTATGGTTTAATACACTTTATAATTTGCTTTGCTATAAAAGTCATCTTCCTAATATTTTAGTAATATCCACGTATAAAATAGCTGAATTCCCTGTTTTCCCTGCCCATCAAATTGCTTTCATTCAAAAATACAGAAATGATCCCTAGACCGACCCCTGGAAGCATCCATTGAAAGCATATATAAATGAGTATATCCCTATCTAGCAATTCAGCAACTCTACTAGTATAAATCTAAACTGAAATCTACTAACCAAAGCTGATAATTACAAAATTCGTTCCCAAGTAATTATGAATTGTGTGCACTGGGTTTTAGTTAGATTTATTTCATGACAAGTTTTTCAATTTGCTTCAAAACCTAGCTTACGTGAGTAGACTGGCAGGTGGAAGCAAAAAGCCATTTGGGAATGATAATCACAGAAGCATCAAAAGAGTTCTGCTGAGAGTTTTTCAAGAGAGCTGTGGCTCCAGAGCAAGTGTTATATGAGATATGTGTGAGTGATAAAAATGCTTCAGATAAGACTATTCTCCAAGTCTAGTAATAAAACCTTTATCATGTTAATCTGATTCATGAAGGAACAGCCTTCCTTGAAAAAAATAAAGTGATAAACCATTGCTTGTTCTTCATTTGGTTAGGAGCTGAGGATGGGACTGATCATTGCCAAATACCAGTATACAAATTTAGAAAGACTACAGGCTCTGGATTTGGGTTCAGGTTTGAATCCAGTTAGTTAAGTGACCTTGGGCAAGTACAAAGCATCTCTGGGCTTCAGTCTCCTTATGGGAGGGAACATGGCTTCTTGGTTGAGTGTGGGACCCCTTATTAATTTTGTGACCCTTGGCAGGTTACTTAAGCTCTCATCATTTGAGATATCATGACCTCATAAAGAGAAAATGTATTTAAAGTGCTTAGAAAAACTCCTTACCATAGTAAGTGATCAACCAATAGTAGCTATTATTAGTGGATAATTTCACAAAATTATAGCTGCTACCAGGAAATCAGGAAGCTGAGTCTCCAAATGGAGAAGAAATACTGAGTGTTTCTACCTCTTTGACACTTGACTATGGTCTTTTATTATGCTTGGAGACTTACTTGCCAATCTAACTGAAGGGAAGTTAAAAATGCAGGTACTACTTTAGGGAGGGAATTAACTTGAATGCAAAATGAAGAGTTGTTGCCTAAAAAAGCTTTCTTCTGTCCCAGCCCCCTATGTCTTAGGCCATGAAGACTTCTTGGGTATAGCATAACTGATCTGTGGACTGGCCCCTTGGCAAGAATTCTTCCTCCTCTCGCTGGGGTTTTGTTCTTAACTAAGCAGTGCCACATATTAGGCTATCTCTTTGATCTATCTATGACTCTGAGAACTTTAGGAGTCAGTAACCCTCCCAAAGAGTTCTGATTCGGATTTCTGTGGCCACACCTTTGGTGAGATAAACTGAGCACAGAAGGGGAAAAATATACCCATCTCACATTTGATGCTAAAGCTTGAACTAACTCAGAAGGGTATGAGTTTCCTGGGAAATTTTTCTTTTATGGCCTCATCTTCCAGTAATAATATATTTCCCTTTCTTCTTTTTTTTTTCTTAGAATCTGTAAAGTTGTCTTAATCCAACACAGAACTATTGCTGTGAAAGGAAGACTCAACCGGAGTCTCAGAAAGAGACTCTTGGACATTTTAGCAATGCCTGGGGATTAATGAATTTCTGGTGTTTGGCTGAGGGTATATTTTTGGGAAGGGTGTTGGCTAAAGAGGACTCTTTGGGTAGCAACTTTGGTTAAGGAATGATGGTGATAAGTTTGCCTAGGTTGCTGTACTTGACTATGAGAACTCCTATAACACTAATTGTTTTACAGGGTTTTTTTTTTTTTTTCCTTTCTTTCCTTTATTTTTTTTAAAGTGACAGTGAAAGATTGGGCAGGGGAGAAAGAAAGAGAGAGAGAGAGAGAGAGAGAGAGAGACTGGGGAGGGAGGAAGGGGAAAGAAGGAAGGATGGGGCAGAGAGATAAAGGGAGAGAGAGAATGCCAAATAGCAAAATTGCAAAGCAAAGCAGATAGTATCAGTTCCAAATTTCAGCTCATCCCTCCTCTTAGTATCTGTAGAAGTGTTTTCAAAGTTTTTGATACTTCCTTTAATAGTTCAGTCTTGTTTTTAGTCACTTGTCAACTGTCCAAATCCCAAGTAGTCATTTAATCACTTTCTGGGTAGATGTTTGGATAAGGAGTTATCTGAAGACCCAAATCTTCAAGACTCCAAGGCATAATCTTTTACTGATGGAAAATCATGTCATTGCAAATGTCATGACAGTATTGTGGGTCAGAAGGGGGTGACTGTAGAACACCTCCTCACAAAACCTCAAGATGCTGCTTGAAAATAAGCCCCACCCTGCTCTTAACTAAGACTGGATAGGTGTGTTTAAATGGCTCAACACAAATCACTATCAGAAAGACAAAGCACATTCCCTCTTTCTAGACTGTGAGGGAATGAATCATCTTAGTTCTTTCTAAGAAACAAGACAGTGTGGTTACAACTTTCTTCTCCTTGTATATGCTTGGCATTTTGATTCTTCTATATTTCTAAGTTTGGGGTTTTCTATTCAATGTTTTCAAATGCCATCATTTCTGTGCATGTTGTCCTGGAGAACTGCCTAGCCCACAATACTTGTTTCACTTTTATTGTGTTTTGATTTATGGTCATGTCACTGTTGCCCCTCTAAGCTGTGAGTGTTCTCATGAGGACCGTACACAATCCACCTTTCCAGTCCCTCTGCATAGCACAGAGCCAGGGAGCCGTGGGTATCCACTGCAAGTGTCACTAGGCATTGCATGAGTTCTCATAGCATGAGTTCAACAGGGCAATCATTTTCCGGTCCTGCTTGCTTGTGCTTTATTGGCTGAGAGGCTTGTCAGAGTCCTGGAGATGGAAGAAGCATTAATAGTTCAGCTTCTTGTCTAATCCTTCACCATTATTAAGCAGGGCCATATCTAAAATATCCCAGACAGAGAAATTGATCTTGTTTTAGAAGACATTCAGAGATATCACTGAAATAATTTCTTTGAGGTTAAATTTAGCATCTTTGAATAAGTAACTCAAACATTCTCATGTTGAGCTACATTTTTGCCCTTTACTCAAAAGCATTACTAACATACCAAGCCTCTACTCATTAGCCTGTGGGGTAAAGGCTTGGGGGATAAATGCCATTGAAAGATATATTTATCTTTATCTCATACTGGAAAACTGAAGATATGAAATTTAAGATTGGAGATATGTATACATTTTAAATCTTCACATTCTTTTTTTTTTTTTTTTTTGAGTCAAAGTCTCACTGTCACCCAGGCTGGAGTGCAGTGGCACACTCATGGCCACCACAGCCTTCACCTGCTGGCCTCAGATCATCCTTCCAAGTAACCAGAACCACAGGCATGCACCATCATGCCCTGCTAATATTTTGATTTAATGTAGAGAAGAGATCTTGCCAAGTGCCCAGGCTGGTCTAAAACACTGGGCTCAGGCAATCTGCTTACCTTGGTCTCCCAAACTGCTGGGATTACAGGTGTGAGCCACTGCACCTGGCTTCAATCTCCATATTCTTTTAAAAGTTCATGGAAACCATCCTATTTGTTCCTATATTGCAAATAAGATATCGATTTCTTATACATTATCCTAGAAGATTTTATTGCAGTACCAATTCTCTATTTTGCAGCTCAGGCAAGCGTGACCTTATCTTCCTCTGACCTCCAAAAGCACATCCCTGTCCTTCTCATTAGGCATATTGCCATTTTTGTTTGTTTATTTTTGAGTTGAAGTCTCACTCAGACACTGAGGCTAGAGTGCCGTGGCACAGTTCGAGCTCACCACAGCCTTGACCTACTGTGCTCAGGAGATGCTAAGCTGAGACTACAGGTGCATGCCGCCATGCCTGGCTAAATTTATTTTTTTGGTAGAGGTGAGGTTCCACTATGTTTCCTAGGCTGGTCTTGAACTCCTGGGCTCAAGTAATCCTTTCGTCTTAGTCTCCCAAAGTGCTAGGATTACAGGCATGAACACTGTGCCTGGCTTTAACTTTGTTTTATATGTTTCTTACTTTACCAGTTGAGATAACATTGTCCTCAAGGAACTGCATCCCTCAAAGTGCCTAGTGCAGTGCCTCTAACGGGTTCTCAGAAAAAGTTTACTGAATGAATAAATAATATATTCATGTAAGCTTTTTCTTTCTCAAAAGATATCAAAGAGAGAGACTGAGCAAGGGAGTGTGCTTATCTTTTTAATTATTTTTTTTTGATCTTTTTTTTCATAATCAATATTTTTTATTATGGTTTTGTGGGATACAGTTAAGGGTTAGGAGTACAATTACGTTTCATTCAGGCACCCTGTTGATAAGAGGTGTTTCCCCATCCCCAGACAGATATTTGCTACTGTTAATCCCATCTCCCTCCCCGCCCCCATAGTTTCTCAGTACCGTCAGTCATTTTCTTATAGTATTACATTGGATGTTCAAGGTACATTATATGAGTGAGAGCATGTGATACTCGGATCTTTGTTTCTGTGAGAGGTCACTCAGTATTATAGACTCTAGTTCCATCCAGGTTGCTGCAAAATTCATGATTTTGTTCTTTTTTATGGCTGCGTAGTATTCCATCGTGTATATGTACCACATTTTTAAAATCCAGTCCTCTTTTGATGGGCAGCATGGCTGTTTCCAGGTTCTTGCTATTGTGAACAATGCTGTGATAAACATACGTGTGCAGGTACCTTTTTTATAGAGTGATTTGAGTTCTTCAGGGTATATTCCCAGTAGGGGGATTGCGAGGTCGATATTTAGAGCTTTTAGGAATCGCCACACTGCTTTCCACAGAGGTTGCACTAGTTTACACTCCCACCAACAGTGTAGAAGTGTTCCCTTTTCGCCACACCCTCTCCAGCAGCTGTTATTTTTTGAGTTGTTGATAATGGCCATTCTGACTGGAGTTAGGTGGTATCTCAGTGTGGTTTTGATATGCATCTCCCTGATTATTAGTGAGATTGAACATTTCTTCATGTGTTTGTTGGCTGCTTGGAAGTCCTCTTTTGTGAAGTGTCTGTTCATATCTTTTGCCCATCTGATAATGGGGTTGTTTGTTTTTTTCTTTTCAGCACGTTTTAGTTCCTTGTATATCCAGGATGTTAAGCCTTTGTCAGACCTGGTGTTGGCAAATACTTTTTCCCAGTCTGTAGGCTGTCTCCCTGCTCTCTTGATGGTTTCTTTGGCTTTGCAGAAGTTTGTCAGTTTAATAAGGTCCCACTTGTCTATCTTCTCTCTTATGACCTATGGGTTTCAGGTTTTGTTAAGGAATTGGATGCCAGTTCCGATTTCCATGAGGGTATTTCCTTCATTTTCTAAGGTTCTTATGGTTTGAGGTTTTACATTTAGGTCTCTGATCCATTTGGTGTTAACCTTTGTGCATGGGGATAGATAGGGGTCCTGTTTCAATCTTCTGCATGTGGTCAGCCAGTTTTCCCAGCACCATTTACTGAATAGGTTCTCCTCTCCCCAGTGGTAGGTGGTGGAGGCCTTGTCGAAGATGAGTTGGTTGAGAAATTGAGGTTTTGCTTCTGGAATCTCAATTCTATTCCATTGATCTATATGCCTGTTCCTATACCAATACCAAGCTGTTTTGATGATTGTAGCTTTATAGTAAAGTTTGAAGTCTGGTAATGTGATACCATCTGCTTTGTTTTTTTTTGCTGAGGATTGTTCTGGCTATTCTTGGACGTTTGTGTTTCCATATGAATTCCTGTGTTGTCTTTTCTAGGTCTGAGAAGAATGTTGCTGGTAATTTGATGGGTATTGATTGAATTTGTAGATTGCCTTAGGTAAGATGGACATCTCCACAATGTTGATTCTTCCAATCCATGAGCATGGGATATTTTTCTACTTGTTTGTGTCATCTTTGATTTCTTTGAGCAGTGTTTTGTAATTTTCATTGTAAAGGTCTTTCACTTCTCTGGTTAGGAAGATGCCAAGGCATTTCACTGTTTTTGTGGCTATTGTGAATGGAATTGTGTTTTTTATTTGGGTTTCTGTTTGTTTATTATTGGTGTAGAGAAATGCGATTGTCTTTTGTACATTTATTTTGTATCCTGAGACTTTGCCAAAGGCCTTTAACAGTATAAGGAGGTTTTTGACAGATTCTCTTGGGTTTTCAAGGTACATAATCATATCATCTGCAAAGAGAGATAACTTGACTTCCTCTTTTCCTATTTGGATACCCCTGATTGCCTCCTCTTCTCTGATTGCTCGAGCGAGGACTTCCAATACTATGTTGAACAGGAGGGGTGAGAGTGGGCATCCTTGTCTTGTTCCAGTTTTCAGGGGAAATGGTTCCATTTTTGTCCATTTAGGAGTATGCTGGCTGTGGGTTTCTCGTAGATGGCTTTTAATATTTTGAGGTATGTTCCCCATATGCCTAGATGTTCAAGGGTTTTTATCAAGAAGAGGTGCTGGATTTTATCAAAAGCTTTTTCTGTATCTAATGATATAATCATGTGGTTTTTGTTTTGACATCTGTTGATGTATTTAATTACATTTATGGTTTTATGAATGTTGAACCAGGCTTGCATCCCATGAATGAAGCCTACTTGGTCATGATGGATGACTTTTGAGATGTATTGCTGAATCCGGTTTGCTAGGATCTTGTTGAGAATTTTAGCATCTATGTTCATCAAAGATATTGGCCTGTAGTTCTCTTTCTTTGTTGGATCTTTACCTGGCTTGGGCATCATGTGATGTTGGCTTCGTAAAATGATTTGGGGAGAGTTCCATCTTTTTCAATCGCCTGGAATACCTTCAGTAGGATTGGTATCAGTTCCTCCTTAAATGTCTTGTAGAATTCTGCTGGAAAGCCATCTGGGCCAGGGCTTTTTTTAAAGGAAGTTTTCTTATGACGTGGTCTATTTCCTTGATTGTTATTGGTCTATTTAGGGTCTCAATTTCTTCTTGTTCCAATCTAGGTAGGTTGTGTGATGTCAGAAAGTCCTCCATTTCTTTAAGGTTTTCAAGTTTGTTTCCATACAAGTGTACGTAGTAGTCTCTAATGATCTTTTTTATTTCTTCAGGGTCAGATGTGACTTCATCTTTTGTGTTTCTGATTGTGCTTATTTGGTTTTTTTCTCGTTTTTTCTTGGTCAGTCTAGCTAGGGGACCATCGATCTTGTTTATCCTTTCGAAGAACCAGCTTTTTGTTTCATTGATTTTTTGTATTATCTTTTTGTCTTCTATGTCCTGGATTTGGGCTTTTATTTTGGTGATCTGGATTCTTCTGCTGAAATAGGGTTTTTGTGGTCTTGCTTTTCCAGTTTCTTTAGGTGGTTTTTTAGGTTGGTAATTTGTGTTCCTTCCATTTTCTTCATGTGTTTTTGTAGGGATATAAATTCCCCTCTTACTACAGCTTTCAAGGCATCTCAGAGATTTTGGTAAGATGTTTCTTCATTTTCATTTGTTTCCAGGTATCTTTTGATCTCTGTTTTGATTTCATCATTGACCCAGGAGTTGTTTAGCATCATGCTGTTTAGTGTCCATGTCTTTGTGGGTTTTGGGGGGACTTTGTTGGTGTCAATGTTTATTTTTATTCCACTGTGGTCCGAGAAGGTGCATGGTAGAATTTCAGTCCTTTTAAATTTGCTTATGCTTGATTTATGGCCAATTACGTGGTTGGTCTTAGAATACGTTCCATGCAGAGATGAGTAGAATATACATTCTGTGGTCTTTGGATGGAGTGTTTTGTAGGTATCAATTAAGTCCATTTGGTCCAAAGTCACATTGAGGTTCCAGATCTCCTTGCTGATTTTTTGTCCTGATGATCTGTCTAGGGTTGTGAGTGGGGTATTAAAGTACCCAGTTATAATGGTGTTAGAGTCAATATTTTTCTTTAGTTTTCCTATGTTGGGTGCGTATATGTTTAGGATAGATATTTCTTGTTGATGGATTGAGTCTTTTATCATTATGTAGTGGCCTTCTGTATCTTTTTTGATTTTTAATAGCTTGAAGGGTATTTTGTCTGAAATTAAGATTGCTACTCCTCCTTTCTTTTGTATTCCGTTCGCCTGAAAGTTTGTTTCCCATCCTCTTACTTTGAGTCTGTGGGTGTCCTTTCTAGTGAGTGAGTCTCTTGAAGGCAATAGATTGTTGCCTGATGATATTTTATCCATTTTGCCATTCTATGTCTTTTCAATAGTGCACTTAGTCCATTCACATTTAGGCTAATAATTGAAATGCAAGAGTTGATCCCTGTCATAAGGTTCTTACAGAGTTGTTCCTGTTTGTTGTCTTTCTTTGGGTTTTGGAGTTGGCTCATGTGTTTTTTAATCTTTTGCCTGTACTCTTGTGAAGAATGTTGCTGTTCTTTTTTCTTTTTCTTCTGTGTTCAGTACTTTCTTAAGTGTTTCTTATAGTGGTGGACTGGTGGCAGTGTAGGTTCTTAGAGATTGGATATCTGGAAAAGATTTCAATTCTCCCTCACTAATGAAGCTTAATTTGGCTGGGTAGGTTATTCTTGGTTGAAATTGTTTATCTTTTAGAACTTTGAAGATAGGGTCCAGGCTCTCCTAGCCTGAAAGGTTTCTTTGGATAAATCTGCTGCTATTCTAATTGGTCTTCCCTGGTAGGTAGTCTGGCCTTTTTTCTCTTGCTGCCTTTAGGATTTTTTCTTTTATAGCTACTTTATTTCGGTGAATTATTTTGTGTCTGGGAGTTGGTCTTCTCATTTGTTGTCTTGCAGGCGTTCTCTGAATCTCTTGTGTTTGAATTTTTTCATCCTTGATGAGATGAGGAAAGTTTTCTTGAATGATTTAATGAAATGTCTTTTCCAGTGTGGCTTCTGTCTCTCTCTCTGCCTCAGGAAGTCCAATTACTCTTAGGTTTGGTCTCTTGAAGTGATCACTCATCTCTTGCAGGTTTTGTTCTGTCTTTTTGAGCTTCTTTTCTTTGCTTTTGACAGTTTGGGTTAGTTCTGTGTTTTGGTCTTCGAGCTCTGAGATTTTTCTTCTGCTTGGCTAATTCTGCGTTCCATGCTTATTAGTCTGTTGTTCATTTCCATCACAGTATTCTTTACTGCTGTCATTTCTGACATCAGCTCCTTCCTATTTTCCTCTTGTCGCTCCTCAATTTTTTTTTCATTCTCTCCATTAATGTCTTGATGTCTGGGTTTGTTGCATGTGACCAGTCATTCTGGGGGCTCTTCATTGTTTGTGTTCCAGAATCTGTTTTCTCAGTGTCTGATCTCCCAGGGGTCTGTGTGAGATCTATAGTCTTCTTTTGGTTTTTCTTCATTTGTGTGGTTTTTTTCCCCCCCTCCCTACTTTTTTCTTCACTCCATGTCACCATCTTCTTTAATTCTGTTATTCAGGGGTAAAGGGATTGGTTTTACTTCTGTTTGTTCAATCTCCTATTCTTTATGTATACCCTATTACTTTGTTCAATTCTGGAGTTGCACTGTAGGTTGGGGGTGGTCCTTTTTGCAGTTTTGAGATTTACTTAAGGGGGGAGCTGTGATTCAAAATCTATCTGCAGGTCCTGGTATTCGCTGACAGGTGTGTGGATAATCTGGAACCCACTTCCCACTGCCTTGGAATCTGTCCATGCAGTGGGGCTGTAGGTTTACTCCCTGAAATAAAATGTGGTTGCAGAGGGAAGAGAATGGAGCAGACAGTGGATTGAAGGGGGGGGGTGGAGAGATAGAGGAGTAAGGGGGGAAACAAACGTGTGCCAACAAATGGAGAGAGAGGCCTATACTGAAATAGATAAAAACAATAGACCACGGCTACAGACGAACCAACTCCCATACAAAAAAAATAAAACATATAGTGATGCTAACATACCAGCTATCCAACCACCTTATTGGTGTGCTTTTCCTCTTTACAAAGATATGGTTTACAGAGAGAAGAAAAGAGAAGAAAAGGAAGAGGGGGGAAAAGAAAGGAACAAACAGTAGGAATATAATTAAGTCATTAAACTAACAGAATCAATGAAGCACACTCTGAGACTTTTCATTTAAGTCCAATGTCCTTTCAGTTCTGATTTCTAGCTTTCTTTTCAAGCAGGTAAATTAGTTTGCAGTTAGGATCAGTTGCCCCTGGTCTGCTGTGAAGGACAGTTCAGATCACCCTCCGTTCACCACTCTGGCCTATGTCTTTTTCAAGCTTGTTTCTCCCGTTTCGGTGTTGTTACCTTGAATCGCCAGCAGGTGGTGCTATCTCAGCTACTCGCCTCAGAGGTGGTGGAGCCGAACAGGAACCAGCAGAGACTGGAGATGGATGCCTGCCTCAGGGCACAGGCAGGGGACTCACGGCGGGCAGGAGAGGTGGCAGCAATCCCAGCAGATCTTCCCTGAAGGGGCTTCAAGGACTGAAGTCATGGATCGCCTCCGGCCCGGGTGGTGCAATGCGCTACTGGCGGCAGCGGCGGCGGCGTCTGCGCTGCAGTGGTTGTCCAGTCTGCTGTGATGCCCCAGCGGTGGCAACGGCCGAGCTCCATATGAAGAGCAGGCTGCGATGTTGGGGTCCGCAGCCCCTGGGGCGAGAGCCAGAGACCCACTGCAGTTTTCCTTTGCAGAGGGTTTCACAGACCAGGTTGCCCCGTCGCCATCTTGCCAGAAGTCCCCATCTTTTTAATTATTAATGGGGATGAGAGTATAGGTTTAAGAAGGAATCAACTGGACCAGAGACTCAGGGTCATCAGTTATTTTTGCTGGCATCTTTTTAGATGCTCATTTTCTATTCAGGTGACTTATACCATACAAGTTTAAAACTCTCTTTTCTAGGCTCCGGTTAATTTATGATTTTTTCCATTATTATCTAAAACATATACAGAAAGAAAATCCAATTTAAATTGTCCAGAAAGTAATTTCTCTCTCTGAAGCAATAAACTATTTTTAGGCTCAGAGCCAGGTTAGTTCCTACACACGTAATCCCTTGGGGCCTATAGGTCACCAGCAAAAGGCCTTGGAAAATTTAATTAAAGAGATTTCCAGGAAGGGGAAAGAAATTAAAGGAATTGGCCACCACCACATGAGGGAATTTTCATATCCTATACAAAGGTCTTACACATAGGACACATCAAAGTCTGGAAGGCCAGTAGGATCTTCTAGAATCCACTCTAATTAACACTATTTAATAACTCAGTGCTGTTGTCAACCATGAGAAAGGACATTAGAGGGCAACACATTTCATTTAGTCACTCAAAAGCATTATTTTCTATTCTGCACAAGACAGGCATAGGTGTTGTGGGTAGAAAAAGAAGCAAGATAAAGTCTTTACCCACAAGGAAGTTATCTTTGGGGTTGGGGAGATGGACAAGAAAGCATCCAGTTACTGAATTATATGACAGAGGCTATGATAGAGGCCGTGAAGATGCCGTGGGAACAGAGATGAGGAGAGATCTGCATCCTTTGACACAGAGAGGCTTCCCAGAAGATGCCTCAGTTGGGTCTGAAGGGTGAGTTTTTCACAAAAACTAGGAAAGGCATTCTGGGTAGTGAAGTCAAGATGGGAATGGCATGGAGAAATGAGGGGGCACATTGCGTGTGAGGTACAAGCAGTAACTGGAGTATTTGGAGCATGATATATGTTGGGGAGAGCCATGAGGCTCGGAAAAGCAGGGACCAGATCATGGCCGATATTGTTTTCTTTTTTTAAAAAGGCAGGATTGACAGTAGTGGGAAACTGCCAGGGGGTGGGGGGCACACCTTATCAACAAGGGTACCTGCATAATGAACATTAGTGTGCCTAACCCTGAATTGCATCCCACATCTTCAAAATAAAAAAAAATTAAAAAAGAAACCAAAATAATATAAATTTACAAGTAAGGTTGTCATATATGCCAAATAAAACAAAAGACACTTGTTTAAAAAAAATGTGGTACATATACGTGATGGAATATTGTGCAGCCATAAAGAAGGACAAAATTACGAACTTCACAGAACCTTGGATGGACTTAGAGTGTCTAATACTGAGTGATCTATCACAGAAACAAAGAACTGGGTACCACATGTTCTCACTCATAAGTGGACATTGAACAATTATTATAATACTATAAGAAAGGGATTGGCAGTAGTGGGAAACTGCCAGGGGAGGGGGGAGCACAATTCATCAATAAGGGTACGATAATGAATATTTGTATGCCTAACCCTAAATTGTACCCCACATATTCAAAATAAAAAAATTTTTTTAAAAGAGGGGTGATAAAGAAAGCACATATAATCCAAAGGCGCATGTGTCTGAATGCCTTAGAAACATAGTTTACCGTTACTTATCAATTCCAAATAAATCAAAGACCTAAATGTAAAACCTCAAACATTAAGAATGTTAGAAAATGCAGGAGACACCCTTATGGAAATCAAAATAGGCAACCAATTTCTGATCAAAATCCCAAAAATCCATGCCATAAGAGATATAAGATTGACAAGTGTGACCTCATCAAACTGAAAAGCTTCTGCAAAGCAAAAGGAACCATCAAGAGAGTGGGGAGACAGTCCACAGAATGGGAAAAAATATTTGCCCACTGTATGTCTGACAAAGGCCTAACATCCAGGATCTACAAGGAACTCAACCATGCCAGAAGGAAAAAACAAAAAACAAAAACAGCCCCATTAAAAAGTGGACTAAAGTCATGAATAGACATTTCTCAATAGAAGATGTACGGGCAGCCAACAGACACATGAAAAAGTGCCCAACCTCACTCATCATCAGAGAAATGCAAACCAAAACCACATTGAGATACCACTTAACCCCGGTAAGAATGGCCATCATTAATAAAACAAACAACAGATGCTGCTGAGGATATGGAGAAAAGGAAACACTTTCTACACTGTTGGTGAAAATGCAAACTAGTTCAACCTTTCTGGAAAACAGTGTGGCAATTCCCAAAAGAACTAGAAATTGACCTTTCATAAGATACAGCAGTCCTTCTTCTGGAAATGTACCTGGAAGACCTTGAATCACTCTCTATAAAAAGATACTTGCCCACCACACGTATGTTTATTGTAGCACTATTTACAATAGCAAAAACATGGAATCAACCATGCTGCCCACTGAAACTGGACTGGATAAAAAAATGTGGTACATATACTCAATGGAATATTATGCAGTCATACAGAAGAACAAAATTAATGACTTTGCAGCAACTTGGATGGATTTAGAGTCTATAATACTCAGTGATCTATCACAGAAACAAAAAACTGAGTGCCACATGTTCTCACTCCTAAGTAGACCCTGAACATTTACCATAATACAATAAGAAAGGGATTGGCAGTAGCTGGAAACTGCCAGGGGCGGAGGAAGGGGGTACCCATAACAAAAAGGGTACCTGATCTCAAAACTCCTCAGGTGAAGTGGGGACCAAAGAGGGGTCCAAATTTACCTGTACGATGACCACTTGTATACCTAATCCTGAATTGTAACCCATATCTTTAAAATAAAAGAAATAAAGAAAAAGGAAACATAGTTTACCATTATTTGGAGAGGAGTGAATGTGTATTTTCTGGTCTAGAGGAAAGGAATTCAGTGAGGTGTAAGAAGAACTCCCAGAAGATACTAGAAAATCAGATCAGAAAGCCTGGGGGCTCTTTGATGTGAATAGAAATTTTAGGAACCTTGCTCAAACTTAGAAGATGGCAAACATCCTAAATACACTTTCCATGTTTAAGGTGACTTGTATGTGTATAAGACATTATTCAAGAGGCAGAACATACTGCACTTTTAACTCAAGAAAATCACCAGGGAGATTTTATAGGAGACTAGGGAGAAATGAAACAGAGATGAGCCGGATGCAGTTATAAGTTGCCAATTTTATTACACTGTTTAACAGATATGGGCAGTATAACATTTAAATGGCTACCATTATTTTCCTTAGTTCTGTACAACAAAGCTGTCACCAGTTCCAGCAGCATTCAGCTAATTGATACTAAAATTACTTTGCAAGTATTAGGCAGCGAATTCTGATTAAAGAAACATCTTGCATTTACTACATTCTTAAATCCTTGACCATTTATAATAATCTACTTCCATAAAAAGTAATATCCCATTGGTAAATATAGAATTGCATCTGAGTAACTTTGCAATAGTTGTAATAACCACAATTTATTGAACACCTACTTTATTACATACTTCATTTGTTTTGCAAAACCCTCGCAAGTTATTATCAGTCTACTCTTACAGGTGAGAAAACCAGCTCTGAAATGCTAAGAAACCTGTTCAGTATCACAGAGCCAGTGAGTAGTAGAGCCAGGTATTCAAGCACAGAACAACGGAGTTCATGCTCTTGCTGTTATCAATGGCAAACTGTACTCATAGTATTAAATGCGTGCAAAGAAAATGGCTACAGTTATGTTTCCCACCCAGCTCACCTGAAAGGCGTTTGGGAGTTGGAGAGGAAGGTGACAAGGGAAGGCATTCCAGTGGTATGCGACCCCTCTCTGTCTCTACATTTTCTTTCTCAGGTGCTCATCTATGTGAAAGGCTTCCAATTTCACCTCTGCTGATGAGGTTCCGAAGTCTGCCCATGCCCAGTCTGACCATCTGACCTCTTCCTCAGCCCTTGCTCAGTCTCCTATTTATTCCGTTTCCTGTGACCTAGGTAGATATTAACAATTGCACCTGACACGTTTTCTTAGGGAACCTAGACATAGCCTCAATTTCCCACTCAACCCAGAGGTGGAGGCAGCCATGATCGTTCAGAGTTTGCATTTGAGATAGGAGTTGTTTTTTCTAAACTAGCCTTTTTTCTTTTGAAGCACCTGAAGGAGTACACCATTATAAGCAACTCGAAGGGTGTCAAAAATTCCTTCCTTCATTCAGCCGACTGCAACAAGCCTCTGTGTGCTGGGCGTTGAATGCAACCTCCTTCTCAAACTCACTCCCCCTCAATAGGTCCACTGTTATCAATGACACAGCAATAGCACTGAAAGAATGAATAAACACCAGACAACACAGGTGAGTGAGCACAGCACTCCTTGCCATCCCAGTTCCTCACAGAGGCATGCCCAATGTTTGGAGCTACTGATTGCCTGAGAGGAAGGAGAAACCCACCAGTTCAGAGAGACTCAGAGCTGTAAGTTTGCTGATGTCGGTGTGAACAGCGAAGTTCAAGCATCGTGGAGTCCACTCTATCACCATGTAAAGGATTCCTTGTCAGTTTCATGGACTTCTATTTCCTGGTCATAATTAATACCTCATTCTAGTTCAAGCCCTTCCCACCTCATGTAACTGTAATATACTCTCCTCTCCAGTTCATCTCATGAATGCCATAGGTTAAACACTCGGTATTTTCTAAGTGAATGAATGGATGAATATAGGGTCAGATGATTAGCCTTGAAAGGACATTTCTGTGATGTCAGTTCCTTGTTCCAAAATGAACAGTTTCTAGCAGGGAGCTCAAATTTTGTCATTTGAAATTTAATTCTAAAAAATCTTGATACAACTTACTCGTGACATTCCATCTTCTGTCCCATCTCAGGTCCAGTGAGGACAGTTTCTGCATTATCATCCCTAATTCTCCTTTCTGTGCTCTGAAACTCCATACACACCTGCACACATGCACACCCACCATGCTAACACCTGCCGTCTTGCTTCAAATTCTATAGGCTCACTCACCCCTGAGAAGATCTCTAGTCCCTCTGCCTGCTGCATCTAATCTATCTGTTTTGGGAAGGAAACAAAAAAATTTTATCATTCAAACATGCATATATCCTGTAGCAAGTATGTTCGTGGTATTAGTTATTTATCTATAAAACAGCTTTATTGACGTATAATTGACATATTACACATTTTTTTCATATCTCTCTAGAAATTCCAGTAAAATGTGTAGTCTTTAAAAAATAAATTTAATTCTAAGGATGTGGGGTACAATTCAGTGTTAGGTATACAAATGTTCATTATGCAGGTACCCTTGTGGAAGAGGTGTGCCCTCTTCCCATCCCCTGGCAGTTTCCCTCAACTGCCAATCCCACCCCCTTTTCCCTGGCAGTTTCCCACTACTGCCAATCCCTTTCTTATAGTATTATGATAATTGTTCAAGGTCCGCTTATACATGAGAATGTGGTACTCTGTTCTTTGTCTCTGTGATAGATCACTGAGTATGATAGACTCTAAATCCATCCAAGTTGCTGCAAAGTCCATATGTTTGTCCTTCTTTATGGCTGCATGATATTCCATTGGACATATTACACATTTAAAAATGTACAGTTGAGCCGGGCTCGGTGGCTCAGCCTGTAATCCCGCACCTTTGGGAGGCTGAGGTGAGTGAATTGCCTGAGCCCGTGGGTTCGAGACCCGCCTGGGCAGCAAGACCTCATCTCTACAATAAATCAAAAAATCAGCCGGGCGTGGTAGCGCATGCCTGTAATTACGGCTACTCGGAAGGCTGAGGTGGAAGGATCGCCGGAGCCCAGTAGGTCAAGGCTGCGGTGGCCAGGAGTGGCCATTGCACTCCAGTCTGGGCGACAGAGTGAGACTCCAGCTAAAAAAAAAAAAAAAAAAAAGTACAGTTGTGTAAGTTTTTGCTATAGATGTATATTTATAAAGATTTTCATAATTAATTGCTGCATTAAAAATAAAAAGATAGCTGCAGTGACTCAAGCCTGTAATTCCAGCACTTTGGTAGGTCAAGGAGAGAGGACTGCCTGAGCCTGGGGGTTTGAGAGCAGCCCATGCAACTTGGTGGGACCTCGTCTCTACAATAAATCACAAAAATTAGCCAGTCATGGTGGTGTGCACCTGTGGTTCCAGTTACTTGGAAGGCTGAGGCAGAAGGATTGCCTGAGTCTAGCAGGTCAAGGCTGTGGTGGCCGTGAGTGTGTCACTGCACTCCAGCCTGGGCGCCAGAGTGAGACTCTGACTCAAAAAAATAAAGTAAAGTAAAATAAAAAAGATGGCTTGTCCTTTAAGAATCCATTAACTTTGTAAAAAATGTTTATACAGCACATAGGTAGGTCTATTAACAGTGGTTACCTCTGAGTGGTAATATTCGAATTATTTAAAAATATTTCTTCAAAAATACTTTCTTACATTATCATACAGCAAAAATGACATTTTGGTGAGCAGTGCTATGAATTTGTTAAGTCACCATCACAGTAGGGATTTAGAAAGGTTTCTTCATCCCCCCAAAAACTCCCTAATACCGTTATTCATGTAGAGTCAAACTCTATCCCCACTCCTAATCTCCAGTAACCACTGATCTGCTCTACAACACTACAGTTCTGTTTTGTTTTTGAGTTGGGGGTCTCACTCTATTGCCCAAGCTGGAATGTGGTGGTGGGATCACAGCTTACCATAGCCTCAACCTCCCGGGCTCTGAGTGATCCTCTGCCTCAGCCACCAAGGGAGCTGGGACTACAGGCACACACCACCACGCTCGACTGATTTTTCAATTTTTTGTAGAGACGAGGTGTCACTAGGTTGCCCAGGCTCGTCTCGACCTCCTGAGCTCAAGCCATCCTCCCGTCTCAGCCTCTCAAAGTGTCGGGATTACAGGCGTGAACCACTGGCCTTAGACTACAATTTTGATTTTCTTTTTTAAAGACTGTCAAGTAAATGGGATTATACAATGTGCAACTTTTTGAGGCTGGCTCTTTCACTCAGCATAAAGCCTTTGAGATCCATCCAAGGTGTTACACGCTTCAGGAGTGTGCCATGATATAGATGCACCAGTTTGTTAATCCATACCTCCGCTGAATGGTATTTTGGTGAATTTTGGGGTGATTATGAATAGAGCTTCTGTAAATATTCATGTACATATTTTTGTGAAAACACAGTATTTCTTTCAAGTAAATATCTGGGAGTAGGACTGCTGGGTTATATGGTAAATGTATGTTCAACCTTATGAGAGGGGAAAAAAATTAAATTTTGATTAAGTCCAATTTATCAAATTTTTGTTTTATGAATTGTCCTTTTCACATGTCATATCTAAGAACTCTTTGCCTAATCCTAGGTAACAAAGATTTGCTAAAAAAGACGATTCTTTCTCCAATTATACTGCTTGGCAACTTTGTCAAAAATCAATTGGTCGTACGAATAGCCAAAACAATCCTTAGCAAAAGAAACAAAGCAGGGGGTATCACATCTCCAGACTTTAAACTTTACTATAAAGCTACAGTAATCAAAACAGCCTGGTGTTGGTACGAGAACAGGCACATAGACCAATGGAACAGGATAGAAATTCTGGAAGCAAAGCCTCAATTCCTCAACCAACTCATCATTGACAAAGCCTCCAACCACAACACCTGGGGAGAGGAGACCCTATTCAGTAAATTGTGCTGGGAAAACTGGCTGACAACATGCAGAAGATTGAAACAGGACCCCTACCTATCACCATACACAAAAATTAACTCTGAATGGATCAAAGACCTAAACGTAAAACCTCAAATTATAAGAATCTGAGAAAATGCAGGAGACACCCTTATGGAAATTGGAACTGGCAACCAATTCCTATTCAGAACCCTAAAGACCAATACCTTGAGAAATAAGATAGACAAATGGGACCTCATCAAACTAACTAGCTTCTGCAAAGCAAAAGAAACCATCAAGAGAGCCGGAAGACAGCCCACAGAATGGGAAAAAAATATTTGCCTACTGTATATCTGACAAAGGCCTAACCTCTAGAATCTACAAGGAACTCAAATGCGCCAAAAGGAAAAAAACAGCCCCTTTAAAAAGTGAACAAAAGACATGAATAGGCACTTCTCAGAAGAAGATATATGGGCAGCCAACAGACACATGAAAAAGTGCTCAGCCTCATTCATCATCAGAGAAATGCAAATCAAAACCACATCGAGATACCACCTATCCCCAGTAAGAATGGCCATCATTAATAAAACAAACAATAGATGCTGGCGAGGATGTGGAGAAAAAGGAACTCTTCTACACTGCTGGTGAGAATGCAAACTAGTACAACCTCTTTGGAAGACAGTGTGGTGATTTCTGAAAGAACTAGAAAATGACCTTCCATCTGATCCAGCAATTCCCCTATTGGGAATATACCCGGAGGAACTCAAATCATTCTACAAAAAAGATACCTGCACACATATGTTTGTTGCAGCTCTATTCACAACAGCAAAAACATAGAACCAACCATGTTGCCCATCAAAGCTGGACTGGATAAAGAAAATGTGGCACATACACATAATGAAATATTACACAGTCATAAAGAAGGACAAATATATGGACTTGGCAGCAACTTGGATGGTTTTGGAGTCAGTCATACTCAGTGATCTATCACCGAAACAAAGAACAGAGTACCATAAGTTCTCACTCATAAGCAGACCTTGGACAATTATAATATTATAAGAAAACATTTGGCAGTAATGGGAAACTGTCAGTGGAGAGGGGGTGGGATTGGCAGCTGAGGGAAACTGCTAGGGGAGGGAAGGGCATACCTCATCAACAAGGGTAGCTGCATAATCAATGTTTGTATACCTAACCCTGAATTGTACCTCACATCTTTATAACTAAAAAATAATAATAATTAAAAAAATCAATTGGCCATATTTCTGTGACTCTATTTTTGGACTTTGTATTCTGTCCTACTGATCTGGGCGTCTCCCTCTTTGCCAGTGCCACACTGTCTTGATTACTGCAGCTATTTAGTAACGTTTAAAACGTAATAGAATTCCTCCAATTTCACTTCTTTTTCAAATTGTTCTAATTCCTTTGCCTTTCCTTGTACATTTTAGAATCAGGTTGTCTATATATACAAGATATTCTCACATGAGGGTGAGAGGAATGGCACACATCTATAGATCAATTTGAGGAGAATTAACATCTTACTTAACGTTAAGTATTCCCGTCCATAAGCAAGGTTGTCTTCCCATTTACTTGGGTCTTTGGTTTCTTTAATCAGCCTTCCTTCCTTCCTTCCTTCCTTCCTTCCTTCCTTCCTTTTTTTACTCTTTTTTTTTCTTTTGCATACAAATTCCATATTGTTTTGTTAGCCCTATTCCATTTTATTCTCATCTCTTAAATGGTATTGGTTTTTAATTTCAATTTCCAATTGAAATATTATTAATTTTTGTGTAGTCGTCTTGTGTTCTGTTACTTTGCTAAGCTCACTTAAACTCTTTTTGTTGTCTTGTACTTTTAATTTTAAAGTAATTACAGATTCACAGAAAGTCATAAAAAATGTGTATAAAGAGATCCCAGATACTGTTTACTCAGTTTCCTCTAAGAGCAATATCTTGCTTGAGGAACACCATTAGAAGATTGACATTGGTGCAGACCACAGAGTCATTCAGATCCACCAGTTTTACATGCACTCGTGTGTGTATGTGTGTGTGTGTGTAGTTTTGTGCAATTCTATCACACATGTAGATTTCTGCAACCAGCACCACTGCAATCATAATACAGAAGCGGGCCAGGTGCAGTGGCTTAGCCTGTAATCCCAGCACTTTGGGAGGCTGAAGCGAGAGGACTGTCTGAGCCCACAGGTTTGAGACCAGCCTGGGCAACTTGGCGAGACCTCATCTCTACAATAAATAAAAAAAATAAGCCGGGTGTGGCAGCACAGGCCAGTAGTTCCAGCTACTTGTAAGGCTGAGGTGGAAGGATTGCCTGAGCTCAGCAGGTCGAGGCTGCGGTGGCCATGAGTGTACCACTCCTCCAGCCTGGGCGACAGAGTGAGACTCCAACCCTCCCCCCAAAAAAGATACAGAAGTGTCCTGCCATTTTAAGACTCCCTCCTGCTACCCTTTTATTACCATACCCAGCCCCATTCCCCATTCCTAACCCTTCACCGCCATTAATCCTTTTTAACAAAAATTTTTCTAGAGTTGTGGAGTACTTGTGAGAATTTGCCACGTAAGTACATAGTGTGAAGGGGAGGTTTGGGCTTCTAGAGAGCCCCTTCCCCGTCTAGTAGTGAACATGGCATCCGATGGGTGGTGTGTGTCCCTTTTCCTCTCTCCCCCTCCTTCAGCAGTTCCCAGCATCTGTTGTTCCTACCTTTGCGCTTATGTGCCCAATGTTTTGTGTCCACTTATGAGTGAGGACATGTGGTATTCCGTTTTTATTTCCGTTTTAGAATGATGGTCTCTAGTTGCATCCATGTTGCTGCAAAGGATGTAATTTTGTTCTTCTTTATGGCTGTGTAGTATTCCATCATGTATATGTACAATATTTTTTTATCTAGTCTTTCTTTCTTCCTTTCTTCCTTCCTTCCTTCCTTCCTTCCTTCCTTTCTTTCTTTCTTTCTTTCCTTTCTTTCTTTTTTTTCGTTCTTTCGAAAGCAGGATTTATTGAGAGGACAGAAAAGCTCCCACAGTGGGAGGGGACCCAAGGGGGCTGCCCTATCCAGTCCATTTTCCATGGGCATCTGGGTTGCTTCCCTGTCTTTGTTATTGTGAATAGTGCTGCAATAAACATATGTGTACAGGTGTATTTTTGGTAGAGCAATTTATGCTCCTCTGGGTATGTTCTCAGGAGTGGGATTGCTTGGTTCGATGATAGCTCAATTTTCAGTTTTTTGAGAAATGACCACACAGCCTTCCACAAAGGCTGAACTAGCTAATATTCCTACTAACAGTGTATGAGTGTTCCCTTTTCTCTGAAGTCTCGTGAACACCTGTTGCTTTTTAACTTTTTAATGATAGCCATCCTCACTGAGTGAGGTGGTATCTCATTGTAGCTTTGATTTATTTGTAGAACTGCTCAGGTTATCTGCTTTATCTTGGGTGAATTTTGGTTGTTTGTGGTTTTCTAGGAATGGGTCCATTTCACCTATGTTGTTGAATTTAGATGAGTAAACTGTTTATAGTAGTCCTTTAGTTAATTTTTTGTAGTCTGTAATATCCCGACTCTGTCATTTGGATATGGTAATTTAATTCTCTCTTTTCTTTTCTTTGTTGACTTTATTAGATGTTTATACATTTTCTTATTTTTTTCTCAAAGAACCAGATTAAATTTCATCAATTTTCTCCATTGTTTTTCAACTTTCAATGTAAAATAATTTCTGATCTGATCTCTATTATTTTCTTTTTTGTGCTTACCTTAGGTTTCATTTAGCCTTAATTTTCTAGTTTCTAGTTTCTAGTTTAAGGTGGAAACTGAGGTCATCGTATTGAGACCCTTCTTCTTTACTAATAGGCATTTAGTATTGCAAATACCCCCTTTCAAATACTGCTATGATGAGATCTCAGTTCAACATGCTTTTTAAATTTCCCTTGGTTTCCTCTTTGAGCCATGGCTTGTTTAGCAATGGTTAGTTCATTTCTAAACATTTTTGGAATTCTGCAGAGATCTTCTTGTTAGTCATTTCTAATTTAAATCCACTGTAATTAGAAAATAGATTTTGTAAGACTTGGATCTTTTTACATTTCCTGAAAACTTGTTTTATGGCCCAGAACATGGTCTATCTTGGCATTTGTTCCATCTATACTTGAAAGAATGTGTATTCCAACAGAGTATTCTATAAATGTTCAGAGTATCCTATAAATGTCAATCAGGTAAAGTTAGCCGTTTGTGTTGTTCAAGTCTTTTATACTTTGTTGATTTTTGTCTGCTTGCTCTATGAACTACTGAGGGAGAAATATTTCTCCTGGAATTTTATCCAGTTTTTTCTCTAGGCATTTTGAAGCTCTTTTTAAAATATGTGTATTAGTAGAATTGTTATGTTTTCCTAATGAATTTACACTTTTATCACTAAAAATGACATTCTTTATTACTGGTAAAATTCATTGCTGTGAAATTTATTTTGCCTGATATTAAGTTGTTAAATGTAGCTTTCTTTTGACCAATGTTAACATGGTCTATCATTTCCCTTCCTTTCACTGTTAACGTATTTGTGTCTTTTTATTTAGAATGCACTTTGTGTGTGTGTGTGTGTGTGTGTGTGTGTGTGTGTGTGTTATTCCATTGCCCAGGCCACCGCAGGTGCACGGCCACCCCAGCATCGACCTGCTGGGCTCTGGCGATCCTTCTGCCTTAACCTTCCAAGTCACACGAACTACAGGGACGCGCTACCTTGCCCAGTTAATTTTTTTTATTTTTATTGTAGAGAGGAGGTCTCACCAAGTTGCCCGGGCTGATCTCGAACCCACGGGCTCAGGCAATCCACTCGCCTAGGCCTCCCAAAGTGCTAGAATTACAGGCTGAGCCACTGAGCCTGGCCTAGAGTGCACCTATAGTTGGGCTGCGCTTTCATTGTTCAGTTTGACAATATCTGTCTGTTAATTGGGTATTCACACTTTTTATAGTTAATGTGATTCTGGTTAGGTTTAAATCAATAATTTCTTGCTATTTGATTTATGTTTGTCCTGTATGTTCTTAGTTGTTCTTTTCCTCTTTTTGTAACTTCTTTTTTAAAATTTTTATTCATTTTATTTTAACGATGTGGGCTACAATTCAGGGTTAGGAATTCAAATGTTGATTATGCGGGTGCCCTTGTTGATGAGGTGTGCCCCTCCCTCCCTTGACAGTTTCCCTCAACTGCCAATCCCACCCCTTCCTCCCCTGGCAGATTCCCCCTACTGTCAATACCTTTCTATAGTGTTATGATAATTGTCTAACTTTTTTTAAGTGAATTTTTTTTATAATTTCATTTCATCTCTTTTATTGGTTCATCAGCTGTCATTTTTTCTTTTTGTTATTTTAGTGGTTTACAGTTTATAATATCTATCTTGAACTTATTGAAGTCTATCTTCATGTGATGTCACATTAGTTCTCAAGATTAGTTAACTATGTTATAACCACCACACTATACTATGTTTGTTTACATAATCAATTATCATGTATAGACATTTAAATAATGAGAAAAAAGTATTTTGTGATATACGTAGCTGCCCATTTAGGGCTCTGCATTCCTTTGCATAGTTCCATATTTCCGTTTGGTATAATTTTTGTTCTGTTTGAAGGATTTTCTTTAACATTTTGTATAGTATAGGTCAGCTAATAATGAATTATTTCACTTTTGGTGTTTGAACAAGCCTTTATTTCATCTACATTTTGTGAAAGATATTCTGCTGGATGTGGAGTTCGAACTTAACACATATTTTTCTTCCAGTATGTTAAAAATACCATTCCCATTGTCTTCTTGTATAGTTTATATTGATTCCCAGGAGAAAACTGCTATCACATTTATCTTTGTTTTATCCATGTAAAACAAGTCATTTTCTCTGGTTATATTTGGGACTTTCTGTTTATCACTGGTTTTATGCAATTTGATTTTGCTGTGCATTGGGGTAGCCTCCTTTGTGTTTCTTGTGCTTAGAGTATGTTGACATTTTTTAATTTGTGGATTTTGTTTTACTCAAATTTAGAAAATTTATAGCCATCTTTTCTTCAAATATAATTTTCTCTGCACTTTTCAATCTTTAGGAACTCAAATTACATATGTATTTGACAATTGAAGTTGTATCATAGCTGATACTTTGTCTCCTTGATTTTAAAAATTCAAGGTTGCTCTCTTCTAGTTGACTTACATTTTCTTCTGCAGTGGCTAATCTGTCGCTAATCCCATCCAGAGGATCTTTTATCTTGGATGTTTTTTATTTTTATTTTTAGAAGTTTGATTTGGTTCTTTCTAAAATGTATTTTCCGTGTTTCTTCTTCACTGTTTGAACTTGAAATACAATGATAAAAACTGTTTTAACGTCATTGCCTGTGAATTCTAACATCTGTATCAATTCTGAGATGGTTTTGATTGATTGATTTTGCTCTTTTTTGTGGGTTGTATTTTCTTCCTTCTTTGCGTGGCTGCTAACTTTTGATTGAATGCCGAACATTGTGAATTTTACCTTGGTGGGTACTGGAAGTTTCTATATTTATGTAAATTTTTTTTAAAGTAGGATAACAGGATGTATTGAGAAGACAGAAAAGCTCCCACAGTGGGAGGGGACCCGAAGGGGTTACCCCCGTAAACATTCTTAAGTTTTGGTCTGAGTTGCATTTAAATTATTTGAAAACAGTTTGACCCTTCCAGGTCTTGCTTTTAAAATCTGTTAGGCCAGAGTTGCATTCAGACTCGGGCTAATTATTCCTCATTATTGAGGCAAGACTTTCCTAACACTCTACCTAAAACCCTGCAAATTATGAGCTTCCCAGTTTGGTTGTGGGAACAGGCATTATTTTCTACTCTTTGTGAGTGCTGAGTACTCTTCTTTTTAATTCTTTTGGGAAGTTATTTTTCAGTATTCTGCTGAATACCTCAAAGGGGACCAGCTACAGGTCTCTAGAGCTCTCCTCTGTGCAGTTTTCTTCACGTTGGCATCTGTTGTGTAACCTCTGTGTTGTTCTTCTTGATTCAAAGCTCATCTCCTCAACTCAGGGTACTTCCAGGTTCCACCCAGTTTCCTCCTTGTACAACAGCCTGGAAATGCTTTCAAGGAAGTAAGCTGGAGCCATCACGGAGCTTATCTAACGTTCATCATTACTGAGAGAGCACTGCCCTCCCCTGCCTGATAATCAGTGTCTTAAAAACCAGTGTTTCATGCATTTTGTCTGTTTTGTGATTGTTTCAAGCATGAAAGAAAATCAGACGCTGTTAGTCCATCTTAGCCAGAAGTGGAAACTCATTTCTTCTTAAAAACACTTAATAGAAGCCCTTTATGTTGAAAAAAAAAATGTCAATTAATCTTGTGTCTGAATGTAATTAAGAAATCTTTCATTTTGTTGAAAGATTGTTCCCATTACAGTTAACTTTTTAGAATCAATCAATAGGGAGAACATTCTGCATGTTCCAGATGTTGATAAATACATTAATCAGCATATTTTATGTGACATCTCAGATTTAGTTTCTTTGAAGCATAAACCTCTTTTGAAGAATTAGAATTTAAAATTGATGAAGTGACAGAATTTTATGATACAAGCCTTGGAGTCTGTAGAACACTCATGCTTGAATAGTCAGCTGCAGGGAAAATATCTTTTGTAAAACCAATTAAAAATACCAGCTGTTACCAACATCTTGCTGCCCATATCAACTGGCAACTTCTTTTGCTTTTGTGCCACTCAGTGTGATGCTCTAACATTCAGATTTTGTAATTTTCTAAAAGATTTAGTAGTTTAGATAGAATTTTTTTTCTGAGTATTCAAGAAACAGAAAATTTAACCAGGATATCATACTGTGGCCAACCTTCTATTTTAAAGCTCTGTTGGAAATCCCATAAACATGTCTTGAATAATTCTGCCATGATGGAAAGCAAGAAAAATGGGACGGGAAGCTGTGTGAGGAAAGAGACTTTACAACTAAGACTTTGAAGCCACAACAATTCTACAATAAAAGAGAATGAAGAGTTAGGCTCTGGGGTAATTGAAACTTTTTCTTCCATCTTTCTCTCACTTAAAAACAAATCACAAGTCAGTATATCGTGCCAGATGTGCTCAACAACTCTCCCAATAGAAAACACCTAAAATACTAAAGAAAATATTAAAAATTATTTCTTTTGTTTAAATAACAGCTGATCTGGTGGTAAAATAAGTATTATGGACATGGAATCAGTAGATAAAAATGTTTTCACAAAGAAATCATTATCCTAAGATTTACAGGTAAATAAACAGTTAAGAATAGATAATACCACTCTTACACAAATTATTTCAGAGTAAAGGAAAAGAGAAACCACTCCTTTATTTTTCTGTGAAGTACTAAAAATGTGTGTGTGTGTGTGTGTGTGTGTGTATGTGTGTGTGTGTGTCTCCAATATCACTCTTGAACATAGATGCAAAAATCACATACAACATAGCAATGAATCATATCCAAATAAAGTAACCAGTGGTTCTTGAAGAATGGCTGATTTCATATTTGGGAAATAAAGACGCTTAGACCAGAACATCTTGCTGTGCCAGAAAGCAAGGGGGCTTTTAAAGACAAACGATATCATGTCAAAAGGAAATGGGATAAATTGAGAAGGGGCTCCCAGTGGCCTAATATGGAACAATCTGAGAATTAAATATTGGACTGAAATGCATCAAAAATATAAAAATCCACTAAGTCCATAATGATACTAAAAACACAAAAATAAAACCACTTCATTAGTCATCATTGGTGGTTGGAAGGACAAAGACTCCTAGCTTAAAAATTGACAAATAGAGGAAAATAATGTAGCATGTATCCTATCTTTCCAGTATGAACTCTATTTCATTGCACCGAAAACGTTGATGAGAAAACATTCTTCTATGAAAAAGAATGCAGTTAACAAATGCAAAATTAATGATAGAAAAGCACCATTTTACAACCTTTAATGAAATAATACATGTGGGCAATAATCATGGATGGAGGCCAAAACCATTAGGTAACGGATACTGGAGGAGTTTATAGTAGATCAGGGTTCCCCAACCCCCAGGGTCATGGCCCATACTGGTTGTGGCCTGTTAGAATCCCAGATGCACAGCAGGAAGTGAGCAGTGAGTGAATGAGGCTTCATCTGTATTTGCAGCTGTTCCCCATTGCTGGCAATATCGCCTGAGCTCTGCCTACTGTCAGAGCGGTGGTGGCATTAGATTCTTATAGAAGTGTGAACCCTATTGACAACTGTGCAAGCAAGAAATCTAGGTTGCATGCTCCTTGAGAATCTAATGCCTGATGATCTAAGGTGGAGCTGTGGCAGTGATGTTAGTGCTGGGGAACAGCTGCAAATACAGATGAACATTAGCAGTGAAGTTTGACTGCAAAGGTCATCATAATTCAATTGACTCCAGACTCATATCAAAACCCTGTCAGTGAATGGCAGGTGAACTGATGTACTTCAACTGTATAGTTGTATCTGGTGGCAGGCTTTCAGTCAGAATCCAGCACTTATTTTAGTCTGCATGTGGGCTGCCCATTATTTTATTTACCAGCTTCCTCCATGCCTCTTTTTTGTAAGGTGAGTTGTATAATTATTTCATTATATATTAAAATAGAATAATAGCAGAAATAAAGTGCACAATAAATGTCATGCACTTGAACCACCTTGAAACCATCTTCCCCCAGCTCCCCTCACCATCTGTGGAAAAATTGTCTTCCACGAAACTGGTCCCTGATGCCAAAAAGGTTGGAGACCACTGTAATAGAGGAATTGGGCTGAGCCTACTGAATGCACTGATCAATCTTAACATCATCAAGTGTGGGACAACCAGATATTTTGAGTCTCACAATGTGGTGCAATAGGAAAGACACAGTCCCACCTAGGGCGTATTCTTGCTTGAAAAATTGAACCTCAATTAAATAATGCCTTTAGATCTGAAGTTTGGATAGTAGGAAATGTGGGGTCGAGAAGACTAAGTTAAATGCTGTCATGAAGAAGCAATCAGTCAAATATAGAATGAATATTCTAGGACAAGTGACCCACTTTTCCCGACAATTCAATGTCTTAAAGAAGAGGGAATGCAAACTAGAATGACTACTATAAGATAAAGAAGGCTTAAAAGACAAAACCAAGCCGGGCTCGGTGGCTCAGCCTGTAATCCCACGCTTTGGGAGGCTGAGGTGAATGAATTGCCTGAGCCCGCAGGTTCGAGACACGCCTAGGCAGCTTGGCGAGACCTCATCTCTACAATAAATAAAAAAAATTAGCCGGGCGTGGTAGCGTGCCCCTGTAGTTCCAGCTACTTGGAAGGCTGAGGTGGAAGGATCGCCAGAACCCAGCAGATCAAGGCTGCGATGGCCGGGAGCGGTCACCGCACTCCAGTCTGGGTGACAGAGTGAGATTCCAACTCAAAAAAAAGAAAAGAAAAGAAAAAAAAGAGACAAAACCAAGATGTGCGATGTGCATGCATGAATCTTGTTTATATAAAGATTGGGAATGGGGGGAGGGACAAAATAATGTAAAAACACACCTTAGAGACTCTTCTGAAAATATGAGTATGAAATAGGTATTATATTAAGGAATTTCCATTAATTCTTTTGGGTGTAATAACGAGATGGCTGTTATATATCCTAAAAAGGCCTGCCAGTTAATGATGCATGGGGTAATATTTATGAGTGAAATGACATGATGTCTGAGATTTGCTTTTAAATACTCTAAAAAAATTTAGGAATGGGAGAGGGATTGATACAGCAAGAATAGCAAAATGTTGATAATTTTTGAATCTGGGTGATGCTAACATTAGAGTGTATTTTACTATTCTCTTTTAGTGTATATTAGACAATTCTGATAATAAATCCAGACATTATAAAAAATATTATAATCAAGTTGAATTGATTGAAAAAAATTAAGGTCTGCTTCACATTAGAAAATCTACCAATCAATTCAATATATTAATAGGTTAAAAGATTCAGGTATCTCATTAGATCCAAGAATTATCATTCGATAAAATTCAACATTGATTTATAATAAAATACTTAGACTAAGGATAAAAAGAAGCTTGTTCAATATAATACATCTAAAAAATATATATTATGCATCAAACTCAATATTAAAATATAAAAAGTATTGTGCTTAAACTCAGGAAGAAGACAAAGGTACCTATGATTGGTCCTTTTTTATAATTTATGTCCTAGCTGTATAGTTTGAAAAGAGTAAAAGAAATAATATTCAGGAATTGGAAAGAAACACATTTTTATTATGTGTATTTGCTATGGGTGTCTAGTTAGAAAACCCCAAAGTTGGCCACCATGGGTTTGAGGTAGAGAAAAAAGAATGCTTGAACTGATAATATCACAAATAATTGATAATCAAAAAACTTAACCCTGCATCAGAAACATCCTCCCGTTTCATTAAACATTAATCTATTTCTTTGTTTTTATTGGCTGCATAACATACAAATGGAAGTATTTTATTAGAATTTCAATTTTGATTAGGTTGCAGGATCTTAGGCAAGTCCCTGACTTCCCTGGCTGCCAACTTTTTTCACCTGAAAAGTAAATTCATAGATGATCTGATCAATAAGATCTCTTATAGTTTTAACAAATAAAAAAAAATGTATGTTTCACGTGTATCAAAGTAAACCCAAAGAAAGCCTATAAACATTGTTTTACCTATTCTTTATTCAAACTTATTATCTGTGATTCTATATTGCATTCTTGAAGGGCTTAGTTCTTGCACAATTACTTCTAAATTCCACCAGAGCTGACCATACGTATTACAACTCCTGGTGCCCTCTCATGCCTAGCCAGTTGCTCAACAACGTTCTATATAAGTGCCCGCTGAACACAAATGAGAAAGTTTTGTGGATTATGATGGGGTTAGTCAGGATGTGAAAAAGTTGAGAAGTGGAAATGTGAGATTGCATATCTAGACTGGGACAAAACTGAACATGCTTTTCTTTCAGCAATTATTTTTATAGTGTTTTATTTGGCGCTTGCCTCATCCATTAAACAGTAAGTTTGAGAATGGCAGGGACCATAGTTGCCTTGTCCATATTGTGTCACCAGGGCCCAGTTCAGAGACTGGCACATAGTTGGTACTCAATATACTTTTTTTTTTTTTGGGAGTTGAAGTCTCACTCTGTCTACCAGGCTGGAGTGCAGTGGCATGCTCACAGCCACCACAGCCACGACCTGCTGGGCTCAGGCGATCCTTCTGCTTCAGCCTTCCAAGTAGCTAGAACTACAGGCATGTGCCACCATGCCCAGCTAATTTTTTTTTATTATTTATTGTAGAGACACGGTCTCACCATGTTGCTAGTCTCAAACCTGTGGGCTCAGGCAGTCCTCCACCTCCCAAAGTGCTGGAATTACAGGCATGAGCCACCACACCCAGCCTTTCAATATACTTAAATGAAAGGACATATAACTATCCCTCCCAGCTTTAACTTGAAGAAAATTACCCATGTTTCTAGAATTTATTTTTAGCCACATGCAGTGATACAACATACATTTTAATAGATGATAATATCACAATGTACTTTGTAGGGACTCAAAGTTTTCTTTTATGTAGATATACATCATATATACATATATATATACACACACTATTTAAAACTACATTCCAGTCAGTCCTATTTGAACTGAAATGTCCCCTACAACAACGCAGTCTTATAACAGCCCTATAATGTTCCATCTTATTATAACCAAGCTGCTGGAAAATAAGAGTCAGTCAACATTCCCTAACACCTTTGACCCTCTCATTCTTCTCTGACAATAACCCAGTTTTCTCTTCCCATTCTTAACGAAATGGGGGGGGAGATACTTATTCGTTCCCCTTCTGACTTCTTATTCAGACTTATTACATTGCAATAAGCCTTCATGACTGTGTATTCATTGATCCTTACTAAGGTCAGTAGGACGTGTACGTTTTTAAATTCAGTGGATATATTTCAGTCTTTTTATTGGTCCATCTCTCAGTTATATTTGACACTGTTGCCATTCCCTTGTTCTTGGAACTTTCTCCTCTATTAATTTCCAAAACATTGCTTTCTCCTGGTGTCCATCTACTTCTCTGGCTGCTACTTCTCATTCTTCCTCATGGGTTTTTCATTTTTTGGTTCTATATTCCCTCTGAAACCATCTTGAGTCCTCTTCTCTCATTCTATCCAAGATTTGATTGCTCCCTATATAATGAGAGCTCTCAAATCTTTATTTCCAACCCAACTCTCCATCCTGAGTTCCAGATGATAAAACCGTCACGTTCTCTCACGCTTTTGGGTCTGCACACATTCTCTTTCTTCTCCTTGGATCAATTCCCACTGTTTGATCATTTGACAAAATTCTACTCATCCCTCAATCTGACTCGAATGCCTACTCTCTGTGAGACTCTTATGAAAACCCCAGGCAGGTTTGAGTGCTTTCCTGTGCTCCATATAGACTTTAATTAAAGCAGTTATCCCATTGTTTAACTGCCTGAAGATGGCTCTACTGGATGATGGCAATGCCACAGAGATGGGCTTCGATTTCTATTTTTCTAGTCCCAGTACCTAGGACAGTGCTTGGTGCCTAGTAGGAACACAATAAATGTTTGTTGGATGAATACACAAGTCTTGCATTTTGCCAGAAAGCAGAAACCCAATTCTTCCCACACCCCTGAGAAGAAACTATTATTATGACACCTACCTTACAAATGAGGAAAAATAAAACTTTCCCTTGGGCACACATTTGTTAAATGGCAGACCAAGGACTTGCATCTAAATCTTCTCTCTATTTCTAGAGTTCTAGTCACTGTATTAGAGTAATATACAATCGTGCAGCTTAAGTGGAATACAGCAGATACTAACGTTAACAGTTTTTGCTATTTGAATTAAAGGATACTGATGAATAGAAACAGAGGAGCAGTTTACCACTGAAGAAGAAATATTTATGCCAACGAGCCCTACTAATTTAGTTTTACTTTCATGACCATGTTCTTTGAACAGGGTGTTCTTCACCAAAGGCTACATGATTACTCTCCTCTTTTTTGAGTTCAGGAATGGAAAACAGGATTGCTCTTTAGACCTAAACCTTCATGAATTGCCAAAGAGAAGATGTGTTTGGGAGAAATCTCTAAAACATGATTGGATTGCTTTCAACTTGCATGTCTTGCCAATTTGATAATGGGTATATAATTTGTTCAAGACTTAACATTCCCCCCCAAAAGCTAAGCATCCAGATTTAAATATATTTCTGATAAATTAGTTGGGTAATTTCTCTGTAAAGTTCTATTCTTATAATCCTTTAGAGAGAGCAGAAACATTTTCCAAAAGCAGTTGTTTTTAAGTAAGGAACAGAGCCAAATTGAGCTATTTGGGCCATGAAATTGTCAGGCAAGGAAGAATACCCCAAGATTACATTAATTGATATAAGTGGTATTTTGCTTTCTTTCTTTTTAAAGTTCTCCTATATGTAAACATAACACACTGATGTATAAAATCTCAGTCACTACTAGAAGTCGTATTCAAAGAACGAGTATAATCGTTTTAAATTAACTTGAACCATATGTAACTATTTTTTTATTCTATCATTTCCCCAGGTTTTTCCTTTTCTTCTCTCTAAAGGGAAAACTTGCAAGAACACTCAGGTGGCGTGACCTTTTCCCACCATCTGAGAAGAATCTTCTCTTCTCACTTCACTGTTGCTTGGCCTATTTGGAATCTGTAGTTCCAGTACACAAGATGGCCAGGGCCCAATCGGTAGAACTGATTTCAGAATTTAACCTGCCGCTGCTCATAGAGGTTTAGAAAAGTACCCTTGCCATCTACTATCTGAGCTTCCGGTGTCAACACTACTGTCTCCCTTCTCCATCCTCTCAAGAACCTCATGGTTTGAAGACAACATAGGTGCCTGCTATCGAAATAAGTGAAGAAACCACAGAAGTTGTGTAGAGGGTGAGGAGTAGATGCTGAAAGAGCAGTGAAGAGAAGAAGGTGTTTGCTGCAGCTGATGTGATTGGAAAGGCAAGTCATTCTTTTCCCTCGAAATAAAGATTTTTGTTTTCTGTCACCATTTGAATACAGCCAGAAGTGTGTAATGCCATAAAGAAAAAGATGCAGTAATATAGGTAGAGCCTTTAAGCCTTACATCATGAGGCTGGAGGGAGGCAAACACATGAGATATTTAGGAGCCAGAAGGGAGGTCTAGACCTAGAAAGGAAGAGGGAGACTCAGGAAAAGTCTAGTCAAGAGAGTTGTTGGCCAGACTTGATGGCAGACTCAATCCGGGGGCTAAGGGGAGAAAGGGAGAGAGATGAATCAAAGAAGATGGGGAGGACTGTGTGTGGAGCTGCAGGAGTCGATCTGGAAAAAGGGAAATGGAATAAAAGGGTGAGTGATGATTTTCCATTCCAGGGAGCCAGGAATGCCAAAACACCTTAGTTTGTTCATTTTCTGTAATGGGAGCCTATGCAACTCTCAGAGGTGGCACCTAGAAAGCCAGTGGAAACCCCACTGATGAACTTTAATGGAAATTTACTGGTTTTTACTCTACTGGGCACCATGCCAGGGTCCTGACAGGAGAGGTGATGAGAGAGGAGAAAAACTGATTAAGATACTCAGACTATTTGTTGAAAGACGCTTAGGTGGCTTGAGAGAACTGGAGCTGAAAAGGAAAGCCTGGGTGAATTCATCACCTGGCCATTTGGACAGCGGTCGAGATCAATAGGGCACCACCTCAGAGGCTGACATTAGTGTGGTGAACAAAACCCGACATGATTTAGACCTGTGCTCCCCTGGGTTCAAAGCAACTAGAAACACGTTAGACCTGCATTCTTTGAGCTATGGCAGAAGGAGGCTTTTTAGACTCAAACATTTAAAAAAAATCCTTCGTGACCATTAGCTGCTATAATTACACTCCATCATTTAATAGTCAAAGAGGGAATAAGACTTTGAGGTATCAAGAGTAAATTATGCCAGTTAAAAAATAAATTGAAGGATGAAGCAAAAAACGATGAAATGTTTCTATAAAATGATAGCAACTTTTATTTATTTTAAAGATGTGGGGTACATTTCCGAGTTAGGTATACAAACATTGATTATGCAGGTACCCTTGTTGATGAGGTATGCCCCTCCCTCCCCTAGCAGTTTCCCTCAATTTCCCATCCCACCCTCCATCCCTTGACAGTATCCCACTACTGCTAATGGTAGAAACTTTTAAAACAGCATAAACTCATCTCAGATCCTTGAAATAAAAGTTAGTTGGTTTAGAGAAACTACAGTGTGATGGAGCAGAGCAGTACACATGAGAGAAGTTCCTATGAGAAAAGACAGAATAAATAACCTCACCCTTACAAAAATTATAGCATTATTTTATTATAAGCCATAAAAGGATGGAACAGAAGGTCATTACCTCATCATTATGTCCTTCTATTGATCTTTTCATGTGGAACTATATTTAAGAAATTCCTTGGAAGTCTAATTTTACATAGAAGGCTCTTATATTCCCCTTGTCATCCTTTCCCTCCCCACCAAAAAAAAAACCCCAAGAAACCCTAAAATTAATATATGTAGACAAGCAAAAAGTATTTATTACAAATCTTTTTGGGCAATGTTCTTATACTTTAGATAAAGAAAGTAAAGTCTCAGAAGGAACTCAAGGACAAGACTGCACCAGAAATCTGAGATGGAAGGGACAGTGTGTCAAGGGAAGACAAATTATGCCTACTGCAGATCTCCATGTCCAATGAGAATGACGAAGTTATTCATTAATTAATTTATCTACTCACCATGCAGGCATGCAGCACGTATTTAGTGGCGATTTTCTGAGTTAGGCTCTGTGTTGGGTGCTGCTGAGACAGAGAAATTAGGCAAAGACCCTTTCCTTCAGGAGCTAACTTGACGTTTAATGGGGGAGAATGAGGAAAAAGGTCATCCCAAGAAAACATGATAAGTGGGCAGCAGTTAGGCTGAGCTGAACAGAATTAGTTTTGGAATCTATTAGATCAATCCAGACGTAAATCACAACTCTTCCACTTACTAGCAGGGCCATCTTGGGCAAGCTCATAAAGTCACAAATTCCTGGCTTCTCCATCTATAAAATGGGAAAATGCATGTCCAGCACAGATTCTAGCATCCAGTAAATGTCTAATTAATGGCAACAGCAGCGACAATTCTCATGGTGATTACAGCCCAATGGTCGCCATGTATTGGTATACGGTATATATGCTGAGAGGCCCTAATCAGGCTACTGGCTGGAATCTAAAGTTATGGAAGGCTTTCTGGAAGGGATGACACCTAAGCTGAACAAGGAAGAACAAGCAGTGTTTCAGGAGAAGATAACAAAAAGATGCAAAGGCCTGGGGATAAGAAAGAGCATGACACACTTAATGGACTCATAGGTATTAAGAATGGCTGGAAAAAGATGGTTAGAAAGGACCAAAGGGTATCATAGGGATATTTTTAAAATTTCAGACTTCATCCTAACAGCCTAGGGAGTCATTGAAAAGCCTACATAGAAGAAGAACAAGAAGAGATTAGTAATTTAGAGGGATGACTTAGGTAGTAATTTGAAAAGATTTAGACCAGAAATGAGGGAGACGAAATGGGTAGAAGAGTGGCCAATTAGAGGGCTGATGCTTTAAATCGTCATTTGATGAGAAGGGCCACACTAATGATAGTGGCAGTGGGGTGGAGAGAAGCAGATAGATTTGAGAGATATTCAGACATGGAATAGATCCATTTTATTGAACAAGAGTAAAGTCAATGAAAAGGGTGAAGTTAAGTTTAAAGGATTTCTTCTTGTCTTGGGCAGTTGGTGTGGAAGAAGAATGATTTTATTCGCTGTGAAGATAAATAACGAAGCAAAAGAAAATCTGGAATCAGTATGATTTTGATTTTAGACAAATGGGTCTTCTGGATAGTTTCCCAGGAAACACAGAAGAGGAAGATCTGGGTGAAGACAGAGATTTGGGCAATGGACCACCAGAATGAGAAGAAAATAAATGCGTACACATCACCAGATAACCCATGACAAATCTTCTTTCCTTAATACAGATATGACCAACTATGCAAAATGAGAACTCCTACATGATACATTCACAATATTAAATGTCAGATGTGAATATTTACATATGTACTTGCACTGGGAAGGCTGGTCATAGATCCTGCTTGCCCCATCTCCCTTTAGGTGACAATGGTCTTCGCATCATTTTCATTAAGGAGAAGCACACCAGGAGCACAGCCTAGGTACTGAGAGCAAGTTTCTCTCCCTAAACACATTCTCCCAAAGTGGTGCATTTATAGACATTTGAAAGGGAATAGATTAAATATGATGGTTAATTATTAATATTCTGATGAAAAGGGTTCATCATGAAGGAAAGATTAAGAAACATAGTAGTCAAGAGGTGGTATTCCTTGAAACGTGCTCTCTCCACTGTGACCCAAGGAAGGCAGATTCACCACCACGGTCACCCTAGTTCTGCAATTCACTTTCCTGCTTTCCAGATGTTAGAATCTGGCGATGCCTCAGTGAAGTCCTCTTCACACGCTGCCTCCTTCTCTCCCCCTGGTTGTAGGTAGCTGTTTCAGGCATTGGTGCTTAGACCAAAAGCAACCATTTCTGGAGGGAAAAGAAGCAAGCCGTGAGAGATTAAGCTGAAAGGCTGTGGTAAAAGAAGTCAGAAGTAGAACCGGGCTCCATGGGAGTCACTGGAAACTGTGAGTAACCAGAAGCCATGCAAGACAGAAAAAGCTACAATATGAATTTTTAAAAAGCCTAAGTCAGTTAAAAACAAAAAAATGAAAGTCAGAGGTGGAAAGCTAATGAACTTTAAGGTTCAGACTTCTCTACTGTGTGATCCCCTTCCAAGTCCTTGAGAGTAGCTCGAGAAATGTGTTCATATGAGCCCACCTTTTCCAAATAATAACATGTTATTTACTTATTGAAAAATTGAATATTTAAACCACAATTGGATAAACCTATTGTCTCGACTTCATTTCTGCTCCACTCTGCTTTTTCTCAGGTTAATTTCGTTGGCATGATCAAGAGTATTTCTGAGATCCATCTCAGAAAGTTATAATTGGGGAAGATGTGGCTTGGATTTAGTGAGGTATATTTATGTTGTTTACAATTACTTCAGGGAATAGTTCAGTTATTGCTAGTTGTCCTGGGCTCCTAGGAACACTCTGACTTTCCACTTTATTGATTCATCCAATGTAATGAATCAAAGGACAGAACTGGAGACCTTACCAGAATTTACCCTGATGTAAAGGGCACCTAATAGCCATATGTGAATATTAAGTGAAAACAAGGTTTGGGATATATAGAACCAGAAGCTAGTCTGTAGAAATTTCTTCCATTCATTAAACATAATTTTAAACTGAGGATTTGACTTTCATTGACACCAAGTCAAAATGGAAATTCACTTCTGTTAGAAACATATTCTATACACATTTTTATGGGAAGTACAAAATAGAATTTACTTGAATGTCTGTGTTTATAGGGTACAAATCTATAGCAGTACTATAAACAGAGAGTATTTTTTAAAGAGCATATTATAAAAGAAACTTGATAAAGGCATTCTAAATTTGACAACGACTATAAAAACTTACATGACATTCCCAATATGGAGTACTAAAGTTCAAAGAAACTTTCTTAAATGTCAGAAAAATATTGTTCTGATTAACAATACTGGAGGAAAGACTAAATTATATTTTTATGCTTGCTAGAAAAGTGATACTACCAACTCATTGAAATATGATAGGGTGATCAAAGAATATACAGCCCACTTACTTAGGGATAAGTATTACAGGGACAGATCAATAATTTTAAATTATGTAATTTCTATAAAATAATGTGCCATAACTTAAAATATTTGGAAAGAAGGAGTTGCCAGGGTTAGATTTTAAGTACAAGAACATAGTGGAAGATAATATCTTAAGCATCAGCAGCTAAAAATCACATTTTATTCCAAACTAAAACATTCTTATCAATCACCACTGCTTACAGGGCTACTGTACATCTAATGAGGTTTCTATGGTTGTTGTTATTGTGGTTGTTGATACATAAACCAAGAGTCTTTCCTGAATTATTTCCTATAATAACAGAGTGGATTGCAAAAACATTTTGAACTAGAACCCAAACTAGGAAATTTGTCAGGAACCAAGGCAACACTTTGAAACCTTATTCTTTCTCTGTTGGAGCAAGCTAGCTCCATGGGTATGAATGTTTCTTTCTTTCTGTTACATTTTTCCATCATCTTTGATAATGCATTATTTTTTAAACCGATTGTATAGCATATGCTAAAATGGGAACTTAAAAATATTAGATCAGGGCAGCCACCTCAGGTCCCCTCCAGCTTTGGGATCTGTCCTATCCTCTCAATAAATCCAGCTTTCCAATAAATAAATAAATATGTTATTTTATATTAGATCATTTGTGAGTGGACCGAAGAACTAGAAAAATCTGTAATCTTGTAATCTCCTTCAATCCTTAAGTATATGAAGCATCTCAGGACAAAGAAAAGACTGTTCTGCTTTCTCCAACTCTTTCACTGTAAATACTTCTGACACTTGGCATCGAACAGATATGGCCTGCACCTACAAGCATGTGTTCTCTCCCAAAGCTCAGAATGTGCTAGATTTACTTCTCTAACCCCAGGAAAGGACATATATCTAGCAATAAAGTGTTTCTGTAGTGTCTGAATGTTGAATCAAGTTTCCCTACCCTTGTACCTCAACATATTATCTTAAGATTTCAGACCTGGGGATGGCTATCATTTTATTGTTTTATGTTATACGTATTCTTTCACTTGAATTTCACTCCCTAACAACTAACACATTATCTCACATGTAACAGAAACCCATGAAATATTTGTTGAATACATAGATTAATAGATGAAATTTTATTGATGAAGAGAATTAGATTTCTTTACATCAGACTAGATTATTCTCCTATAAAGCCCTTCAATGGCTTCCCAATAAAACAGCCTATAAGCCTGGTGCAGTGGCTCATGCCCATAATTCCAACACTTTGGGAGGCAGAGGCGAGAGGATTACCTGAGCCCACTGGTTCAGGACCAGCCTGGGCAACTTGGTGAGACCTCATCTCTACAATAAATAAAAAAATTAGCTGGGCGTGGTGGCATATGCCTGTCATGCCAGATACTTTAAAGGCTGAGGCAGAAGGATCACTTGAGTCCAGCAAGTCGAGGCTGCGGTGGCTGTGAGCGTGCCACTGCACTCCAGTCTGGGCGACAGAGTGAGACTCCAACCCCCTCAAAAAATAAATAAATAAATAAATAAATAAATAAAACAGGCTATAATGTTCCACAAGATCTACCGCCTGCCTCTCTAATCATTGCTAATAGAAGGAAAATGAATAATTGGGGTCGAGATCATCATTTAAAACTGTGTGCAGCAAAGTAATACATTTTTTGCAAAAGACATAGCTTCATGGTAAAATGACTATGAAGAGTTGACTATGAAACATTCCGCAGATCTCCTTACTGCAGGGTCTCTCAGAGGATTGAATGTTCAAATGTACACTGTGACTTTCTAAGAGGGGGAACAGAGTATACAGAATTTTCCAAGTTTAATTAATATTAATCACTGGACTAATGATCCCGGTGGAAAACCCCTGCTCTAGATCAAAGTAGAGGAAAATCTGCATACTGCTAATGTCTGATGAATGCACAGTTTTCAGGTCATATTTAGTGTAAAGAAAAACACTGTAAGTCATTTTACTCCATATGATCTCATACTTCTTTTTTATCATAATGACATTATTTTTTTCTGACACCATGGGAGGACATATGGGTCCGCAGCAGAGTAATTCAACCGCATATATGCTGCATGAAGCACCAGGATATTCACTGGGAGTCTACTATTCAATGTGAATGAGAAGGCTGATTCTACTCAATTTGAGAAATTTAGTAAGATGATAGTCTATTGTGGATCTGATGGAAAAAAGTGTTGAAAACCAATACCACGAAGCCAACTGTTACATTGAAGATATTTTCAGTTTCATTTTACATCCGACAATTACATCTCGATATACACTGACCTGAGCAAGACAGTACTGCGTTGCTCCAGGGGTCTTTAAAATGTACACACCTCATTATGGACATTAGCCTCCAAAATGTTCCATCTTTATGGAGGCTGGGAGAAAATATCAAGTTCAATCCAGAGAGGTTTATTCAGTGATAAATGACCTTAAGACATCTGGAAATACTGTTTGGAGTAGGACAATGAGGTATAGATGCTTACCCAACCTTTTAGAAACTAAGAAAATATAGGCAAACACTAACCATTAAACATTTTAAATTAGTGTATTTCATTAATTTGAAAATAAAACTTTTTAATGTATTTTGACATCGTTGAAGTTGAGATACATCTTACAATCCAATAGTAACTCACAATCACAATTAATGTGATTTGTAATAAATCACAATTTATGAATTCAGACTGAAAACCTGTACTTGTCCTAGGTTTTAGCTTAAATAATTAGGTGAGAATTCCTTCCTCTACTTGTGATAATGTTGAGAAATACAAGTTCTCTTGCTGTTTCTTTGGACATGGTGGTTTGTTTGTTTATTCATTTCCCCATGTAAAGATGTAGTCCTCTTATATGTAAGTCTATTATTAGGGTCTTCATCTTGAGTTTTTTCTCTTTTCTGGGGTGCGCATAAAATTAATGGTGCATCTTTCTTAAAAGCTTCATGGATTCAACAGCATCATGAACTCAAGAAATACGGTGCTTGAAAAGCTTATAGAATGGGTCCCTTTCTCTCCTTGGAAAGAATAATACCAAGAGGCAGGATTTCCTTCTGGGATGATAATATCATATTAGAAAGGAAACAAGGCAATCTCCACTCAGGCTAAAGCTTATAACTTGACTTCATAGCCTTATTGGGAAATCATTTCAAGAATACCACCTGCGGATAAGGGTAAAAGAGTAGGGAGAAAGAGGAAATAAAAATCGGATAAGAAATCTAAACAAAACTAAACTTAGTGATAATGTCTAATTTATGTATATGGGTTACAAAATAACACAGATCCCAGGATCACGGTGACTGGCATGGCATGGAGAATGAAAATCATCATCAAGGGTTCTATTAGAGGATACAAGAGCCAGATCAACATGAAGATATTGGTAGGCATAGGGCCTACAGAACCAGCACATACATTTCTTGGGACCTCTATTCAGGAATGTGGGGAGTCTGGATGCTTATAATTTAAAAGTGACAAAGTAAACTAAAGAGGAGGGTTTGTAAAATGTGAGTGGTTAGACCTTGACAGTTGAGATCATCATGGCAAAGCAAGGGTGCAGTTTTGTGCAAAGGGCCCCATTTTTAAGTAGATGAAGACTGGTATTCTATTTACACCAAGCAGTATTAAAATAGAACTAAAAACTGCAGCACAAGAGACTGGTTTTTGTAGATTAATAGCAAACTTTCCTTTGAACTAAGACAGAATCTAATTTTATATTGGATTAGTCCAGGAGGGGCACCCTGACATCCCAGCATCTAGTCAACCTCCTAACTACTTCCATCTTGAACTAAATCTCCACAGTCATGGCCACCAACTGTCCTAGCATCAGCTGGGACTATGCAAGGGCAGAAGCATCTAAGAAGCAGGGCAACAGATCAATAGAAAGGACAGATTGAAAATGGTAAGATTCTACCTGCCTCATGGGCTACAGTAGGTAAGTCCTTCTCAGAGACAAGAGCCGGCACTAAGAATTCTCAGCCGGGCTCGGTGGCTCAGCCTGTAATCCCGCGCCTTTGGGAGGCTGAGGTGAGTGGATTGCCTGAGCCCGCGGGTTCGAGACCCGCCTGGGCAGCGAGACCTCATCTCTACAATAAATAAAAAAATCAGCTGGGCTATGGTAGCGCCTGCCTGTAATTCTGGCTACTTGGAAGGATCGCAGGAGCCTAGCAGGTCGAGGCTGCGGTGGCCGGGAGCGGCCACTGCACTCCAGTCTGGGCAACAGAGTGAGACTCCAACAAAGAATTCTCAGCATCAATAGTCTAATTCAAATGTTGATTAGCATCAAAGGTTTCCTTCTAGAGAAAGGCCAGACTGAGAGAGAGTAAGTAAATCCAGGAACATCTGGAGAACAGAAGACAGCATATAGGGGTCTTGCATTTCTTCTTTGATGTACACATCACCTATGCAAAGAAATGGCACATTTATACATTTTAGCTGAGTTTCTAGTATAGCACTCATTCAATAGGCATGCGTACCACAGACTCTAAGAAACTAAAATGTGCCCTATTTAAACCAGGCCGAACCAAGACTAGTTAAACTATGCTTCTCATCACCGCTCAGTTGCAAATACATTGGCTCAGAGCTCTGTCCCCTTGCAGTTGAGAAGTACAGATCTGAACTCCGGTTCAGGATTTTGGTCTAGGGCTGCTGCAGAACTGACTCTTCATCAACTCTCCAACCATCCATTTATTGAATTTTACCACATAAATGTCCTGTCAGAACAGGAGTCCATTTCCATTACATCACTCAAAGTGCAAATTCCAAAGTGTCCCTTTGAAGAGGAAGAGGTATAGTCTACCAGTCCTGTCTCTAAATGATCTCATTCCTCAGTGGATGAGATTTCTGAACAAAGAACGGGAATTTAATTCTACCTTGAATGTCATATAATCCAGGTCAAGATCTTGCCAGCAACGACTGAGACTCACGTTTTTCGTTTCTTTATCTCCAGTGGAAAGAGCAAAATTTGAAGCCACTGCTGCTTAAACACATGCTTCATTTTCTTAAACCTGAGCAGATTCGGTCTGGCTTCCTGTGAGAACTGTTTCGAAATGCAGTTTACAAGTCTTACCATTGCTTTTCCGTGAAACGACGCAGGAAAGCTGACATAATGCTCATACACCTGGAAATAGCTTAAGGACAAAGTAGGAGTGAAGGGGGAGCAAGCGGAAACTGTCTGGCAGATCTGTCCTGAAAAATACACTATTTACTAAGTTGGAATATCAAACCTCAGGCTAAGTGATAGACAGAATTGCTTAAGCCAAGGTTTCCAAAAGTCTTTGTGAGAAACGCGTTTTACCCTTTGTGACAAATGTTGATTCTCTAACACTTTATGAAACAACCTTAGTCTACAGATACGACTCTTTTCAGCTTGCAGACATTTTTTCCCACAGCCCTATTTATAACTTAACATAATGGGATGTTTTCTCTTGGCAAAAACGCTGATTAAGTGTTATATTTAATAGTGTAATGCAAAAAATGCTTTCATTTGTTTCAGACCTGCTGTTCTCATGCTGTCTCATGATGTCTAAAATGGAGATTTGGTAACTATTTTCTGGGTTAGTGCCTTTATGATGCATGTAATCTTGAGATATAGAATGAATATTTAAATTCTTATTGGATTTCTAATCAACTTTCTTTTATCTGCACTCAAGGCCATTATTTTAACCTGTTATCTTTGTGGTTTGGGAATACCAAAAAGGACTTTCTGTGTCAAGTTTAAAGCAGAAAATTTCACAACAAACTTCTTTCTCTTATTCTCTTTCTGTCTCTTTGTCTTTTGCAGGACGGGTCTCTGCATTTATATTTCTATCCCTTTTGATTTGGTCTTACATTTATAGTGTCAGGTATATTATATCCATTCAATAAGTAGCATCTGACAAGCAAAAAAGGGAACTGACCTACTGGGGAATTAGACCAAAAAAGAGTGCTGTGGATAGATTCTGCTATTGGAATCAGGAATTTTACCTCCTATCCAAAGCATATAGGATTTAAATTTTTTTACTATTTTAAACAACCAACTTGAGGTTTTAAAACAATGCAACCCCCGGCTGATTTTTATTGTTCAGTGGTCTATCCAATTGTTTCACATCTTCTCCTTTTAAAAAAAATAATTCTTTGTCCTAGCTGTACTTTTAAAATTAAAGCAATCAACTCTAAATAGCTCTGCTTTCTTTGCATAATCATCTTCTTATGCCAGGCTGAATTTTTCACCCATTCAGTCAGGACAACCACTAAGCAAAAGCTTTATTATTTTCCATGATCACAATCTGCAATGCCTTCAGCTGGAACAAACAAACAAACCAGAAACCTGATTCAAACCGGCTTACACATTAGGACATTTGTTTACCAACAAGTAGTCAGGGGTAGAGTGGGCTACAGAGTTGGTTTATTTCACAGCTTAACAATTTCCTCAAAAACCCAGTTTCTGTTTTCTCTGTCTTCACTGTTGGCTTCACTCCAAGTCTAGTTCCTTTCAAGTCTGTAGAATGGCTGCTAGGAATATTTGGGCAGTTAACAATAGAGAGGCTACCTTTCTATGTTTCTTTCTTAAAAGTAGGAAATTGCTGTTTTTTCAGAAGTTCCTAGCCAGCTTCTCCTGACATCCCTTTGACCCAAATTGAGTTAGCTCTTCCCACCTCCAACCAAATACTGGCAATGGGATGGGAGTTTATCAGGGTGAAATGGATTTTGAGAGTCAACCTCGATGCTCACCCTGCTGTCTTCTCTAATATCTTTACTAAGTGTGAATATCACAATATACGAGAAGAAATGGAACTCAGGCATTACCTAAGGGAACCAACTATCCCAGTTTTCCTAGAACAGAGGTTTTACCCAGGATGTGAGACTCTTTGTCCTGAGAAAACTGGGATGGTGGGTCATTATTCTACCTGTCCTTTAATCTTTATTGGGTTCAAAAAACCATGAGCTCTTCTGAACATGTGGAGAAAGTAATACATTCACAGGCAATTAAGTGGAATGCAACAGCAGCAACACTCTTTAATGCCCAAATTATAATTCTAAGACAGTGTGGTGATTTCTGAAAGAACTAGAAATTGACCTTCCATATGACCCAGCAATTCCCCTATTGGGAATGTACTCAGAGGAACTCAAATCATTCTACAAAAAAGACACCTGTATACATATGTTTGTTGCAGCTCTATTCACAATAGCAAAAACATGGAACCAACCGTATTGCCCATCGAAGATAGACTGGATAAAAAAAACGTGGTACATATACACAATGGAATATTATGCAGCCATAAAGAAGGACAAATATATGGACTTTGCAGCAACTTGGATGGATCTGGAATCGATCATACTCAGTGACTTATCACAGAAACAAAGAACAGAGTTCCATATGTTCTCACTCATAAGCTGACCTTGAACAATTATAATGCTATAAGAAAGCGATTAGCAGTAGTGGGAAACTGTCGGGGGAGGGGGGTGGGATGGGCAGTTGAGGGAAACTGCTAGGGGAGGGAGGGGCATACCTCATCAACAAGGGTACCTGCATGGTCAATGTTTATATACCTAACTCTGAAATGTACCCCACATCTTTATAATAAAAATTAAAAATAAAAATGAATGAATAAATAAATAGCATGGTATATATGTGCATAATCTATAATAATACTTATATCTTGAGTATATATCATAGATTCATTGACTTCATGTATTGGGATGAACTTTAAAGGTTTCTTGTTTCATTTCCCATTCATTCATTCACTACAAACTGGGTGGAATACTCAAAACAGAAACCCTTCCTACAAGTAGACTCTAAGGACTCTAAGAGGGAATATATATGTTCCTTGCACAAAGCACTGTGCCTGGAATATGACAAATGTCAGTAAGTGTCCTGAACTGAGACGTCAAACGTAGATGAAAGTAAAACATCTTTGTGCCCTAGGTAGTATGTGAAATAGCTGTGTGTAGCCTAAGACTGGCAGAGACAAAGACCTGGTTTTCTACTGGGAAATAAAAAAAGCAGGCACCAAAGTGCTGGAAGGAGAAAAGGATGGAAGACTGATATCTCTCTCTGTGATTTCTTAATTCAGTTAGCCGACTATAATACGTAAACACAAGTAGCCTGAAATGGAAGCTCAGAATGGAGGGGCCAGTGACAGAAGTTTCAAAAACAGTAAATAACAGAGGTGAAGGTAAGGGTTACGGGCAGGGAAGCATGCTGTAAGAAAGCCAAGCACAATCAAGCAAAGCGAAATAAGTAGCCAGTTTCTAGGGCATGCCAGGCTGAATTAGGGAGTAGGGTTAAGCAAAGTGAAGCTTGTTGGAGAGTAGATGTTAAGATGCCGTTGTTTGCATGATAGTTTGGACCATGGAAGCCTTCTTAAACAACCTACTATGCTGTTCTTTTTTTTCCAGTACCATGATGCTGGGCTAGTGAGTGCCACCTTATTAGACACATGCTACTAAAAGAGACATGTTGACATTACATAATTTAAACGTTTTCCCATACATCGCGTCACTGTAAGGCAGTAGGGACCACAACTACTAATCGCATTTGTAACAAACAATGACACTGAGACTCAGACTTTAAGTGATTTGCCCAAAGTAAGATAGGAAGTAGCTAATTCAGGACTTGAACTGAAATCATCTGAGTCTCTGGTCACTGTCTTTTCTGCTGAATCACACTCCCTTTCTGATTAGAATCTCCTTTAAGAACTTTTAAAAAATGGTCTGTAAGACAAAAATCTACTCCCAAACATTGATTCTGGAAGACACATGAAATATTAAGCATAAGAATAGAAATTGTTATAAAGAATAGTTCCTGTGCCAGTGAATATGTTGGCCAGAGAATGCCATAGCTCAATTATTTATATCTGACATTTTAGTATGGTTTTTGTTTTTGCAGGAAATTTCCAAACATTCCCTCCAAGGATGACTTTTCTTTCTGGAAATTAGAGTAAAATCCTGTTAGTATGTAAGTTTGGGGAAAAAATTAAAATACTTTTAAGAAAAAACATGTCTATTTTTGCTAAAGGAAAATGGAGTTTTAAACTTCTTTCTTGAGGAGATTGTGCCCCTCTCTAAAGAAAGACCATCAAGCCAAAATTTCTGGTAAAACTGGAAACTAGAGAGCTTTCAGTGGTCAGTTCCAGCATGCACACAATGAAGGGCTTTCTATTTGTCTTGTGGGAGTTCCTCAATTAAGGTTTCATTAATCATAACAGTGATATTCGAAAGGAAGAAATATCTTATTACAGGTGGCCCAATAAACTTTTTTGTTCATCTAAGTGTATATGAAATGTTAACTGAATCATGCAAACATAATAAGTAAGAATGATTTTGCATAGAGAGTTTAGAAAACCACATTCAGGATCTCTGTCTAAAAAAAAGAAAAGATCAATTATATTCTGAACATCTTGCCTAATACAAATAATTGTCAATACTTTTTCTTATAGAATTCTAGAGTAAGTAAACATAATGTAATTTTATAAAACTTAGCCAACTATTGTAACAAGGCTGTAATTCTCACAAAAAATTTCCCTAGTAATTGTACTAGGTATTATATTGAAAGGTTTTTTTAAAATCTGAAAAGGCAAAGAAAGTCGAGTTGAACATCAGAATTTTGATGAGGAAAGGGGAAAAAAAAGAAAAAGAAAAAAAAAAGAAAAGAAAAGAGACCAGAATTTAGTTATCAAAGGTGCCCAGAATGTTTTAGGTCCAACAAAATAAATGAGATCTTTACCTCCAAACACAGTTTTGCTGTTATTAAATAGCAATGGTGTGAATCGACAAGAGACCCAACTCACTCATGACTGCCAGGAAGAAGTGTTCATGTAGATCATTTATCTTACAGCCAAAGCAATCATTTTCATTAGATGACCCCCACTTCTAGCCTATAGTTAACAACCATAAACAAATTAACACCTCTGGTTATCTCAGCATACGTTATTATCCAACCCTGTTTATCTTGGAGAGTTTTCTTGGACAGTCTCCCTTACATTAGCAAAGGTTAAAGTTCTGTGGGTGCTCCACTGTGAGCGTTTTGTGTATTTATCTGAGGCTAGCGTGGACTTTGAGTTGTGTCTTTAGAAAACATGGGTGTTGAACACAGGTATCTTGGTTTCTCTCGCTCCATGGGGGAGTGGGGAAGAGGACTCCTGAGGTGTTCTTCTTGGGAGTTTGTCAACACTCCTGAGAGGATGTTGGCCAGACCCAGTGCAGCTGATTGTTACAGCATGTGGTTTTGCACTCTCACTAACAGGGAGGATAGCTGCACTCCAGATGCTAACACAGGGTAAAGAATCTCATGGTTACTCTTGTGCAGAACGTAAGCAAAGGCTGACCGAGAGAATTGAAGCCTAGGTTGCATGAAAGATAGTCCAACAAATTCAGATCCATTTAGGATTCAATATCACAGACTGCCCTGTTGATTCATGATGCCTCTCGTTGTCCTGAAGACACCTGTGCATCTTATTGCAGAATCGACTGTGTTCGTTGTTGAGATGACTGTGTCCTACATTTTCATGCTTCATGATTGCCCAGAGGAAAAATTACTTCCTGTTCTCTGTACCAGAAATGGTTTGTTTATTTTTTTTAATCTCATGAACACTATAAATGACATAAATAAACCCCCTAGCTCTTGCCTTAGCTGCTAGAAAATCGAGAGCCAAATTTGTATCTTGCTTGTAATAAATGGATAGGACTTCATGGTAGATATTTTGCTAAGTTCTGGCTTAAGTTAAATATTCTTATTCTAATTTTTATCTTGCTCCAACATCATGACATACTCATTTATGATTTATTTGATCTCATTGTACATATTCTTTTTTATTTATGATTTATTTGATCTCATTGCACATATTATTTTATTTTTTAAAAGCCCTTTCCGGAACAATGCAAGCTATAGATAAACACATAAGATCAGAGCTATCACTGTGGAGAGGGAATCTCTGTTTCTCTGTGGGGAGTCTTCAGTTATATGTCTCCAAATATTTGCTCTTAAAAGCTATTTCATGTAAGATTGTAATTTTAATTATTTTTCTCTTTATGAAACTTCCCTTTCATTCCAATACTAATTTGATGGTCATCTGTATTTTTATTTGGGAAGTACTGACCAAAAATTAACTCCTATGTTCTGAAATTAATATATTGATGAGGAGAATGTGTGACTTGAAATAGATATATCTTTTTATAGACTTGTCATGAAGTTTTATCTTTACGTATTACATATGAACACCTCCCACACTTAGGGTCTATGACACAGGTGAAACCATAACAATTATGGAGTTTGATTCCTAATAAGAACTATAATGCAACTGGCTGAACTAACTCTGAGAGAAATGATTTCAATAATTAGAAAGTAGAATAGTCATTTTGATAGAAGAGGAAACTGGGTGACTTTCTTCTATGCCTCAGTATACTTGGCACAATTCTGGAAATACAATTAATGCTAAGTACAGATTTTTTAATTGGTGACTGAACTGGACTAGAATTATGTACTTTTTTTTTTTTTTGAGTCAGGGTCTCACTCTGTTGCCCAGGCTAGAGTGCAATAACAATGCAATAACATTGTCATGAATACCTAGCTTCAAACTCCTGGGTTCTTTTCACCACAGCCTCCCAAGTAGCTGGGACTATAGGCACACACCACCATAACTGGCCTGTTTTTGTTTTTTTTTTTAATAGAGTTGAGGTCTGGCTATGTTCCCTAGGCTGGTCTCAAACTCCTGGGCTCAAGAAATCCTCCCACCTTGGCCTAAAAACTTGCTGGGATTACAGCTATGAGCCACTGTGCCTAGCCAAGTTATGTGCATTAACCAGTTTATATCTTCTAGAAGATAATGGAAAGCAGTTCTTGAAGTAATTTATTACATGATTGATATATATCCCTGAGGAAGTCTTTATATTTCTGGAATTAAGCAAAGATTTTGAAACTGTTCAATTTCTTAAAGAGAGAGAGAGAGAGAGAGAGAGAGAGAGGGAGGGAGGGAGAGAAAGAAATGAGGGAGATATGAGTAAAAAGAAGTCTAAGATGTCAGCATCATTTGGGAAAGGGTAGAAATATTGATTAATTTTACTGAAGTTTATTTAAGTTTACTGAAGCCAAATATAGGATTTAAAAGTCAATATTGGGCCAGGTGCAGTGGTTCAAGCCTGTCATCCCAGCACTTTGGGAGGCCAAGGTGAGAGGACTGCTTGAGCCTGTAAGTTCGATACCAGCCTGGGCAACATGGTGAGACCTTGTCCCTATAATAAATGAAAAAATGAGCCAGGCATGATAGCATGCTCCTGTGGTTCCGGCTACTTGGAAGGCTGAGGCGGGAGGATCTCTTGAGTTCAGCAGGTTGACACTGGGGTGGCTGTGAGCGTGCTACTGCACTCCAGTCTGGGTGACGGAGTGAAACTCCAATTAAAAAAAGAAGTCAGTGTCACCAAATGAAATATTTAAATAGGATAATTTCCAAACCAGTAGAGGAGGGAAAAAGTAAAATAGTGAAAATTCAGAAAACGAAAAGGCTGGAAAGGAAGCAATAAAAAAAGCAGCCAAGGAAAATCTGTTCAATATAAAATACAAATTAAGAGTGTACAAATACAGCCTCTGTGGCAAACAGTGTGGCAATTCCTAAAAGCTCTAAAAATTGACCTTCCATGTGACTCCGCAATCCCCCTATTGGGAAAATACCTGAAACAACTTCAATCACTCAATAAAAAAGATAGCTGCACACGTATGTTTATTGCAGCATTGTTCACAATAGCAAGAACACGGAACCAACCATGCTGCCCATCAAAAGAGAACTGGATTAAAAAAATGTGGTACATATACACAATGAACAATTACGCAGCCATAAAGAAGAACAAAATCATGAACTTCGCAGCAACCTGGATGGACTTAGAGTCTCTAATACTGAGTGATCTCTCACAGAAACAAAGAACTGAGTATCACATGTTCTCACTCATAAGTGGACCCTGAACAGCTATTGTAATATTACAAGAAAAGGATTGACAATAGTGGGAAACCGCAGGGGGTGTGGAGGAGGTGAGATTGGCAGTAGTGAGAATCTGCCTGGGGAAAGGGGGGCACACCTCATAAACAAGGATACCTGCACAATGAATATTTGTATACCTAACCCTGAATTGTGCCCCACAATTTTAAAATAAAAAATATTTAAAAAATAAAAAAATAATAATAATTTGCAGCATAAATCAAAATGATTAAGGCTCAGTGTCATAAATCAGCAATTCTGATAAACAGAAAATAATTAGAAACACCATTAGTAAGATAACTAAGTTTTAGCAAGACAAAGTTTAATAAAAAATGTACAAATAGACACAAATCATTAACAAATATAAATGTAAACATATGACATTTATTAAATAGAAATTATTAGATTAGATTAAAATAACAAAAGCAGCCGGGCTCGGTGGCTCAGCCTGTAATCCCGCGCTTTGGGAGGCTGAGGTGAGTGGATTGCCTGAGCCCGCGGGTTCGAGACCTGCCTGTAGAGACCTCATCTCTACAATAATTCAAAAAATTAGCTGGGTGTGGTAGCACGCGCCTGTAGTTACAGTTCCTTGGAAGGCTGAGGCGGAAGGATCGCCGGAGCCCAGCAGGTCGAGGCTGTGGTGGTCGGGAGCGTGCCACTGCACTCCAGTCTGGGCGACAGAGTGAGACTCCAACTCAAAAAACCCCCCAAAAAACAAACAAAAAAGTGCTAGTTATCTGTTTAGAAAAAAGTATAAAACTCAAGGATATAGAAAGGTTGAAAGTATAGGAATGAAAAAAGTAAACAGTTGGCAAATATTATTCAAAATAAAACACGCCTATTCATGTTAAATATCAAACAAAATAAACTTAAAGTATTAATAGGCCTAAAGAAGGAAATTACATATGAAAAAGGTACAAATCGAAAGATTTATTAGAAAGATACAACAATTATGAATGTTTATGTACTTAATAATATAACTTCAAAATACATAAGGCAAAATTCTCAGAATCTTAAGAAACAACTGAGAATTTTAGAAGAAAATTTCAAAAGCATGTGCAATTCAACTGATAGATCAAAATGTGAACAACCAGTCCCCGCACCCAACTTCGGATGCGAATATACTTTTCAAGCTTACAGTTACAAAAAAAATGACCCTGAAATATGGCTTAAAGAGAATCTAAAGAATCATTATCATCCAGATAATGTTCTCTGATCATAATGCACTAAAATCCAGAATCAACAGAAAGATAATAAGTGAAAAAAATGGGTGAGGATTACATGTGTCGACGTGGATAAATCTCAAAAACGTGATTTCAAGAGAAGAAAAGCAAGTTTCGTAACGTTATCTATTAAGCGAAATGAAATTTTAAAATATAATACTATATGTGATGTATAGATGCCTACAAATTTAATACTAATTTAGAAACATTCATGTATCTTTGGGGTCATGATACCTCTGGTGAGGAGGGAAGGGAATTAAACAGAGTAAGGCTGCATAGGAGAATTCAGTGGTATCATTACTGTATGTCATTAAGACTGGAGACACTTGGCAATGGGCACACGAGTGGGTGAGCTATTTATTGATTGATTTTTTTTTACTCTACATATCATAAATTTAAATGTTTCATAATAAAATTATTTTTTATGTTGGCATCTATCCTCACAGGTACTCAAAAATAAGTGAGAAGGTCTGCTGAGAAGAATTCTAAAATAGCAAAGAAATTAAATGGAGTCAGTCTAAAGGATCTTAAAATGTCAAAAAGGGAAATATGAAAGGATATAGCATGCCTGTATGCAGAATACAGCGTAATTCAACCTAAAACACCACAAAGTGAAGGAGCTGGATCGGGTTACTAGCTAAGCAGATAAGAAAGGCAATTTCAGGCAAAACTAGGCAAAATTTTGGTATGAGCGCAGTTAAACATTCTATCAAGCATAAACAAACAAGAGAGTCATCTTATGAAGCAAGGAAACGCTCAAGGTTTTTGCAAAGGAAAGACACACTTTAAAATTTTCACAAGGAAGTCTGATAGCAAATTTGTGAGGAGGCATGCTGCTACCTTGGAACAGAGAAATAATTCCGAACCCAAGTACTTCAGGGTCTTGAATGTGATACAGTCCCTAATTATGCTGGTTCCAGTAATTATCTTACCACTAACTGTCATGGCTGGGAAATCACAGAGGGCTAAAAAGCCAAACCATATCAAATCGAACCATATCAAACCACTCAGCAATTTGTCATTTTGTTGCCTTTATTTTGAAATGGTAGAACCAGTGATCATTTTCTATGAACCAAGTGCATTTTCAACTTTGCTTAAGATGACATTCTTTAGCACTCTTTATCAAACAACCATTTTAGACAGTGAACTATTTCTACAACATAGAGGAAAGCGGTTAGAACTAAAATAATATATTGCTGATTTTTAAAAAATAGTTAAGCACAGATATTATGAATTAATGGTTTTCGGATGCTCATTTTATTATACATTCTTTGACTTTGCTGGCATTTATATGCTGCTATAAAATTATTATTATCATCTGAGCTTGGAATAGAAAGGATGCAGGTGGAGGGAAAGCTACTTGAGAAACAAGAATGAGTAACCGACATTCTCACATCATTTAAAACAAATCCTGCCACCCACTGCCTATAACTCCCTTCCTGCACCATGTGTTGCTAGTTTGGGACTATAAATGTGACAAGCATAAAGTGAAATGTCAGCCAAACACTACTGTAGTGGGGAAAACCACAATTCATCATGAATCAAGGATTTAAAAATTAATTTTGTGCTTTGTAAAAAGAGGGATGAAGTTTTAAAGGTGAATAATGATTCATTTCAGAGTTGAAGTTAAAACTTAATATTCATTTTACAGCAGACATTACCAAAATCTTGTGGGACTCTTGTATGGAGAAGGTAGTCTAAAAGAAGAGCAAAGAATCTAGAGTTTTTTGTTATCACATATTCTTCAGATTAAAGGTAAGTAAACATACAGCATTTTTTGGTTCAGATATTTATTATAATTCAGGTACTATTGAAGTAATCTCAAGGAGCAACATAAAAGAAAGACAAAATCTTTTAATCCCACAGAAGAGTAAATTCCTCATTACTTTTAGTGGAGATGCTGAGTAACACCATCCTTGCCCTCCAGTGATGGCTGGCAATTGACAACTCAGACTGCAAAGAAGATAAAGACAGGGAATTAACTGCTCAAGAAAGGCAGGCAAAGAGTCACTTCTGAAGAAGGGTTTAGGCCGAAAAGTTGGCGGATCATATTTTCTATATTGGATGAAAGAGAAAAATCGCCTAGGCCTTTCACAATGGCCTCTGCCCAACCAAACTTTACCGTGCCCACTTGACTATGTGCTTTGGAAGAGAGAAAACACAGTGTTTATGTCTGTATCTCCAGGGAGTGGTCACTGTAGGAGAAGTTCAGTGACTGATTATTACCCAGTGAACACAAAAGATTGGGAGATAAAGGCCCAAAGCATAGATATAGAAACTGTGCATGGAGGCGGTTCTCTGCAAGATGTTGACAAGAGAGAGAAAGGGACACGGCAGAAAAACGAGGAAAGAGAATAATGTGATCCAGGAGGTGTGGAAGTGGATGAGAACTCAGTAAGCACAACAACAGGAGGAGAACATTTCCAGAGTAAGGAAGAGGCCAGCAGTGACAAAGGAGCAGAGATGTCAAGGAGAGAGAGCACTGGAAAAGAATCCTACTGGGTTTAATGAGAAGAACATCAGAGACCCACGCTGGGTCCAGTGGACGGTGAGAGTGCTCATGAGGTCACAGGAGGCAAAGAAATGTCACGGTGGTGGCGACAACTCCTTGGCTATAATGGAGTTTTGCAAAAGGGAGAGATGAAGCCATCGGAGGAAGAAGGATCTGACATTTGCAGAGTATCCTCTACCATGATCAGGTACCAAGCATCTGGTAACGTTCAACCTCGCTACTTCCAGTGCGGCCCCCGTTATGAACACACTCTCGGCATTCCCTGGTAGCCTGTTCGAAATGCAGAATCTGGGGTGCAATCTAGACATCTAGACTTACTGAACAAGAACTACATTACCCAAACCCCAGGTGGTTCATAGGCACAGTAAAGTTTGAGGAACACTGCTTTCGATTTACGTGAAAAGATATTCAAAGGTACAGGAACGTAACCGTATTTCTCCATCCTGAACTTGGCCTCACAGGCCCTCAAGTTCCCTCTAGTTGGAAAAAAAGCTACTCTACATTTGTTCCTCCAAGTGGGGCAGAGTCTTTGGGCTTAAAAAAAAGTCCTGCTGTGGCAAATATTTGATTAGTGCAGGATCTGACACCAATCAAATGGAACAGTCAACCGGTATAGTTCCATCACCTCAAAAGTCTCCCATCTGTCATTTATTATTCAGTAACAAACAACCCTGAAATGCAGTGGCTTAAAGTAACAATCACTTTTTCAAACGTCTGATGATTCTCTAAGTTGGCCGGGCAGTTCTGGTCTGGGCTGGCTTGGCTGATCTCTGTGATCAGCTGATCGCTCCATGATCAGAGAAATATCTCTCTGTCCTGGGCCTACTTCATACAAATGAATGTCAGAATTTCATGTACTCAAAGGGGAAAACGTCTTTATCCTCCGGTGGCTCTGTCTTCCCCTTCCCACTGCTCCATATCCAAAGAGTAACTACAGGAAACTACCCCAAAAGTTCAGAAAAGACAATGGATACAAGAAAGTATAGGTGATCCCATTTGTAACTGAAGTTACCTTATTGAATAACCCCTTCCCCCACAAAACCCTACAGCCCTGTAATATAGGATTAACAGATTAGGAAAGTTAATCTCAGTGTATTCATGGAATTCCCAAGGGGACAGTATGTATGTGGTGGGGCCAGAAATGGAACTTAGTCTAGCCGTCCCTTTCTACCTCATTTAAGGAAATGTCTAAGGATAGAACATAAGGGTCATTAGTCCACATTTACCCTCAACTATGTTCTATTGCTTGGTGTTCTGTTTCAGTGTGTTTCTACTGCAGTTTTCACGTGTTCCCTCTGTGAATTTGCCATCCTTCAATTTGGCACCTGGCAACCTTCTGGAAATCCCTCCTGGAAAGAAAGGCCCAGCCTCATAGAGCTGTGTTAAAATGAACATTGCTCGATACAACTTAGAACTTGGTTAGCTGGGATCTCTTTCCACTAAGTGTTCAGTAGGGCCGAGGGGTAATTTCAAGGAAACCACAAGAAGCACACTGTGATGCCGTTCATAATCCAGTCTCACACATATTCAGGATATATCCTGAAGCCCTGGTCTCCTTCCTGCCATTAACATATCCCTAAACAGGCTCTGGATTTTATGGCCCCTTTGTTTCTTGGAGATACTGATATTTCTTTCCTTGCTGTACTATAAGATTCCATGCGCCTGTAGAAGTTCTCCAAAACAAACATTCCTCCCACTCTTCCCAACCTAAAGTAGTTCTCACTATTAAAAAAAGAAAGAAAAAAGTCATCTTACCACAGTTAAAAGGGAAAGTGGCTAAATTTAGACATGCATTTGGAGTCATCACTCCTGCCAGGATTCTGGCAAAATTAAAATTTCCAAACAATTTGGAATGAGAAAGTTACATGTGGTAAGCCTATGAGATGCGGCAGTAGGCTTGGCAACTGGTAGCATGGTCATTGCTAGAGTTTACAACACAAAGATGCGTTCTTTCCCAACTTCTTAAAGAAGTCATGTATCTCTGAACTTAAGTCATTCTTCCATATCTGCCAGGCTGGAAAACACATACTGGATCATGTCAACTTTTCAGTTTTAAAAGCTAGTCAGGAATAAATTCAGCATGAAATAAATTCAGATAAAAGTGAAAAAAAAAGTTTGTCATCTTCTAAGGCACTCTGCAAGGAAGAACATGCTACCTGCCACCTGTCAGAAGTCTCGAGCAGCGGGCCAAGCGACGCAATCGTTGCATGAATCTGGCTTTATTATCCTTGTGCACCAGCAGTCATTGGAAAAGCAGAAGTCCTCAGAAAGGAGCCAAGATGTAATACAAAAAAACCCCAAAAAACTTCATTGAGCTGTCTAGAAACAGTATTTTACAGGCCATGGAAGGGAAAAAGGAAACATCTAAAACCACTACACTTTAAATAAAAGGTGCAAACATGGATGTTTTTCTTTCATCCTTTGGCTGTTTTTAAAATGATCCACACTGATTATGGTAAAATACTTCAAGAGGCATGTGAAGAGAGTCAAAGTCCAGTTCTTCCTCTCTTGCTCCAAATAAGCTCTCAGCGATATACCGATTTTTAAAAAATGGGCCCAGTTTCCTTTCCCTGTTTCTTTCCAGAGACAGTGACACCACGGCCCTTCATCAAGTATAAATTCCAGATTTCTGCATGCATTTCATTAAAAGCAACTTCTCATTCTCTGTGAAAGAGGAGAAAATTATTTCTTCTCCATGTACAGACTTCTACTGCATTCTCCCTAGTTCAACCAGCAAGGTGGGTTTATGCCACATTGAGACAGCATGTGGTAGAAAGAATGTGGTGAGTACACATAAGGTCCTAAATAAGCATGGGGCCTTGGACAAGAACTTTAATGTTTTCTAATCTCAGCTTTACAATTTATAAAATAGGACCAATAGCTACCTTAAGAGTTTCTCAAAATCTCTTTTGCCAAAAAGATAAAATATCCAAACAGCATCTGGCACAAAGTAAGTGCTCAATAAATGGCAGCAAGTATTTATTTATTTTGAGACAGGGTCTCACTCTGTCACCCAGGTTGGAGTGCAGTGGCATGATTCTAGCTCATTGCAGCCTTGACCTCCTGGACTCATCTGATCTTCCCATCTCAGCCTACTGAGCAGCTGGGACTATAGGCATGCACCACCACACTTGGCTAATTATTTGTTTATTTACTGTAGAGAGGAAGTCTCACTATGCTGCTCAGGCTGGTCTCAAACTCCTGGGCTCCAAGTGATCCTCTCACCTTGGCCTCCCAAAGTGCTGGGATTACGAGTGTGAGCCACCATACTCTGCTGGTAGCCATTTTTGACACTCCTCTTGTACCTTAAAAAAAACAGATGCAAGGAGCTATTTGTTTTTGACAGCAAGAACACAGTGAGTCTTTAAATGTGAGGGGAAAGATGGATGGAAAAACAAAGTAATAGTTGATTAATTAGTTATTTTTCTATCATTTTCACATATTAAGACCACTTACGTGAGGCAAATCTAATATGCCTTGGGACAGCAGATGGCCTGACCTAGAATGAATTTAACCACTGTAGGCTCAATGTAAGCTTCATGATTTAAGTCAAACATATGAACGTTATCATTTTACCCACATTATCTCCACCCACTCCAGTGCATTCCACTTGCATGATTTCAGCCAGAATCAGAACGGAACAGTCTAGAGAAAACCAAATAAATACTCCGATAGGCTAGCACGCCTTGTGGGACAAAAGGGATGGACTAGCAGGAGCCACATGCTATCCACACGGGTTTTCCCTCAAGTCCAAGTGGCATGTCTCTAGCTCTTGTGGAATAAAGGGTGCTCCTTGGTGGAAAAGATCAATTCCTGTCACTGCGTTTTGTAACAGTTCATGCTGCATCTGTCTGTGGCATGTGTTCGTCTGAAGGGCTGCAGTAAATACGGAAAACAGAATGGATAGAAATGGGAGTGAATTTAGCCTTAATGAGAAAAACATGAAAACACGAGGTCTTTTTTTTTTTTAAATGAAGCTCTAATATATAAAATGTGAACTCTCCAGATTGACCAAGTCATTTAGAAGTTTATTCATGAAAACGTGCACTTTCTTCCTTCCTCAACTTTTTCATTAAACTGCTCTTTGCCTCATGTGTAAGCAGCAAGTTTTTATGTTCTTTTCCCAGATGGGATGACCAGAAGAGTGAAGTCAATAAATAAAAAATTATTTATAATTTAAAAATAACTATTAGGGTTATTGGTGGGAGGAGGGAGGGAAGAAATATAAAACCCAAATTTGCTTTATAGTATTCATTTAAAGCATACCTATGCCTTAATTTTTTCATTTCCTTATTCCTTAATTATTTTTAATTTCTACCTTTATTTCATATCTTATCTTTGTTCTGCTTCTCTCCCCATTTTTCCATTTCATATATTGTCTGTTCATTCTAAAACTTCCAATTTCTCATTTAGCTAATTTCTTCTAATTTCTTTTTTTTAACATTGAAAACTGTGTAAAATTTAATATCCAAAATAAAACGAGGATAAGATAATTAATGGGCTTGAAAAGCTGCTTATCACTTAAGTACTCCAAAATTTCCTATTATTTTTAAAAGCAGATATTGATCTCTAGGTATCTCTATAATGGACTCACTATATTTTCTGAGGTAAACATAATTTTTTTTTTTGTTTTTGAGTTGAAGTCTCACTCTGCCGCCCAGACTGGAGTGCAGTGGCCGCTCCCGGCCACCGCAGCCTCGACCTGCCGGGCTCCAGCGCTCCTTCCGCTCAGCCTTCCAAGTAGCTGGAATTACAGGTGTGCGCTACCACGCCCGGCTAATTTTTTAAAAAATTTATTGTAGAGATGAGGTCTCGCCAAGTTGCCCAGGTGTGTCTCGAACCCGTGGGCTCAGGCAATCCACTCACCTCGGCCTCCCAAAGCTCGGGATTATAGGCTGAGCCACCGAGCCCGGCCAACATAAATTTTTTTTAATTTCTTTTTTTTTTAAAAAAATCTTTTGCAATCCTTCTTCCCCATATTCTTATTTCCTGAGGTTCATGCTTAACAAATTCAAGTAAAAAGGAAAGCCTAGGGAATAAATACGTGGAGGAAAGCTTTATAAAAAAACACGTAATGGGAAATCTTAAAACACTTAAAATAGGCGAAGAAATAAGAACATAGAAAAGAGACGACAAGGACAAAGAAAGAATGAGAAAAATAGAAAAGCAGGCAGTCACATTTCTTGCTTTACCAGCCCCTGGGTACTCCCCAAATGTAGCTATTCCATTCAGCATGTTCTTTTTTTTTTTTTTTTTTTTTTGCTTTCCCCCCACCATCTCTCCATCATGTTCTTTATTTCTTTATGCCCGTGGAATGGGAAAACAGGAAGGTAGACTTTAATGAAAGCCCTTAATCCCGACGGGATGACGGAGTAAGGGAATGGCCCAAGAATGTAAAAAATAGGAAATGCCGCTCACTTCCTAATTGACTCACTCACTTGTACGCCTCATAGTCATTGTGCCTTTACTTTTTTGTTCCATGACATCGTTTAGGTCTTTTCTTGCCTTCATTTCATAATCATTATTTTCCTATTTTTTTAAATCCTCTCAGCCCTTATAAGATCCATTTTTCCCTTTTCCTGTTCCTAGACTTTCGAGGCAGCCTGGAGATCCTTCGGGGGCGCATCAGCAGCTTCTTCCCTACCGTTCGTGGCTGTGCTGGCACTTCAATTCCTCTCCATGGTCAGACGACAAAATGACAGCAGATTTACTTATAGATCTAGTTGGCTTTCATTTGCAATTCATGAAGCCGGCAGCTTCTCTTCTATAAAATAGAATGAGAGCTCCCACTGGGCAGGGGCAGAACAGTGGGTTTTGTAAGGCGGGAACAAGGAAACAGAACATTAGGGGAAAAAAACCCTGATTGCTTAATATCAGGTTACTTCAAGTTACATTTTTGCAAGGATTAGAGTAGAGGGGACTTCCTTTCTATGCTGATTCAGGAAGACTGGAATCTCCTGTTTTCAGGGGGAAAAGAGGGTCTACTTTGAAATCTATCTGCTTCCCTCATGTTTCAGTTTGATGATGTGGCATTTAGCATGAGTGACTCCATTTTTATTTGGTCTGGTCTGTTGGGGCCGAGTGCAGGAACTCAGCCCAAGACAACGGCCTCCCATAATTTTTGTTTAACACCATCAAAGCGCTTCATCTCTTATTTTTCTCTTTTTCATAGGAAACACTAGAGGCATTGGTCAGGAGCTTTCCCAACTTTCCGATCCCGTCTGCTGTGCCACACTCTTCTTGCTTCTCTCTGGTTCCTCTGCAGAATCAAGTGTCCCGCAGCCCAAAGCTAATTCCTCACCTGGTCTCTCAATCCATCCCTTTTAAGGACCTCATTCTATCAGATTATTTTTACCCTTACTCCTGTCTTGATCCCATCAGCCTTTGTGACAGGAGAAACCATGATCACGGAGGAAGAGCTAAGGACCTTAAGAAAAAGAGAAGTTGCTGTGCACACAAAACACTAGGCTGGGTGTCAGGAGAGCAGCGGGAAGAGAGAAGGAAGAGGAAGAAAAAGCCTTAAAAGGGAGGCAAAGGAGCAGGGAGGCTTGTTCTAAAGAGGATGGGGTATGAGAAATGGGATATTGCCCAGGGAATGATTTGGATCTACTTTGGCACACATAAGAGGTATCAGTAAAGACACATTTTTCTGTCTGGATGTGCTTCTCTTAATGTGATACAAAACAAGAAAATTGATGTGTGAAATGTGGCTTCAATAAAGTTATACTTATATTGATATCTCCCATCTTTAAAATGAATATAAAACGAGTAAGCAAAATTAAAAAGCCCTCTCAGTCTATATCCCTCTCTGGCATATTGCCAAGATTCTTGAAAGATTTCTTTATTCAAGGTCTCTACTTGCTTATTCTCATTACACTTTTGAAAAATCGCTCAAAATAGCTACCATTTATTGAGTGTTTACTATGTGCCAGACACCTGAGTTTCACATACACTGTTTCCTTTACTCTTCAGATAGCAATCTTTGCATTTTAACTTGGTTAAAGTCTCATTTCCTAAGCCAAAGGCAGATGTGGAAGCATATCCCTTCTCTTAAGAGCCACCAGATATGAGCAAACAATAGCAATCTTAATCCATCTTCTTGCCACTGTTACACACAGAAGAGAAAGAAAGGGAAGAAAGAAGGCGATTTCTATTAGAGAAGAGGCATGTTCTCATTACTCAAGGGACTCATCGAAGATAGAGTGCCAAGACCCTGGTAAGGGTACCCCAGTGGTCTTCAGGGCACTAAGAAACATGACTACTGGGATGAACTTGTCCATTTCATGCTATAATCATAGAGATGGAATTCGGGAATTGGGAACCACACACACCAGGCCTTTCCAAATCCAGTTCTAAAAGCCAATCTCTTGCCATTCAAACATAGCACTGCCACTCAAACTCAAATTCCTGCGGATGAATTTGTACTCAGAAACTCCAACATCCACATTGTATTAAACGAATCTCACAAAGTCACTCTTTAATAAAATAAAGATCTCTAAATCTGGATGGAGATAACAATGCCACTACTAGAAAAGACTTACTGAAATAAAATATAATATTTATTGAGTGCCTACTATGGCTAGGCACTGTTCTATGCACTTGACTTATGTTGTTCTCATAACGAACTCAAACACTAGGTATAATCATCATTATCCTCCTCATTTTACTAACTAAAAAAAACAGAGAAGAATTTAAACAACTTGCTCAAGTCCATACCGGTTCATACCAGTAGTAAGTGAGAGGGTTGGAACCCACAGAATGCAGTTTCAGAACCCACGGTTTTAACTGGTGTCTCCTACTTCTCAGTTTATATTTGTAACGTTAGCTTTCATAAAATTGAAGAAAAGTCTATCAGGCTCTATCTGTGAGATTTATTTTCACAAACTGTTATGTTCTTGTAGCAAAATGAGATTTCTATGATAATGATTGGTAAGCAACACGTATCAAAATAAAGATGTAAATAAAAGTATTTATTTTATTTTATTTATTTATTTATTTTGAGTTGGAGTCTCACTCTGTCACCCAGACTGGAGTGCAGTGGCCGCTCCCGGCCACCCAAGCCTCGACCTGCTGGGCTCCAGCGATCCTTCTGCCTCAGCCTTCCAAGTAGCAGGAACTATAGGTGCGTGCTACCACACCCGGCTAATTTTTTTGATTTATTGTAGAGATGAGGTCTCGCCTCCCCAGGCGGGTCTCGAACCTGCGGGCTCAGGCAATCTACTCACCTGAGCCTCCCAAAGGCGTGGGATCACAGGCTGAGCCACCAAGCCCGGCTTGTATTTTATTTTAAATAATTATTTGTAAGCATAAATGCAGTGGTCTACAGACACACGGTCAACTAAATAGTAAAGGTCTTTTGGACTCTCTGTACAAACATCAGTATTAAGACTTTTATTTCCTTTACTACATCCACTTGCTGTGCTGAAAGTGAACAGCTGTTTGCAATTTTGTTTCTTCCTCTTAGATGTCTCTCAGGTTGGACCCCTCTGTTCATTTCCTCATCTGCTGCTTTCAGACTCTGTCTCTCATCTCTCACCCTCACCCATGTTAAGAGTAACTTTCTTATAGCCCTTGCTAATTTCTTTCAATCTTGCATTACAAATATTTGTGCACATATCCTATATTTCCTATCAGAACTATGCCCTTATTAAACATTTTTGAAAGAGAGAATTCTTATAAACCCTAAGGTTGATAAAAAATTTCTTAAAACTCTGTATATGGTCACGTCACTTCTGTATATGATCACGAAATGAGGAAAGCAAAGAGAAAGTACCATATACTGCATAGGAAGTTCATACAGACTATTATTCTTAGAACCAAAGAAGTAAACGTCATAATAAATATCTTACATAGTTAGTACATTTTGGTTGATAACGTATGATGAATTTGAGATAAAATTGTATTTGTCCCCACAAATTAGTCACAAAAATGATATAGCTTTCTGTATTTCTACATTTTGTCTCTCTAAGACAAAAAGGTAAAGCGAAAACAACAACAACAAAATAATAGTAATTAGCCCACCACTAACCAGTTATTGGAAATAACTGATTGAGATCATTATCCAATGAGAAAGAATGACTGGCTCTTCCCGCTAATGAAGCGGCCCTAGAAGAAATGAACCAGCGACGGGCTACTCTGATGGACAGCCACCATGTTTTCAAAGGGCCAGGGGAGGAGCCCCATGAGAAGTCTCAGCTCTGACCGGAAAGTGGGTCTACTATGGCTGGCACATTCTTCCTGTTTAGATTATGGATGCCTGGCAATCCAGGCTGATTCCTTTACTTTTCTTAGCTAGGAACATTGAGTGGTGTCTACAGTAATCAAATCAAAAATTAATTAACTCATTAATGTTACCTGTTGTCAGCTGCACCCACCCAAGGGGAATAATCCCCCAACAGTTGAATAATCCTGGGACAAGTGATGGGAAAATGGCGAGGGGAAGCTTTAGATAATTAGTACCATCTTCTTCTTTGACTCTAGTTTGGGTAATGTATGGGCAGACCTATGTCCTTTTTAATACTATTTGATTCTGTAGATAGGCTAGGCTGAATATAATACCATTCATTTGTAAAATGCTTTGAGGAGTGTATTATGTATGTGGACAAGAATAATGGTTTTTAGAAATATCTGTTCCTTTATGGTCCCTTGTCAGTAAACCAGAGTCTCTCTTCCAGAACCACATCTTTCATTACAGCTGCAAAGAAGGACCAGGGTAAATGCTACGGCAAAAAAGAAGAAGGCATCAAATGCCTTCCAGGGGTTCCCACTTTGGACTGCATATTAGACTCATCTGGAAAGTTTTTAACATTCCTGATGCCCATTCAGAATCTCCTCGGATGGGACTGGTCATCTATGATTGTTAAAACTTCCCAGGAGGTCCCAAGGTATAGTAGAAAGTTCCACAAATGGAAAGTTCTTCGTCCAGTTCCTAGTCTACAATAATTGCTCAACACTTGCTAGCTGCCATCATCCCTTTAAAGAACAGAAGACTGTGGGGACTTGGAGACAGAGCTGGGAAAAAGGCAGGAGACATAGGTAGGGAGATGTGTGCTACGGCTCCAGGTGAAATCCCAGAGGGAGAATGTTATGCGCTGCAAGAAAGGTCAAAGGAGGGAGGTTTTGCCCTGTTTATAACTTGTCACTCTAGAGGGGGTCTGCCTCATGACGTGTCCCTTGTACTATCCTGTAGTGGAAGAAATGCCTTGATGTAGTATTGCTAGGCTTTTGGAGTGGCAAGGGTGCCTGCCAAGTTTAGACCTCCAAATTCTCCCTTGGTTCTGGAAGAGTCCCTGTTGGCAGTGCTGAGGCAGATAATGGAAGGTACCATTCTGAAAGAGGATAATGGGAGATGGGAATCAGCTTACAGATTTCTCATCCCTCTGTCAGCCCCCAAAGGCAGAGCCAAATCAACCTGCACCAAATGCCATCTTGGGAAGAAAAAAGGTATGAAAGGACTGTTGTAACCTTTAAGATGACTGGAATACTATAAGGCACTGCCCATTCAGCAGAGTGGTAGGCTTATGATCAAGATCAAGTAATTTTTTTTTTTTATGAGTTGGAGTCTCACTCTGTCACCCAGGCCGGAGTGCAGTGGCACTCTCATGGCCAAGGCAGCCTCGACCTGCTGGGTTCAGGCGATCCTTCTGCCTCAGCTTTCCAAGTGGCTAGGACTACAGGCATGTACCACCACGCCCGGCTAATTTTTTTGTTTTTTTAATTTATGGTGGAGATTAGGTCTTGCCAAGTTGCCCAGGCTGGTCTTGAACCTGTGGGCTCAGGCAATCCTCTTACTTCAGCCTCCCAAAGAGCTGAAGATCAAGTAATTTTTTAAAATGATGGTACATATTTTTGTTTTGCATGTTTTTAATAGGTTAATTTGCAGATAACCCCACAGAAAAGCAGAAAGCTCTCTGGCCAGTGCTCAGAATTTATTGAGAATAGATTCTCAATAAATGTTAGCTGAAAGTTAATTCAGAGGCCATTTTGCCTTTTTGTTTTGTTTTTTGTTTGTTTGAGTTGGAATCTCACTCTGTCGCACAGGCTGGAGTACGGTGGCACGCTCATGGCCACTGCAGCCTTGACCTACTGCACTCAGGTGACTCTTCCACCTCCACCTTTCAAGTAACTGGGACTGTAGGCATGTACCACCATGCCCGGCTAATTTAAAAAAAAAAATTATTGTAGAGATGAGGTCTTGCCAAGTTGCCAGGCTGGTCTCGAACCCGTGGGCTCAGGCAATCCTCTTACCTCGGCCTCCCAAAGTGCTAGGATTATAGGCATGAGCCGCCACGCCCAGCCTCAGAGGCCATTTTGTAACTTAAGGATTAATGATTAAAATTTGGGGCCTGAGAAGCTCAACTAAAAGTAATTAAGTCCTAGAGCTGGATGGGAAGAGACTCTAGAAATAACTTAAACCTATAATTTTAGAAATTGCAGCAGCAAGTTCCAGAAGATGAAGGACTCCCTGAGGATCACGCAGACAGCCTCCTTCAGGCCCTCCCTGACACCTCGCTCTCACTTTAGGAGTTATAATATGCCCAGGACAGGATCTTATTTATCATGTGCCCCGGCCCAAGCATTGTGAATCAGCGAGAAAGTGGGATAGTTCCATAGTTTGCTGCTTTGTTCCATTTTCGCGTTATTTTTGCTATGGTTATGGTTGTATTATGATTTGTCCCATATTTCATTCTGGAATCAGGAAGCGGTTGTGTGTACAGAAAGCATATATTTTAGAGAGCCCACATGTAACCAAACCCTTCAATACTGTATTGTATCTATGACAGATGGGAGCAAGCCTTCAATTAGGAGCCAAACCAAAGGACCTTGATGATAGAGCAAAGTGACTATGTGTTTTTATAGCATTGGTGAACACATTAAATATAGGAAAACGAGACTGGTGAAATTTGGAATTTGGGTGTATGGTCATAGAAAGGGCCTTGGACTAGGGTTCTGAAGACTTCGGTTCAAGTCCATTACTAAGCCCTTGGGCCAGCCTGTATCCCCTCATTTTTCCTCAGCTTTTTTTATCAGCTATAAGATGGAGATGCTTCCTGCTCTGCTCCTCACAAGGTGGTCATGACAATCAAATGAGATACTACTTAACTTGAAGGTCTTTGTAAGCTGCAAAGAGATATTTACATGTGCAATGTCATTATTCAAAGAGTCTCAGTCATGGCATGCTATTTATCCTTCTGGTTATTCACTGGTATTGTCCCCCAGGCCTCTTCTCCGCTCCTCTACACCCTAATATGACATTTAGTGGTTTTCTTGATGGCATGACCTAGTCCTGAAAGCTGCCATTTCTAAGTCAGTTTCCAGGTTATTTTATTATGCATTCCCTCTTAAGTGCTGTACGGCAGGCAAATTTTATTTTGCTACTTAGAAATTTCCAGAGTTTGCTCTTTAAATTAGTCATTGGGGAAGTACAGTCGGAAAATTCCCTCCTGACTTTCAAGTTGCCTTGCTACCCAAGCATAATCTTGTATTCATGAAAAATGCCTGTTGTTAGTAATGTATAGACAAATTTTGTCTATCTTAGAATTACCTGGAAACCCACTCCCCCCGTAGTGGCTGATGGTAAGTATGGATCACACACACTCAGAGATCTAATATCAGAGTTTAGCCCAAAGCACTTGTGGGAAAGGATGTTCATTTTATTTATGTAACATATCTACCATTTAGGTTCTGGGTTTCATCAAAACCGCATCTGGCTCCAGAGAGAGATTCTAAGCTAGAATAAGGTTTGCCGCCTCACATCCTAATGCCCACATTTATTTGCAATTGTGAAATACATTTTCCAAAATTAAGGACATCATTAAAAAAGTTGATACATCTTATAGCAGCGTGTATTTTATGCTTCTAAAACCCCGTTTAAAATAATTTTACTATCCTTTTGTGTTTAACAATATATGTTCAAAGAACTATATAAACCTATCACAGTAATAAAACTATTATGCTTTAGCAAATATATATTTATAAAGCAAATAAAAATACCCAGTAAACCTAAGAGTAACAATTCAGATAATATCAGATTCCACTAAAAAGAAAAACCTCCCTCCTGTGTCTAGTGTGTTTTTAAGGTTTGGCAACGTATGCAGTTTGCAATGTGATATAAGTTTCAGATGTACTCCACCCTTATTAAAATACCAACTGCAGGAGACAGACATTTGGTGTATAATCATAAAGTATTATTCTAATGATGGAATGCATGATAGTTATACTGAGCTTTATATCAAAAAGCAAACCTAAATTGCCATCTTTGGACAAGGTCAAATGGATAATGCGTATACACATATATGGCTTAAAATACAAAGCATCATGAATGAAATTTGTATGAGTACTACAAATCTACGGACCTTTTTCTATCTGAACCATGCATTTCTTAAAGAAATAATTTATTTTTAAAATTTAGATATGTTGTTATCCAAGTACAGCATACAGCAAATAACAAAATAGCTGGACCGGAAGGTCCCCAAGAATTCCTATAAAAGGCTTATACTCTCTTAAACAATAGACTTCAAGGTTGCATCTTGTAACAATAAGAACAAAAGTCAACATCTATTTAAAATGGTTCTATCTAGAATATTTACATCCAAATATTTCTTTCAATTTTTATGCTAATTTTATGATTTGAGATGATCACCTGGGATTCATTTCTCTATCTGAAAAAAATTAAGAGTAATATCCTTTGCTTACATCCACATACAAATAGTTAGAAAACCGTGTCCAGCTAATAATTGGCATTGCCGAATTAAATATGAAATAGCTGTGCTTTCTTTTATATAAAAGCGCTCTACAAACACACCGTATTTATATGTGAAATACACAAACACACAACCAAAAGAGGAAATATTGCACAGATATATAAGCAATGATAAATAAAATTAAGACTATAGCAATGTTTGTTACTAATTATATCAATACGAATATGAGAAACTATCATTTATTGAGCCATTAGCATACATGAGGCACCCTCCTAAGTGCTTTACATGGGTTGTGCATTTATACAACAATTGTATGACACAGACACAATTATTATATCCATTTTACAGATGAGACAACCAAGGTTTAGTGAGGCTAAAGAACTTGCTTGAGATTTCACAAGTAGTGGTAGAGTTGAGAGTTCCACTAAAGCAATCTGACTCAAGAGTCTAAGCTGTGCCTGGTGAATAGAGTATGAACTTTTTCTAAAACATGAACTCTCTTTGAAAAAGTGCAAAGTTTAGCCAAATCTTTTTCTATATAATACACCATTAGTCAATCAGTTTCTATATTACCCTATAACATTACACATTTTCAGTTCCTTTTATCACTATATTTATACATTTCTGCAACTGAAGAAAATTAATTCCAGAATGAAATCCTTGTTTTTGGTATAAATAAAGTTAATCAAGATGCAAAGGATAAGGAATAAATATCAGTTTGAACCGTCAGTGAAGAATCGTGCTTTGTGCTTTTCTTACAAATCCTGGACCAAACAGCAGTCCCCTAAGGTCTCAGCAGTAATTATTTTTCATCACTTGATGTCTATCTACCATTTTAATAAATCAGCACTAAATGAATGTTAGTGAAATAATCACAGAAGGGGCTTCTACACTGATCTTTATTAGAATCAAACATATTCATCATCCAGGATGATGGGCTTGGCCTCACCACAGAAGGCAGCATGTGATACTATTATGATTTGTCAATTGAAAATAATACACATGAGAAAAAAAAAGAAAGCATGTGAGCATAAAGAGTATGGAAAAACCTTGAAAGCAAACCCTTTCACACTCCTATCCTGCCTCTGCTACCTAAGAGTTGTGAGATATTGGGTACATCTCTTAACCTACCTGAGTCTCAATTTCTTCTTAATGTAAAATGGTGACAGTAGAATCTGTCTAAATAAAATGTGCAGACAAACGCATGCCGTACTTAGGAAAAAAAAGTATGAGTTCCACTGCCCTTTCCCCTAGTCATGGACACAGGCATTTTTACAAAGATACACTCTAGTACCACCGTAATTGGCATGGAAGCATCATTAAGGTACAACTGTGCATAGTGACACATGCTCATGGTGACAGTCGTCTGGTGTCAATAAAATCTTAACTGGCGTTTCACATTAATGAAGCCAGAAATCATGTGATACGTTTTAGGAAGACTGCCTTGTTTTCATATCTATGTCTGTCTGCTACCCCCCACCCCCATCTGCCCATCCATCCACACATCCATTGCCTGAACTCAAAACCTGGCTCTGACACTAAATGCGTGACTGCTAATAAAAGTTATTTACTCTCTTTGTGCCTCAGTTTAAGCCTCTGCTTAAAATGGGGTTGAGAAGCCGGGCTCGGTGGCTCAGCCTGTAATCCCGCGCCTTTGGGAGGCTGAGGTGAGTGAATTGCCTGAGCCCGCGGGTTCGAGACCCGCCTGGGCAGCAAGACCTCATCTCTACAATAAATCAAAAAATCAGCCGGGCGTGGTAGCGCATGTCTGTAATTCCGGCTACTTGGAAGGCTGAGGTGGAAGGATCGCCGGAGCCCAGCAGGTTGAGGCTGCGGTGGCCGGAAGCGGCCACTGCACTCCAGTCTGGGCGACAGAGTGAGACTCCAACTCAAAAAAAAAAAAAAAAAAAAAAAAAAAAATGGGGTTGAGAACAGTATCTAGCTCATAAAGTTATTTTGAGGATTAAGAATTAATATGTGTAAATTGTTTAAAACAACAGCGGTTGGTACCTCCTAGTTGTTTATTATATTAAATTATTTCTATTATAAATATTTAAAAATGCTATTATTAGAGATTAAGAAACAGACTCAGAGATTATGTTTTTCCCAGTTTGATAGCTAGTAAATGATAACCCTAGAGCTTGGACTCAGGCAGACTTTTTTTCTTTTTAATGCTAAGTTCAAGTTTTTTTTTTCCATTATATCACACAATCTGCCTGACAAGAAATCTTATCTTCTATTAGTTGAAAGATTCACTTATCCAAAATACTTGGACTTTATCTTAGACCTGTTTCAAACAAAACCCTATATTTATATGTGTTCTATCCCAATTCGCTTTTGACTGTTACCTTTCCCAGTTTGGACATTGGCAGAATCAATAAATGAGCAGATTACGTTGGTAGGCAGAGAAATATACATTTTCCAAGTAGAGTAGAATGAACATAGAGTTTAAGAGGAGAAAGTATGAGAGCAAAGGCAATTTACATGAGGAAATGTTATTATTTCAATACTAAGTGAATTAAGAGGGGAAACATATTTACCTACACTTGAATGAGACAAAAAGAATAAAAAATATTTATTTTCAATTTTTTTTTTGCTTTAAATGGTTGATGATTTATGAGACACCATCCATTTAAATGACAGGGCTTTTTTTTTTTTTTTTGAGGAGAAAATACATTATACCACAATTTATATACATGATGTTTATGAAGTGCCACCAACTTCCTGAAAAATTATAATATAAAAATCTATATGTCTCAGAAATGAGGAAATACCACCTGATACTTACAAATGTACACATAAATGAAGATTACAGTCCATGGGACAAATGAAGACAGGGAACAAGAGTGGGGTTTAAGAAAATAGTCATACGAAGAAATGAGGGAACAAGGTGATGACTCCAGTCATGTACATATAAGTAAGTGGCTAGGGTTTCCATTTTTTTCTTGTGTGAAAAACTTGTACAAACAAATAAACAAACAAGAAAGAAAGGCTTGCTACCCATGAACATTTGAACTGCCTTCAAAGTTGGATTCAAAGAAACTTTACTCAGGCATTCAAAGATAAATAAAAAGTAGATTATATCACTATTACTATGGCTCAAGAAAATTCCAAGGGAGATTACACTCAAAGTTAAGTTACTTGACTTTCTGTGGTGTGGTTTGTTCATCTTCCACCATTTTTCTTCCAATTCCTACTTTTATTTGTTTATTATTACAAACTTGCCATATTTCCAAAGAATGCAACAATGTGCATGTACAGTCTGAAGACAGTTTTTAAAAGTGAACACTTGTGTGCCTTCATTCAGTCTCACAGTCTTCTCCAATATTATTTTCCTCTGCACTGAGATATCCATTATACCGAATTTTGTGTTAATCAAAATTTGCTTTTTTTTTTAGATACACGTAGTTTTACTACATATGAATGACTCTGAAAAATGCACTGTTTTTGAACTAGATATTAATGAAAACATACTTGATACAATTTTATGACTTCTCTTTTTTGCTTAAATATTTTTTGGAGGTAACTATCAGTGAGTATGTGTATCATTTATTAACTTTTATGAGTTTTGATGGTATTTTTTTGAAAATATGTATCACAATTTACTCAGCTAGTCTACTGTTGACAGAAATTTAGGTTGGTTACAGTTTGAAGCTATTAAGAAAACTGCTGCTGTGAATATCCTGCTAGAGTCTATCTTGGGTATATATCTGGGTCATAGAATATGAGCATGCTATTCTGTATCTGATCATCCCAATATTGCAGGCTTTGAGGGTCTGTTTATATAAGCTATTATTTCTGCTGATTAGACTTTGTGAGGGCTTAAATGGGTTTAGTGAATTTTGATTGTGAACGCATGTCCCTTGGAATTTTCTCTCTGGCAATTCTGTAAGAACAGAGATTAAATGATTTTGTTTGAGAGAGAATTGAGGTTTATTTCTACCCCTGGGTCATTACCAACATGCACTCACTTCAACCTAAATCATCATCTGAGTTTTTATTTGGGGCCCCATACCTGTGTTTGTGAGTAACCACCTCAAGGAAATTATTCTATTTAGAATCAAGGTAAAGACAAGATAGATCAAAAAGTACTTCTGTCAGGTGGTTTTTCTTATTGGGGGTGGGTGGGTGGTTGGGGGATTTCCCAGCCTTATGAAGGAGTCTCCACTCTGACCTCTTGCTCATCTTTGATCTTAGGCACTGTCTCTGGTCCCAGTAACATACTGCCATCAGGGCTTGTCAGGGGGCTTCAGCCCAAGGTTTCCCTGCTGGATTCAAACTTTCTCTTCACGTTTGCTTCTAAGAGTTTCTTTTTAACATCCAGCTTACACATGCATTAAAAATGGAACTTATGCGGTATTCAGTATCTTCAGGTGTTCTGTATCTAGGAGGTTTAGATAATGCTGCTAGAAACTTTGTTCCTCTATTTCCAGGGGTCTTAATTTGACTTCTCCTCTATGGCTTCCAGGAGGCATCTCTGTACTCTGTTTACCTTGCTTTTTTCATTCCATCACCTCTTCCTTCTTTACATTTTCTATTTGCTCTTGAGCTGAAGTAGCTAGGTGTTACTTGAGGGTATAACATGTCAGGAAAAAAAGGAGGTGTCTGCTCTGATTTCTCCTTCCTGGAGCATTAATCAGAAGATTTTGTTATCTTATCTATATCATAGACTCACCTTAAGTATTATAGTAAGATTTTCAAAGTCATCTGTAATACTTGCTGTTCTGTGCCAAGTTCTATGTCAAGTTGCTCATAAACATTCTTCACTAAAAACGTAAGGAATTAACCATTCCTATTTTAAGAATGAACAAACCACACCACAGAAAGTCAAGTAACTTAACTTAAGGTCACACGGCTTAGAAAAGGCAAAGCGAAAATGAGCATTAATCTGATTTCTAAGCCTAAGTTCTTTCCATGCTGCCTCCCAAAGAATTAATTAAATCCTGTATGTGTTGGTCGGCTTATAACAGGCAAATAAGAAATTGGATTGCCTACGTAATTGAGTTTATGATCGTTTACTTAGGAGAGACCTCAGAAGAAGCGTGTTAGCTATCGCCAACAATTTGTGGCAGGACGCCTGATGGGTGAGTTGGTGGGAGGGGTGTGAGTCCCTCCGTCAACACCTCATCTAGACAAAAAGGTATTAACTTTCCTGGGAAAGGGGATGGCTAGGCAAGAAAGATCCCATTCAAGCAGCCACTGTGGGATATTTTGAGTCCCAGCGTTAGTTGCTTGGTCTCCCATATCACTTTTAGGTGTGAGTCTGAAGAGAGCAAGTTCTGCTACCATCTTCTGTCTCCCTGGCTAGCCTGAGTCCTTTTGTTCTCAATTAGAAAGACAATCTGTTTAATATCCACACCAGAGTTTCTTGGAGTAAGAGTTGAAATGTTAACATTATCTGGTTATTTTCCTTTGGCTACTTGGTTGGATTTCTTTGCTCTATTACAGAAATCAAGAGTTTGTTGGCTTCCATTACTTAAGTTTCAGTGTTGATAATGCAATAACCAGAGGCTATTTTAGGCTATGTCTAACTACGAACAAACTTTAGTCTCAGTATTTTGGTTTCCTTAGACACTGATATATGACTCATTCAGAGAAGAAAATAGTGACTTATCAACTAGCATCACTCTCAGGCTTGCTTTACCTTGCTACTCAGCTAATGAATGACTTTGGAGGACTTTCACAGCCTGATCTCTGAATATGGATTATGGCTATATGCTCAAACTACCCGTTTTGTCTTATACACAGTGAACCGCCAGCAAAACGCCAACTCCTTAAGAACTAGAACACAAAGCAAAGACCATTTAGCTGTATACCACACTTCCTTCCAAATAATTAAAACAAATCCAAGTTGGATCTATGGAATGTAAGAAGAGTGGACCATGGAAAGAAAAAGTTAATTGCTAACATTTTCATTTCCTGAGTTGGCCTATGTTCAATCAAACAATTATTGTGCATTACTGCAATACTAGAAATATTTGGGATTTCTAGAGATCATAATATATTTGTTCCAACATATTAGGCACCTCATCAAGTCTGGGGTTTTTTTCCCTGACTACCTTCTAAACTGATTTTGCATTCTGGTCTATGTTCCAGTGTTAGGTGACCAAGAAGCTTTTTTGGATATTAATTTTCACCTGTGCCAATTATAACTAGGAGAGAATACGTTTCCGTTGATGTTGGAACTGTCTTCTTCTATTTGAATGAAGATTCTTAGATTGAGGGGTTTCAGATGATAAGCACAGTTAATGTCCAGTACCCATGTATTTTTAGATTCTTTGGCTTGACCATACTTCTGCCCTATCCCTTTCCGTATGTAACACAACCTTGACCTGAGAGAACTGCTCCCTCTAGGCACAAGAAGTTATTTCTTCTTCCCTTCAAACCCAAACAGAGGGCCTCTCCTAAGCAGGGATTGGAAATTGTGCCAAATTGCACATAATTGTGCATGATGAATTGGTAATGCAGGCTAAAACTTGCTGGAAACTCAGCTGAGACCACCAAATTCATTTAGTTGGGTTTGGTGGGAGGCCAATCCTTTATTCACTAAGCTACAAAGTCTCTGGAGATTTTATTTGCTCACAAAAATATCTGAATCCAGCACTAGAATCTTTCTCTGCACGAAAACTAAATCAGTTTGATGTTGCTTTGCATAGTTATGTTCCTTGAAGTACTCTGGGGATTAAAAGTTGGAAAAAAGAAGTGGCTTTGGAGTAGAACACAAACAACTCTAGATGTTGAAAAATTAAATCTTTTATTGTTTGCTTTAAGGGGCAACACATCATTCAATTCAAAATTATCTAAACGGAAGAATCCGTTTCCCCCCAAAGCCTGCACCCACAAAGATATTTATCGAAAAACAACTTCTTATTTCAAAAGGAATCATATAAATATTAGATGTAATGTTCAATGAAAAAACTGTGGGTAAAAATTGAGAATATACCAAGTACAACACACTAAAAGGAAATACACTAGCATTTTAATAGTGGTTATTTGGGGGGAGTGGAATGATTATAGATGATTTCTCTGTTCTTTTCCCTATTTTCCAAATTTTCTATAATGTGACTTTAGTACTTTTTATAATAGAAAAATACATTTATTGGAAAAGAACCCTAGATACTTTACAGATGGTTTTGTTTCTTCTCATGTCATTCACATACTGCTCTAAAATGTAAGCCTGTCGACAGTACGACTCATGTAGGCACCCACATTCAGGGGGAAACAATGCCATCTTGTATTTTACAAAACTCCTGCATTCCAAAGGAATCAGAACACATTTGACAAGCTTTATTTCATGATTCCAATCACCTTTTTAAAAATACATTTCTTACCAATTTTTAACACCTGAGAGGTACTCAGATTAAGAGTTTTATTTATTTATTTGGTGATCTGGAAAGCAGAATATGAGAAATTTAAAAATAGATCATTATTCCGTCCATTTTCCTAGAGGAAAATGAGAAGTTTAGGAAAATACCCAAGACTTGCTAGTCACAGAACACAGGGAGACTCCTCCCTGCCACTCAAATCTATGTATTAACTGGTAGGCACTGCCGTGGTCTTTCATGTTAGAGGCTATATATTTTCAAAACATATTCATAAAGTACAGTGTTCCTCAATAGAAGTGCTACTGGCATTTTCAATAGGACATTTCTTTGTTGTGTGGGATTGTCCCACACTGCAGGGTGTTAACAGGCCCTGTTTTCACACTCTAAATTAACCAACAATGCCCTCCCCTCAGTCACTGGGAAAGTAAAAATCTTTCCGCTCATTTACAGTTCCTTCCATTTGGTTGTCATTAATATAGGGTACCTCACCTATTTATCCCAAAGCATTAAGTAGTTAGTACCAATACTATTAGTTTCCTATAACATAAGAGGGCACTGAAGCTCAGAGCTAAAAATTCTTGCTCTGAATCTTGCAGCTAGCAAGGGGCAGAACCAGAACCAGAACCCAGGTTTCTGACTTCCTACAACCCAGTGCACTGACACATGACTGGAACTTGTTTCGTTCTTCCTTCAACTTGTTTTTGTGTCACTCCTAGATCATATGCCTGCAAGCTACTGTTGCTTCATCCTTACCTTCAATTCAATTCAACCCAGTCTGGAGTTAAAGATAGCTTGAGATAAGCAGACAGAAGCAGCTGCCTAGGGACCGGGGTTTAGAGCATGCCCTAGGAAAGCGACGCTAGACGACAAGCCTTCTGTGAATGGTTAGCACCAAGAAAACCACATCTGGCTTCCCCTCACTGGGAGCAGCAACAAGACAAGTTGCTAAATACTTTGATAGATGCTTTCATCTCTAATCTTCACAATAATTCTGGAGGGTTAACATTATTATTATTATTATTGCGACAGAGCCAAGGAAACAGAAACTCAGAGAGGTTAAGTAACTTTTTCAAGGTTACTTAAGGAGGCCTGAGCCCAAATGTATCAAATGTCAAAGCGGGGTGTATGTGTGTAGGGGTGGGGGAGCAGGCACTGACCCCGCTGGGTGGTGACTTTTGGTATAATGCCAGCCAACACTTTAATGAGGAACACCCTTAGAAAGGTAAAAATAATAGTATGGATGATTCATGCTTAATACACATCCGTCATGCACGGTCAAAATGGCTGAAAGATGGAAAAAAGACCCGAAGACACAATTGTGGTGCAGGAAAGAGCAAAATATGCAATCACTCCCTAATGAAAATCTATGAAAACTGGCAAAGATCCCGATTCAAATATCTTCCTGTTGAGTAAAAAAAAAAAACCCACCATTAGTAACCATCTTTTGAGTCAAACATTGTCCTCACTCTTTGTCCTCCTTTAATGTGGGACTGTTTCTGGGAAAATAAGCACATTTTAAGCCATAAGTTCCTGGTGAATGATTTAATTGTGTAACTTTTCCTCTAAGATGATGGGTGCCAGAAATTCTTAGGATAGCATTAGATCCTGGGTGTAGAAGGTAGGGACTGAAAGGTCAAAAAAGACCCAGATAGGGATACAAAACTCCTTAACAAGTCATCCCAGGACCAGTTCTTATTTTGTACAAGAAAAGTTACTTCAGATCAGGGTGTGCATGCATATATGTTTGCATGGATGTTATAGAATTGTATATAATTATTACAAAAACGAAATAGTGATCGACTAGAACTTTACATAAATTACTGGTTAAGAGCATAAATGTGTACTCTAAAAAAGCGGGAAGGATTCAAACAGTTTGAAGACACAGACGTTTAATATACCACCCCTTGTGACTCTGAATGTCTGCTTCAGACAACTATAATAATCCCTTCTAGTTAGCATGTGATACTGGGAAGCAAATGGTCCTAATTGAAAACATATGTTTACATAAAAACTTGTACACACATGTTCATAGCAGCATAACTAATAATAGCCAATATATGGAAACAATCCAAATGTCCATTAAATGATGAATGGTGTAACAAATGTGGTACGTGCATACAATGGAATATTATTTGGGCTTTATAAGGCTTATCCATGGATAAGCCTTGAAAATATGTTAAGAAGCCAGACACAAAAGGCCACATATTGTATGATTACATCTATAGGAAATGCCCAGAACAGGCAAAGCGCAGAGTCAGTAAGTAGATGAGTCATTTGCAGGAGATAGCAGTAGGGGAGGAAATTGGCAGTGATTGCTCAATGGGTATGGGGTTTTCTTTTGGAATAATGGAAACATTCTGGAATCAGTGGTTATGGTGGCACAGCATTGTGAATATACTAAAATAACTAAATTTTACACTTTACAATGCTGAGTTTAAAATTATGTGGATTTTATCTCTGTTAAACAATTTCAAAAACTATTTTTTTTTTTTTTTGAGTTGGAGTCTCACTCTGTCGACCAGACCGGAGTGCAGTGGCCGCTCCTGGCCACCGCAGCCTCAACCTGCCGGGCTCCGGCGATCCTTCCGCCTCAGCCTTCCGAGTAGCCGGAATTACGGGCATGTGCTACCATGCCCGGCTGATTTTTTGATTTATTGTAGAGACGAGGTCTCGCTGCCCAGGCGGGTCTCGAACCCGCGGGCTCAGGCAATCCACTCACCTCAGCCTCCCGAAGGTGCAGGATTACAGGCTGAGCCACCGAGCCTGGCTTCAAAAACTATTTTTAGTGGTCTTAATTTTCCCAGGGAGGGAACAAAGAACAGAAAAACAATTGAATCTAACTATCATTTTTGTCCATTTCCTATTCTTCAATATGTGGGGAAAATAGTTCTGAGGTTAACTAGCATCCATTAAACTTTTCTGCATGCCAGGTACTGTAATGTACCTAATATGTTCCTTGATTTTCACAGCCCTAAGTACATATTGGTATTCTTACTGTACAGATGAGAAAATTGATTGATTGACTTGACCAAAGTCAGACGTATAAGTTCATGGCATAACCAGGGTTTGAACTATTTAGGTCTATTTGGTTCAAAGCCGAATGCTGTCATTCACTATTCAATATAGCCTCCTTGGAAAACAGGGTGAGAGGGCACTTTATATTGAGCAACAATGAAGGAAACATATTCTTTGTTGGAGTCTAATCCATGGTGGGAGTGTGGGGATATGCAGAGAGCTGGAAAGGTTGAGAAGGGTTCAGGGTCTAAAATCATAGCAGTATCATTCTAGTAGAATAATACATTGATATATTGTATTTATTTTTGATTTTTGTAGATATAGGGTCTCGCCATGCTGCACAGGCTGGTCTTGAACTACTACCCTCAAGTAATCCTGCTGCCTCAGCTTGCAAAGCGTGGGGATCACAGGTGTGAGCCAACACACCCGGCCACGGAATAATACATTTAGAGACAGAGGTTTCATAATTGTAAATGACAACTCTCCTTCATTTTCATGTTTTCCGATTCTAGGTTATGGAAAAACAAATGAAATACATATTCTACCTTGTAGCTGGCAATACTTAGACTATCGAGCTTTTGGCATCATATTTGACTACATTTAAGAACAAACACATACAGCTAAGGAATATAGTTCAGATGAAGAAAGAGGAACAAGAATCAGATTCTGAAAAGTTATCCTTATGGAAACCTGAAATAGTGAAAAAAAAAAATCTAGCATTGTCACAGAAATACTTAAAGCTACTCTGTGGTTGCAAAATATCCCTAAAGAATCCGAGGAAGCTTTGAGGTATTCCTCTAGTTAGAAGAACCCTGATCTAGAACTCTTCAACCTCTGGGAATCTATGCAGGAGAGGAGCTCGGTCCTCGCACTTTTTCAATTTTCTGCTGAAGTAAAGTGGAATATGCTAATACAGTAATGCTCCTACCAGAGGGATTACCAATTGTTGGACCTCAATGTATTTTTAATTAAAGCTTGTAATCACACATTTAGTTTTTTCACAGGATTCTTCTGAACTAATTGAAAAAAACAATACTTTGCTCATGGCGGCGCTACTTATCGTTTCAGTCAAGAGCTGCTAGAGAAGGTTTTTGATTAGGGCATGCTTATATACTTTAGGGCTCTTTGCATTAAAAAAGCATTTCCTTACACATTTCAGGCACCCAATAACTTTTTGCAAATTCAGAGAAGATGTCCTGGTATGGCTGACGTGTGTAGGCTTTGGAGGTGGAGGACAGTAACGAGAAACTTGAGGCCCCTCAGCTTTGATGGTATCGTTTAATATGTATTCAATGGACTCTGTGTACACGTTACTAAGAAACTGTTACAGGATCAACTGGGGCAAGTTATGCCAGGAGTGGTGGATTTTTTTTCACTGAGAGTAGATCTCAGCACAGATGTCTACAATGTGCATGGTATGTAAAACGTTTTATGTTTTTGAGAACGTGAATTAATGGACCACAGATCTTTCTCTATGAAGCTAATTAGTAGCTTCTACTAAATTCTTCATTCTCTTAGATCCACTCTTGTTACCTTATCTCTCTGATCATGGAGCTTTTCCCATATCCCCCTAACCCTGATATGTGTCAACTTTGTTGATTCATTTTAACACCTTCTGGAAAGTAGTACAAAATTAACTATAAAAGTTTTTTTTAATACGCATTGAGTGACTACATAACATCATTTTAGTTTGGAGATAACAGCATTTTTTAAAGGTAGAATCATTTCTTGGTATCTTTAGGCAAATGAAAAGACACAAAGGTTGGTCTAAACAACCCTTTTAAACTCTGGTGCTACGAGGCAAGCTGGCTGTGGGAACTCCGATATTTAATGAATAAGCTTAGGAACACATCCTCTTTTGGGGGAATATTCATAGAATTGTCTAAAACAGAAGAGAAATTTGGATACTGTGTGTATTTCATAGGTGTTTTTCACTAACTACAAAAATACATCAAAATAGCTTTAGAAACATCACATACTTTCATTTGTATTTGAAAATGAGTTATATAATTTTAGGAATCCTTCTTGCTATAGAATGACAATTGAGAGGGAATGAAATTCACTTGCAACTTTTAAGTCAGCTGAACGTTCTGATGGTACTCTTAAAATTTACATATTTACATATTTCCTGTGAATCTAACTCATTTGATTTACATACTTTAGACATTTTATAACATATATATGTATAATATACACACACTTTATATTACATCATTCTACCATTACATAATTGCTTCTAGAGGTTTAAGGACCTACAAATAACTGTTATTTGGTTCATCTGTATAGTACTACCTGAAAAAGGTGCTATAGTGCTGCCATTTTCTACAAAGAGATGTACAATCCCAAAGGGGTGAACAGCATTTTTTAGGAACCTGTTTCAGGAAGGTCTCTCAGATACAGGCTCTAAGACAGAAGTTTCCAAACCTAGTCTTGCTGTGGCTTCCTGGAACTCAGCGAAAATAAGAGTGGAACAATATCAAGACGACTTGTCTCTCCTCCTAGTCCAAGTATCTGTTGTTAATCCATCATAACCACATTAGACACACACCACTCTCCCACTTTCTACTTCCGTGCTGTCTCCTGTTGGCACTGACACCATTTTGTACCTTCCATATTCCTCTTTAAAAATGAGGAGAGGTAGGAATAATGGAATCCTGACTATTAGAGTATGTCAATGATCTTATCGTGTCAGGAGGGATGGGTGCTCATTTAAAATTAAGAGAAATGGTATCCAGCAAAACAGAAAAGCTTCTGAACTATGACTTCATATGAAGGTATCACTTTACTTGTAAAATATGTGGCTATCATTTGTTTAAAAATATCAAATATATGAAAAACATCCAGAGATAGTGACACAGATGTATGTACAGTAATATTTATTTCTATTATCAAAACCTTTAAAATATCTATGACAATATCAATACATAACTAGTTAATTAAATTATGGTATATTCATACAAAGGAATACTATACAACTATCTTAAAAGGTAATGTAAATATGTATTTATATTAGAGATAGGTGTGTATGGTATATTGTATTACAGAAGGAAGAGTATAGAGAATATGACCCTATTTTAGCAAAAAGAATCAAAATCTATTGAGATAATATAAATATATTATTATCTGGAAAGATATAAGCAAAAAAGTTAACAGTAACTCCCATTTCTGTAAGGTAGATCATGACAATTTTTCTTTACATTTGACTGGATTTTCTACGGTTTTCTGCAGTAGGTATGACTTTTATAATGGAAGACATAATAAGGCTATTCTCATTTTGGAGGAAAGGGAGATCGAATTTTACATACCCATGCATGCAAAGATGACAATCACTGGTTTATATCTTACAACTGTGAAACAGAAGATATGACTACAACTTTCCATTGCCCCCTGGTGGAGCAATATGGAAATTTTATGGGCTGTCCTTACTAGATCAATTTAACCCATAAAATATTTGAATCTAAAGTCAGATAAATTATAGCTTTAAGACTAAGGGCATGTGTGTCCATTTTTATTCTAACCTTCCTTTTGGTGGGTTAAGCAAAAAAAAAAAATCCCTTACCATCAATAGAAAATTATGGATGTCTATGAATTTGCCTAAAAATGTAAAGCTATTGATCCAGTTCATTTGGGGAAAATCTCCTCATAGTAAGTTACATTAGACCTCAAGGTCTTCGTGTTTGGACATTAAGGAGAAAGAACACTTGAGTTGAAATTTAAGGTTTATTTTACTGTAGTTTAAACTAGTTAAGAAAAAGTAAATACTTGGAATTATGTCTGGTACTTAGTAAGCACAAAGTAAGTATTAACCACTTCACTGCTACTACGATTTTTTTTTTACCACAGTGATAAACAAGCATACAAAAAGTATCCATGAGATAAGAATATAAATGGATTGACTTCCTCAGTGCCTCCCTTGTGTCCCTGTACAGGCATTCCTGATATTCCAAAGTCGAGAATGGCCACACGGTGTAAGTTGTCACTACTCAGAGTAACTCAGAACAGGGGACTTACTATTCTAGGAGTGCCTGTGGACACATGATGCAAATACTCAAGGGTCTATGTCTCTGCCAAATACAAAATTTTTAGCTTGTCACAGTTTAATGCTCTTGTATCAAGGGCCTATGATAGGCTTAGTATGACCTACCAAATATACATATTTGCTCGTGTATGTTAGACTATCTCTTGAAGGATTCCTAAGAAAAGCAAGATATCTAACAGAGTTCGCAGCCTGCCAGGAAAGTTGGACAACTATGAGATAGAGGCAAAAGATGACTTGTTTTAGCCCGCATACACTTGTGTACTTTTAATTTTTATGCCTCTGTATTAATTACCCAATCAAAAATCAAATAGAAACTGTGGATGGTTTCCCATAGAAAATAAATCAAAACTGCTTCATATGGAGTACATTTTTAGATATGGGTGGGAAATAGATGAATACTTTACCGAAGTACAATGGTAAAGAGATATGAACACCTATGCATAAAATTATCCCAGGTAGTGGGATAAAAAGAAACTTACATGTAATCCCTGACCGGATGAAGTTGGCAATCTAGAGAGAAGGTATCTACTGGATCAGTTATACACCAGGTAACAGGCCTACAATAAGATACCGGTTGAGTAAAGAGGAGAAATCTCTTGACTTAGCACATGTTCTCTGGATATCGATCTGTGTAATGGGGAGAAGGGAGACTGAGAGCTCCATCCTTATCAAAAGAGTACTTACAAGTCATTTCCAAATCTTACAGTATCTATTTCTTGAGCCATTTTCCCCTCACAGTAACATCTTCAATCCTGTAAAATTTACTGTGTATTTCCTCTTCTGAACACTTCTTAGAATATTTAAAGTTTGCTCATTAGCATAAATAGCAATAGTGTGATATTTGTTTTTATATTCAAAGATACACTAAGGATAACAACATAGAAAATGCAACTGTGCATTTTAATATATGGGTAGACAGAATAAAACCATTTTATATATTTTGAACTTGAGATTTTAAAAAAAAGTTTGTAGAACCTATCAAGTACATAGATGATAGAACAAGAAATGCGAACTGTCTTTTCTCTAAGGGATGCTGTAAATATGAAGTGATTATGATTAAACCACTAGGTCATCACCGATATTTGAAGTCATTGTCTATGGGCCCTAACTACCAAATGAAATATGAAAGAATATCTATACACAATTATTTCTTTAAAAGATCTCTCTTATTTTCAGGTTTCAAAGAACGTGGTATCAGGAAGACCATCACATATATTTTTAAAGGGCAATAACTACAGCAAATTATATTCCTAAATAGAATATTTGACTGAGTCATGGGTTAAGGGTGTCTTACCTAGTATACCCATTGTGAGTCTAGAACTAGAAAGAGCAGACAATAAGAAAGTCAAGTTTAAGCTTTTTGGGAGGTCTGACCTCTCTTTTAGCCACCCCTCCCCCCAAAAAATTATTTCCCCTGTTGGTCTAAACTTCCTAAGTATTTATAATTATACTTTTTTAAAACTTTGTTTTCTTTTTTAAGAGACAAGGTCTCACTCTATTGCCCAGGCTAGAGTGCAATGGTGTGATCATAGCTCACTGCAGCATTAAATTCCTGGGCTCAAGCGATCCTTCTGTCTCAGAATTCCCTTCCCCAGTAGCTGGGACTATAGGTGTGTGCTACCACACCTGGCTAACTTTTGTATTTTTTTGTAGACAGGCTCTTGCTATGTTTCCCAGACTGTCCCAAACTCCTGGCCTCAAATGATCCTCCTGCCTCAGCCTCCCAAAGTGTTAGGATTATAAGCATGAGCTACTGCACTAGGCCTATAATTGTATTTTTAAAGAATAATGTGCTATTAAATGCCAACATTCCCTCAGCTCCTCCTTGGGAATAGGCATTATTAAGTGCTCCTTCCCCTAACACATTTCCTAGTACTCTCTGAATTAAGCAACAATAATTTTTGAAAAAGGGTTCTTAATTATGCATTCCTCATCTGATCAAAGATATGACTAATCATGCTTGTAAATGAATCATTATAACTTTGAGAAAACTATCACGATGCAGCTTAAACACCTTTGGCAAATTGTTTTTTGTTTTCTTTTATTTGAAAAAAACTTTTTTTATCGAAAGAGGTTTGGACCACACACAGTTTTTTTTGTTCTTTCATCTTTAAAGTTATTTTTCTCTTCTCCCAAGGAACCTGACCTGTTTTAAATCCTCCCCTGCCAGATGATGTAGTGTCTTGCATCACCTTATTAATCTAGATGTAAGGCATTTGTTTCAAACTAGAAAATCTGTGTTTAGGCAGGCTGTTTATTTTTTAACGTCTCTTTACAGTTTTAGTTATTTCAAGGCAATGAGGTTACAAACATGCTAAGTCTCATCCCATTTATGTGTGATACTATTGGTTTTCTCCATTGCTAAAAGCTACATATAAGGAATCTGATTTTATATATAGTCTCTATAATATGATGCCTTGCCAATTCTCTTCAGCCAAAATTCTATGAAGTTCTTGCCACCTTTTACTCCGAATAGAAAAACTTGAGAATATCAGCGTCTGCATTTTGCCTTGAGACTAGTAAAGTTTCCCTGCCAATTCCATAAAAGACTGAGGTGGAAAACTGTTCTTTCCAATTTGCTCCTGTCTCTAATAATGTGAGGTCTCTGTCTGGCCAAAGTAAAAAACGTATACCCTCTTCAGGTGAAGGAAAAGTGGAAATTCCAGAATTTGTCATTTTGTTACGATGATTTCCAGTGTGAGATAATTAACTGCAAAACAAACTCTCCAGAACTTGCTTTATTCCTACAAATCCATGTGTGCCGTCAAGAACACCCCCAATTTTCCGTTCTGGCAAAACTATCTTATATTTCTAGACTCAATGGGTTCTCGAAGAAAAAAGTTTTCTTCCTCCTCTCCCTTCTCGATATGCAGCCAATTCACCTCCACGTTTATTTCAAACTTGGGGTGCAGGTTGAGGGGACAGAAGGGAAAGACTGGCTTCACAATTCCCAGTGTGGGATTTCTCGCAACTTCTCAGTTGTTTCATTGGTCCCAAATTCCTCAAAGTATATGACTTTTTCTTTCTCCCCCCGCCCGCCCCGCCCCACCATTAGCAGTAACAGCTCCTTCTACAGTCAGGCCTCTCTTCGGGTGGTGCCCAAAAGAATAAAGCCATTGTTCCGAGGTGCGCAGCCCAGCTACCCCGGCACAAGTCTGGTCCACAGCAGCGGCGTGAACAGCATTTTGTGGTTCTTACACACCTGGGGACCAGGTGGGGATGTAGCAAAACAAACCAGGAGAGGAAAGTGTGTGCCGGATCATTTGCCACACTTGAAACCCCTTTTCAGATCTGCTCCCCCTTCTCCTGCTCTTTGAGGGTATTTTTCCATTTCTGGTTGTGCTGGGGCCCAGGTGACTGCAGGTCAACTCCACGTTGTGCTTTGTTGTGCTTTTTTGTCTTCAGAGGTCTAAACTCAAAGAAAATTAGAAAGCTGCTCTCAAACTGAAGTTGGGCCCAATGTGCTCCGAAAGCTAAATGCCCTGACAAGTTTGTGAGGCAGAGATTCTCTCCTTTAAGTCAACCCCCATGAGCAGATCATGGTCTGCAGCCCTTGTTTAGGGCTTGTGCTTAGGCAGGCTGACCCAAGGATAACTGAATTTTAACTTGAATAGCTTTCAACCTGATGGAAATGGGGAAATGTGTTACTAGGTTTAATTTTCTAAAGCTGGTAGAGGATTCAGGGAAACTAGAAAAGGGTGCCAGATTTTTTCCAAAGGAGAGACTCTTACCGTAGCCCTCCTATTTGCCATGGAATTGCATTTCTACCTTATTAAATCCTCCCAATCATATCTTGAGGTTTATCATATTCATTTAACAAAATAGGTAACCGAGGCTCAACAAGGGTAAGGACACAAATTCAGCTTTCTAGGAAGATACAGAGGCAGGATTTGAACATAGAGCTTCTGATGCCTGAATTCTTGTCTTCCTTTTAAGCTACACAGTTACCTGTGTGTTCTAGACCACCATTTAAATGAAGCCATAAAGTTGTGATGAGCAAGATGTGGGTGAGTGTACTGCATTTTGCAATGTGCCCTTGTTGATTTTCACGTTCAACTGAAAATATGAGTGATAACCAAGTTGTTTAATTTCCTTAGGATAAATATTATAATAAAATGCAGTCAGCTGTGGTTAATCTGACTCTAGAGACAGATTGTCTGAATTCAAATCACATCTCTGCCATTGGAAAATGTATGATTTGGGGCAAATTACTTAATTTTTGGCATTTGTCTTTTCTCAACTGTGAAGGATAGCAGTATTTACCTCACAAGGTCATTATGAGAATTAAATGAGATAATATATGATATAGCCACTTTACACAACTACAATCATATCTCTTTTATAGCTCTATAAAATTATTTTGTAGTAATTAAATTTAAAATAGTCTTATATATTTATACAGAGCAGGTTTAATGGAAAGAAGGCAAAGCTCTGGATTCCAACCTTGGCTCGGGCTTTGCAACTTACAGGCCACGTGGTACTGGGTGAAACATCCGACAACTCTATTTTAGAATTTCAAGTAGCTAATAGGAAGTCAGCAGTTGGTCTTGATACTACTCCCAGACTTTCCGAAGATATGCAATTTAACACGTCCATGACACATAGAATGTACTATACAGCAAACATTATACTATACATTCACTTGTTCACTTAAATGTTATAAAAACATTTCCATTTTACGGATGACCATAATGAGGTTTAGAGAAATTAAGCAACTTGTCCAACATCACAAGTTCCTAAGTAACAAGGATGGAAATTGGATACAGGTCTGGCTGACTCCGCGTTCCGGCCCTCGCCCCTGTGACTCTGTCTGTTCAGCTAGGGATCCATTAATCAAATAAATAATAATGGTCTTCGTTTTAAACCTCCACGTAAGTAAAAGTTCATGATAAACACAAAATACCAAATCAGTTCCCTATTAACAACGAGGGCTATTTTCAGTCTTAAAAAGATCAATACACGTGAGAAGCTAAATTTATATCTACAGTGGGCCAGAGATGAGACTAATACAGGTCTGTTTTGGAAGGAAGCTTTTAAAAGACCAGAACTCAACTCTTCAAGTTAACGGGATTCAAGCTTTCAATGCTCTCCTTTCTCCTTCCCTTTAACTAAATTCAACTTCGTATTTTTCATCTTGTTTTTGGAGTCTTTCCAGGTCACCTCTGTTAAGAAACACAAGGCCCTTGGCACGGACTTTTGGGAATGTGCCCACATCTGCCTCTGAATGTCTGCCTGCTTACCTTTGATGCCGCATGCATTCAACACCTAACTTAAAACAAAGCAGTGCTTAAAACAAAAAGCTACTCAGAGTACAATGGGCCCAGCTCACCAATCAGTGGCCTCAGTGATAAATATCATGAGCTAAAAGGTCTGAAAACCCCAAATAGCTCAATATCTTAAGACAGGCCCAACTGATTTTCATTTAGGGAGGAAAAAGAGCAGTGCTTCGTTATAGGGGAAAAAAGGAATAAATGATGATGACAGCTGTGCTGATTCGTTGTTTTTTTAAATAATTCTGAAACATTCTAAATATGCTGGTGTCATGTAGATCCTTCCCAGAGCTAAAGAGGTTTTGTTCCTATGCGTGTATGTACTTTTATTTATAATAAGGTTTTCATTTTGACATTATTCTTCAATTTAAAATGCGGGCTCCTTTTTCACTTTAGTTTCTCAGAATTGAAAATGTCATTCATCATCTTGGTGGTCCCAGTAAAATGTCCTGGAATTCTCATCCCAGTTTTTGATAGTTACGTATCTATCCATATGGTAACAATATTATCACAACCACGTTCTTGCTACCAGAGACATCAAATAGTTCCGCTGCAGCTCCATACTTGGGAATTTTTTTTTTGTCTCTAAGAAGTAAGTTTCAATCTCTAAATTAGCAAAAAAGAATAATTATGATGTAGGCTAAAGTAATATCATCTATTGAATATAACCTATTGCCTTGGAAGGGGTGGCCACTCATAAACAGGAAGGAAAGACAGAAGAGACTAGGACATGTTTCTGTTTCAAACAAGATGACCCTCTACAAAGCTTGGAGGAATGGAGTCAAAAAACCCACTGTGGCCAAAAAGCAGGCAGTTAGAGCAAGAGCTCTACTTGTTTGTCTCTGAACAATAGCTCTCTTATTCTAGGAATCTGAAGAGAGGTCTGAGATGCGGAGTTGCTCCTACTGGAACATGAACGGAAGTCGGAGAATGTGCTGGGACCTTCCATGTTCTGACAGAGCATCTCCAGTTTAGGGCTATGCCCATACTAGGCAGAGACTTTCAAGTACGTGGATTACCAACAGTGGCAGGGTGTGGTGGTAGCTACAGACCTCAGGGGCCTCAGCTTTCCCTCTGTTTTCTTGTTAGTCAGCCATGTCTTTTAAATTTTTTTTATTTTAAAGATGTGGGGTACATTCAGGGTTAGGTCTACAAATGTTCATTATGCAGGCGCCCTTGTTGATGAGGTGTGACTCCCCTCTCCCCTGGCAGTTTGCCACTACTGCCATCCCACCCCCTTCCCTTGGCAGTTTCCCACTTCTGCCAATCCCTTTCTTATAGTATTATGATAATTGTTCAAGGTTCGCTTATGAGTGAGAACCTTGCCTCTGTGATAGATTACTGAGTATGATATACTCTAAATTCATCCAAGTTGTTACAAAGTTAATATGTTTGTCCTTCTTTATGGCTGCATAATATTCCATTGCATATATGTACCACATTTTTTTTATCCAGTCCAGTTTTGATGGGCAGCACAGTTGGTTCCGTGTTTTTTCTATTGTGAATAGTGCTGCAATAAACATGTGTCTGCAGGTGTCTTTTCTGTAAAATGACTTGAGTTCCTCCGGGTATATTCCCAATAGGGGGATTGCTGGGTCATATGGAAGGTCAATTTCTAGTCCTTTCAGAAATCGTCACACTGTCTTCCAAAGAGGTTGCTGTAGTTTGCATTCCCACCAGCAGTGTAGCAGCATTCCTTTTCTCTGCATCCTCACCAGCATCTGTTGTTGTTGTTTGTTTTATTAATGATTAGCCATGTCAACAGCTTTCTAGGCTTGAGTTTTCTCACTCAAAAATGGGAGAATCCAACTAGCCAAAATCTAAGGCCACTTTTACTTTGAAAATTTTCACTGCATGCAATTTAATCAAGTGAGACTTTCTCCCTAGAGGTGTCAGTGGGAATAAAAGTAGCTGTCATTTCCTAAGTGCTTTTCTGTTCTAGATACTTTTCTACGATTCCCCTTATGTGATATCTAACCTCAATGACCCTTTAAGGCAGATATGATTCTCACCTTACAGATGAGAAAACTCTAACTTGCCTAGAGTCACTCAGCTAGGAGTGGCCTATCTGAGATACAAATCCAGACTGCCTGGCTCCAAAAGTTCGATCTCTATTGTTACCATACGGTGGGGATAGTCCAACTCTACTCTGAGGGAGACATCGACCAGGGACTGTTAAAGCTGGTGCTGGCCAGCCTGTGCCCAATAGGCTGGCTATATGCAGGGTCCAGGAACATGAATAAATAGAAGTCAGGCAAAGTCAACTATAAAGTTGGGATAACATTAGGATTATCTCTTGTAGGAATTCATGATCATGAAACACTTACAACACTATATGACACAGAATAACCTCTGTAGATGTGTTTGTTAAATTAAGACAAATAAATAAAAACCTCCACAAAGTAGAAGGCTAATGGATGTGGAGTCCAAAGCACCAGAAGTGAGGTACAGATTGGAGGGGGTTAGAAGTGGGTAGATCCAGAAGTAAGGCGGGACAAGAGTTCCAGGAGGAGCCAAGTGAAAGGACCAGGCCCACTGCCATAAAGTGGTCTAAAGCCCTAACTTGTCTTTTTTGCTGAACCTGCAGTACTTGGGTGGGCCTCCTTCCTTTCCTCATCGCTGACTTGGAGTATCACCTGCCACTTGGGGTTATGGATGCTAAGGGGCAGTTCTGAAGCTCCGGGTTTTGTGTAGTGGCAATGGTGTCTGAGATGTGGAATCCTCCAACAGTTGCCATGGAAGCAGCTCCTTTCACCTCTGAGATGCCGGGTCCTTAACTTGTGTGTCCCCCTTACTTAGGCAGTGGCTGATATACTGTCTGACTTGTGAATACTCTTGGAAGAGACCAGGATCCAGTAGGGAACTGAAAGAGTAAAGTTGAACATGAGGAGGGTAGAACACTGTCTCTGGATGATCAGACAAAACCTCCAGGGACAGAAGAGGGTCTGAGTCACCTGGCCAACTCATCGTTTCTGTCAGAAGCCAGGAGCATGCCTTCGAGCTTAGTGGAGGGATGACCACAAGGCCGCCAAGAGGGTCTCCAGTGGAGAACTCTGCTTAAGCAGCTCCAGCAGAATGACTAAAGAGCTTCCAAGTTCCCCTGCTGAGACTTTTTCCCAAACCCCCTGGGCTCTGAACTCAGATCAAGTCTTGGATGTTGGTTTTCAAGTATGTGGTGAGCAAAGACTTGGCCCCCACTCTATTGATGTTTCTACCTCCATCCCACTGTTGCTCATTTTCCAGCCTTGTGGATCCACTTACGTGGAATTTCCTTTGCTATTCCTGCATCAGAGTTAACGGTTAAAGGGAATATTGGGATTCAAGAACTACCAATTCCTTGTCATTACAAGTACTCAAGATTGGTCTTCTCCATGTGGGACATCAATGTTGATTCAATCCTTGCCAGCAACAAAAGCCCATTTGTGTATTTCACATGTACATCATGCACTTGGAAGCTTCTAAATTTAAAAGACACACATAGCTATGGCTCAGAATAAGTTATTAGAAATAATTTAAAATGTTACTAAATGGCAAAGGTCAGGGAAAGTAAGATATTTCCTTTGAGGATCTAAAGAGTTTTTATGAGGAGACAGGGAATAAATGAAAAAAAAAATCATTAGAGCCTAAGGAATTTTAGTTGAACAAAAGAACTTCAGTATTTGGTTGAATCAAATCCTGTTTTATGATTCAGACATTTTCCACTCTCGTGACAATGAAAGTGGGTTCTAGACTACATAAATACCCTTTAGGACTACCATTCAACATTTCTTTGAAATGGGTGAATTGGTTCTGGGAAAAAGTTGATTTAATACTTTGTACTAAAGATGAAGGAACAAAGTTGGATTCTAGCAAGAAACATTCTTCTAGGCCTCCTGGAGAGATTTGTGGACAGGGAATCATGGACTCTGCTTTCTAGGAGAGCAAGTATGCCTATCATATTTTTCAGTCATAAAGCTGTTTAGTAATAGATTGAACTGGGTGTACTTGCTGTAGAGTCAAGCATTCAATAAATGGATTTTTTTCCCAAGCATAAATGCACAGAGATCCCAGGCCAGATCAAATGTATCACTTTTTATTATGTCCTCTAAGACAAGTCTTAAGAGGTTTAAGGAGCTAAGATGGTGCTACCTAGTCAGTACTGTAGAAGGCTTTAAAATAGGTTTTCATCTCCTCATTTTTTACCTAAAATGTTTACTTGTGGCATAGACATATGAGAAGGTAAAAATCTAAAGGAGGGTTTAGAATTAAGAACTATTTCAGTTCATTTGCACTGACTACCAATGATACAAATATATTCTCTGGGAGTAATCAATCAGAATTATATATTCTCTTGGTTTACCAAGGAGGGTTGAGTTTAAGCCAAACTGGCTCATGTTGGAATAGTGCTTGTAATTGATACTCATTTCATTGATCACTACTGGGGTTCAAATGAAGAAGCAGAAAGTCTCATTTTTAGATATTAAAATGCAAAAGAAGGGAGAGAGAAAGAGGAGGAAGGAAAGCTAGTAAACAAAGGCTCGGAATGAGGTTTTAAAAATAAAAGAGGAGAAATGTTCTTTAAAAAATTATTAGAGGAAAGCTTTCCTAAAAGACAACTAAAATCCTTAAGACCTACAAAACCAGCAATCTAGCTGATATACATGCTAACAAAAAATCTTTTTTTTTAAAAGAATGAAAAACAGTATGCAGTCTAGGGATAACTATGCTCATTTTCATTAAACTGAACATGTGTCTTGTCATCTGAGCCCCATTACAGGAAGTACTGGTATGCTAGAGTTTGTTGTAGGGAGAAGTTGAGCAATTAGAAGTTTGGGATGTAAACTCTCATGAGTCTCGTTCCTTTTAAACTCAGGACAGAAAAAAGTAATCCTTGAGAAGATTTTAAATATTTTAACTTAAAACAAATGAAAACTCAGACTAGAAAAAGTAAACAAAAAAAGTTTTTTTTGAGCTGGAGTCTCACTCTGTCGCCCAGTGCACTGGCACGCTCACGACCACTCCAGGTTGACCTGCTGGGCTCCGGTGATCCTTCCACCTCAGCCCTCCAAGTAACTGGAACTACAGGCATGCACTACCATGCCTAGTTAATTTTTTATTTATTGTAGAGACGAAGTCTCGCCAAGTTGCCTTGGCTGGTCTCAAACCCACGGGCTCAGGCCATTCACTCACCTTGGCCTCCCAAAGTGCTGGGATTACAAACTGAGGCACTGAGCCTGGCCTAGTACACAGATTTTTAATGTACAACCATTTGGGGAGAAGGAAGATTGGGCAGGGCTAGCCATGAGTGCCACCTCCTCTTCCCATAAAATATCTCACCAAACCACAGTCAGATTTGTTAGAAGCGTAAAGGTAAAAAGGTAAAGGTTAAAAGCTAGAGGCATATGCATATAATTTATTAAGTAAAAATTGAGGCATGTTCTAATATAATTATCTAAGTTAGAGAGATGCAGCTAAAATGAGATGAGCTATGAAAACTAATGGACTCTCCTCTTGATTCCTTTTACCATAATACTCTCTCTACCATTCCCATAGCCCAAATGGTTATTAGCACTTGACTGATACTTATGAATAATGTCTGAAACTTACTAACCAACATAAAAGCCATGACAGTCAAAGGGGATGATCCATATATTGCCTAAATTATTACAAAAATCACTCAGAGGAAAATCAAAGAAAGAAATCCCAATTTTCCCAAGTTGTAATTAGCTTGCAATTTTCATTACATATAGCCCATGCCATATCTTGTTTCTTCTTTTCATTGGGAACTAGCCTCTGTATAGATTCTAGGGGGAAAAGAGTTTCGTAGGAACAGAAGGAATGGGAGTGTGATTGGGCTTGAGGCAGCAAGGGGAAAAGTAAGGCAGCATGGCATTTTACCTGATTCATTATTTGTCGTATAATATGACTTCCACATAAAAGTGTTCAATACAGGGAGAACATGGTATCATTGTGGTAGCTCATGTTCAATAAACATTAACCAAACTAAAATGGGCATCAACCAAGTATATACTTTACCAAAAAACAAAACAAAACAAAAAATACTTTGTACTTTAGATATTTTTTTCATTCAATGTAATCCTTTGCTTTAGTGACTACTTGGCTCAATTCTCTCCCTCTCCTAGTCTTTGGTATATCTTATTCTATGGCTACATAAATAATGGGGAAATATTTGTCCATGAAGTTCTTTGAACTAAAAGAGTGAAGTTATACAAAACTATAATGAATTTAGGGCTAATCTTGTAGGGTGAGAGATGCTAGGTTTCACTGACTTGAATTCTAAAATAATGAAAGAAAACAAAGAAGTTATTCGGTTAATTATGTCCAAATATTTATTAACATAAATTATTCATCCAAGCATGATACCAGCAGTTATAATGCAAAGTGATAAGTGCTATCATATAGGAAGTAAGATGGGCTATGGAGGAACACAATTCTGATGTGGAGGGTCAGAAAATGACTTCCAAAAGAAAATCATTTGGAATCTGGAACTTGAAGAATGAATGAGTGCTAGGAAGATAAGAGTAGGGTGAAGAATGCTGAGTAGACATAGGGAACAGCATAAACAAAACCAAAAGAAACAGCATGAAAGCTTCAGAGATGAAAAATTCTTCAATAAAACTGGACATGAGGACCTGAGAGAGAAATATTCAAAATGAAAGTAAGTAGATGAGCAGAGACCAGCTTGTGAGGAGCCTTGCTAATCAGGTAGGGAATTTGAGTTTAATCCAGAGGACAGTTTGGAGCTGCTAAAGTGTTTGAAATAGGAATTAGAATGATCAATTTTGTGTTCCAAACAGATCATTCTAGATGCAGTGTTGGAAAAAATCCTGACCACAGTAGACTAATTGAGAGACTATAGTTATCACCCATTTGAGAGATGGTGGCCATCTAGTAGGCTAATGACAGTAGTGGCAAAGGAGGTGAATAAAAAGTTAATAGATCTGAGAGACAGGTAAGTAGATGCAATTGAGCTTGGGAATTACATGGGTTATAGGAAACACAGAAGGGGAAGAGGCTTTAAAAATGTAAGAGGAAGCCGGGCTTGGTGGCTCAGCCTGTAATCCCGCGCCTTTGGGAGGCTGAGGTGAGTGGATTGCCTGAGCCCGCGGGTTCGAGGCCCGCCTGGGCAGCAAGACCTCATCTCTACAATAAATCAAAAAATCAGCTGGGCGTGGTAGTGCATGCCTGTAATTCCGGCTGCATGGAAGACTGAGGTGGAAGGATTGCCGGAGCCCGGCAGGTCGAGGCTGCGGTGGCCGGGAGCGGCCACTGCACTCCAGTCTGGGCGACAGAGTGAGACTCCAACTCAAAAAAAAAAAAAGTAAGAGAAAGTTGTGAGATCAGCTTGAGATGTATTTTATTTGGAGTCACACAGAACTGTGAGATAGTTGGAGATAGTTTGGATTTGTAATTCAGGATAAATATCTGGGTTAAAGATGAAGATCTAAGAATATAGGTAACGATTACAGCTTTGATAATATTGATCCAGGGAAAGTGTGTACAGTGAGAAGAGTGCATAGACAGGAAAGCATCTGAGAAACTCAGGTATTCCAGAAATGGGCAAAGAAAAAGGAAACTGCCACCAAGATGAGGAAGAAGCAACCAGAAAGACAGAATAAAGGCAAAATATTGTTTGTGTTGGGGACGCTCCAAACTTCCCGTTTGCTTGCCTTTCCTCCAAGTCCACCAATCGAATTAAAGAAGGAAGTGAGTAACATCAGCTGTGAAGTGTCCATTGGATTTGCCAACAAGGAGGGTGCTGCTGAACTTGCTAAGAGGATTAAAGTAATGTTGAAGGAAAAAAAAAATCCAGTATGCAAAGGGTCAATGACAGGAGATGGGAGAATGGAAATAGTAGATAAGGACAACCCTTGAAAGATATCTGAATGCAGAGAAGAAAGATGGGTCAAAAGATGAGAAGGATGTGAAGAGAAAATATTTTTTAAACAATGGAGTCTTGAAGACATTTAAATGCTGGTTGGAAGAAGCCAGAAAAGAGTAGAAATTGGAGACAGAAGAAAATGGGATAACCAAGCAGGGCACAGTGGCTCACGCCTGTAATTACAGCACTTTGGAAAACCAAGACGGGAGAATCACTTGACTCCAAGTGAGATACATAAGCAAGGGAAACGTAGCAAGTCCCCCCATTACAATAAAAAAATTATCCAGGCATGGTGGCGTGTACCTATACTCCCAGCTACTCAGAAAGTTGAGGCAGGAGAATTGCTTGAGCCCAAGAACAGAACAAGACCCTGTCTTTAAAAAAACAAACAAACAACAACAAACAGAAACAGGGATAATTCGTTCTGTAAGGCACCTGAAGAGGCAGAAAGGAGAAGGATCATGAAGGGAGGTGGAAAACCAAGCACTAACAGGAAGGAAGCCCACTGACATAGGAAAGAAGCCAAAGGTGGACCCTTATGCAGGAAATACATGGGTTGGTGGTGGAAAACTCAGGGGATTCCAGGCTGGTGACTATTTTCTCTGTGCTGAGAATGAGGTGGAAGAGTTGGGTTCGGTGGTTAGAAGTCATCAAAAAATAACAAAGTATTCACTATGGAACACCAAGGAGAGAAAGCCAACTATGGAAAACAAAATAATGACTAGATAGTGTTGAGGGCTCAGTGAAGGCATAGAGCATCTATAGTGAAAGTAATCGACAACGTTGCATGGTTTTCTCCATTGGTCCTAGTATTCTGAAGAATCTTTCTTCCTGTGCCCTTCATCCATGCTCCACTCCCAAAACACAGACTTGCCCACCCCCACACCTATCACAGCTGTTAGAACCCAGGCCAGGTGAAGATCAGGATTTCCATTGGGCTGGGAAAAAGTCTGGCCAGTTTCCAAAGATCAGTAATACATTCAGCACTGCTACATTATTATGTCTCCAGATGTCTCTCTATGAAGATATAGTCACATTGCATCACCCAGAGGGAAATTATTTTCTCCACGAATCAGTGATAATCAATAGACTTAAAGCTTTTTGTTGAATACATTCAGCCTAAGAGGTGAAGATGTTAAGCTTTGGCACATAGTGTAGGGGCTGTGAGTAAAACAGACTCTAGAAGGTGTCTCCTTGGATCTAAATCCTGATTTTGCCACTTACTAGCGGGGGACTTTGGGTTAACTATATAATCTCACTGCATCTCAGTTTCCTTATCTGTAAAATGAGGATACTAGTAGGACAGACTTTAATGCAGATAATAACCCACTGCATTAATTCACAAATGATTTAATGAAAACAAAGAGCTCGAAACTGTGCTTGGCATGCAGTGAGGTTTATGTGAGTGGTCATGTTATTATCAAAATATCATTGTTAGAGTTTCTTCTGCTCCCACATGGTCCCAATGAGATGGACGTCTCTACAAACATAATCTGATACTTATTTATACATAGGGAAAGATAGAAATCTAAAATCTATTTTAGTATTCACATTAAGTTGCACGTACTGTCAAATCACTTCACCTATCTATAAAAATAGATCTTGAGCTACATTAAAAATTTCAGGACAAAAGACATGAATAGACACTTCTCAAAATAAGATATACAGGTAGCCAACAGACACATGAAAAAGTGCTCAGCCTCATTCATCATCAGAGAAATGCAAATCAAAACCACATTGAGATACCATTTAACCCCAGTAAGAATGGCCATCATTAATAAAACAAACAATGGACGCTGGTGAGAAGGCGGAGAAAAGGGACACTTCTACACTGCTGGTGGGAATGCAAACTAGTGCAACCTCTTTGGAAGACAGTGTGACAATTTCTGAAAGAACTAGAAATTGCCTTCCATATAACCCAGCAATCTCTCTATTGGGAATATACCTGGAGAAACTCAAATAACTCTACAAAAAAGATACCTGCACACACATGTTTGTTGCAGCTCTATTCACAGTAGCAAAAACATGGAACCAACTATGCTGCCCATTGAAGCTGGACTGAATTAAAAAATGTGGTACATATACATAATGTAATATTATGCAGCCATAAAGAAGGACAAACATATGGACTTTGCAGCAACTTGAATGGATTTAGAGTCGATCACACTCAGTGATCTATCACAGAAACAAAGAACAGAGTACCATATGTTCTCACTCATAAGTGGAACTTGAACACTTATTGCAAAACTATAAGAAAGGGATTGACAGTAGTGGGAAACTGCCAGGGGATGGGGGAGGGATTGGCAGTTGAGGGAAACTGCTAGGGGAGGGAGGGGTACACCTCATCAACGAGGGTACCTGCATAATGAACATTTGGATACCTAACCCTGAATTGTACCCCATATCTTTAAAATGAAGAAAAATCATATAATACACCTCAGAAAAAAAATTAAATTGTGTGATGTAAAAAATTGTATAGTATCTACAGAATTTGCTATAAACCACATGGTCTGTTTTTACATATTTATCCCTGGAGATTGTTATCTTCAACACTGTACTGTTTCTCTCTCTCTCTCTTTTTTACATTTCTAGAGCAATTTTATTATATTTCATTTTTTGGAAAATCAAAATATTGAAGAGTCTTTCTTTAATGACTTCAGCTATCCAAACCATTTGTTTCTACTACAGCTTTGATCTATTCATGTGTACATGACTGATAATTCTTTTTTGGGTAGAAAAATTGGTGCCTACAATAAAAAAAAATTGAAATTATGACTTCCCCCAAAAGCAAAATGTTTAAAGATCATAAGTAATCCTTACAAACTGCTTAAATTTTCTTGTAGCCTGTCTTACAGACAAAACAATACTTGTCTAAGCAACTCTAAGCTATTTCTTAGTTCCAACTACCTGGAACACAAACTCTTTAGGCATTTCACCAGAATTTATTGAAACACTATGTTACACATTTTGGTAAAAGGCTTAGGTAACTTGTTAAATTCCAGTTTATGTTATGTGCATTATAATAAAACCTCAACTTGTTTACTATCTTCATATGAGAATATGCCTCAGAAAGACTTGTTTCAAAGCTTCTCCCATTAGTGCCAGGTTATTCAGCCTCTCCCATAAAACTATAGAATAAAACACTTTCTACAAATGTTAAAATAAGGAGAACAGAAAATTCTGTTCCTTTTGTGGAAAAATTTCTATAGCTTCCCAAATTTAGTTAGACAAACCGTCAAATCTTACTGTTCTATGAAACTCCGAAAGTACCAAAAACCCATTTAAAATAAGGCAGTATCTCCAAAAACTTGCAAAGTCTGTCAGCACTAATATATTTTAATATCACTATATATTGATATGGCATACATAGTTCAGATTCTTGTTTCTGAAGACTTATTTTTGGGATACCTGGTTTTCAAGTGGGAAGGCTGTGAAGTTATCTAATGGGGACGAGAATAATATCGTCTTGAACTATGTCTCACAATATGTGAGGCACCTTCAAGGGCTCTAGAATCTGTACTCTTTCCTCAATTATTATGAGGTCATCTGTCCTCAGAAAATTGGATTACAACAATCAAACCCACACAACACCTCTGTATAGATTACCACACATGAAGATGGTGTTATGAAGATGGTGATACATTGCCTTCCTAGTTGAAACCAATCATTAGTCAATAGGTTGGTTGTTGGTAAGTGTGGAACCAGAGTAAAATGAGTTGAATAGCTGCCTATAATATTCAGCCTCCTATATTAGCCTGTCTTAACCTAACAACTTTAGGGATATGTTCAATATTTTAAAACATATATGTCAATATGTTGCCCCTTTTCTTTTAGAACTGAAGCCCTTTTAGACAATGACACCAATTTGATTGTCATAGTCCTTACACTAAGATGCTAACATATATTCATAATATGTAATACAAACTCCCCATCATTAAGGGCTCTAAAAAATCAAGAGTTTTTATTATATATTATATACAAATAATTATTTGAAAATTTTAGATGGTTACTTGTATGAGGATCTGTCTTGGTTAATAAAACAACATAAAATATTCCAAATAAAGAACTGAAGAAACAAACACTGAGAAAATTATCCAAATGAGAAATTTTTCCCCTCTAAATTGTTCACCAGGCAAAAGTCTCTTTCTTCTAAAGAAGAGAGGTCTTTTTTCTAAAGAAGAGAAAAGTCTATTTGATTTCCTTTTTTTTTCCAGGTCCCAGTCTTGTGACCTAAATTGATAACAGACTCTATTTGTTGGAATAGAGACTACCTTGATAACTGGGAAGAAATGCAAAAATTAGATAGATGAATTCATTTATTGATAAAATTATGTATAAGTATGTTCGATGTTGAAAAAACAATCAAAACATTGACTGCATAATACCACTATTGGGATTAAGAACTTCAAATGCGCAAATCTAGTCAATACAGACACTGGACACTGCTAGGGGAGGGGGGAAGGGAGGATGGAGGGTGATATGTAACAATACACTGGGTACTTGGTCCACTATCAGAGCGAGAGAGGTCAGCTAGAAACCCAAACTTCACCTGCACGCCACCTTCTTGTGTAGTCAATCCCCACTTGTACTCTACAAATCTAAAAAACAAAAAACAAAACACACAAAAAAATCTAGCCAGTAATGTAGGATGTGACTTCAGAATTGAAGCAGAAACAGTAGTACTTCAAATAAAGCAGGGTAGACATAATGTTTGGTGTAATTTTTCATGATTAGCAAAGTAATTTACATACATGTGCACCTATGCATTTGTTAAGGAGTTGATGGCTTGAAAGCATCTCTCTGTTGAGGGCTCTCCAACAGAAGGGTGCATGGAGCCTAAGTCAAGGGTTCACAATACAAATCTGTATTGTGCTCTGATAATGAATGCAATGGCACTCCAGGGAGCAGAGGCAGACCATTGAGGCACATGTCTCTCCCTTGTCATATATTGTATTTCATTAAATGCTTGCTAACGCTCAAAAAAGTAGGTATGGTTATTCGCTTTTACTATGACTTGAGAGATAAGCAAACTTGTCCAATACGTCAAAGACAGTAGGAGGCAGACATGGGTTTGAATCTACGTTGGTTTCACTTCAGAGTCTAAGAAATCTCAAGTCCACCACAGTGTCTTCCCTTGGTTGGTTATGAAGCTAGTTGATTCTTCGAGCTGTAATCTCTAAACTAGGATCACTCCTGCTGCTGTAGCCAGGCCCGATTGCTCTAGTTAGATTATCAAGGATGTGAATTAAGAATATCACCTAGATGTTGAAATCAATAATGTCCCTGAATAGTCTCAATACAATTTCCCCAGTAAGAACTACTACTTCTTCTTCTCCTTCTCCTTCTTCCAGAATTTAATTTCAGGCAAAAATCTGTCTCCTCAGATGAATTGCCATCTTTGCGTTTTTCTTATGATGGAAGTTACATGTGATGGAAATCCCTTGGGAACTTCCCTGACCAAATTTTGTATGAGGTTACAGCAACTAGGTTGGAATATGAGGAGAGGAACCCAGAAAACCTTGGAATTACTTTTGGGAGACAGGCTTCCCCCACTAGGTGAAGTGTTCTAGGAACGTATTGGCATCAGTGTACCAGCTAGCGTTGTTGTGAGAGGCTGCGTTCAGCTTCAGTGAATTCTTTTTGAGAGATTCTTTCCATGTATCTGCCCATTTCATGATAAGTGATTCACACAAACAACTTGTCCACACTGCGCTGAGTGTTCAGCAGTTTTTCACCAAAAATGGCATGACCTCTGTGCCCCGCCCTCTCTGTTCACCCAATCTTGCCCCAAGCTACTATTTTTTTGGCTCCCCAGATGAAAAAAGTCCTTAGAGGGAAAAGTTTTGTCAATATAGAAGTGAAACAAACAAACAAAAAAATTGGCAGAAGCAGCAAAAGGCATTAAAATTGATGCATTCAAAAACTGTTTTGAGTGATGGAAAAAGTTTTAATGCAATACACTTGATAGGTGTATTGCATTAAAAAGAGGGTACTCTGAAGGTGACTAAAGTTTAAACATGTAAGAATCAATACACAATTTTTATAAATCAATTCCATTTTGGGGGGTTCCCTTTATCTTGGATTCCTGTTTCTCTATTTTTTTCTCTCTGCTATTATTTAATCAAGCTTATTGCATGTATCTTTTCTGGATCAAATAGTTTTTTCATAAGTGGCTGGATGGAAATGGATGACAACATTTTTAAAAAAGTCACACCTGAAGCCATTTTGAAAACCTTGGTAACCAGATCCTTTACATGCTAGATAATTTGTGATATAAATTTCCTGGCATTCTGGCCACTCATGCAAAAACAATTATGTACTGAGGTGGAAAAGAAAGGAAAATGGGGAAAAGCATGTATTATTGAACTCCTGCTAGGTGCCAGCTATGGTTGGGTGCTTCATGGACATAATCCCATTTTATTCCTCATATGCTTACAGATGACGAAAGAGACTCAGATGTTCGCTAAGCCCATGCGGCTCATAAGTGCCAGGGTCAGAATTGTAAATTCAGATACGTCTGGTTCCTAAACTCACTCGCTTTTCAGTCTTCCAGCAGCCTCTTGACAGTCACACTGCTCTCAGGTAGCCCAATAGGGCAGAGCATACGATGCCTACAGTTTCACCTAGGAAAATAACCGTATAGGCTCTAATTTAAAATGGCCTTGCTAATAATTGTGTAGTTCTCAACAAACTCTATTGAGGCTGCATGTCCACGTTGTAGCAAATGTTTTGAGTAAAGAAAAATTGAACCAGTGTTTATAAAAAAGAGAGCAAGAGTGAGCAAAACTTACAATGTATGATAACATGAAGAGTGCAGATAATTTTTCACACTGTTTGTTTTTGGAGAACTTCAGAATCAGTGTCTCTATTCATAAGTAATATACTCATCCCTAAATATAAAACCATGAAAAATATACAGGACTCCCAACTTTTCCCAAATAGTATGCAAAGTGTATGTTTACATCTATGTAAGATACACGGGCCGAACAATATCCAATCAAGAGTAGCAAAAGTACAGTGAGGAGTGTGCCTTTTGTAGTTATATAATATATTGACTTTGGGCTTGTGCTAGAAGAATCGTTCCTTGCCTCCAGCTCCTGAATTTACTACAGCTGCCAAACACTTCCAAAACCTCTCAGTCTCAATCCCAGGACTGGAGAAATTCCACAGCCCTGGGAGATCAAGTTTCGCATCAATATTTTGGTGGGCTACTTGCCAGTGCCTTATCAAGGAAAAATATAATTATAGGCGAGACTGCAGCAAGCTGATTCTATAATATTCTCCCCTCCTGTCTCAGCTGCTAAAATATAATATAATAAAAGTGATATAAGACACTGCATCTGCCCTTTTGGTAATTCTATTTTCATTTTAGTTCCATTGCTGGACTGAGGAAGACTCCAAACCTTGCCAGAGCTACTGATGTTCAGCTCCGAAAATTCTAGCATCTGATTTTGGAACGTTACAGCTGAAAATAGAACTCAAGATAGAAAAGAAAGATGGCAGCGAAATAGAAAATAGGGGGTCTTGCAGCAAATTGGGCTTTCCTTGCTTTCTTTTTTGAACTGACTTGGTGGATAGTTCAACTTCTACACTAGAGATTAGCATGGGGCCCTCAGTAATTTGTTCATCCTGTTTATGGACCCTCGAGGGTTTATTTTCTATCACCATTTAGTATATTATGACACCAAGGTATGGTTCAGTACTAATTCTCATTGTTCATTCAGACTGGATTATACTCAAGTTTTACCCTATAGTATATCCGGAGGGAGGCATGTTTCGATCTATGGGTATCTTAAAAACCATAAGCCAATACACTGGGGCTATAATAACTTACACAGTTATTATTGTAAAATGCAGATCTAAATAAAGACTTTGTATGGCTCTTCACTGACTAGAGATTCAAGTCCAAGTGCCTTAACACAGCATTGAAGACCTTTCTATCATCTTGGCTCACAAACACCCTTCCTATGCTGCTTCTCTCACCTTCCCCCACGAATACATTGTTTTATCTAGCCACGTTCTTTCTTGACGTGCCTTCGAATAACTCCCTTCAAATATTCTCCCGCCTTTGTTGCCTTGTCACAACGTTAACTTTATCTTGGATGCAACTCTCCTTCTTTCTCTGTCTGCAAGCACCCTCCACCAAAACCTATACGTGAAATATGCCCTGATCATGCCATCCCCAATCCAGCCTGAACTAATTACTTCATGGTCATCTGATTCTTCATTTCCACTTCTCCTGCCCCAACTACACGAGTTTTTTTTTGGGGGGGGAAATCATGCTTATCTATCTCTGTATGCTGAGTATCTAGCACAGTCCCTGGCATGTAACGGGTGCTCAATAAATATCAGTTAATCAGTGATTTTAAGAATTTGCTTTCAGGAATGATATGCATTTCTTACAATACAGCTCCTAACAACTGGCTTGCTTAGTGCTACACCTAAGGGTTATATTTCTTTACAACTTGGATTTACTTGGTCTAAAGGGTGTCATTAGGTGTTGAATTCAGCAGAAAGAACACAAATCTTAGTTTATTTATTTTCTACGATGTGAATTTGGGATAATATCCCCCATATCTGTAAAATAGAAATAATATTTGCCTGGGAAAAACACTGTAGGGATAAAACACCTGGCTACATTTGGTGAATAGTAACTGTATCAATAGAACTCATTCTGGAATGATCACGTCAGCTTCCAGCACCTACATAGAAAGCAGGACCCAGAGGGAACAGGATGAGCCACACTGGTTTTATTGGTGAAACAAGGAAGGTTAACAATGGAATGTGGGATAGTAATTGAGAAGGCAGACCTCAGTTGAGGAGCTGTAGGGGTGACTGCAATGCCAGTGGGTGCAGGCAGTGGTAGGACAGGGGTTAGGGGAGAAGGCAGAAGGAGATTACTTCAGAAAACTAAGAGTCCTAATATCTGATTTCCGAGCAGCTGATGAAACTGAGAACAACAGCCAGCATTTATTGAAGACTTAACTATGTCGGGCGGCTTGCAAACTCTTTCTGGTCCTCCAAACCACCTTGCAAGGCAGGTATGATCAATCTTTTCTTGCAGATGAGAAAATTTCAGGGAGGTTACACAAGTTACACAAGGAGACATAGCTAGTACCTGGTGATGTCTGAATTCAAGATGTGAGTTTCTGAAAAGCTAGGTTCCCTGTGCCACACCAGACTGCCTCCTAAGAATTTCAAAGCAGCCAACTGCTACAGCTGCCAGCATGATTTCTGTTAAATGATCAAGCAAGGGGATTCTATTTCTGGATTTTTTTTACATTTAAAAAAGGGGACTTTATTGACATTAATTCTCACCTCATTGTGAGAAAAAGGCCTGGCCAGTTTTAAACCCTATTAAATAGATGAGAAAACAAGACTCAGTAATTAAATGCCTAAGAATTACATATGACATATATGTATATTCACTAAGACACATTTATATGTTGACACCACTGAACTGCAAACTCCAAGAGCTCGTGGCCTGAGACTGTTCTGCTCACCACTGTGTACCCATGGAACAGTGCCAGCCATGGCAAGCAGGAAGCAAAGAAGAGAGAAAGATAAGAGTGCTGAATGAATGAATGCATACATAAGCAAGGAAATTAATATATCAGTGGATGAATATCATGTATTTAGAGGAAAAGCATGAAGCTTTGGTTTTGGCCAAGCCCTTGGGGTATATGACTAGATTCCTTGGGGCACATGACTAGGTCAGTGTGGCTGATAAGATAGTCCACTGCATATTTGAATAAGGGGGCTTAAGTACCACATTAATTTTGAGTAGTTTAGCTCCCTAAACCATGAGAAAAAAATAATAAGTCCTTAAGTGATAGTTACTTCATAACACGTAAAAGCATAAATTCAACATTCTTATAGGGGACTCCTTGGGTCACACTCCGCCTCTAGGAATTGGTCTTTCCTCTACCTCCAGTAAATGTTCTTCCATTTGTATCCCTTAGATTTCACTTCATAAATGTAATACTTGAGTAAGTTTGACGGTATCCTAATCTATTTAGACTAGGTGCATTATAAACAACCACAATGTGTTCATCACAGTTCTGGAGACTGGGAAGCCCAAGTTCAAGGCACTAGCAGATCTGGTGTCTGGTCATGGCCCACTTCCTAGTTCACAGATGGTTATCTTCCCACTGTGCCCTCACATACAGTGGAAGGGGCAAAGGAGCTATCTGGTTTTTGTTTTTTTAAAAGCATGAATCACATTCGTGAGGGCTCTGCGTTTATGATGTAATCACTTCCCACAGTCTTCATCTCCAGATACTGTCACATTGGAGATTCAACATAGGAATTTTGGGGGGATGCAAATATTCAATCGATGACAAAGGGGATTTCTGTTTCTTGAAAAAGTTTTGACAAGACAATCATCCATGCTACAAGGCAAGCCGCAACTATAGGAGGGAAAAGAGGAGGGACTAGAAGCATAAGGACATCCACAGGCTGGGGACTTGTCATTTCTGGGAGGTATCTCTGTGTCTTACATCCTCCAGGGTCAATGACTCCTTCTGGAGATTCTCCACATGTGCTTGCTTTAATCCTCAGATACCTGTTCAGAAAATTTAGAATTATAAAAACTATTCATCATCCTCATTTTCGTCTAGCCAATGATACTGTGCCATTCCCTATTTCAGGCACAAAAGATACTAAGATGAGATGTGGTATGGTATAGGGATTAAGGCATGAGCCTTAATACCAGACTGTTTGTTTTCATATCCCAGGACTGCCATATGTTCTCTATATCTTCTGGGCATGTTTCTTAAGGTCTCCATGACTCACTTTCCTCATTTCTAAGCATGAGGATGAAATCTATGTTATCAGGTTATGAGAAGGGCTAAGTCAGTTAATATATAGAAAATGACTTGAAATTTAAAATAATACCTGATATATAGTAAGAGCTTAATAAATATTGGTTATTATTTGGCCAAAATTCATGTCCTTGGGGGCACAGAGAAGGAGAGAGAGAAAAAGCACCAAATACAAGGCATTGTGTTGAGAGTTACAACAGGTAGTTCTGGTGATTACACATATACTCTCACAATAAGAGCCGTAGATCCTTATATTCCGCTGAGAGCATACGTACGTTCCCCACAGCAGTGAAAACTAACCAACTGGTTTAGCAGCTAAGTTGACACACAGGCAAACTAAATAAGGTTCAATTCTTCCAGGATATTCCGATTCCTTCTCAAATTTGGCATCATCCCTGATGATCTTCGGTTCATTTATTGACTAGTAACATCTTTGAAAGATATGCTTTAATATTATTTGAGTCCTGTACTGCTATTAATTCATTTCCCAGTGTGTATTTCTTATCTTTACAACTAGAATATATGTTACTTTAAAACAGAAAAATTATCTTCCATATCTTTGAACTCCCAAAACCTAAACCCGTGCTAAATATACTTGTTGAATGAATGAATGAGAAGCCAACTTTGTTAGATTGGTGAGCAATTTTTTTTCCTAATATTTAATTTCTTTGGATTGTTTTTGAACTATCTGAACTCATTGTGTACCTCTTCTTTTTCATCTTTTAATCAAGACCTTTTATAATCATTCTTATGTTAGCCTAAAGACACTCATAACAACTGACTGTAATTCATTTGCTTAACAAAATAAACATTAAATGATTGAAGCAAGAAATGGGAATCTGAAGTGTAATTGTTACCTATCTCTGCATCACTCCATTGCTCTGAAATCCACAAATCTGCCAGTTTGGTCCTTACTGCCTGCATGTCTACAATGAGAAGAATATTTCTGACATATTGTTATCTTTCCCATTTAAGAGGGAGGGTAGGAAATGCTTACATGAGCTGATTGACTTTCAGTTCTTCCCCCAAAAGAGCCCAAATTCCCTTACTTTGGGTTAGAATGTTGGTTTCTAAGTCCCCAAAACAAAACAAGAAAGTATTCTCATGGGATCTGACTCTATTATGGAATCATTAATGGGTTTCTTCAGTTCATTCTTTTGGAAAAAGTCATTTAGGTCAAGAATAACAACCATGCTATGACATCATTCCAGACACCCATAAATCTGATTCCATTCATGTATCAGTTGATTTTTCAAAATGCCATACTAGAAGAGCAAAGCTTTTTGCCGGTTATTACAGAAACAGGAGTGTCACTGCTCTTTAGAAAGAAGCTTTATGTAACAAAAAATGACCTACCATGAAACTTAATAAAAGTGAAGTATCAGTAATTTGACATTTTTATTAGGTTTGGCTAAATTTTCCCTGCTTCAAACCAAACAACCACTTTGTTTGCTAAACAGATTTTAAATATATATACATATATATATATAAATATGTATACATGTATTTAAAATATGTTTACAGATTATTGTGTGTGCATGTGTGTGTAATACTGTTTGTGTGCTCTCCAAGCAATCTTAGCCCACTCTGGTCCATAATGACATTCAAGGTTTTCTCCTATGTTATTATTAGAAGCTTCATATTTTTAGCTTTTTAGGTCCATTATACATTTCGAATATACATACATATATATTTGGCCCTTTCCCCCGCTTTTCTATTAGCCAAAATAGGGCTTTAAAAAAATATTTAACTGGTCTCAATTTTTTGTTCATGAGTGACTTTGCACTTAAATTCAATTGCAAGTAACAGGTCATATTTCACTTAAATAATGGCAAGTAGCCCTATATTAGAGATATTCTTCTATAAAAGTTCCACATTAGGAAAAATGCATTCTGAGAAATAACCAAATACTGTAAAGAGGTAAAATATATGGAAAGTGAGGCTCTGATGTGCAAAACAGACTCAATAGCTTGCATTCATTTACCAGGGTGGAAGAGATGAGTGGAGCCACGCAAGGCCAATGTGTGAAAATCCATTACTCAGGAGGAATGTGCTAACGCTCTAATATTTCTAAATCAATTTTTGATTAATATATAAGATGCTTGATGTATTAAATGTCAAATGCACAATAAAATGTATTTTCTTACAGTCAGTAAAATCCAAAGCATACTAGCACACTACAACCTTTTTGAATTGTCCAGCAACCAGTCTCAAATTGTTGATACCTCCCAGCCCCTGCTTTTTTTCTTTAAGGTAAAAAACTACATAGAAAAAAAAAAGCACACGTCTTAAGTGTATAACATGATAAATTTTGAAAAAAGAATGTATCCATATAACCACCACCATAATCAATACACATTTCCAACAACTTAGAAAATTCCCATTGTCTCCTAGATAAGTCCTCCCCTCAGAAGTAACTACTGTTCTGATTTCAATACTGTAGGTAAGTAAGTTTTGCCTATTCTTGTACATCATAGTTGCTATGGTTTGAATGTTTTTGTCTCCTCCAAAATTCAGGTGTTGCTAACGTGATAGTATTAAGAGGTGAGACCTTTAAAAGGCAATTAGGACATAAGGGTTGCTCCCCCTCTAGCAAGATTAAGATTATTTAAAAAGAGGTTTTCAGGTAGCGTTAGGGGCTTCTCTACCTTGCCCTTCTATCTTTTGCCGTGTGAGGACACAGTAAGAAGGCTCTCACCATGTCACATGCTGGCACCTTGATCTTGAACTTCTCAGTCCTTAAAACTGTGTGAAATCAATTTCTTCTCTCTCTCTCTCTCTCTCTCTCTCTCTCTCTCTCTCTCCCCTTCCATCCTTCCTCTTCCTCCCTCCTTTCCTTCCTTTTCTCTCTTTTTCTCTTTCTCTCTTCTCCCTCTCCCTCTCTCTCTGGATAGGGTTTCTCTCTGCCACACAGGCTGGAATGCAATGGTACGATCATGGCTCACTGCAGCCTCATACTGCTGGGTTCAAGCAATCCTTCTGCCTCAGCCTCCTGAGTAGCTGGGACTACAGGCATGCACCACCTCACCAACTAGTTTTTCTTTCTTTTCTTTTTTTGTGAAGACAATGTCTCACTATATTGCCCAGGCTGGTCGGGAAATCTTGGCCTCAAGTGATCCTCCTGCTTCAGTCTCCCAGTGTTCTGGGATTACAGGCATGAACCACTGTGCCCGGATAATTTCTGCTCTTTATAAATTACCCAGTCTGTGGTATTTTGTAATGGTAACTATGACAATAGTATACGCATTTTAGTGTCTGACTTCTTTTACTCAACATAATGTTTGAGAGTCATCGATGTGAATATTTATGTAATGATAGTATTTTTTAAGTTGCTAATTCACATTGTATGGTATTAATATATCACAGTTTGGTTAGTTTCTACTGTGGTTACATTTGTTTGTATTTTACACTTGATAGACATTTGGGGTGATTCTAACACTAGGCTACCTTGAAAAAACTGGTATGAAAACCCTGTGCATATGTTTTTGTGAATATTATGTTTTCATTTCTCTTAGGAAAATATGCAGAAGTAGAATCACTGGGTCATAGGATAAGTATATGTTTGACTTTATGTACTGATTCACATAGTCATCATTAAAAGATGAGGATTCTGTTTACTCTGCATTCTTGCTAAAAGTTGGTGTTGTATTTCAATATACTTTTAATTATATACACCCTACTATTTATATTTTATTGTGGTTGTAATTCACAGTTCCCTGATAAATAATGATGCTGACAACTTGTGTTTGTGTGTTTATTGGTCATTCATATATCTTCCTCTTTAAATTATCTGTTTTTTTCCTACTTGAAAAATTGGATTACCTCTTTATTATTGATTTGCAGGCGTTCTCTACATATTCTAGATACAAGTCTTTCAACAGATATGTATTGCAAATATTTCCTCCTAGTATGTGGCCTGCTTTCATATTTTCTTAATGATATCTTTTGATGAAGATAAACGCAAAATGTTGATGAAGTGTAGTGCATTATTTCTTTATTTTTATGTTTAATACAGTTTGTGTCCCTTCTAAGCAATCTTTGCCTATTCTAGTCCATAATGACATTCAAGATTTTCTCCTATGCTATTCTTAGAAGCTCGATATTTTTAGTTTTTTTTTAGCTCCATTATCTATTTAGAATTAAATTCTGTGTGGAGTGTGAAGTACTGATCAAAGTTCGCTTCTTCCTATATGTTTATCCAGTTTTTTCTAGCAAACCTGTTAAAAAAAAAACAACAACTTTCCTCTCCCCATTGTATCACTTTGACAGTTTTGTACAAAGTAAATACATATATGAGTCTATTGTTGGTCTCAGTTATTTCATTCATATTTTTTTGTCTATTCTTACACAATTCCATACTATCTTTATTACTGCAATCTTATTTTAAATTTTGAAATCAGGTAGTAGAAGTCCTATTTAATCTAATTTCTCCTATTAAAAGTCTTTAGGCTCATCTGAGCCCTTTGCATTTTTATATAAACTTAAAAATCATTTGTCAATATCTACAGAAAAGCTTGCTGCAATTTAAATGGATTGTGCTGAATCTATAAATCAATTTGGAAAGAGTTGGCATCTTCAACAATATTGAATCTTCCAACTCATGTCCATGGCATATCTTCCACTTACTTAGGCCTATTTGATTTCTCTAAGCTCTGCCCTGTAGTTTTAAATGTACAAGTTTTGTATATATTTTGTTAAATATACCCTTTATGCATTTCACATGTTTCATGCTATTGTAAAATAAGTATTTTACAATTGTTTGTTGTTAGTATATAGAAATACAAATAATTTTTGTATATTTAATTAATATCTTATGATCTCACTAAATTCACTCATTAGTTGTAATAAGTATTTTATAGACATATATATATATATATACACATATATATATATATATATATGTATATATATATTTCTTTTTTTTTTCTGAGTTGGTGTCACACTCTTGTTGCCCAGGCTGGAATGCAGCAGCATGCTCACGGCCACTTCAGCCTCAACCTGCTGGGCTTAGGTGATCCCTCTGCCTCAGATTTCCAAGCAGCTGGAACTACAGGTGCATGCCATCATGCCTGGCTAGTTTTTGTGATTTGTTGTAGAGACAAGGTCTCACCAAGTTGCCCAGGTTGGTCTCGAACCCCCGGACTCAGACAATCCTCTCACTTCAGCCTCCCAAAGTGCTGGGATTACAGGTTGAGCGACCCCACTTGGTCTTATAGACTATTTAGGATAAAAAAAAATGTTGTTTGTGAATAAAGAGGTTCACTTTTTTTTGTTTTTCAATTTTATGGGTTTTTTCCCTCTTATTGTATTGACTGTTTCACCCAGTAAAATATTGTATACAGTTACAAACATCCGTGTTTGTTCCTAATTTGAGAGGGAAAGTATTTACAATTTTATCCTTAACATAATGTTAATTTTAGGTTTCTTATGGATGTCCTTTATCAGACTAAGGAAGTTCTTTCTGATTTGCTGAAAGTTTTAGATCACATGAGTGTTGCATTTTTGTCAAATGCTTTCCATCACCTCATTGAGCTAACTGTATAGTTTTTTTCTTTTATTCTGTTATTGTTGTGAATTGAAAACATGTCAAATGTCAAACTAACCTTACATTCCTAGGATAAACCAACTTGCTATTTTTGGATATCACTGGATTTTATTTGCTAACACAGTGTTAGAAAATTTTGCATCAACTTTTATGAGACACACTGAACTGTAATATCCTTTTCTTGTGGCTTTTTCCCCCTCAGGTTTTGGTGTTAGGGTCATGCTGGTCTCAAAACAAATTGGGAAGTATTCTGTCCTCTGTTTTCTGAAAGATTTTGTGTAAGATTGGTATTATTTCTTTCTTAAGTGCTTGATATAATTAACTCGTGAAAACAAAGGGGCCTTGTGTATTGTTTTGTGAGATAAATATAAATACAATTATTCAGTTTTTTTATTGAGTCTGTTTTTTCTTGTGACATTTGAAAGTTGCATTAACTTATGCATTTCACATAGGTTGCTATATTTACTGGCATAAAGTTGTTAATAATATTCTCTTTTATCCTTTTACTATCTGTAGAATCTATAATAATAATATCTTTTTTATTCCAGGTACTTGAAATTCATGTTTTTTTCCTCTCCTCTTATTCCCTCAATTAGTACTGCTAAAGGCTTAGCAAAATTATTAATCCTTTCAAAAAAACCAGCCTTGACTTTAACTTTATTTTTTCTATATCATTGATTTTGGCTCTTTTAAAAATTATTTCCATATCTACTCATTTTTGGTTTAATTTATTCTTTCTCTTCTAGAATCTTAAGGGAGCAACTAAGTTGACTGATTTTAAAACTTTCTTGTTCCTTAATATAGTAATTTAAGTCTATACATTTCTCTCTAAGCACTACTTAAATTGCATACCACAAATTGTGATGTTTTATTTTCATCATAGTTTAGTTTGAAATATTTTCTAATCTCTCTACTGAGGTCTTCTCCAATTTATGGATTATTTAGAAGTATGCTTCATTTTCAAATTTTGCTAATTTTTCTAGATGTCTTATTGTTACTGATTTCTAATTTAGTCCTGTTCTTACTAGAAAGAATAACTTGTAACAGTTTTATCTTTTGAAATTAACTGAGACTTATTTTATGACCTAGCATATGGCTTAACTAGGTAAATATTTCAACTACACTTGAAAAAAATGTATCTTGAGGTTTTTACCTGTATGTTCTATAAATGTTAATCAAGTCAAGGTGATGGATAGTGTTGATCAAATCTTATACATCCTTGCTGACTTTTTTGGTCCAGTTATATTGTCACACACTAAGAGAGCACTTTAAAAATATTCAACTACGTTTGTTGATTTACTTTTCTCCGTTTAGTATATATTTTTTTGCTTTATATATTGTTAAGCTTTGTTATTAAGGTCATACACATTTAGGATACTATTGTCTTCTTATTAGCTCTTTTACTATTACAAAATATCTTTATCTCAGATGATATTTCTTGTCTTGAAGTGTACCTTGTATGGTATTAATAGAGCCATGCCAAGTGTCTTGGCTTATTGTCTGCATGTGAGATCCTTTTCCATATTTTTACTTAAAACTTACCTATGGCTTTATATTTAAAATGTATCTCTTACCATCATGATAGAATCTAGTAAATTTTTAACTGAATAAATTCTGTACATCTGAATTTATTCAATTAACATTTAATGTAATTAATGTTACAACTATTTATGTCTATTATTTGTTAGTTGTTTTCTATGTATCTCATCTCTTTTTTATATTTCTGTTCCCGTGTCTTGCCTTTTTTTGGGATACACATTTTTAAACATTTTATTTTAATTTTTAAAGGCTTTTTAGTTGGTATAACATTTTATATATTTTTAGCGATTACTGCACACACACACACATACCCTTAACTATGATCTATTTTGGATTAATATCATACTACATCATGAGAGATACAAGTATTTTACAACTTTGTAAGACCACTAACCTCTACTATTCTTTGTGTGAATACTTTTTTTTTAATCAATATTTTTTATTATGATGTTGTGGGTACAGTTCAGGGTTAGGTATACAAATACGTTTCATTCAGGCACCCTGTTGATAAGAGGTGTTTCTCCGTCCCCAGACAGATATTTGCTACCGTTAATCCCATCTCCCTCCCCCGCCATAGTTTCCCACTACTGTCAGTCATTTTCTTATAGTATTACATTGGATGTTCAAGGTCCATTATATGAGTGAGAACATGTGATACTCGGACCTTTATTCTGTGAGGGGTCACTCAGTATTATAGACTCTAGTTTCATCCAGGTTGCTGTGAAATTCATGATTTTGTTCTTTTTTATGGCTGCATAGTATTCCATCGTGTATATGTACCACATTTTAAAAATCCAGTCTTCTTTATATGGGCAGCATGGTTGCTTTCAGGTTCTTGCTATTGTGAACAATGCTGCGATAAACATACATGTGCAGGTATCTTTTTTATAGAGTGATTTCAGTTCTTCAGGATATATTCCCAGTAGGGGGATTGCGGGGTCATATGGGAGGTTGATATTTAGAGCTTTTAGGAATTGCCACACTGCTTTCCACAGAGGTTGCACTAGTTTACACTCCCACCAACAGTGTAGAAGTGTTCCCTTTTCGCCACACCCTCTCCAGCAGCTGTTATTTTTTGAGTTGTTGATAATTGCCATTCTGACTGGAGTTAGGTTGTATCTCAGTGTGGTTTTGATTTGCATCTCCCCAATGATTAGTGAGGTTAAACATTTCTTCATGTGTCTGTTGGCTCCTCGGATGTCTTCCTTTGTGAAGTGTCTGTTCATATCTTTTGCCCATTTTATAATGGGGTTGTTTTTTTCTTTTCAGCACGTTTGAGTTCCTTGTATATCCAGGATGTTAAGCCTTTGTCAGACCTGGTGTTGGCAAATACTTTTTCCCAGTCTGTAGGTTGTCTCCCTGCTCTCTTGATGGCTTCTTTGGCTTTGCAGAAGCTTGTCAGTTTAATAAGGTCCCACTTGTCTATCTTTTCTCTTATGACCTGTGGGTTTTGGGTTTTGTTAAGGAATTGGATGCCAGTTCCGATTTCCATGAGGGTATTTCCTTCATTTTCTAAGGTTCTTATGGTTAGAGGTTTTACATTTAGGTCTCTGATCCATTTGGAGTTAACCTTTTTGCATGGGGATAGATAGGGGTCCTGTTTCAATCTTCTGCATGTGGTCAGCCAGTTTTCCCAGCACCATTTACTGAATAGGTTCTCCTCTCTCCTGTGGTGTGGTGGAGCCTTTGTCAAAGATGAGTTGGTTGAGAAATTGAGGCTTTGCTTCTGGAATCTCAATTCCATTCCATTGATCTATATGCCTGTTCCTATACCAATACCAAGCTGTTTTGATGATTGTAGCTTTATAGTAAAGTTTGAAGTCTGGTAATGTGATACCACCTGCTTTGTTTCTTTTGCTGAGGATTATTCTGGCTATTATTGGACATTTTTATTTCCATATGAATTCCTGTATTGTTTTTTCTAGGTCTGAGAAGAATATTGCTGGTAATTTGATGGGTATTGCATTGAATTTGTAGATTGTCTTAGGTAAGATGGACATCTTCACAATGTTGATTCTTCCAATCCATGAGCATGGGATATTTTCCCCCTTGTTTGTGTCATCTTTGATTTCTTTGAGAAGTGTTTTGCAGTTTTCATTGTAAAGGTCTTTCACGTCTCTGGTTAGGAAGATGCCAAGGTATTTCATTTTTTTTGTGTGGCTATTGTGAATGGAATTGTGCTTTTATTTGGGTTTCTGGTTGTTTATTATTGGTGTAAAGAAATGCGATTGTCTTTTGCACATTTATTATGTATCCTGAGACTTTGCCAAAGGCCTTTATCAGTGTAAGGAAGTTTTTGACAGATTCTCTTGGGTTTTCAAGGTACACAATCATATCATCTGCAAAGAGAGATAACTTGACTTCCTCTTTTCCTATTTGGATACCCCTGATTGCCTTCTCTTCTCTGACTGCTTGATCCAGGACTTCCAATACTATGTTGAACAGGAGGGGTGAGTGTGGGCATCATTGTCTTGTTCCATTTTTCAGGGGAAATGGTTCCAATTTTTGTTCATTTAGGAGTATGCTGGCTGTGGGTTTCTTGTAGATGGCTTTTACTATTTTGAGGTATGTTCCCCGTATGCCTAGATGTTCGAGGGTTTTTATCAAGAAGGGTGCTGGATTTTATCAAAAGCTTTTTCTGCATCTAATGATATAATCATGTGGTTTTTGTTTTGACATCTGTTGATGTATTCAATAACATTTATGGTTTTATGAATGTTGAACCAGCCTTGCATTCCATGAATGAAGCCTACTTGGTCATGATGGATGATTTTTGAGATGTATTGCTGAATCCGGTTTGCTAGGATCTTGTTGAGAATTTTAGCATCTATGTTCATCAAAGATATTGGCCTGTAGTTCTCTTTCTTTGTTGGATCTTTACCTGGCTTGGGTATCAATGTGATGTTGGCTTCATAGAATGATTTGGGGAGAGTTCCATCTTTTTCAATCGCCTGGAATACCTTCAGTAGGATTGGTATCAGCTCCTCCTTAAATGTCTTGTAGAATTCTGCTGGAAAGCCATCTAGACCAGAGCTTTTTTTTGTAGGTAGTTTTCTTATAACGTAGTCTATTTCCTTGATTGTTATTGGTCTATTTAGGGTCTCAATTTCTTCTTGTTCCAATCTAGGTAGGTTGTGTGATGTCAGAAAGTCCTCCATTTCCTTAAGGTTTTCAAGTTTGTTTCCACACAAGTGTACGTAGTAGTCTCTAATGATCTTTTGTATTTCTTCAGGGTCAGATGTGACTTCATTTTTATGTTTCTGATTGTGCTTATTTGGGTTTTTTCTCTCTTTTTCTTGGTCAGTCTAGCTAGGGGACCGTCGAACTTGCTTATCCTTTCGAAGAACCAGCTTTTTGTTTCATTGATTTTTTTGTATTATCTTTTTGTCTTCTGTATCCTGGATTTGGGCTTTTAATTTGATGATCTTGATTCTTCTGCTGAAATTAGGGTTTTTGTCGTCTTGCTTTTCCAGCTTTCTTAGGTGGCTTGTTAGGCTGTTAATTTGTGTTCCTTCCATTTTCTTCATGTGTGTTTGTAGGGATGTAAATTCCCTCTTACTACAGCTTTTAAGGCATCCCACAGATTTTGGTAAGATGTTTCTTCATTTTCATTTGTTTCCAGGTATCTTTTGATCTCTGTTTTGTTTTCATCATTGACCCAGGAGTTGTTTAGCATCATGCTGTTTAGTCTTTGTGGGTTTGGGGGGACACCCTGTTGGTGTCAATTTTTTTTTTATTCCACTGTGATCTGAGAAGGTGCATGGTAGAATTTCGGTCCTTTTAAATTTGCTTATGCTTGATTTATGGCCAATATGTGGTTGATCTTAGAATACGTTCCATGCGGTGATGAGTAGAATGTGTATTCTGTGGTCTTTGAATGGAGTGTTCTGTAGTCTAAGTCCATTTGGTCCAGCGTCACATTGAGGTTCTGGATCTCCTTGCTGATTATTTGTCCTGATGATCTGTCTAGGGTTGTGAGTGGGGTATTAAAGTCCCCAGTTATGATGGTGTTAGAGTCAATATCTTTCTTTAGTTTTCCTAGAAGTTGCTTTATGAAAGTGGGCGCACCTATGTTGGGTGCATATATGTTTAGGATAGATATTTCTTGTTGATGGAGTGAACTTTTTATCATTATGTAGTGGCCCTCTGTATCTTTTTTAATTTTTGATAGCTTAAATGGTATTTTGTCTGAAATTAGGATTGTGACTCCTCCTTTCTTTTGGGTTCCATTCGCCTGAATATTTGTTTCCCATCCTCTTACTTTGAGTCTGTGTATGTCCTTTCTAGTGAGATGGGTCTCTTGAAGTCAGTATATTGTTGCCTGGTGATATTTTATCCATTTTGCCATTTTATGTCTTTTCAGTGGTGTGTTTAGTCCATTCACATTCAGGCTAATTATTGAAATGTGAGAATTCGTCCCTATCATAGAGTTCTTATATAGTTGTTGTTCTTCCACTTGGTTTTTTTTTTTTTTTTTTTGTCTTTCTTTTGGTTTTGGGGTTGGTTCATGTATATTTTATTCTTTTTCCTGTGCTCTTGTGAAGAACGTTGTTCCTTTTTTCTTTTCTTCTGTTTTTAGTACTTTCTTAAGTGTATCATGTAGAGGTGGTTTGGTGGTAGCATAAGTTCTTAGGGATTGGATATCCAGGAAAGATTTTAATTCTCCCTCACTGATGAAGCTTAGCTTGGCCAGATAGGTTATTCTTGGTTGAAATTATTTATCTTTTAGGACTTTGAAGATAGAGCTCCAAGTTCTCCTAGCCTGCAGAGTTTCTGTAGATAAATCTGCTGCTATTCTGATTAGTCATCCATGGTAAGTGATCTGGCCTTTTTCTCTTGCTGCCTTTAGGATTTTTTCTTTTATGCCTACTTTGTTTAGGCGAATTATTATGTGTCTAGGAGTTGGTCTTCTGATTTGTTGTCTTGCAGGGGTTCTCTGAATCTCTTGTGTTTGAATTTTTGCATCACTGATTAGATAAGGGAAGTTTTCTTGAATGATCTCGTGGAAAGTTTGTTCCAGTGTGGTCCCTGTCTCCTTTTCTGCCTCAGGTAGTCCAATTACTCTTAGGTTAGGCCTCTTGAGGTAATCGCTCATCTCTTGAATGTTTTTTGTATCTTTTTGAGCTTTTTTTCTGTGTTTTTAAGAGTTTGGGTTAGTTCTATATTTTGGTTCTCAAGCTCTGAGATTCTTTCTTCTGCTTGGGTAATTCTGCTTTCCATGCTTATCAGTTTGTTATTTATTTCATTCACAGTATTCTTTATTACTGTTATCTCAGATATCAGCTCCTTCCTAGTTTCTTCTTGTGTCTCCTCAATTCTTTTTAATCTCTCCATTAATGTCTTGATATCAATGTTTGTAGTTTGAGACCCTTCATTCTGGGGGCTCTTCATTGTTTGCGTTCCGAAGTCAGTTTTCTCAGTGTCTGCCCTCCCAGGGGTCTGGGAGAGACCCATACTCTTCCTTTGGTTTTTCTTCATTTGTGCAGATTTTCCTCTCTCTCCCCCTTTCCCTTCCCTTCTTTAATTCTGTTTTCGAGGGAAGGTGGGGTTGCTTTTATTTCTCTTCTGCAATATCCTGTTCTTCCTTATGAGGGTCTTCTGGCTTTGTTCACTTTTGAGGTTGGAGTGTAGGTTGAAATCTGTACTTTTTGCAGTTTTGAGGTTTAATTGAGGGGGAAGCTGTGATTCAGAATGTATGTGCGGATTCTAGCATCCATGAACAGGTGTATGAGCACGCTGGAACCTATTTCCCTCTGCCTTACAATCTGTCCATTCAGCAGTATGTAGTCTTGGTCCCTAGATTAAAAAGGGGGGTATAAAAGAGGAAAATAATGGAGGAAAGGGGGGTCAATAGGAAGTTAGAAAGAGAGAAGAGTGAGATAGAAAACAGACATACATACCAACTATCAGGTGAGAAAGACACACAAGGCCGGAAAGAAGTGAAAAAAGACACGTAAGAAAGATTCCCTAAAGAATACTGATAGCTATACAGAGACAGACCAATAAAATCAAGAAACAGTGTAAATCAGAAGGCAAACAACAAATGTGATCAAAACAAACAGTCAAAATGATAAAATCATAAGTCAAAATAAGCGATCAGACTAAAGTCACTTCAGCTCTGATCTCCGGCCTCTCCCCTTTGTTTTTCGTTGCAGGCAGCTAGATTTACTCGCAGTTTGGGTTTGTTTGTTTGTTTTTTTAATCGGCTGCCTGGGGGGTTGCTTTTGTCTGATTCAGCGTAGGGGTGGGGCTTTGTCTCCTGTTTCGTGACGTTACCTTAGGGACTGAGGTAGAGTTTGTTGATAGGTGGGTGGGGCAATGGAAGTCTCTGCCTGGAGGATGGCCGAGGCAGTTTTTGCAGATCCATTTCTCTCCGCTTGCCTGGGTCCCCCAGCTTGGGGTTATGCGCTGAGTGCCTCAGCCAGGGTGGGGCCAGAGCTCCAGGGCTCCAAAGCTCCAAAGGGCAGGTGGTGAGTGGCGAGAGTGGCCTGGGCCCCCCACAGGGTATTTCAGGCAGGAATGGGACCGTTGTTTCTGAGGGGCGGGCACCCAGGGCCTCCTTGAGTGACCAGGGGATTGGTGCTGGGTGTTGGGCAGGAGACAATGTAGCCAGGGAGGGAGCTGGGATCCGAGACTCCCATGTATGTAGTGGAACAGCAGCAGCACGGGGCTGCAATATCCAGCCCTGCATGGGACTGAAGGTCCCCGGGCCTTGGACCAGCACGGTTGGTGGTGGGCTGGGGGATGGGGGAAGAAAAGTAAGAGTCTTTTCTGGGAACTCACGTTCAGAGAATCTCACAAGTCCACCTATGCCGTCGCCATCTTGTTCCCGTCTCCCATGAATACTTTAATATATACTTTCCTTTTATACAATACTAATCTCATAATGCAGTGTTGGAATTTTGCATAAAAGATCAGTTATTTTTGAAAGAAATTTAGAAAACAATATTTTGAATTTACTATCATACTTATCCTTTCAGATATTCTTCATTTCTTCCTCTAGATGTGGAATTCCATTGATGTCATTTCCCTTCATCACGGAGAACTCTTTTAGCACTTCTTATAGTGTAGGTCTGCTGGCATCAAATTCTCTCAGCTTTCATTTATCTGAATGTGTTTATTTCGCTTTCATTTATGAAGGATGTTTTTGTTGGATATAGAACTATATATGGATTTGTTTTTCTTTCAGGACTTTAAAGATATTGACACATTTTCTTCAGCATCAGTTTTCTAATGCTGACACAACAAATTACCACAAACCTAGTAGCTTAAAACAACACAAATGTATTATCTCACAGTTCATAGGTTAGAAGTTCAGCTACAGTATAGTTCAACTGTTTCTTTTCTTAGTAACTCACAAGACCAGAATTAAGGCATTGGCAAAAATTCACTCCCTTTCCTTCTGGAGGCTCTAAGGGTGATACTGTTTCCTTCTTCATTCAGGCTGTTGGCAAAATTCAGACCCTTCTGCAGCTGTAGGATGAAGGTCACTGTTGCCTTGCTGGCTGTCAGTTGAGAGCTGGTCTTGCCTTCTAGAAGTTATCTTTCCTTGGCTTGTGGCCCTTGTTCTTCATCTTCAAAGGTGACAAAAGTGATTCAAATCCCATCACACTTTATATCTGTCTTGTCTCTTATGTTTTTCTGACTCAAGCTGGGCCCCCCCTAGATAATCTAGCATACTCTCCCTTTCTCCAGACCTATACTGTGAATCACATCTGCAAAGTTCCTTTTGTCTTATAAGGTAATATATTTACAGGTGATTAGGATGTGGACATTTTGGGGTAGGGCCACATTATTCTGCTAACTGTAGCCTCCATTTGGATGAGAACTCAGCTGCCATCTTAATAGTTATTCTCTGTGTAAATGTGTAGATGTGGAGTTCAACAAATGCAGTATTCTTCCTTTAAGAGTCAGATCCTCTCTAGTTTCTGCCAGCTTTCTTCTCTCTTTACAGTCTACAAGTTTTATTTTTGTATATCTTGAGAGTTTATAATGTGATCTGGGGGAATCAACCATTACCGGAACCAAATGAACTTCTCCTTTCTCTCCCTTGGTTTTAATTTAGAGAAATATCATAACTACAGTTTGTAGAAGTGAAATTGTTGATAATGATGGGATAATTAAATTAAGATTGTTTTATATTTAATCCATTCCAAAGATCAGTAGACTGAGATCACATAAAATAGAAAATATAAATATAATTGAAAGAGAAATTTCCACATGATATAGAGAGTTTAAAACCAGTTCTATCATTATTAGTTGTATTAACAAAGCCATGTTGCTTATATTCTCTGATCCTATTCTTTATTTGTAAAGTGTTAATAATTAAGTATGGACATATGCATTAAATAAAGTTGTATCTATGAGAGCACTTGGCATACTGTATCTTCAAAACAGTGGTCACCTGATTTTGAATCACTTCCAAAATTATTACCTAGAACCAAATTTTAAAAAAATCAATTACACAGAACAGGCCCTCTAGAGGAGATATAAGAATCTCTGGGGGTGTTTTCTTTTTCTTTTTTTTTTTTTTTTTTGAGTCAGAGTCTCACTCCATCATCCAGCAGGTTGGAGTGCAGTGGCATGCTCACAGTCACCCCAGCTCGACCTCCTGGGCTCCTGTGATCCTTCCGTCTCAGTCTTCCAAGTAGCCAGAACTACAGGTGTGTGCTACCATGCCCGGCTAATTTATTTATTTGTTTATTGTAGAGACGAGGTCTCGCCAAGTTGCCCAGGTTGGTCTTGGACCCACAGGCTCAGGCAATCTACTTACCTTGGCCTCCCAAAGTGCTGGGATTACAGGCTGAGCGACTGAACTCAGCCAGGGGTATTTTTTCAAATCACATATGCCCTTAGAAGTGCCATCCTTCTCTGAAGGATGATTTTAATTCAGGAGGTCTTGTGTGATGCCTAATAATTTGCATTTCTAACAAGTTTCCAGGTGATGCTGACCTTGTCAGACCAGAGAGGGGACCACACGTTGAGAATCATTACTTTAAACATTTGAGAATGATAAAAGAAAATGGAAGTGCCCTACCATAAAGCATCCTTTGGGGCCATTTCTAAAGTGCGTTTCTAGGAATGAATCAACTATGACCAAGTCTGGCAATTATACTTTTAAAGAACATACAGTGAACTCATTAACGCACACTAAGCAAAACATAAAAACAGCCTACATTTACCAGATCGCTTACTACATGTTTTGCATTGTGAGAAGTACTTTACATTGATCATCTCTCCTAAACCTCACAACTACCCCAGGAGGTGTTTAATTTACAGAAAAGGAAACGGAGGCTCAGGGAGGTTAAATGACATGTCCAATATCCAGGGTTGACCAGCTCTGTCCTGTGCTATGTTCTACTCCAGGCATTGCAGAAAACAAAGCAGTTCTACTCATTCCTTCAAAAGCTGGCTTTTGGGATTCAGAGAAAATTCAGACCCTGTGTTTGTTCTCATGAAGTTTACCCTCCAACAGAGGAAGATGGTAAGCCCCCAATCTTTGCAAAAGTTGTGCCAATTGCTTTGATGGAATTGCTTTTGCAGAGACATGCTTCCAGGTGAGGAGGCAGAGGTCTAAGGGAAGGCAGTGAGGAGATGATCGGGCTGGGTTCTGGTCACTAGTCTGTAAAGACTGGAGCTAAAGGTCTTTTAACTGGCTTTCAGCCAAACCCTGGCTGCATATGAGAAATATCTGGGGGGTTTCCCCCAACTTTTTTGAGGTATAATTGACAAATAAAATTTGTATATATTCAAGGGTACAACCTGATAATTTGATATCCATATGAATCATGAAATGTTTGCACAATCAAACTAGTTAGCACATCGGTCATCAAACTCAGCTACGATTTTTGTGGGTGTGTGTTTGTTGAGGACATTAAGATTTACTCTCTGCAAATTCCAAGCAAGCAATACGGTATCATTAACTATAGGAACCACTCTGTACATGACATCCACAAAACTTGTTGATTTTATAATGGAAAGTTTGTAGCCTTTGACCAATAGCTCTGCTAACACCACCCCCACCCTTAGCCCCTGGCAATCACTGTTCTAGTCTCTGTCTTTATGGATTCAAGTTTTTTTTTTTTTAGATTCTTGATAGAAGGTTATACAGTATTTGTCTTTCTGCATTTGATTTACTTCACTTCGCATAATGGCCTCAAGGTTTCTCCCTGTTGTCACAAATGACAGAATTTATTTCTTGTAAATTGGTACAGCCATTAAGGAAAACACTGTGTGTGTGTGTGTGTGTGTGTGTGTGTGTGTGTGTGTGTGTGTGTGTTTATGAGTGTGTATGCACAATTTCTTTATCCTTTTACCCATCTGTAGACACATGGCCATTTCCAAATCTTGGCTATTGTAAATAATGCTGCAACAAACATGGGAGTGTAGATATTTCTTTAAGACGCTCTTTTAATTTTCTTTGGTTTTATATATCCAGAAGTGGGATTGCTGCATCCTATGATAGTTCTAACTTTAATTGTCAGAAAAATCTCCATACTGTTTTCCATAATGGCTGTATTAATTTGCATTTCTACCAACAGAGAACAAGGGTTCTCGTCAACACTTATTGCTTGTCTTTTTGATAACAATCATCCTAACAAATGTGAGATGATAATAAAATTGTGGTTTTGATTTGCATATCTTTGATGGTTAGAAATATTGAGCATCTTATAGCCAGGCTTGGTGGCTCAGCCTGTAATCCCGCGCCTTGGGAGGCTGAGGTGAGTGGACTGCCTGAACCCGCAGGTTCGAGACCCACCTGGGCAGCTCGGTGAGACCTCATCTCTACAATAAATTAAAAAATTAGCCGGGCGTGGTAGCGCACACCTGTAGTTTCAGCTACTTGGAAGGCTGAGGCGGAAGGATCGCCAGAGCCCAGCGGGTCAAGGCTGCGGTGGCCGGGAGCGGCCACTGCACTCCAGTCTGGGCGACAGAGTAAGACTCCAACTCAAAAAAAAAAAAAAAGAAATATGAGCATCTTTTCATATTGGCCATTTGTATTTCTTCTTTGAAGAAACATTTATTCAGGTCTTTGCCCATTTTTTAATTGAGTTGTTTTCTGCTATTGAGTTGTATGAGTTTCTTATATATTTTGAAAGTTAACCTTTTATCAGATATATGCTTTGCAAATACTTTTTCTCATGCATAGGTTGCTTTTTCATTTGGTTGATAGTTTATTTTGTTGTGCAGAAGCTTTTCAGTTCAATGTAGTCCTACTTGTTTATTTTGCTTTTGTTGCCTGTGTTTTTGGGGTCATATTCAAAAAATTATTGCCAAGATCAATCTCAATAGGTTTTTCTTCTATATTTTTTTCTAGGAGTTTTACTAAAGCTTCAAGTGTTACATTTAAGTTTCTAAAACAATTTTATTATTTTGCATGTGAACATCCAATTTTCCCAACACCATTTCTTGAAAACACTATCTTTTTCCTGAGGGTCCTTAAAAAAATACGGATGGCTGGGCTCGGTGGCTCAGCCTATAATCCCGCACCTTTGGGAGGCTGAGGTGAGTGAATTGCCTGAGCCTGCGGGTTCGGGACCCGCCTGGGCAGCAAGACCTGATCTCTACAATAAATCAAAAAATCATCTGGGCGTGGTAGCGCATGCCTGTATTTCCGGCTACTTGGAAGGCTGAGGCGGAAGGATCGCCGGAGCCCAGCGGGTCGAGGCTGGGCGACAGCGTGAGACTCCAACTCAAAAATAAAAAAAAAAATACAGATGCCTGGGCTTTACTAGACAAACTGAATCAGAATCTTTAGAGGTTTGATCCAGAAACCAGCATTAAAAAAAAAATAAGTCTCCATGTGATTCTAATATGCATCCAAAGTTGAGAACCACTGCTTTCAATGATTGTTAAAATATTTGTTAGAAATGATAGTTATTTCTAACTCAACTAGGGTGAATTAATGGCACTTCCTAAATTACCCTGATGACTGAAATCATCTGGGTACTTAAAAAAAATATATCAGAATCTGAGGACCCATCGTCTGAAAATTTTGTTTTAGTAAGTCAGGCAAATATGAAATACAAGATAAATAGTTCTCAAAGTGTTGTCTGGGGGACCAACAACATCGGTGTTGTTTAAGAACTGTACAAAAATGCAAATTCTCAGGTCTTTGCCCATATCTACTGAATCAGAAGTTCAGGGGTGCAAAGTCACAAGTGCAACCTGCATGAAACAAGAACCGTTATTACGTCCACAGAGTATACTTTGAATCCAGCGTCCCTTATTAGTATTCTGAAGAACAGAAGTGCATGCTTGGTGGCTCGTGGCCAGAAGCAGCACATCATTCATATCAATATCACTAAAACACTCTTTCTACTGGGGCTAAGCTAATAGGGTGATGGCTATAAAAAGTCAATCATCTTTGCAGAAAGTCTTATGTGGGGCACTTTCAAGGACCTTTAAGACACTCAGAGAGAGGCTGGGGTGGGGAGCAGACATGAGTCAATAGATTTGATTCTTGTTTTCAAACTGACGGTGAAAAATTGGTTCCCAGATCACACATTTCTAGGCTTTGCACAGAAGCTTTGTGTTGCTCTAGGAACATTTAAAGTACCCAGTGGGAACATCTTGGCATAGCATTTGCTGTTATCCATCTGGCTACCTCAGGTGAAGTCATGTGCACACTCCAAGCCACTGGCAGGCAACAGGAATTCGGGTTCAAGGCCAAGGCCAGTGCATGGTCATCACTTTGCAGCCATTTCCTGGAACTCCTGCTCTCACTTTAATTTTTCTTCTCTTTAAGTCATCTTACAGTGGAGTGGCATTTTAATACCTATCCAACAGAGGATGTAGAATCAGCTCCAGGACTTTTGCTCAAGCAAATGCCAGGATGAACACTGTTGAGCTTTTAGATACACCATGTGGTTTTAATCTAATCCACAGGAAGTCACCATTAATCTTGCCCTCAGAGGATAAACTGGTCAACACCCTGTGGAACCACCTTACAAGGTTAAAGTTCAAATTCCCGAGTTTGTCCTTTAAGACCCATCAGATGAGGGCTAACTTATATCCCCAGTTTCATCTTCGCCAATTTCCCTCATCTTCACAAAATTATTTGTCATTACCCGAATTCTGGATTCTCTCATTCTACTAGGATGTAAGATTTGTGGGAGCTGGAATTTTGTTTTCATTGTTGTTTCAGCCTTAATGTTCAGAACAACACATAATAGACATTCAATAAACACATAATTCTCTGTGACTTTCCACATTCTGTCCTATAATTAGGACAGGATGAATTTTTCTCACTTGCCCACTTGGCAAATACCTTCTTGGCCACAGCTCTAGACCACTGTAGGAGAGGAAGCTCCTGACAGCAGCCTTTGCAATGCTGTATTATAGAGGCACTGTAAATGTTCCCATGTCAATCTCTCCTACTAGACCATAAAGGTCCTGAAGGCAGGGACCGCCTCCGTATCCATATGGCAACTTCATGGCTCCCTGGCTCATATTCAGGAAACGTTGACTGAATCTGTGAATGATTCCAACATGGAATTAGGATTCTATGGTCTGTGGCCTTCCTGGAACTTGAGGCCAATTCTTAACTGTTTATGGCGTTCTACAGTTCAGGCTTGGGGAAGCCCTCAGCATACAGATCAACACTGAATGAACATGGTAGAGCCAGTTGGCTCTGCTATTTCAGGCAGTGCAGTAACTGCTACACATGTCACCTTAGATACTTTGATCTTCTGGATTGGAAAACACTCTGACTTGTGTTATTTGATTTCACTAGCTCCAAAAGGAGGAGAGAGTAACAGAACGATGCCATTCTGAAGGATTATACTTTTTAAGTAGGTCTTTATTCAGAATAAAAGGGAAACATTTTTCTGAATATTTCTTATAAAAGTAATTTTAGTAAATCTTTAATAACTTAGACTCATGAGAAAGCTACTTTAAATTAATGCAAACATGAAACATGAAACATGAAATATTCCTAAACTCTGAACAGGCAACGAAGATAAGAATTTTTCAGAATCACATTTTCATCAGAGAAAAAGACTTACAATGAGTATATGAAAGAATAGTAATAAAAAAAAGTTTAGATCCTTGTGTTTTGGGATATTTACATTTTCATTAACGGCACCTAATGTGTTTGGAAGAAGTTTGCTTTCTCGGTGTAGGCAAACAACAAGTTTGTATTTTCTTTTTAAATAATTGTGAATTTTCAAGAAGTCCTTTTGCTTCGCTAATAATACAAGACAAATTTGAACCTGTACCTTTTAGAAAGGATCACTGATTCCAAATTTCCACTGAGATCTTGCTATTTTAATATCACATGATAAACAACCCTGGTCATAATACAAAGCAAATAAACATTTCCAGCACTCAAGGAGCTTACAGGTTTTCTTTTTCAAAAAGTCTCTTTTTCAAAATTCTGCTCCTTGAGGCCCCTCAGGACCTGCTGGGGGCAGGGTAGGAGTTTGAGATGCGGGCCAAGCTCCAGATTCCCTTCTTCCCACCATTACTTCAAAGACCCCAGGTTCATGTTGCTTTACAAACAAATTGGGTTCCACATGAGAATGAGTCTGAACAAAGTGTCTGTAATAGGAAAAAAAAAGAGTTTGAAAGCCACTGTTTTATAACAGTGACAGACACATAGAGGACATCTAGACAGGAAAATAAAAATATTGAAGTGATACATAAATGGACCCTGAAAGATTTACATCCCCCACAGGCCAAGGTTAAATGCATTTTATTGTTGAGGAGCAGTGTAACTGTCAAAACGGGTAGAGAGCTCTGGGAAGGGCGCTGTCACCTCCCTACTGATCTGCCCAAGAAGGCCTCACAGAGGAAGGAAGAACTGAAAGGCTGTTGGATGAAAGGAAGACAACTTAGCAGGGTGCAGGGGAGAAAGGCAGACTCTTCCGAGCCCAGGTAAAAATTGCAAATGGACTCCGCGATTATGAAAAAGCAAAATCTCACTGCTAAATCCATTAATGGTCATAAAACCGTCACCATTCTCCTCATTAGGCAGGACTGGTCTCTTTTCTCTTTGGTTTTAGCGATGGCCATTGTTTCACACCCTCATTTCTGCCTTTCTTGAGTTTTCTTCCTCTCTCTGGCCAGTCTCTTCCTTCCCTTAAGACTCCCTTGCTCCCTCCCTCAGATGTGTCAGCAATGGTGGAGAGGCGCTTTCACGTAAAACCCACTCACAGCACTCTGTTGACCTTCATGGTAGCTGAAAAAGCCCCCCGAGGGTCTTAGGCTGAACCACGTGGAATAAGCGAAAAGGAAAGGCCACCACTGCCTTTCACTGTGGAGCATCTCAAACAGGAAGCTGAGGAGGAGCTGATGCAGAAGGGAGGCTGGCCTCATTCTCAAGTTGAGGCTGGAAACCCTGAGCAGTTCTGCCTCCTGGGAGGAGTAAAGTTTGGGAAAAGGTTTCTCAGCCAAGCAATGCAACTTGAGGTGGGAAACTTGACAACTCTGTAAAAAGAAGTTATCCCGGCTATATATCTTCCATTTTTTACTTTTGTACATGAACACACTTTAATGGCTTCCTGATTCCTTTAAATGTCAAACCTGGTATTCAGCATCTATTTCCTTATTTTCTTTTAATAAGTTCCTACGGACTACACAGAGAATGCCAGACACTTTCCATACTCTTATCATTTTTATAAATTGTTTAAAATATTTGATAATTAGTAAAAATAAAAGCGTGAGTGTCTATGTAATGTTATATACTAAAGCACCATTATTCACTGAGCTTTCTTTCATGGAAATAATTTTCAAATAAGTTTATGCTCAAGATGTCTCATTGGCTTGGATTTATCTCTTTAACATATAAAAGATACCCTCAATTAAAAATGTGAGAACCAAGGCTGGGAATGGTGGCTCATGCCTGTAATCCCAGTACTTTGGGAAGCCAAGGTGGGAGGACTGCTTGAGGCCAGGAGTTCGAGACCAGCCTGGGCAAGAAAGAGACTTCCTCTCTTCAAAAAAAAGAAAGAAAAATTAGCTGGGCATGGTGGCACACACCTGTAGTCCCAGCTACTCAGGAGGCTGAGGCAGAAGGATGGCCTGAGCTCAGGAGTTTGAGGCAGGAGTGAGCAGTGATCATGCCACTGTACTCTAGCCTGGGCAAAAAAAAAAAAAAGTTAGAACTAAACTATAAATATCTTTTGTGAGATTTTTACAGTTAAAAATTATATTGCCTCATTTTAAGGAACATTCTTCCATTATAAACCTTACAAATACAGAATTTAAAAGATCCCTATGAATCTATGCCATCATTAAGTACTAGTAAGAAATTTAATACAAAGGCATTAAAAGGCAATATGAATAGACAGCCATTAGATTGTGCAATTAGTTAGCAACAAAAAGTGTTTAAATCATATTAAAATTAACCAGCATATATTTATTTTAATATTATTTTTTATTTTAAAGATGTGGGCTACAATTCAGAGTTAGGTACATAAGTGGTCATTGTACAGGTGAAGTTTGGACCTCCCATTGGTCCTTCCTCACTTCACCTGGTTTGGGATCAGGTACGCTTGTTAGTGTTATGCATCCCCCTCACCTGCCCTGGCGGTGTCCCGCTACTGCCCATCCCTTTCATGTAGTATTATAGTAAATGTTCAGGATCTGCTTATGAGTGAGAACATGCGGTACTTGGGTCTTTGTCTCTGTGAAAGATCACTGAGTATGATGGGTCCTCAATCCATCCAAATTGCTGTGAAGTTCATAATCTTGTCCTTTATAGCTGCATAAAATTCCATCATGTATATGTGCCACATTTTAAAAAAATCGAGTACACTTTCAATGAGCAGCATAGTTGGTTTCATGTTTTCCTATTGTGAAAAGTGCCGCAATAAACATGCAAACCAGCACATATTCACAGAGTACCTGCTATAAGTCTGGCACTCTGTTTGGAACAAGAGCATCTTAAGTTTGGGCACTCCAATACTTCACAGTAGCGTTGCACAGGCAAGATATAAACACATGGGTAAGGGAGAAATATTTTTCATATTCAGATATCTAAATAGGAAGCCCATATAATGAAGGGGCTGAGTTGCATGGAATAGCTTTTCACATTTTTCTGGTCCAACATACTAAAGGACTAAGACATCCTTTCACTAGTAACAGGGGAAATGCCTCCAGACAGCAGGGCCTTGATGGGTAGAGTGGAGCGTGTCCTGTAGGAAACATATGAGTATCTCACTGAGGTGTGTTATAATTTGAAAATGTTCTACAGGTGACCCAAGAGCCCCACCAGCAGAGTGAGCTCTCTTTTCCTTTCCCCAAACTCTATCCTCCCCCGGCATAGAGGATTGCTGGAATGGCCAACAGGAACTCGGAAAAGGCACATCATATAGGACCTTTCGACAAGTTTTGATGAAATGGGACTTCCATTGAACCTTAAAGATGATACAGTTTTGGCTGTTATGAAAATGAATACAAAGTTCCATACTTTTTCTTTGGAATATGCCTCTGTGATCATGTGTCTGATGTTTAGAGAACTCCCCCAGAAGCACAGAACAAGATACGTGGAATACTGAGCCATTAAAATTCAAATACTTTTATTTTTATCAAAATAACGTATGCACACATTTAAAAGGATAAAAAGTGCTCAAAGGCTTAGAACCAAGAATAACAGGCTCTGGCAGTTTCCCTTCCTCATCCCCAACCCCTGTGCCCCATAAGGTAACCGCATGTTCTTTTATTCTTAGCAATTTCTTCTGATAGTTCCTCTAACAGAATGTATGCACCCTTTATCTAAAGTTACACTTTGTTTCCGTTACCAGAGGTCAACTGCAGTCTGAAAATTGGTGATTACAGTAAAATAAGATTCTGATAGAGAGATCACATTCACATCACCTTAAAATTTTTTTTTTTATTTTAAAGATGTGAGGTACAACTCAGATTTAGGTATACAAATGGTCACCTTACAGGTAACGTTCGGGCCTCCCTTTGGTCCCCCTTTCACCTGGTTTGAGAACAGGTACCCTTATTGATATACATTGAGATCAGGTACCCCTATTGATATTGTTATATGCTCCCCCTTCCCTGGCAGTATCCTGCTACTGTCAATTCCTTTCTTATGGCATTAAGGTAAATGTTCAGGGTCCACTCGAGAGGGAGAACGTGTGTACTAAGTTCTTTATTTCTGTGATAGATCACTGAGTATGACAGACTCATACGGTTATACTTGTTCTCTTTTTATTATCAGTTATTGTTGTTCATCTCTTACTATGTTCCTAATTTATAAGTTAAACTTTATTAAGTATGTATGTATAGGAAAAACCAGTGTCTGTAAGGTTTGGCCCTATCCATGGTTTTAGATACTTACAGATCGGAATAAAAGAGGATTCCTGTGGATAAAGGAGGATTACTGTGCTGCAGTTTTTTGATTCATCAAATTAAAATGTATCTATCAGCTTATAATTATATTCGATTAGTATTTTAGCGCTTTCACACATCCTTTCTTTACATATTCTCATAAAATGCATTTCGTCAATTCCAAGACCCATTGTTTTAATACATTTTAACATCTCTGACACGGATACGCACTTTATCACGAATGTGTGTCATGCTTTTTTCTGCTTCCTGCTGACATATAAAATAATAGTGCACCTTACAATTAAAGGTGTCTTGGATTGATGAAATGAGTTTTGCTTAATTCCATATGCAGGCTTTACTATTACGACTCCATAAAGAGGATTTACTAAGGAGCAAAGCGGTGACTTGATGACATTGCTTTCTTCGATAGCTTTTCCCTCCCACTGAAATAACTGTCCATTTTTTGGTGTGTGCTTGATTTTTTGAACTGTTAGCCATTTGCCCCAAACATCTGCAAGAAAGCATCTTAATATAATTTTAATATAATTTCCTATATGTACCCAAACTAACAAGGGATTTTTGGTTTTAATATCTGTTGTGAACTTCTCTCTGGAGCCCTCCCCATTTCTACTCCAATATGGGCTGGGTCCTCTTGGCTGGCTGCTCCATTGTCATCCTGGGACTTTCCCTTTGCCTTCATCTCAGAAACCTCCTTTGCTTTTCTCCTGCATGGGTCACCTGCTCACTGGAGCTCAGGGCATGCTTTGCTCTCTAGTTTTTTTTGGCATATATTCATTAACAGCTGCTCCACAGATCATTTTCTGTTGTTTTGTTTTGTTTGGATCCTAGTCTCACTCTGCCACGCAGGCTGGAGTGCAGTGGCATGCTCATGGCCACCATAGCCTCAACCTGCTGAGTCCAGGCAGTCCTTCCGCCTCAGCATTCCAAGTAGCTGGAACTACAGGCACACACCACCATGCCCATCTAATTTTTTGATTTATTTTTTTATTTTATTTATTTTAGTTGGAGTCTCACTTGGTTGCCCAGGCTGGAGTGCAGTGGCACACTCATGGTCACTCCAGCGTTGACCTGCTGGGCTCTGGCAATCCTTCCGCCTCAGTCTTCCAAGTAGCTGGAACTACAGGTGTGCACTGCCATACCTGGCTAATTTTTTATTTATTGTAGAAACAAGGTCTCACCAAGTTGCCCAGACTGGTCTCAAACCCATGGGCTCAGGCAATCCTCTCACCTCCACCTCCCAAAGTGCAGGGATTACAGGCATGAGCCACTGTGCCTGGCTTGGATCATTTTCACTTGGAGTTCTGAAAGAATTGCTCTACTCTCTTCTAGTTAGTAATGTTGCATTGAGAAGACTGGTTTAATTGTAATTCCCAGCTTGAAATACTTTAGGATTGTTCCAATTTTCCTGGAATTTTGAAATTTCATCAGATGGTGTGCTTTAGTGCAGATGTCTTTTTCATTTCACAGGTTCCGGATTTTTGTAACTCTTTGACTCTGTCTGGCCTGGCTCTGAGTCCACAGACCAGTCCTTGCAGCTTCTAGTCATCCTGGGTCCCTTGGAGATTCTCACACTCAGGCTTTGTTTCCTCACGTGGGTTTGGCAGCCTGACTTTGCAGCCAATCCCAATGCAAGCTAAGAATTCCAGATATGAACTCATGAGCATATTCTTGCTCCAGGATTTGCCTTCCTCTAAGAGGACATGGTATCAGTCATAAATAAGCCAGTTCCTTGTGTTCTGTCCCTGAGATCTCTCTTCTCATCTGTGAGGTTCAGAACGTTCTACATTTTGTTCTAAGCAATAAGAAAGACTATTAATCCTTTATCTATTCAGCAATGTTAACTGCCATCCCAACTGATGATGAGTTGTTTCATGATGTTCATTTAAAACTTTACCTAGTTACAAACATAAATTATCAACTAAGTGGTTTTTTTTTGTTTTTTTGTTTTTTGTTTTTTTGTGAGAAAGGAGAAGAAAGGAGGATTTACTGAGAGAACAGAAAAGTTCCCACACTGGAAGGGGACTTGAAGGAATTGCCAAACTATCAACTAATTTTTCATACCAATGGAGAAGATATAGATAGAAATTGGAGGTTGGGCTCAAATTTATCAAGTAAAAACTCCATGAATAGTGTGGCAGCTCAGAAGCCAGGATCTGGAATCAGACTTCTGGGGCTTGAATTTCTGGTTCTCACTAGCTGTAGGATCCTGTGAAACTCGCCTAACCCCTCTGAGCTTGTTTTCTCATCTGCAAAATGGTGATAATAATAGTACTTACAGTACACAGTTATGAGAACTAAATGTGGTAAATATACATGTTGCTTAGCAGAAACAACAGCTATTATTATTGTCCTTGACAGACACTAATTATGGACTGAAAAAATTGCTTACTCCAAGCCTTGGTTTTTTGGGGGTTTTTGCTGTTGTTTTTTCATTTGAAGAATGAGAATACTTAGATGGCCTACTTCATAGGGTGATCTTGCAGAACAAATGATTAAATAATCCTTAAAGCACTACTCAGTGTCTGCACACAATAAGCATTGAAGAACATACACACACACACACACACACACACACACACACACACACACACACACACACACACACTTTAATAAAATATTCTGAGCTGATCTGTCTGAGCCAAAGATTATGTTTCTGGGTCAACTATTCAGAGCCTTGTGCCACATGGTTACTGCTACTCGAGTTGAAGCAGTTTTCCCGGTCTTTGATTTTGGACAAGAACCCTTTTTGTTATCCAATTTTGTTTTCCGGTATCCCTTTCATTTAAAAAAGAAGAGACTATTTTCTCCCTTCATGGGACTCTTGGGTCATAGATCTTTATTTTTAAATGGATAGGTTTTTGGTACTTTTGGGACGTGGTCACTCCTTTCCCACATATAGTTAATTGCCATTCTCCATGCCTTTATCTTTATCGGAGCCTCTCAAGGATTTGCCTTTTGGTTTCATCACCAGCCCCATCCCAGTTGCTAATTCTCTCTCTCCACTTCACTGAGACACTGTTCTAGCCCAGAGAATACATGCCCGGGAGTAGCAGACTTCAACCGAGAAACAATGGGCTGGTGGAATGGAGACTAATTCAAACCTGCAGGTCTGTTTTTATGACGCAACTTTATCATCCCGTGTTAAAGAAAAGGGGTAAAATAGGAAATGGGAGTGCATGATAAATTCTGCCAATAAAACAATAGCATCAAGTCCCCTGCTCCATAAGGATACCAAATGACCCCCAAAAGACTTTTGCTGAGGTTCAAAGAGTTCCCATTTCTGAAATACTAGGTACAATATTTTTTAACAGAGTAAATAGAGCCCAAGAGATAGTAAGTCATTTAAACACTTCTCTCCCTTTCCCTTCAGCTCAAGAGGAGCCAACTTAATATATTTTTCTTCCAATTGAGCCCAGGGGACACTGTTCACTACTGGGGGGAGCTATAAAAGGTATTTGGGAGTCGAACCAACAGCAAAAGACAGATGGCAGCTTCCACAGCCATCACAGGCTCATCTGAGGGATGCATATTAAGCGCATGCCCTTTTACAGAGTCTTTTGACACACATTCCTTTCGAATTTGACCCCTTTAATTTTTGTGTGGCAACTTGCAGTTCATGATGCCTTGGGGCTAGTTATAATAAGTTCACATCTGAGATTACACATCTGATATTTATAAAAACATGAATACTCCAGAACTTTCTCCAGGCAGGAAATGACAAATCTTTGGTAAGCTATTTTCAGGACTTAAAAAAAAAAAAGGAGGAAAAAAGTTGGTGACGAACTAACCATTGAGAATAAAACGATGTTGCCTTACTGCATATTGAAACCAGTCCCTCCTAACAAAAATGCCAAAAGTCATTATCTATACAATTTAATACTGTGCAGTAAGTCCCTGGCAATCCCCAGTAATCTGCAGCATTACATAGACTGCACTGAATGGGACATGAGATAATACGGGTCGACTTAATTAGACTCTGGGATGCCGGAAGATCATGACTCTCTAAGTCCAACTTTGCCATTTCCCAGCGAATTCCAGTTGGAAAATATGATCTCAGGTGATAACATTTCCTTAACTTTTATGTTTCTTCTTTTATTACATCAGAGGAGACTGGTGGAGGTAGGTGTGGTGGCTAGTGGCAGTTTTGGGATGTTTTCTTTTAAAAGGTACTCAACTTCAGCATTTGCCAGAAAGTATTGTTTAAGCCTCTGAGATGCAAAGTCCCTCAAAGCCATGTTGCATTTCTAGAGTTAAAGGTACAGATCCTTAATCACATTTGCCTCTAGTATAAATGAGAGAAATATAGAGGAACAAAGATGTAAAATGTATTTAAAAGGCTCTGTGAACTATTCAGAACCACCTAGTCCAGTAAAGAACTTTAAGTTGATAAAATTCATGACTTAGAACTATATTCATTATGCTACTGCCTTTTATAATATTCATATATAGTTCATTTTTTTCTATTTTCATGTTGAATAATTCAAGCATATAGAAAAGTTGAAAGAATGATACAATGCAACATTAAGGTTTTGTCATATTTACTTTATTTATATGTATATCCATTTGTATATTAATATAGATATGCAACATTGTTTTATTTTTGCTAAACCATTTAAAAGTAAGTTTCTGACATTATGACAATTAACCTCTAAATTGTTTAGTGTGAATTCTCCCATGTCACCACAATACCATTATCATATCTAAGGAAGATAAAAATAATTCCCTAATATCATCTGAGATCTAGCCCAGATTAAATATTCCTTAATTGTTATCCAAATATTTGTTTTAGTGTATCCTGTTTATTTGAACCAGAACCAATCAAAGTTCACATATTGCATTCAGTTGTTATGTTATTATGCTATTCTTTTAATCTGGGCAGTCCCTAAAGTGGTTTTTGTTGTTTGCATCTTAAAGATCTTGACTTTCTCAAGAGACTAGACTAGTTGTTTTATAGAATGTTTCACGTTTTGGATTTGTCTGATTGATTCCTTGAAATATCATTTAGCTTGCTCCTTTATTTCTCAAATTTTCTGTCAACTAGAAATTAAGTCTTTTTTAGATGCAAGGTAAGCATTTTTGTCCAGGATACTTCTCCAATTATGCATTTCATATTATATTGCATCATTATCACGAGGTACATAATACTAGGTTAAATCAGTCATGCTAAGTTTAACCACTCAATTAAGGTGATAAGTGACAGATTTCTCCAATGCAAGGTACATTTTCTCCTTTTTGTTATTACATTTAAAAGTCAGTATCCATTGTGACATTATTTAAATTATATACAAATCATTATAGATTCATCTAGCACAAGAATTTTTCACTTCAGATCCATGGATGAGGTTGTGTATGTGCAAACTCTTTAAAATTGTCTTTAAAATGTTGTCTGTGGACATATTCCTGGGGAAGACAAAGCTCAAGTAACTTTCAAAAGGGATGAAGACATAAAAGTGATTAAGAACAACAGTGGCAAATCAAGGTCTTCATCCTTGAATTCTATTTTAATGCCATCCATTTTTCTCTCTCCTTATCCTGTCAATATGGTGCCTCTTACACTGTGATCTCTCAATAAACCTAATGATTTATGGACCTGTGTTCTCATTACCACAGTTAATGAATTCAACACATTTGGACTGCAAAGTTACATGGAACATTCTTTTTTTTTTAATCTTTAGATTTGTAACTCCTTTTATTTTATTCTTTTCTTTCTTTCTTTAAAGTTGTGGGGTAAAATTCAGGGTTAAGTATACAAATGGTCATTGGGTAGGTAAAGTTTGGGTCTCACTTTGGTCCCCACTTCACCTGGATTGAGATCAGGTAAGCTTATTTATGAGGTGTGCCCCCCTCCCTCCCCTGGCAGTTTCCCACTACTGCCAATCCCTTTCTTACAGCATTGTGATCATTGTTCAGGATCTACTTATGAGTGAGAACCTGTGGTATACTCAGCTCTTTGTTTCTGTGATAGATCACTCAGTATGATAGACTGTAAGTCTGTCCAAGTTGCTGTGAAGTTCATCATCTGAGCATCCTTCCTGCAACCATGATATACACAGAGTATCATATAGGTTGACACTTTATAAAGACATGAACAAAATTTCATAGAAACAGAGGCATACCCCCACACACATATAGCAAGGGGACACGGGATAGGAGTGCCTGGGAGGAAAGGGGAGAGAGAATCATCCAAATGATGTGATCTAGGCTGATCTTGGTACTGCTAAGTGGAAGGGAGGACGAGAACACAGAGGGAGGAAAGAGGAAGATGGAAGGAAAAAGAAAGAACAAAGAAGTTTATCTAATAGAAGCAAATGCAAGGAAACACGGCAGGCTTTACTTCTCTTCTTACAACCCTTGGGGATTCCCATGAAACACTTGCTGAGTTACTTCCTCCTCCATTACCCTCCCTCCACTAGAGCTTGTTTATGATGTGACTACATTCGAAAAGTTCTACAGAATGAAAAATTTGGGGAAGGGCGAGGGGGGCTCCGGAGTTCACTTTGGATCCCCTGCCGTATCCCACTGACTATTCCTGAGAGATTGCCTTGGAAAGGCCTCCAACATTCCCTACATCCTTTCCTCTTCCCGACCCGTCCAAGACAGGCCCAGCTTTCTCCTACCCCCACCAGTGCCCCCATTAAATTATGTGGCCCCTTTGTGCAAATTTGGAAACAGGTAACCCATTTGGGCAGATTAAATTAGACAAAAGTACCCAACCCTCGACAGACACAGTCTCGCTGGCTCCCAGCCTGGCCACCAGAGCCCGTGCAGGATTTTGATTCTCCTCAGCCCCAAGGCTGTCACCATCGCTGTTATTCATAACATACCAAAGGAAAGACCGCAATAAGTGGAAGCAGGAAAAACAATTTGAGGAAGAACTTCCTTTTTTTTCTGCTTCCAATACTAAAGGAAACCTGAAGAATCCAAGTTTATAAACACTCCTGCTAAGCATCCCATTCCACTAATAAAGCGGATTCTTTCTGAACTTTAAGGAAACCACTCCACATCATCCTGGGATTCAGATGATTTTTGGCATGAAATATCAGGTTGGCAATTACAGGTATTTCATTCATATTGGTTCATTTATCCCCAATAACGCCTCTGTGTTTTATAATGAAAACCTCAACACAGGAACTCTCCTCCTAAGCCCATGCAGCTGGATGACAACTTAGATTCATGGTTCTGAGTCTGGTAACTGATTTTTCCTATTAGCTTCAAGGAAATATTTTCCCCGTTATTTTGAGTTTAGTACAGTTTAATATGGCTATTGCAATATATCACCCCCTCCTCCACCCCACTCCCCAAGCCATTTTTTGGCCTATTAGAAGCACCGTATTCCTTATTTAGTACTTGTAAATCCTTCCGTTGTATAGTCTGTATAAGTAACCCATGCAGTGTCTAGAACTAAGACCCACTTTATGGGCAGAAGGTAATACATTCTGACAATAACTAGTTAAACAGAAGTTTATTTTCCTTCCTCAAGGGCCAGAGTCCACATTGCAATCCTGCAGAGGAGAAATAAGGCCAAATAGCATATGAGGTTCTCAGTGTCTTATTCTCCCTCTGCTTCATCATTTGCTCTCTTTGGTACAGCCTGAGAAAAATCGTGAGGTCGGCAAAGTTTATCTTCTTAAGTTCTTTATGTGTGCTTTTCAGTGTTCTCCTCTGAGTCAAGTATCCAGGGCCTCCTTGCTACGAGCTGGCCCACTGCAGTGGCCTGGCCCAGCCCAGGCAGTCTTCTTAAGGTAATGGTTGCCTATCTAGTCAATCAACATGTTTTCGAGTTAAGTATTCTCTAGTTCTTCTTGATGCTGCATGCCTCCTCTGAGGTTGACATGGAAGGTTTTCTAGACTAGGAGTCAGCAAACTATAATCTGTGGATCAAATCTAGCCAGCAGCGTGGTCTTTTTTTAAAAAAATAAAGTTTTATTGGAGCACAGCCATACCTTACTTGTTTACATATTGTCTGTGACAGCTCTCACACTACAACACCAAATTGAATATGTTGTGTCCGAGATTATAGGAACAATAAAGCTTAAAATTACTGTCTGACCCTTTACAGAAAAAGTTTGCCAACCATGATCTAGACAACAGCCATTTCTCTGTTCCCTTTTTGGTGTATAGAATGCTAGTAATCTGGCATTTAGTAACCTAGAGCGGATTCCATTTTCATTGATATATCCTGCCTATTAACACATATGGGCACCACCTGCCATCTCCTCATTCAAAGGCATGGTTCCAATAGTAGAAACTTTAGGCTTCCTTCAAGGATGGGGTGATAATATGATTATAATAACTGGCCTGATTCCTGAACATACAATCCTGTAAACTTACTACTATGAACACGATCTGGTCCCAGTTTCCGGATTCCGTTCACATCCACATAGAATAAGAAGCCACGGGCTAGTTATTTACTGCTTTCATCTTTTTCCAGAATGATGAAGTGGGAAAATTGACTCTGTGGTCAGAAGGACCTGGGTTCTGTTCCAGGCTCTATGTTTTTTTGGCGAGGTGACTTTTGACTAGGTATTAACCTCTCTGGCTCTCAGTGTTCTCATCCCTAAAGAAAGTGTCTTGCATGTAGTTGCACCCCGTTTTTTTGTGGTTGTTGTTGTGTTTTTCAGAAACTTAATTCCTATCTCCTAAAATGTGTTGCTTTGTAGACCCCAATACTAATCCTTGGGTCAGCTGGAAGGTCAGAAGGAAGGATGTGGGGAAGAATGATATCACTTTCTGTTCAGCGATGCTAAGGGATAAAAATGCGATAAGTTAGAAGGGAATGTCTGGCACTTAGTACTTTTTCAAAGGACTAAATATGCCTTTTCTTCTTCCAGCTAGTTCTACTCTAATCTTGATACCTCTAATTCTTCAACAACCATGACTGGCCTTGAGTTCCTAAGACTAAGAATTTGCCTGCAGCCCTAGTTTCCTGCTAACTGCCTTACTTACCACTTAATCACACCACTAAGATACCCATTCCAGCCACCAAGATGGACAACCTCTGCTGACTCCCGATGTTCACCTACTCCTGCTCTGCTCAGGATCTGGACTTTATATAAACTTCTAAATCAATGATTTTAGGAAAGTTACCTGATGCTTCCTTTGGAGACCCAGATGGAAAGCCTTTCTTGGATCAGTATTCCTGTTTACCAATAATCAGCAACTATGAGTAATGTTCCAATGCCTAGTACTGGTCTGACCCAAGCTGGTCCCTCTACAACAGACTGAACCCTGCTTCTGAGACTTAGACCTACTGCTTTCTTTTGCTTTAGTTTCCCTGGGCCACCACCCACTTGACTCAGTTCTTACTGCCATATGTATGTGGTTTTTGAAATGAGAAATATGGATGTCGAGATGTTGAGTGAACAATATTGGCTGTAAATAGAAAGATGCATCCCTTTGTGAAGGGGCAGAATCTCCCCTGAAAGGTGACATCATTCTTAGTGCCCAGAGGTCTGCTTTCTGGAACACAAACCAGAATTTTTTTTTTTTTTTTGAGTTGGAGTCTTACTCTGTCACCCAGACTGGAGTGCAGTGGCCGCTCCTGGCCACCGCAGCCTCAACCTGTTGGGTTCCGGCGATCCTTCCGCCTCAGCCTTCCAAGTACTACAGACGCGTGCTACCATGCCCGGCTGATTTTTTTATTTATTGTAGAGATGAGGTCTCACCAAGTTGCCCAGGAGGGTCTTGAACCCGCAGGCTCAGGCAATCCACTCACCTCAGCCTCCCAAAATGCTGGGATTACAGGCTGAGCCACCGAGCCTGGCTACAAACCAGAATTTAAAGAGGTCCTCTTTGAGATGAGTGTGTGTGTGTGTGTGTGTGTGTGTGTGTGTGTGTGTGTGTGTGTACGCATATGTATCTGTGAGGAAGAGAGAGAGAGAGACAGACAGACAGACAGGATGGAGAGAGGTTGTTTTTAAGAATCCAGCAGTCAGATTTTCAGTGACAAGGATAACGACAGACAAAGGGAGTCTATGTAAGGTGATTATAAAAACCGCCCAATCTCCTTGGGGCTAGAGTCGATATTTCAAGACAGCAAGTTGAGAAGGTCAGTGCACGAGAGACACATTCGCTGCTATATCTTTAATCTAAAATAGTGCATCTTACAATAGGTGCTTAGTAAATATTTGCTGAGTAAATGAATGAATGAGAGAACAGCAAAGCCTGCAGTCTGGGAGCCAGCTTCTCTACTCTGAGGAACCATTTGACGTCATTGAAGGGTCTTGACTTGTGCAGGTATAAATATAAAAATCAGTTTTCAACTTTCCAGTAACTGCTACCATTGAGTATCAAGCTTCATTCTGGTTCTTTGGACTTAATCTCATTTATCTTAGAACTTGTGTCTCATATTTAACTCTGAGCTCCCTTCCTCTCGTTTTCCGCAGCTCCTTGGGATCTGCAGCCAGATGACTGAGGGTAAAATCTCATCTCTCACCCAATTCATAAACCAGCTTTCAACCGAGGGTCCTTACCGCTCTGTGACAGAGTAAGATGAAGGGGAAATGCTGCATGTGGTGACTCCTTTCATTGGTTGTTTTCATTTCTAGGTCTAATGTTGGATGCCATAGGTTCTAGCTGTGTGGTTGGCTTCTGAGCCTAGTTCTTTCACGGGGTACATGAGTTGTTTGGGGGAAGATCCCACTGTGGACTTTTGCTTCATAGACTCTGTATGAGTGATCCATCTCAGGCCTGACCTCTTCCTTGCCTTTTCCCAACCCTCCATCATGGCTAGTAGCTTTTGGGGGTTGCTTCAACTCCACTCATCTTCCTTGGTGTCCATGTGATCTACAGTGAACTCACATATGCTCAGCACATCAAATGGTGGGAATATAGGTCTCCTCTTCGCTGTCTCTACTCACAGCTTTGCCATCTTTCTCCATGTCCCTGCAGGACCAGAAAAAACTAATCCCCTGTCAAAGCAATTTTCGAGGGAGAGCTCAACACCAGTTCTGACTTAATGGGAGTGATGGTAGGGGGCTGTACAGGCACCCCTCCCCAATTTTTATAAAGGGGCCTGGAGAGCCCAAGCTGAATCACTTCTTGTATTAAAGGATACGTATCCTTGCTCTGTCATCTTTTTATGCCCCTTGATGATGAAGATACACAGCCAGTCTTTTTTTTCTGGTAGGCATAAGCACACTCACACCAAGAAATTCTTTGACCCTGCTCTGAAGAATTTGCTATCTTTCTTCCCAACAGAGTTCTATCTCCATTTGCTGTAGTAACCTCCCAGGGGTAAAAGAAACCTCAATAAATGTCATTCAATAGCTGGTTACCTTTGCAATCATTGTGGGTTTTTTTCCCCCACACTTTTTGTTTCCTTTGAATCATAAACTGGAAACTTTGTTCTAAGTTCCAGGTGGTCTTGGGAAATCAAGGAAAGAGATGTCATACTCGAGCTAAAATGTTCAAGGAAGAGCTGGTCCCTCTCTAGATGTCAGTAATGGAATCAAAATGAAACTTAAAGAAAAGAACTAACTCAAGAAAAGGCAGGCCTTTTTGTTATCTCTTCTCCCTGACATGATCGTCTTTCATAGCCAGATTTGAGAAGATCAGGTTTTTGTGGTAACTGTACCTCTCTGGCTAGCTGAAACTTAGGCCCCGGCTACTGAACAGTCTTCTCTGTTAATAGAATACAGGCTTCTTGGGAAACGCTCTCCATCAACAACTCTGCAGGTCAGCCTGGTCTTCTGATCGCTGTAGTTGGTTGAACTCTGCATCATTATATTATCTCAATTCTTTCCCTTGTTCTTGGCTTTTAGTAAGTTGTAATGGTGATTTTATGTGTCAACTTGACTGGGCCATAGGATCCCCAGATATCTGCTTAAACGTTGTTCCGAGTGGATCGAGGGTGTGTCTGGGTGAAACGAACATTTGTTCATCAGTAGACTGAGTAAAGCAGATTGTCCTCCCCCGTGTGGGTGGACTTTATCCAATCCACTAAAAATCTGAATTGAACAAAAAGGCAGATTAAGAGAGAATCCTCTCTCTCCCTCCCTGCCTGACTGTCTTTGAAATGGGACATCAATCTTCTCCAGTCCTGAGACTCAGAAATGTACTGACACCATGGGCTCTCCTAGTTACAGTCTTTCAAGATCTCAGACTGGAGCTATACCATCAGATCTCCTGGGTCTCCAAATTGCCATTGGTGCCAGGCTGAGCCAATGGGATGGGAGACAAAATGAAGTGTTTTATTTCAAGCAGAAGCCTTAAGAGTTAGCAGGTGACTTGCTATCGTCTCTTTTTCTTTTCCACTGATACTGGCAATAGCCAATAACAAGGCTATACTATCAGCCTGGACCTTGGAGAGAAGTTGTATGAGATAAAGCCACATTCACCCATGGCAGACATCTAACAGGAGAACTACAGAATCTGGGACTTCTCAGCCTTCCTAACTATGTGAGCCAAGTTTTATAGTAAATTTTATACAAATATATATATATATTAAATTATATGTATATATGTATGTATATTATGTATTATATATAATATATATATACTATTGGTTATATATATATTATATATATATATAATACATATATATTATATACTATTGGTTCTGTTTCTCTGTAGGACTCTGGTTAATACATCATTCTAATCTTTCAAATTTAGACTATTACAATTTACAGTTAAAGTAATCTTAAGGATCATCTGGTGTATCATTTTAAAAATAAGGCAACCAAGGGCTAGAAAGACTAAGGAACTCATCCACAATGTCCCAGTGCCAGTCAATTCACAGTTTCCTAAACATTGCCCTCCTCTACTTAACTTTTCCATTTATAACACATTGGCATCCTAACTTCTGATTTAGTTTATGTTCTGTGTCTCTGGTTTCTGTAAACAACCCTGGGAATGTCCAGGACAGCCTTCAGGCTGAGAGCCTGGGGTATGTGTCTCATTTTTACCTACCTAATTCATCTCATGAATTATTTCAAGAGTTGGTTGGCTGCTTCTTTAGCCTCTACTGCTGATGTTTCTTTTTCTTTTCTCTCCCCCCCTTTCCTTTTTTTTGTAGCATCTGTGACTTATTTTGAACAAAGAACTTAAAGAATTTCAAAGAATATGTTTAAAGCAGCTATTAACATGGCCCAAGTAATATATAAAATATTTAAAAACTAGCTCCATTTTAAAGAAAGTCTTTCTGAAGGGTATAGTCCTTGAAAGTTGAGAAATTCAGAACTGCTATCACCCCCCACCCAAAAACCAATAAAATATAACAAAGTACCTAAGGAGGCAAGCCACAGAAAAATATGCAGTAACATAAGCTTCCTCTAAAGAATTTCTCTGGATGGGGTGACTAGCTTGGTTCTTCCTTGATAACCTCTTTGATTGCCAGAGAAATTGAACTGGGATTTCTCAACTGATAACTGTCTTACTCTCCCATTTAGCATTGTCACTGGCCGGTTTATATTGGCTAGAAACTTTCAACATGAATTGTGATATAAGTTTTCATTTCTACCTTTGCCTGGAATTTCCTAATTCATGCATCATACCTAGTTTGCCTTGATGCCTGGAACCCACATCCTGGGCTTGCCATCCCCTCTCTCCATCCCCCACAGCCGAGGATGCAGCCTCTCTTTGAAAGGTCTCATTCTTTCAAGCCCAGTTCTGTATGTAATACAAAGCAGAATTCAAGCTCAATATTATTTTAGAGGTACTGTCAGTAACAAAGCCCTGTACGTTTAATTTGCTGATCCCAGCTCATCCTTAATTACATATGCTTCAGGAAGTAGGAGAAAAATCTAAATGGGATTACAGGAGCAGTGGATATTTGCAAAATAATAGGATTATATTACTGTTCCAGTATTGTTCTGCTTCTTTCTTGTGGGGTCCCTCTCTGAAGGAAGACCGTGTATAAATGTCTCCTTCCACTGAAGCCAGTCTGAGCCAATAGAATAGAAGCCAAAATGAAGTGTTTTATTTCAAGCAGAGGCCTTAAGAGTTTGAAGTGGCTTGCTTTTTCTCTTTTTCTTCTCCGCTGACACTGGCAATAGCCAATAAAAAGGCTGTTCCAGCATCAGCCTGGATCTTGGAGAGAAGTTGCATGAGATAAAGCTACATTCACCCATGGCAGACATCTGACAGGAGAAGGTAAGACACTTATATTTCTCAGTGTAGGGCACTGACAGTTTGGAATTATTTATTACCACATCATACCCTTGCATATCCTGATGGACACAGTGTTTTATACAGTTTTTTACTTACTTGTTTTTAATAGATTCACAAAGACTGAGCACTATTCTATACAAATTGCAGGTTGAGAGAATAGCCTCTATTATTTTAGAGAGATGGAAGGAAAATCAATATTTTTACAATGTAGTCACAAAATATATGAATTACTCTAGTGAGTGAATTAGAGGTAAGTGGAAATATTTTTAATCTTTGGAAACTGAAAGAAAATGTGCTGTCTTGTATGGAAAGTTCTAAATGTGGGAAAGGGTCTGACAATACATCATCCTAGAAGTTGTTCTGATAACTCAATGGAATTTAATAATAGTTATGAGCACAGATTCAGAAAGACCCTGATATTTTCCAATTTATCTGGGCTACTGCCTTGAAAGGGCCACATTTGCAAACCATCAATTTTTATACAAATGCAAACTATTATCATTATCTTTGGGTGCAAGTTCTGTTTACTGCAGGGCTATGGAGATTTCTTTCTTTCTTTCTCTGCTTCTCTCTGCCCTTTAATTGTTAGACAGGAGTCAGCTAATCAGGGAGAAATTTTTTTTTAAAAGAAGAATAAAAAGAAGCTAACAGAAAGTTTACTACCATAGTGTATAGTCAAAGGAAATTAAAATAAGTTCATATGAATTCACTGAATTCATTAATATATTTCATTTTTATGTCTTACTTTTATAAGTTTAAATGTTCTTAGACTGAATACAGAATTATGTCTAGATTTATGCTTGTAGATATATAGGCCATGTTAATTTCTCTCCAAATTTCATAAGTATATGAAAGAGTGTTTGCTAGAACATGATTGGCCCACAAGGCAAATGTGAGTACTGTCCTCCAACACAAAAATTATAAAGTTTTTTTTTTTTTAATTTAATCAAGACTGAGGATTGAAAGCAAAACAAATACAGGTATGAATACATAAAGATTGAAATTAAATTAGCAGTTGCATGTGGTGGGGAGAAATGGAGACGGAAGTTATTATTAGATCACTCTAGGGTATAATATTACTCTGTTAATGTTTGTGATTTTTAGATAAATTATTGACTTCTTTAAGCCTCACTCTCAGCTGTACAATGGAGTATATATTTCAGAGGGTTATATAAAAATTAAGTTAGATAGCATATAAGGTATTTAGCGCAAAACCTGGGATATAGTAAACATTCAATAAATGCTACTATAGTTTCATTTTTTGCTATAAAATTGGCATATACAATTTTATACAATACAATACCCAGTATGAAGGAAATGACATTTTTTTCATTCTACCCTTTAGAGCTTAAATTTATTTTTCTGGAGGTCAATTTAGCTAGATACAACGAATACCTTTAAAAAGCTAAAAAGAAAATATTACGGAGAATTCAACAACTTATTGTAGAAATTTAGCCTAAGAAAATCGTTAGCTATATCCAAAGATGCAAATACAAAGATGCTCCTTGAATGATTGTTTGAACATGGAAAAAATTGAAAGTGACTAAAATATTCAGTAGTCATAGACGAATTTAATAAATTATAGCATATCTATACAGTGAAACACTAAACTTCCATTAAAATGATAATGCCGATTGTTGTTTATTATTCCTAGCAAAATCTTTATAATATATTGCTAAGTGAGAAAAATAAGGTTACTTAGCAATATATGTCACTTTCTGATAAGAAAATTAATATGCATACTTGCATTAAAAGTCTGAAAGAAAACACATTAAAATATAAACAGTTGTATTATCTTTGGGTTACAGAATAATAGCTAAGTTTTATTTTCTTTTTTATATTAAAGAAACATTTAAACATGACCATGTAAAAGAAATAACATATGAACTAAGACCATGAGTTCTGAACTCAGACTGCCTGGTTGCAAAGCTTGGCGCTGTTACTTTCTAACTTACTTACACCTAAGTTTCCTCATCTATTGTGAGAAATGAATCAGATATTTTATTAAGATATATATTTTTTTCAATTGGAGTCTCTCTCTGTCGCCCAGACTGGAGTGCAGTGGCCGCTCCCAGCCACCGCAGCCTCGTCTGCTGGGCTCCAGCGATCCTTCTACCTCAGCCTTCCGAGTAGCCGGAACTACAGGCATGCGCTACCACGCCTGGCTGATTTTTTGATTTATTGTAGAGATGAAGTCTCGCTGCCCAGGCGGGTCTCGAACCCGCGGACTCAGGCAATCCACTCACCTCAGCCTCCCAAAGGCGCAGGATTACAGGCTGAGCCACCGAGCCTGGCTATTAAGATAATGGAAAGGAGTTGTAAAATGTAACTTTATCAAAAATGTTCATGATGTAACATTAAATAAAAAAATAGAAGGTTATAACTCTAGAAAACAATTTACTGCTAAGACAGACTATCAGACTATGGATAGTGTATGACCATATGGACAAAGTCTGAAATAGAAAAGAGAAAAATAAGCCGGGCTCGGTGGCTCAGCCTGTAATCCCACGCCTTTGGGAGGCTGAGGTGAGTGGATTGCCTGAGCCCGCGGGTTCAAGATCCGCCTGGGCAGGCGAGACCTCATCTCTACAATAAAAAAAAAAAAACTAGCCGGGCGTGGTAGCGCGCGCCTGTAACTCCGGCTACTTGGAAGGCTGAGGCGGAAGGATCGCCGGAGCCCGGCAGGTCGAGGGCCGGGAGCGGCCACTGCACTCCAGCCTGGGCGACAGAGTGAGACTCCGACTCAAAAAAAAAAGAAAAAGAAAAGAGAAAATAAAAGCAATTGTTGTGGTATTATCATGTATTGCTTATTATTAAAATGTTCCTTTATTGTTTACTTATATATAAAAATAGCTCTTTATTGTTTGCATGTGTAATATATATATATATATATATTTATTTTTTTTTTTTTTTTTTTTTTAAGTCAGAGTCTCACTCTGTCACCTAGGCTAGAATGCAGTTGCATGATCACAGCTCATGGCGGCCTCAACATCCTGGGCTCCATGTCAGCATTCTAAGTAACTGGGACTACAGGCATACACCACCATGCTTGGCAATTTTTTTTTTTTAATAGAGACGAGGTGCTTGCTATGTTGCCCAGGCTGGCCTTAACTCTTGAGCTCAAGTAATTCACCTGCCTTGCCTCCCAAAGTACTGGAATTACAGGCATGAGCCACTGTATCTGGACTGTTCTTATAATGTTTATGTAATATTTTTATTGTTGGAAAAAAAACAAATTCATCGAGACCCTACTCCTAAATCTTAATTTCTCTTTTTAAGTTGTTAGATTATTTGCTTGAAGATGCTCTTTGCATATGAAGTAATTCTCTTAACTGGACGTATAAGCACTCTCTTAGTTCCCACTTCTTGCATAGGAATCACAACAGGCAAACCAAGCAGTGATTCTATGTAAACATAATATTTAATAACCCCAGGGCTCATCATGGAACTAGTGATGCCCTCACTTTATATTATACAATAAATCACATTCATTATAGGAAATAAATAGAAAATATAAAGTACAACAACAAAAATCACCTATAAGCTCAGTATCCAGAATAATCTTTGTATATATCCTTTCAGATGTTTTTACAATGTATCTATAGGAACTTTGAAAAGTGAGCAAGTGGTGGAACTACACTGCTATATCGTTTTGTTTCCCGCTTTGCTCATGTTGTAATAAACATGCATCGACTCTTCTATGCTACTATTTATACTGATACATAGCATTTTGTTTTCTAGATATCCAGAATCCTTATTGCTAAACTTTAGATTCCTTCTAGTTTTCCATATTTGTACATATATATTGCTTCAGTGAGCATGGTTAAACATGTACTTTTGTTCACATTTCTAATTATTTCTTAGGATAATTCCTGGAAGTAGAATTGCTGGGTCAAGAGGTATATATAGTTTAAAGGTTGGATCAAAGGAAATATACCTTTTTAAAGACTATGGCCAAAATATCCTTTGGAAAGTTTGTCAAAGTCATGTAAAACAGTATCTGTTTCTCTACAGTCTCACTCGATGGTGGATTTTTTTTTTGTATATGTGTCTGTATGTGTGTGCTTGTGCATATGTGTGTCTCTAATGACAATCTAATAATATCAAGGAAAAGATATGTACTTCACTTTATTTTACTTCACTTACAAAATATGAGGCCAATACCTGGAAATGGGCAGTATAATGAGTTGGGCAATTTCTATTAGTGGAAAACAAATAAAACTGGACAAAATTATTCAAAACAGTCATTTCAGGCACTGGAGACAGCCAAAATTGGCAATAGCTTGATCAATGTTTATCCATTAAAAAACGGCTTCTATATTAAGGACTGTGAACTTAGGGTATTCTTATTTGAAAGTGTCTCCATCCCCTTCAATCTTGGCTGACAAAAATCCACAGCTTTGTCCATTGAAGATGGCAGACTTGTGTTGGGGCAGGTGACAGAGCAGCTACAAGAGAGGATTTAAGAAGTAATAACAAGGTATAGAAGTGCTATGTTAGTAAATTATCCATTTTAAACACACATATATACATACACGCACGGTGTGTGTGTGTGTGTGTGTGTGTGTGTGTGTGTGTTTGTATGACTGAAGGCTAAACATCTTATTGACACAAATGGAAACTGCACTGGCCTGACTGATTATAATATACACCCAGTTGCTGATTGGCTGACCACTAAGTCACACGGGTACAAGGAGATGCTTAGAAAGTTGTGCTGAAATAAAAAGCAAGAAAAAGGAAACTAAGAATAAACATCAGGAGATGCATCCCTGGAGGAGGAGATTTTATTTCAAACAATTGTTAGTAAATCAAATTGCCTACAAAACAAAGCAAAACAATAACAACCCGCAAAATACAAGATAGAATTCAGAATTGATACAATCTACAACATCCACATTTTGAACAAAAGTTGCTAAGTATTTAAAGAAAAAATAAAGTATGACATTAAAAAAATATATTTCAAAAGAAACGGACTCCAAGTTGTCCCATATGTTGAACATAGCAAAAACTTCAAAGCAGCTATTACAAATATGTTCAAAGACTTAGAGAAAAATATCCTTAAAGAATTAAAAAGAAACACACTAGCTGAACACACAGAGAATGCCCACAAAGAAAAAGAAATTTTAGCCGGGCTCGGTGGCTCAGCCTGTAATCCCGCGCCTTTGGGAGGCTGAGGTAAGTGGATTGCCTGAGCCTGCGGGTTCGAGACCCGCCTGGGCAGCGAGACCTCATCTCTACAATAAATCAAAAAATCAGCCGGGCGTGGTAGTGCATGCCTGTAATTCCGGCTACTCGGAAGGCTGAGGCGGAAGGATCGCTGGAGCCCAGCAGGTGGAGGCTGTGGTGGCCGGGAGCGGCCACTGCACTCCAGTCTGGGCGACAGAGTGAGACTCCAACTCCAAAAAAAAAAAAAAAGAAATTTTAAAAATAATAAAATAGAACCCCTAAATCTGAACTTCAAATCAACACCAGATTTGAGGACAAATAAGAATCTGTAAACTTTTAGATGAATAGAAAGGATTCAATCTGAAGAATACACAGAAAAAAATATTAAAGAAAAATGAACACAGACCTGTGGCATTTCAGCGTGCATGTCATCAAAGTCTCAAAGGAGAAGATAGATTAAAAGAGGCAGAAAATATTTTTTCTTTAAAAACATTTGAATAAAAATGTCTGAAACTTAACAAGCATTAAAATATGAACTAAGTTAAATTAATTATATAATTAACTAATATAAATGAACTACTCAACTAACTAAATTAACTAATATTAACTAAGACGTTCAACACATTCCAAATATTAAAAATAAAAACAATGTTTTGTCTGACATGGCAGTCAAAATGTTAAAGGCAACAATTAAGAGACAATTTTTAAAGCACAAGGGAAGAAAAATATACAGACATATCTCATTTTATTGTGTCTTGCTTTATTGCACTTTGATATTGTGTTTTCCATGAATTAAAGGTTTGTGGCAACCTTGCATGAAGCAGCCCTATCGGTGCCATTTTTCCAACAGCATGTGCTCACTTTGTATCTCTGTGTCACATTCTGGTAATTTTCAAAATATTTCAAACTTTTGTATTATTATATCTGTTATGGTGATCTTTGATGTTACTATTGTAATTGTTTTGGAGAACCACAAACCACATACATATGAGATGAGAAATTGAACTTAATTGATAAATATGTGTTCTAACTGCCACACTAACCAGCTGTTCTCCCATCTCTCTCCCTCTCTTTAGGTCTCCCTGTTCCTTGAGATATGCAATATTGACCAGATGGCTTTCCAGCAGAACTCTACATAACATACAAAGAGAGCTAATACCAATCATATTGAAAATATTCCACCATAACCAACTAGGCTTCGTTCCCAGAATACAGGGTTGGTTCAATATCTGCAAGACCATAAATGTAACTCAATACATCAACAGATGTAAAAGCAAGAACCACGTGATAATGTCATTTGACACAGCAAAAGCTCTTGACAAAATCCAGCATCCTTTCTGGATAAAAACCCTTGAACACCTAGGAATGAAGGGAACATACCTAAAAATAGTAAGAGCCATTTACAATAAACCCACAACCAACATATTGCTAAAGAGACAGAAATTGGAAGTATTTGCCCTGAAAACTGGAACAAGACAAGGCAGCCCACTCTCACCCCTCCCGGTCAACATGGTGTTGGAAGTCTTAGCCAGCACAATCAGACAATAGAAGGAAATTAGTGTTATCCAAGTAGGAAAAAAGGAAGCTAAGTTATCCCTCTTTGCTGTTGATAATGATCCCATACCTTTAAAACCCAAGGGAATCTGTCAAAAGACTCCTTGCACTGATAAAGGAGTACAAAATCAAAGTGCAAAAGACAGTCACATTTTTATACACAGGCCATAAATAGGCAGAGAATCAAATAAAAAGCACAATCCTTCACAATAGCCACAAAGAAATGAAATACCTTGTCATCTTCCTAATCAGAGAAGTGAAAAACTTTTACAATGAAAACCACAAAACGCTACTCAAATAAATCAAAGAAGACACAAATAATTGGAAACATATTCCATACTCATGGATTGGAAGAATCAATATTACTAAGATGTCCATCCTACCCAAGGCAATCTAAAAATTCAACACATTCAAGACAATGCCAACATCATTAAATTACCAACATCATTCTTCTCAGACCTGGAAATAATAATACAGAAATTCAAATGGAAACATAAACCACCACGAATAGCCAAAGAATACTCAGCAAAAGAAACAAAGTGGGAGAAATCACACTCCTGGACTTTAAACTTTATTATTAAGGCTACAATAATTGAAACAGCTTGGTATTAGTACAAGAACAAGTATATAGACTAATGGAACAGGATAGAGATTCCAGAAACAAAACCCCATTTTCTCAAACAACTCATCTTCAACAAACCCTCCACCACCAATCACTGGGAAGAGGAGAACCCATTCAGTAAATGGTGCTGGTAAAACTGGCTGACCACATGCAGAAGAAAGAAACAGGACCCCTACCTATTACCAAACACAAAATCAAATCTAAATGGATCAAAGACCTAAATGTAAAACCTCAAACTATAAGAATCTTAGAAAATTTAGGAGACACTCTTACAGAAATTGGAACTGGCAACCAATTCCTGATCAAAATCCCAAAAGCCCATACCATAAGAGATAAGATTGACAAGTGGGACCTCATCAAACTGAAAAGCTTCTGTAAAATAAAATAAACCATTAAGAGAATGGGAAAAATATTTGCCAACTGCATATCTGACAAAGGCCTAACATCCAAGATCTACAAGGAACTCAAGCGTGCCAAAGAGAAAAACACAAACAGCTCTATTAAAAAGTGGGCAAAAGATATGAATAGACACTTTCCAAAAGAAGACATATGAGCAGCTAACAGATACATGAAAAAATGATCAGCCTCACTAATCGTCAAAGAAATGCAAACCAAACCACACTGAGATACCACCTAACTTCAGTCATGATGGCCATCATCAATAACTCAAAGAACAACAGATGCTGTAGAGGATGCAGAGAAAAGGGAACACTTCTACAGTGTTGGTGGCAGTGTAAACTAGTACAAACTGTGTGGAAAACAGTGTGGTGATTTCTAAAAAATATTAAAAATATATAAAAATTGACCTTCAATATTACCCAGCGATCTACCAGAGGAACTCAAATTATTCTACAAAAAGATACCTGTGCATGCATTTTTATTGCAGCACAATAGCTGCTATAAATATGATTCCTCTGATGAATCTGGGCAAAGTAAATTGAATGCCTTTTGGAAAGGATTCACCATTCCAATTAAGACCATTCATACAAAGTCAAAATATCAACATTACTAGGAATGTGAAAAATATTGATCCTAACCCACATGGATGTCTTTGGGGAGTTCAAGATTTCAGCAGAGGAAGATTTCTGCAGATATGATAAAAATAGTAAGAGAAATAGAAGTGCAACCTGAAGATGTAACTGAATTGCTGCAATCTCATGATAAACTTGAATGCATGAGAAGTTACTTCTTATGGAAGGGTAAAAAAAGTCATTTTTTGATATGGAGTCTACTCCTGGTGAAGATGCTATGACCTTTGTTGAGATGACAAAAGGAGTTTAGATTATTCTATAAACTTACTTGATAAAGCAGTGGCAGGGTTTGAGGAAAGTATCACTGCAAATAGCATTGCATGCTATAGAGAATTTTTTTGTGAAAAAGTCAATTAGTGAGACAAAACTTCATTGTTTCATTTTAAGAAATTGCCACAGCCACCTCAACCTTCAGCAACCATCACGTGATCAGTCATTAACCATCAATATTGAGGGACAGCCCTTTACCACCAAAAAGATTACAACTTGCTGAAGGTTTAAATAATTGCTAGCATTTTTAATGATAAATAACATTCTAAAATTAAGGTATGCATTCTTTAGACATGATATTGCATACTTGATAGACTACATTACAGTGTATACACAACTTTTATATACAACAAGAAATCAAAAAATTTGTTTGACTTACTTGTGATAGTCATGTTAATGTGGTAGTCTGGAATTGAACTCACAATATCTCCAAGGTATGCCTGTATTGTATACAGGGGAACGATGGTATGACTAAGAGCTAATTTTTCACCAAAAACAATGGAGGCCAAAAGACATTGGTATGACGTACACAAAGTGCTTACAAATAAAATAGATGTTAAACAAGAATTTTTTTTTAAATTTTAGAGTCATGGAGTACATGTGAGGATTTGTTACATAAGTATATTGCATGAAGATGAGGCTTGGGCTTCTGATAAGTTCTCCCTACTCCAGTAGTGGGCACAGTATCCAATGGGTGGTTTTCTATCCCTTATCCCCACTCCCTCCCTCTTTAGCAGTACCCAGGGTCTGTTGCTTCCATCCTTGTACTCAAAGTATAGTGCCCACTTATGAGTGAAAACATGTTTTTTGTTTCTGTGATGATTCACTTAAAATGATGATCTCCAGCTGCATCCATGTTGCTGCAAAGGATGTGATTTTATTCTTTTTATGACTGCATAGTATTCCATAGTGTATGTCTACTACATTTTTTTATATGGCCAATAGGCATCTGGGTTGATTCCATGTTTTTGCTATTGTGAATAGTGCTGCAATAAATGTATGTGTGCAGGTATCTTTTTTGGAGAACAATGTGTATTCTTTTGGATATCTTCCCAGAAGTAGGATTGCTGTGTCAAAGAGTAACTCTATTTTTAGTTCTTTGAGAAATCTTCAAAATGCTTTCCACAAAAGTTGAACTTGTTTATATTCCCACCAACAGTGTATGAGCATTCCCTTTTCTCTGAAGCCTCGCCAACATCTGTTATTTTTTGACTTTTTAATGATAGCCATCCTGACCAGTGTGAGATGGGATCTCATTGTAGTTTCAATTTGCATTTCTCTGATGATCACTGATGCTGAGCCTTTTTTCATATGTTTGTTGGCTGCTTGTATGCCTTTCTTTGAATGTGTCTGTTCATATCCTTTGCCCACTTTTTAATGGGCTATTGGGGGTTTTTCCCCCTGTCATTCATTTGAGTTCTTTATAGATTCTGGGTGTTATGCCTTTGCCATATGCACAGTTTGCAAATATTTTCTCCCATTCTGTGGATGTCTCTTTACTGTCTTGATGGTTTATTTTTCTGTGCAGAAGATGTTTAACTTGATAAGATCCAACATGATAAGATCCAACATTTTATTTTTTGCAGCATTTACTTTTGAGGACTTGGCCATGAATTCATTGTCTAGGCCAATGTCTAGGAGGGCGTTTCCTAGGTTTTCATCTAAGATACTTATAGTCTGAGGTTTCACATTTAAGTCCTTGATCCACCTTTAAAAAGTTTTTTTTCAGGTGGGGTCTCACTCTGTCACTCTGGCTGGAGTGCAGTGATATGATCACGGCTCACTGCAGGCTTAACCTCCTGGGCTCAAGTGATCCTCCCACCTCAGCCTCTTGGGTAGCTGGGTCTACAGGTATGTGTCACCATTCCTGTCTAATTAAAAAAATTTTTTTTGTAGAGATGAGGTTTCATTATATGCCCTAAGCTGTTCTTGAACCCTTGGGCTCAAGCAATTCTCCCACATGGCCTCCCAAAGTACTGGGATTAAAGGCATGAGACACCACATGCATCCCTTGATCCATTTTGATTTAATTTTTGTATATGGTGCTAGGTTGGGGTTCAGTTTCATTCTTCTGCATGTAGTTAGCCAGTTTTCCCAGCAAAATAGGGTTTCCTTTCCCCAGTGTTTGTTTTTGTCAGCTTTCTCAAAGATGAGTTGATTGAAGGACTGTGGTTTTATTTCTGGATTCTCTACGCTGTTCCATTTTAACCAAAAATTCATAGTCATTAAACTGATTGTTGAAAGAAGGTGAAATATTGACATTTACTTATAGGACAATTTGATGCTGATAGACCTATGTTACAAGATATGTTGAAGGGATTTCTCAAAATGAAAGGAAATGACAAAAAGTGTTACTTAGATTCATAGGTAGAAATGAAGAGCACCAGCAATATATACAGTTGACTCTTGAATAATACGCAGTTGAACTGTGCAGATCTACTTATACATGGATTTTTTCAACCAATGGCAGATCAAAAGTTCAATATTCATAAAGTGTGAAACCTCCATAAATGAAGGGCTGACTTTCCTCTATGGGGATTCCTCAGGACCAACTGTATGACTTATGTGTAGGTTTTAGTATACATGGGAGCCCTGGTAACAACTCCCTGAATATACTGAGGGATGGCTGTATAATATTTGTTTCCTTTGATGATTTTAAAGGACATATTATTGTTTAAATTCATAATTTAAACACTGTACTGTCAGGTTTATTAAACTTATAGAGAATTCACATAAATAACAAAAATAATACAAAGTTGAAGAAAGAGCTATTTTGGTGCAGAATATCTTTACTTTACTAGAAGTTAGTTATTATTAACTTCAAGTAGATTATTATGAACTAAGAATGTGAACTGCAATCCCTACATCAAAAAACCCTCAAAGTATTATAGATACAATGTCAATGAGAGAATCAATATGGTATATCAAAAATATTTGTTCTATAAAAACCAACAATATAAAGGAGGAAAAGAAGGACAAAAAAGAGAATTTAAAAATGCCAGGGTTAGATCTTACCATATCAATAATAACATTAAAGTGTGAATCAAATAAATATTCCAAGCAAAATGTAGAGTTTATCAGGCTTGACTTTTAAAAAGCAGTGTTCAAGCATATATGTTGGCTACAACAGATGTATTTTAAATTTATAAAAACATAGATAAGTGAAAGGATGGAAAAACATATACAAAGGATAAGCATAAGATTGGAGACACTATATTAATATCAGACAAAATAGACTTTAAGTCTCAAAATATTGCTGGAGAAAAATGAGAAATATTTTATAATGATGAAGGATAAAACAAAAATATACAAATTATAAATATATATAGTATGCAAAAACAGGGTTTCAAAACAAATAAAACAAAACAAAATTGAAATGAAAAATAGATGTCAACAATTCTAGTTGAAGATTTCAATCCTTTTTTTAAGCTATGGATAGAACAAGTAGATGGTCAAAAAGGTACAGAAGATTTTAAAGCTCAATAAGCCATGAGCTGATATCTATTAAAACTCCAAGTAGCAACAAATAGATATTTTTTTCAAGTGCACATGGAACATTCACCAGCATAGATCATATTCTAGGCCATTAAACAAGTCTCAATATATTTTAAAAGGCTGAAATTATTTCTCTAACCACTATAGAAGTCAATTAAAATCAGCGACAATTAATCTGGGAAATATGCACATAATTCCACAATTCAAAATAACCCATGGGTCAAAGAAGAAATAAGAAAATATACTAAACTGACTGAAAATAAAACAACAAATCAAAATTCATAGAATGCAGCTAAAAATGGAGATTTTGAGCCTTAAATGTTTAATATTTATGGGGATATTCAGAGCCTTAAATGTTTACATAATTATGGGGAGATTTAGAGCCTTAAATGTTTACATTAGAAAATCTAAAGGAATCCAAAGGAAAGTCACTAGAACTATTAAGTGAATTTAGAAAAGTCGCAGGCTACAGGGTCAGAAAACAAGTCATTTATATTTCTACTTAGCTATGGTCAATCTGAAAATAAAATTTTTGAACTGTTTATAATACCACTAAATAATTTTAAAAACTGAGGAATAAATTTGAATAATAATGTAAAATACTCAAACACTAAAACATCTGCAAATCATTGCTGGAATAAATAAATGAATACCTAAAAACAGTGAGAAATACTATGTTCATGAATTGAAAGATTCAATATTGTTCATTTGGCAGTTCTTGCCAATACAAATTTCAGTGGAATTAAAAAGAAAACTTCTTTTGAGAGTTAAACAAGCCGACTAAAATTTACATGAACAGCTCCAGGCCTACCCTGGTCCCAGACAATCTTCATGGGTCCCAGGTTCCAGGTTAGCCCACACCAGTGCCAGACCATCCCCTATAGTGCCAAATTTTAGACCAGCACCCAAGGACTCAGAGTACAGGCCCACCCCAGCATCAGAGTAACACCAGCAGATTCCAGGTTCCAGGATGGCCCCTGCAGACCAAAAGTCCAGTCCAGCACCTCAGGTATATGTTCCAAGCTCATCAAGTACCTGGTTAGCAACCATAGACCCAGGTTCCAGATTGCCTCTGTAGACTTAGGCTCTAAGCCAGCCTATGGACCCAAGAATTAGGACCATAGATTCAGGCTCCAGGCCCACCCAAGCACCAAGATGGCCCCTTTGGCCAAAGGGTCCAGGACAGCACTCACAGATCCAGGCTCCAGGCCCACCCCATTGCCATTTATGAAATGTACAAGATGACCCGCCAAAAATTTCTGGACAGGCAAATTAGTGAGTGGTTTTTCCTGTCAAAGCCAATCTGGAAAGGCTGGAAGAGGTGCCTACTTCTTCAAATGCACAGATACCAAGGCAAGGCCATAGGATCACAAATAATCAGGGAAACATGACACCATCAAAAGATAAAAACAAATCACCAGTAACTGACTCTTAAGACTAGAAGTCTACAAAGTCAGATCATTGAAAATACAGTTGACACTTGAACAACAGATTTGAATTGTACAGGTCCGCTTATGTAAATTTTTTTCAACAAAACATGGATTGAAAATACATTATTCATGGAATGCATAAACTTGCATATGTGAAGGACTGACTTTTAATATACACAGGTTCTGCAGGGCAAACTGTGGGATTTGAGTATGTGTGGATTTGGGTATAAGTGAGTGGTCCTGGAACCAATTCCTCATGTATACCATGTATAATAATCTTAGAGAAGCTCAGAAAGCTAAAAGAGAACATAGGCAACTAAGTAAAACCAGGAAAATAATACATAAACAAAAAGGAGCCCAATAAAAAGACCAAAGTCATAAAAAAAGCCATTCTAGAGCTAAAGAACACAATGACTGAACTGAAATTTTTAATGGTATGCTTCAACAGCAGACTTAATGAAACAGAAGAAAAAAATTAGTGAACTCAAATATATGTCATTTGAAATTATTCAAAGAAACAAAGATAAAAAACAAAGGAGTGAAAAAAACCTATGTAACTTCTAAGACACAGTTAAGCATTATAAGAATCTCAGAAGGATCAGAGAAAAATAAAGGGGAAGAAAGCTATTTAAAGAAATAATGATAAAAACCATCCCAAATCTGGAGAGGAAAATGAACATCTAGGGCCATTAAGCCCCTGAAATCCCCAAATGGATTAATTATAAAAAGATCTTCACCTAAAAAGATTATAATCAAATACTCAAAATATAAAGACAAAGATGCAATTTTTAAAGCAGAAAAAGCAAAGCAATAGTCACATACAAGGGAATATCCATAAGCAGATTTCTCAGCAGAAACATTGTATCCTGGGAAGACTGGGATGATATATTCAAAGTACTGAAAGGAAAATAACTGTTAATGAAGAATACTATGCCAGGTAAGACTGTGCATTAGAAATGAAAGAGAGATAAGGATTTTCTCAGACAAACAAAATCTGTGAAGGTTTATCATCACTAGACTTTCCTTACAAGAAACGCTACAGGGAGTTCAAGTTGTAATAAAAGGATATCACTCAACAATCAGAAACATATACAAGTATAGAACCCACCACTGTAAAAGTAAGAATATGGTGAAATTCAGAACACTCTAATAGTGTAAAGGTAGTACATAAATCAATCACTTTTTACTCTATTATAAAGGTATAATAACAAAAATACTAAGATAACTATAATTACAATAATTTGTAAATAAATGCACAATATATAACAGGTGAAAATTGTGAAACCAATAACATATGACTTGGGTGAGGAGAGAATTAAATTGTAGGGTTTTTGTACACAGTTGAAGTTAGGTAATTATCAGCTCAAATAGACTGTTGCAGATATTAGATTTATGTAAGTCTCATGGTGACCACAAAGAAAAAACTTGTAGTAGATACACAAAAGATAAAGGAATTAAAACATGTGACTGCAAAAATAGCCATCAAATCACAAAGGAAGACAACAAGAGAGGAATAGAATGAAGGAACTATTTGTTCCTTCAGTAATAATTAGCAGTCAGAAAAACAATGACACAATGGCAACAGTTAAGCCCTTAGTTATCAATAATTATTTTAAATGTAAATGAATTAAGTTTTCCAGTGACAAGACATAGAATGGTTGAATGTATTAAGAAACCCCCCAAAACCACAATCCCACTACACGTTGCCTTCAAGAGGCTCACTTTAGATTTAAGGACACACAGCTGAATGTGAAGGGATGGAACACAACATTCCATGCAAATGGTAACAAAAAGAGAGCAAGGGTGGCTATATCTACATCGGACAAAATAGACTTTAAGTCAAAAACTTTCACAAGATACATAGAAGGTTACTATATAACGGTGAAGAAGTCAATTCATCAATAGAATATATTATATCTATGTACTCACCACAGAAGCACCTAAAAATATTTAAACAAAATATTAACAGACCTGAAGGGAGAAACAGATAGCAATATAGTACTAATAGGGGACTTCAATACCTCATTTTAAATAATAGCTAGATCAAGCAGACAGGAAATCAGTAAGGAAACAGTGGGCTTGGGCAAAACTATAGACTAAACTAACCTAATACACATATACAGAACATTCCAGCCTACAGCACCAGAATTCATAATATTTTCAAGTGCTCATAGAACATTATCCAGGATAGAACATATATTAAGCCACAAAGCAAGTCTTAACAAATTTTAAAAGGCTGAAATCTTATCAAGTATCTTTTCTACCCACAATAGAAGGAAACTAAAAATCAATAACAAGAGAAATCTTGGAAAACTCACAAATATATGGCAATTAAACAACATGTTCCTAAACAACCAATGGTTAAAGAAGAAAGGAAGAGGGAAATTTTAAAATCTTGAGACAAACAAAAATGGACACCCCATACACATTAATTTGAGATAGATCAGAGATTCAAACCTAACAACAGAAACCATAAAACGTCTAGAAGAAAACGTGTAAAAAAAAATCTAAGAAAACTTGGGTTAGGCCAAGATTTCTTAGGATGCATAAGTAAATAAATCATAAAAGGAAAATACTTATATATTAGACTTCATCAAAAAATACCATTAACAGTATAAAATGACAAACAACGCGATCAAAAAATACCATTAACAGTATAAAATGACAAACAACGCATGGGGAGAAAACATTTGCTAAACATATATCTGACAAATAATTCTTTTCTAAAATAAATAATAAAACTTTGCAACTTAATAATATAAAGACAAACACCCCCCAAAAAAGGGGCTGATAGATCTCACAAAACAACTCACTAAAGAAAATATGCAAGTGGCAAGGCAAATAAGCACAGTGAGATCTCAGTTCACACCCACTAGAATAACTAAAAGAAAAAGATGTTTGGTGAGCATGTTGATAAATGAGAATATTCATACATTATTGGTGGAAATGCAAAATGCCACATTCACTTTGGAAAACAGTTGAGTAGTTCCATATAAAGTTGAATATACACTTATCATAAGACCCAACTATCCTACTCCTAGGTATTTGCCCAAGAGAAACAAAAACATGCTTACATAAAGACCTACATATACATATACACTATTATGCAGAGCAGTTTTATTCATAATAGTCTCGAACTGGAAATAGCACCAAATGTCTATGATTCATTGATGAATTAACACATTGTGGTACATTTATACAATGAAATACTACTCAGCAATAAAAAGGAATGGGCTACTGATACATGCAAGATCATCAATGGCCCTCAAAAACATCATGCTATGTGAACTGTTAGACATAGATATAGGTCATCTAATTTTATTTATGAAAAATTCTAGAAAAGGAAAATCTGCAGTAACAAAAAAGCAGAACAGTAGTTACCTGGGGTAGGATCCCTGAGATGGGAGTGGGTGGGAAATGACTGCTAAGTAGAAGATACCTTTCTGTGTTGATGAAATTGTTCTGAAACTTGATTGTGGTTGGTGGTAGTTGGGTGACTATATATATTTACCAAAACTCACAGAACAGTACACTTAAAATAGGTTAATTTTATTGTATGTAAACTAAACATCAATAAAGCCGTAAAATAAATGAGCATGAAAGTATGCAGAAATGCTGTGAAAAACAGCTTTTATAAATTTATAAAAAGTTATATGCACAATAACGTAAGTGAACAAGCTCTCTCTCATTTTATCCCTTTTAACTTCATGATTAGAGGCAACGACTAAGAGGTCTTTTAAGATTAGTTTTTACTCTTTCTCTAAATACTCCCAACTGAATAGTATGGCTCCTCCATATAAAATACCAAACACAAATTCTGCCCAGATGAACAAAAGATGTATTGTCTTCAAACCATTGGGTTGGCTTTCTTAACTTTTACTTTAGATATCCAAGCTTAAAAGCAACCAGATGAAGTTTTATGGAATTTTGTAAAGAGGGGAGAAAAAAAGAAGACAACGATGAAGAAGAAATAATGAAAACAACTTTTGCTCATGGGAGGAAACTTTCTGTGCCAACTTTTGGTTCAGAATGATATTTTATTGGACAAATTCCAAATTCCTTAAAGTACAGGCTTATAATGGAAGTGCTGACACAGTCTCAAACGTGGAGCTGCAAACAGGATGATATAATAAATGGTGGATAAATTTACTTACTATCTTTTATGATAGTCTCCTTCCTTTGCAACAACTCACCTCATTTTAGTTTTTTGTTGTTATGACAGCATTATGCTAGAAAAAAATGGCTAAAAAAATCACTTCTTTTCTAAACTCTGATTTATGCACTTATTATATAATAAAAATTAACCTTGGTGCTAAAATTTTTCAGATGTGTTTCTCTCTACTTTGGCATAATAATTTTTTTTTTTTTTTTTTGCATCGAGGACAAACTTTCTTTTTATTTTGCCTATTTCTGTTGTATTATGAAATAACTCAGACATTGCAGAATTCTTTTTAAACAGCTTGCTCCTTCCATGAGGATACAATCAATTTCTGCAATTGAAAAGAATTCTAGATGAAAAACTTACTTTTGGGGGAAAATAAATTTTAGCTCCATTTACACGTGTGTGCTTTGTACTATTTTGTACTTTAAGATTTGGACACCTCAACAATGCTGCATTATTACCATATGTTAATAAGAAGCTTAATGTGTGAGAAGAAAGAGTATCAGACATTATGTACTTTTTTTTTTTTTTTTTTGAGTTGGAGTCTCACTCTGTCGCCCAGACTGGAGTGCAGTGGCCACTCCCAGCCACCGCAGCCTCAACCTGCTGGGCTCCGGCGATCCTTCCGCCTCAGCCTTCCAAGTAGCCGGAATTACAGGCATGCGCTACCATGCCTGGCTGATTTTTTGATTTATTGTAGAGATGAGGTCTCGCTGCCCAGGCGGGTCTCGAACCCACGGGCTCAGGCAATCCACTCACCTCAGCCTCCCAAAGGCGCAGGATTACAGGCTGAGCACCGAGCCCGGCTCATTATGTACATTTTTACAGATGCCTTAAATAAGCCATATTTAGTGACAGGGATAATGATTTAAGCTTGAAATAATTGTACTAAACTGCAAGGAAGAAAATTCACAGTTCTTGCTTTTGCAATACAAGTGAGAGACACCTAAATCCCTTCATTAAAAGTTTCTCTACCATGGCTTCATTCCGGACTCACCCTCCAAATTATCTATACCTAATATTAAATGAGTCTTTTAAATTATGTTTTATCTGTGTGCACACAAGAAAGCGTGACTTACAGTTTTTAGGAAAACATACCTGAGAATTTCCTGGATTTAATGCATTCAAAAATCTCTAAAGGTCTTTCTGCAGAGTTGACAGTGATTGAGATCTGGTAAGCTAACTGTAGATATCTGATACTCGGCGGCGGAAGACTGATCAGAATTAGGTAACAGGATGTGGAGCCTTCACATTACATTTTGTTCATTGAAATCTAGGTCACATTCAGGAAACTAGATGGGGTTGCTCACATGGTCGGCAATGTAAGTGGAATGAAAGCGAATTCAACTTTCAGGTGGGATCAGCTCATGCAATTGCCATCCTAACATTACCACATTTGACACTCACTAGTAGAACAAGAATGATGCCAAGGACAAAATTAGTTGAAGATATATTTTCAAAATTGGAAGCTGACTTTAACTAGGGGGTCTGCATAGACAAAATTACTAGAAATGACTGCACTGCACCTGACCAATTTCCCCCTTTTCTACTTATAAATAAAAGCCTTAATTTTTGTGAGAGCATGAAAGGTTCAGAGACTGCTATATTCCAGAACATGACTAAAAGTGTTCCACAATGGATGTCAATATTACAGTGAAGTATAAAATGTTCTGGATCTTTATTTCCCTGTAATCATCCTCCTACAGACAAAAGGATGAGTGTCTATTTCTTGTTTCTTAATAACAATTATTTTAAAAAATTTATTCATCTCTATTACTTTTTAAGGAAATTATGTATTTGCTCATTAAAAATAATGCACTCAGCTGGGCATGGTGGTTTACACCTGTGACCTCAGCACTTGGGAGGCGGAGGCGAGAGGATCACCTGAGCTCACGGGTTCAAGGCCAGCCTGAACAACATGGCAAGACCTTGTCTCTACAACAAATAAAAAAATTAACTGGGCATGGTGGCACATGCCTGTGGTTCCAGTTACTTGGAAGGCTGAAGTGGAAGAATCACCTGAGCCCAGCAGGTCGAGGCTGCGGCGGCCATGAGCATACCACTGCACTCCAGCCTGGGTGACAGAGTGAGATTCCGACTCAAATAATAATAATAATAATGTACTCATGTGAATTCTCTCACTAGACAGTATATGAGGCAGAATAAGGTTTGGTGCAGAGTTCAACCATTATGAGCTCAAAGAAAGAAATGGTCTCTTTAGCAGTAAGGGAAAGCTTCATGGAGGATGCGAATTAAGAGGAGAAATGAATCACAGAAGGACGGAAGATTGGAGAGACATGAGCGTCTAGGATGGGCACAATGGTATCTAGGAAAACCATTTACTGTGAAGGGGGAATAGGAATGGGTCATCATTCAGGGAATGGACGTGACTTCTCTGTTTACAAATCCTGCAATTTTAATGACTCTCAAAATCTGCCTTCATCATTTAAATCCAAAATTTCGACATACAGAATAGGAAAAAAGTCTGATTTTACAATGATCTTTGTTTGTGACATTTTTACTTACCTCCTATATTTGTTAAAGTGAAGCTTGCTGCTAGAACAGCTAAGTCCCCAAATTCTATTGATTACCACAATGAAAAAGTATTTCTTGTGCCTGATACAGACTAATGTAGATGCTCCCAGCTAGGCAGACTTCCAACCGCCACTTAATATGGTCATTCTGAAACTCAGGCTCCTTCCTGACTCCCTTCTAAGGTCATGGAATGCTCTTCATTCAAAATAAACAAGAGAGAGACTATGAAAAAGATACTCTAAACTGAGTATTGGAGACTCTAAATCCATACGAGCTACTGTGAAGTCCCTAATTTTGTTCTTTTTTATGGCTGCATAATATTCCGTTGTGTATACATCTCACATTTTTTATCCAGTCTATACTATTCAGTGATTTATCATAGAAACAAAGAACTGAGCACTGTATGTTCTCACTCATAAGCAGACCCTAAACATTTACCATAATGCTATAAGAAAGGGATTGACAGTAGCCAGAAACTGCCCGGGGGCGGGGGGGGGCATAGCATAAATAAATGTACCTGATCTCAAACCAGGCAAAATGGGGACCAAAGGGAGGCCCAAACTTTGCCAGTACGATGACTATTTGTGTACCTAATCCTGAATTGTACCCCACATCCTTAAAATAAAAATATATATTTCAAAAGTAGAATGCATGGTGGTTATATGATAATTTGGAAAAAATATTTAAGAAAAAATAAAAGTATGAGAAAAGTTGACACATTGATATTAATTGTAGTAGTTTTTAACTTATGTAACTCAATCTTTCAAAAATTTTAAAAATAAATAAGAAAGAAAGAAAGAGATACATTCCTCTTCATCACTTCCCAGAATGACATATATAATTTCTATTCATATTTCCTTTAGGTAGAACTAGTTAATGTCCCAATTAGACACAAAGAGGCTGGAAAATGTAGTCCTTACCTGAAAAGTTACTTCTTCACACCAACACAACATTGTGGAAGGGGAACATAAAACTGTGATGGTCTGCTAGCTGTCCCTATCACATCTTTGAATGTATTTATGTTAAAGGCCATTACATCTAAAATATCCTGCATTTTTGGATAAAAGGTCCAATAAGGCAAGAGGTTGACTGGATTATTACAGAAATATTAATTAGGCTTACATAGGCATCAATCATTCTTAGCTCAAGACTCATATTTCTCAGCTGGTATTCATTCTACCCAATTATCATCTTATAAAGACCTTATCAAAGATTCAACTTCCCAACAAAGACTTTTTGGCTCTGAGAATAATAAAATAATTTGGCCTTTATAGCTTTTAGTATTCCAGCTGAATTATCCCATTAGAAGTCTCCTATGACCTGAATGTTTGTGCCCCCTCAACATTCATACGTTATAATATTAACTCCTAAGATGATACTAGGAAGTAGGACATTTGGGAGATGATTAAATTATAAGGGTTGAGTCTTCATGAATGAGATTAGTGCTTTCATAAAAGGTACCCCAGAGTACTAACCAGTTTTTTCCACCTTGTCAAGATACAGCAAGAGATGTCAACCATGAACCAGGACGCGGGCCCCCACCACACACCAAACCTGCTAACGCCAGGATCTTGGACTTCTCAGTTGCCAGAACTATGAAAAATAAATGTCTGTTATTTAGAAGTTAAAATCAGTCTATAGTATTTTGTTATGGCAGCTTAAACAGACTACAATAAAGCCCCTCTAGCCTTTCACGGGAGGGAGTCTTGTACAGACTGCACCAGATTACAGACTTCCCAAAAATCACTGCTCCATAGCCCTGGTCCCTGAGGTCTCACTGTAGAGAGCTAATAAGCACATCCGGGAGAAAGCAGGATAAATTTCAATAGGTGGTTGGGATGCACAAATAAAAAAAATGAAGAATGAAGAGGAAATAAACTCCCTGCAGAGTTTCCCACTTTGGTTTGTGGTAACACTAACATTTGTTTCAAGTTCTGGGAAAGGTTTAGGGTTTGGCTTTGAACATCACCCAAACAAAACTGCAGGAGGCTTGTCCATATTCTTTTCCAAGGAAATGGCCTTTTATGGTTCACCACATTTTCAAGTTGATCAGTTATACTATGAAGGGAGACATTTTTGCAAAACCAATTAGTGACCAAGATTATTATGATCTAATTGGTTCTATGTTTTGAAGGAAAACCATTGCCGAATTTATCAATAATGATACCACATCTATCTGTTCTTAGAAAAGCATTATACATTTCTCTTTTGGTATTTTTTACTAGTATTCAGTTGTCAGGTATTTTTATTTGATGTGTTATGTACGTTCTTAGAATTTCAAGTGCCAGGTTAATTTGCAGAACCTATAGAGAAAGCTTCAAGAAATCCATGCAGAGGGACACTACAGTATTATTCCTTCATTTGGCACATGCTTATTGAACGTTTATGACATAGAGACCCTATGTAAGCTCTGTAAGCAATAAAAAAATAAATTGTCCATTTCCCTCAAAGAGGTTGCAGTATAGCTGGAGATAAATTATATGTATACGAATAACTATAAAGTAAGAATCTACACATTTTATTGACCATGATATATCACATTAACTTAATCTATAGAATATTCTTCATTAACACAAGAAGGATTATTTGTCATTGTTAGACAAATGTTGAACCAAAAAACACCTCAATATATAATTGGTTTTCTTCCTGTCCTATATTATGTGATAATATAGATTGAGTCACATATGTACGATGATTAATACAGACTCTCAGAACTACAAGAGAGACCATTTTGTAGGTGGCAATCACTTGCTACAGGGCTCTTTGAGATTTTAAGTGATACTGAAAGTTTAGCTTATTGAAAGACACAGGTTCATTTGAAAAGGAATTTGACATACAACTTTGTACACCACAGGAGAGAAAGAAGTTAAGAAAATGTCCAATGAACTATTACCCAAGTGTCTTATTTTCCAGTGTCAAGAATAAACAAAAGATTCTTCTAGCAAAGGAGTCACCATGTGCTATTTTGAAAAAAACTTATTTCAACTTTTCTTCTTTTAAAGTACACACTGAGCCAGTCTGTCAGGTATTTGATGATTTAGAGAGGACTCTACTACCCTTCTTTCTTTCTCCTTTTCTCTGGCCAACCCACACTCATGGAAGAAAGGAAGAACATATTCCCCAGAGTCCAGAGAAATGAATGGAGGCATTGTCAGCCCAAAGAGGATGGGAATGCTTCACATGTTTGTCAGTTTTCAATGTCCCCTCTTCTTCCTTCTCCTAAACATCTTTAAATGACTAATATCTTACCAAATGACATAAAAGAGAAATTCTGAAATCTCATCATATGTATTTTTGTGGAGCTGCTGTGATCTTATAATTTAAAACTGAGTAATCAGATCAAAGTAGAAAGAAACTAACAAAAGAAGGAGAAAAACCAATGATGTGGGAACTAATACTCACCAAAAGGTAACTATTTTGCTTATGTATTATACTGTTATAACCAGTACAGGTATCAGTGACTCAACCTCAAACTATTTTAAACATAAATTATAGGAAACAAGCCAAAATGGAGATATCTAAATAAACAGTGACCTTAAAGCATCTAGTAATTTGCTCTCCATATGTTTAGCATAATAGTCAGCTTCCAAAATTATGCTAAAAAGACAAATAGTTTAATGTGGCATATTAGACCAACAAAAGGTTCACATCTTCCTAGCTATGTTTAAATCAATCAGTCAATCATTAATTTTAGTTCTCAGCACAATCCTTCAATTTTAAAAATCTGTACATTTATTTTATAAAATTTAACCCAGTAATTGCTAGATCTAAATGTTTTAAAACTAAAATTGACTTGCATTTACTCTGAGAGACATGGATGGGATTACAAGAAATTAGAAGTAAAGTAAGACGATTTCTAAGAGATCTGTCTTTCAAGGAGTTACATGCATATATCTAAGACACTACATGACAATTTCCTGGTTTCTGTGCTGTGTTTTACTTTTCTGTGATTAAGATTTTTTTTTAAAGGGGCCAATAGGTAACCTTTGAGTAACTTGAGAAAAACAGAAGTATTTACAATTCACTTGACTAAACTTAAAGCAAATTTTTAAAAGCATACCTATAATGATGATTTAGGAAAGGTCTTTATATCTAGAACAATTATAGATATAATTTGATCTAGTCTTTCTTTAGTTTTCATAGAAGGCTTGCTCCTTAACTAAATAAGAACTCCTGTGGACCTGAATACAATGACAGGTTCATTTCTGTAAGCCATGCACTGAAGCATGGTAATGCACAAATTTTACATTTCCTGCCATTTGTCCTCTCTTCTGGTGGCAAGAAAAATGTGTTTCTGATAAATTTCTGAGTATGAACTAATCTGAATTCAATTTGGCCATTTGCAAGGGTCAGATCTTGTGTTTACCAGCTCTCTCACCTGCAAGAACTATAAAAGATAAAAGCTCAAAAACATTACCCTTTAAATACCATCTGGAACTGAGCTTGGCTGATACCTATACTATGAGGTAAGAAATCATTGCATGACTGACTATATTGCCTCCAAAACTAGTCCCCAAATGACACTGTACCTCACTTGGCCTTGGGAGTTCAGACTTGATTCAAAATAGCTCCAATTCACTTTAGAGAACAGTATCATAAAATGATGTCTATAAGTTCTTGCATGGCATGCCTGCTAAGTGCCACTGCAATTTTTTATGCAAAGCACACAGAAGTCAGAGCAAATGAAGTAGCAGCAAGATATAGTAGCCTGAGATCTACCTTGCATCTGAATGCGTTCATCCCTGAACAAGTACATTACCTGCAGGTGAGGAATTGATAAGATTAGAAGCAATGCAATTCTAATAGGAAGGGCACAGGAATAGTTATCTCAGGGAGACTGGACCTGGAATGTGATTGCAATTTGGCAAGCTAAAACCTAATCAACTGTATCTCATCTGTCTAGAGAAAGATTTAAGGGGAAAAAAACAAAACAAAAAACAGGAACCATTGATGTGAAGCATAGAAATGGAAAATTTCCAAGGAGCCAGAAGTTGATTATGTTTACTCAGTCTTGGTCAATAGGCTTAATCATTATGACCTCTGAAATGAGACCATCACCATGATGAAGAAGCTGGACCCAAGCCATCCTTCCTGAGGGTGACTTCTTAGAGACACCTGGAATTCTTTGTCCTGGCTTTATATTTCTAAAAACTCAACAAACAAAACTTCTGTTTCAGGTTTCAACTTTCCCAGAAGAGAGAGCCTGACTCTCACTTGATAGTCTGTAAGACACCAGAAGCTCATGTTGTATCATTTTTTATTATGAATAGATATCCACATTCATATCCAATCACTGTCAACTCACATCAGTTTGGTCTGTAAGATTTATTCAGTTCTCTTGACCAGCTGATTCTGGACTACCCAACACAGTTACATTTTTGGACTAAGGACTAGACCCTGGCCAGTCATAACTTTACTGAGGTGATGGCCTCCTAGATGTGACCCATTCCCTTGCTGTGTCATTCTTCCCACCAGTTTACTTAGGTAAAAAAGTTATAAGCAAAGATATATAAATGAGAAAATAAGCTTTTCTAGGCAGAAGGCAAGAAAATTAGAATTGTGAGACAATGGTGGCCATGCTGTCCTTGTAAATTGGACTTCTGGGATATCAGTGCCTAATAATAATAATGATATAAACCAGGGCGATCTTTTTACATTTAAGTGTTTTTTTAATTCTCATTTTTACTTTAAATTTTAATTACTTGTTATTTTAAATTTAAGTAATTTCATTTTAACGTCAAAAACATCACTCAAACAATGGTGAATGTCCTTGTTGGCAGGAGTCAAGTCTAACTTTCACAACATGAGTTTTCACTCCAGATGATAATTATGATTCAGGTAATATCATTAGTCCTGTGCCATCTCTGGAAACTTCTAATAATAAATTGCATTTTAATCCAGCTTTCCCATAATTTAATTGTCCTAAAAAATTTCAGTGTCTGACTCTCTTTTAGAACTGTATAGCATGCATATGAAATGATTCTATTTTAGATTATTTTAAAAGGTATTTTTGGCAAAAATTTTTTGAAGTTCATATGGGCACAATAATTAACATATATTTTAAAAATAAATGGCAAAAAAATCTTATTTTAGCAGACTGTTAAATGAGCATCTTATGTTCACAGAATACACACCATTATGTTAAATATTTTACCATAGTTTAGTCATTCAGTCATGCAAAAAATACTTACTGAGAACCTATAGGTGCTAGGAACCAAAATAGACAAAAATGTAGTGAGAGAAAGAGACAATAAAAATATATTTTATTCTTATTAAATCAAATAAGTAGTATGCTAGTAATAAGTATTCAAGAGAAGAAATAAGTCAGAAAGAGGAATGGATACAAGGCATTGGTGCTAGCGGGATGGTGACGGGACTCAGATGAGATCATCAGGGAGGGACTCACTAAAACGTAAAGGCCTGAGATAACAGAGAGTCAGACACGCAGATGCCTGGCAGAGGGCATTCAGGCACAGGAGGAGAAAAGGCCCCAAGGGGCAATGGGTCTGGCATCTTTAAGGAGCAAGAGGAGGCCAGTGTGTCTGGACCTTAAGTCAGTGTCTCTCAAACTGGGTACCTTGAATTCTAACATGCCTTTTGTTAGCACTTTTACTGAAAGACTATTTGAAAATAGTATTTCTGTAGCTACTACTTACACAGCATAAACTGCGCTAAGTGCTTTACCTTATTGAGTCCTGACAATTTTGTAAGATAAGTTACTATTATTAAAACATACGATTGTAATAATCATTTAAAAGAGAAACAACAGCTTGGCAAGGTAAAGTCACCTGCTCAAGATCACAACGGGGTTGGCAAAGCCAAAATTTAAATCTGAATCCAGAGCCTCTAATATGAATCAATAAATACTCCCTATGAGTGAAAGAACAAGAGAGGTGTTTAAAAAACTTGCCTACTTCCATTACATATATGGCCAGCCCTATTTTGGTATGCTTGGTAATCATCAGGAAGAAGCTGTGATAAATATTGAATAATTCTATTGGAAGTGGAAATTTTCCATGGAGAATTTCCAGATACCACGCTTTGTCTTTCTTTTCTTTTTCCTTCCTTCCTTCCTTCCTTCCTTTCTCTTACGTACTTTCTTTCTTTCTCTCCTTCCTTCTTTTTTGATTTCACCAAACACATTTTTAAATTTTAAAAATTTATTATGTTTTTCCAGCTCTGCCACTTTTTATTTTATTAAAGAGATATGGGGTATAGGTGAGGGTTAACAATATAAGCAGGCTGTGTGCAGCTAAAGTTAGGGCTTCTAACTGGTCCTCACTTCCCCTGGTAGTGGACCAGGTACACTTTGTGTTGTCGTGTGCCCCTCACCCTCCTTTCTTCCTCCCTCCCACCCTTCCCTAGAAGTGCCCAGTGACTGCCAATCCCTCCCCCATGTTAATGTGACTAATGTTCCGGTCCCACTTACGAGTGAGAACATGTGGTATTAAGTTCTTTGTTTTTGTGACAGATCACTTAGTTTGATGGTCTCCAACTCCATGAAATTGTTGCTGTAAAATCCACGACTTTGCTCTTTTTTGTGGCTGTGTAATAGTCTATCGTGTATGTGTACCACATTTCTTTATCTAGTCCACTTACGATGAGCAATAGGGTTGGTTCCATGTTTTTGCTATTGTGAATAGTGTGGCAATAAACATACATGAGCAGATGTCTTTTTTGCAGAATGATTTCTGTTCTTCCAGGTATAATCTCAGGAGAAGGATTGCTGGATCATATGGAAGGTCAATTTTTCGTTCTTTTAGAAATTGCCACACTGTCTTGCATAGAGGTTGGGCTAGTTCGCACTCCTACCAACAGTGTAGGAGCATTCCCTTTTCTCTGAACCCATGCCAGCATCTGTTGGTTTTTGACTTATTAATGATAGCCATCCTTACCAGAGTTAGGTGGTATATTATTGTAATTTTGGTTTGTATTTCTCTGAGGTAGTTTTGATTTGCATTTCTCAGTGTAGCTGAACATTTTTTCTTAAGTCTGTTGGCAGCTTGTATGTTGTCTTTTGAGAAGTGTCCGTTCAAGTCCTTTGCCCGACCGATTTAGGAGTTGTTGGGTTTTTTTTCCCTTTCACTCTGTTTGAGTTCCTTGTAGATCCTAGACATTAGGCTTTTGTCTGATGCATAATTTGCAAATACTTTTTCCCCATTCTGTGGTTTGCCTCTTTACTCTCTTGATGGTTTCTTTTGCTGTGCAAAAGCTTTTCAGTTTGATGAGGCCCCACTCATCTATCTTAGCTTTTATGGCATTTGCTTTTAGGACTTGGTCAAAAATTTGTTGCCTACTGTGATGTGCATTAGGGTGTTTCCTGCATTTTCTTCTAGGATTTTTATAGTTTGAGGTTCAGCGTTTAGGTCTTTGATCCATATGGAGTTGAAGCTTGTATATAGTGACAACTTCATTATTCTGCATGTGGTCTGTCACTTTTTCCTGCACCATTCACGAAATATGGTCTCCTTTTCCTAGTGATTGTAATTGGTGCCTTTTTTGAAAATGAGTTGGTTGAGAAACCATGTTTTTGTTTCTCGAATCTCTATCCTGTTCCATTGTTCTTTGTGTCTGTTCCTGCACAAATACCAGGCTGTTTCAGTTACTGTGTTCTTGTAATAAAGTTTAAAGTCTGGAAGTATGATACCTCCTGCTTTATTCCTTTTGCTGAGAATTGTTTTGGAAATTCGTGCTCTTTTTTGTTTCCATATGAATTTCTGTATTTTCTTTTTTGTTGTTGTTGTTTTTTTTTTGTTGTAGTTTCACTCTGTCGCCCAGACTGGAGTGCAGTGGCCGCTCCTGGCCACCACAGCCTTGACCTGCTGGGCTCCGGCGATCCTTCCGCCTCAGCCTTCCGAGTAGCTGGAATTACAGGCATGCACTACCACGCCCGGCTGATTTTTTGATTTATTGTAGAGATGAGGTCTCGCTGCCCAGGCGGGTCTCGAACCCGCGGGCTTAGGCAATCCACTCACCTCAGCCTCCCAAAGGCGCAGGATTACAGGCTGAGCCACCGAGCCCGGCTGAATTTCTGTATTTTCATTTCCAGGTCTGAGAAAATGATATTGGTAATTTGATGAGTATTGCATTGATGTGGAGATTGCCTTAAGTAGAATGGACATCTTAACAATATCGATCCTTCTAGTCCATAAGCATGCAACTTTTTCCATTTGTTAGTGTCATACTTGATTTCTTTGAGCAGCATTTTGTAGTTCACATTGTAAAGGCCTTTCATTTCTCTGGTTAGGTGGATGTCAAGGTTTGTGTTTTTTAACTTTTAATTTTTGTATTTTAAAGACTTGGGGTACAATTCAGGGTTAGGTATACAAATGTTCATTATGCAGGTACCCTTGTTGATGAGCTGCATCCCCCTTCCCCAGGCAGATCCCCACTACTGCCAAACCCACCACTCCGCATCCCACTCCCCCACAGTTTCCTGCTACTGCCAATCTTTCTCTTATAGTATTATTATAGTTGTTCAAGGTCCACCTATGAGTGAGAACATGTGGTATTCTGTTCTTTGTTTCTGTGAAAGATCACTCAGCATTATAGACTCTAAGTTCATCCAGGTTGCTATGAAGCTCGTGATTTTGTTCTTCTTTATGGCTGCATAATATTCCATTGTGTATATGCACCACATTTTTTTATCCAGTCCTCTTTTGATGGGCAGCAGGGTTGATTCCATGTTCTTGCAACTGTGAACAACGCTGCGATAAACATATGTGTACAGGTAACTTTTTTACAGAGTGATTTGAGTTCTTCTGGGTGTATTCCCAGTAGGGAGATTGCAGGGTTGTATGGAAAGTCAATTTTTAGAACTTTTAGGAATTGCCACACTGTTTTCCACAGAGGCTGTTCTAGTCTACATTCCCACCAACAGTGTAGAAGTGTTCCCTTTTTGTCACATCCTCTCCAGCATATGTTATTTTTTTAGTTATTGGTGATAGCCATCCTGACTGGAGTTAGGTGGTATCTCAGTGTAGTTTTAATTTTCACTTCTTTGATGACTAGTGAAACTGAGTATTTTTTCATATATCTGTTGGCTCTTTTGAGAACTGACTATTCATATGTTTTGTTCACTTTGTAATGGGGCTGTTTTTTTCTTTTTAGCACATTTGCGTTCCTTGTAGGTCCTAGATATTAGGCCTTTGTCAGACATAGAGTTGGCAAATATTTTTCATTTTTAAAGTGACTATTGTGAATGGAATTGTGCTTTTTATTTGGTTCTCCACCTGCTTGTTGCTGGTGTACAGAAATACAACTGTCTTTTGCATACTGATTTTGTACCCTGAGACTTTACCAAAGACAATTATCAGCGTGAGGAGGCTTTTGACAGATAAACCCTTAGGGTTTTCAAGGTATAGAATCACATTATCCACGAAGAGGGATAACTTAATTTCCTCTTTTCCTATTTGGATAACTCTGATTTAGGACTTCCAGCACTATGCTGAACAGGAGGGGTGAGAGTGGGTGTCCCTGTCTTGTGTTCATTCTTAGGGAGAATGCTTCCAACTTCTGCCCGTTGGCTGTGGGTTTATCATAGATGGCTTTTACTGCTTTGAGGAATGTTCCTTCTATGCCTAGATGCTGAATTTTGTTGAATACTTTTTCTGCATCTAATGATATGATCATGTGGTTCTTGGTTTTACATTTGTTAATGTATTGAATTATGTTTATGATCTTGTGAATGTTGAACCAACTCTGCATCCCAGGAACAAAGCCCACCTGGTCATAATGGTTGATCCTTGAGATGTATTGTTGGATTCAATTTGCTAGAATCTTGTTGATAATTTTTGTGTCTTTGTTCTTCAAGGAGATCAGTCTGTAATTCTCTTTCCTTGTTGGGCCTTTACCAGATTTGGGTATCAGTATGACGTTAGCTTCATAAATGAATTGGGGAGAATTCCATTATTCTTGATCACCTGGAATACTTTCAATAAGATTGGTATCAGCTCTTCCTTGTATATGTTGTAGAATTCAGCTGGGAAGCCATCTGGTCTGGGACTTTTTTGGTGGAGAGATTTCTTCTGATGAAGCCAATTTCCTGGATCGTATTTGTCTATTTAGAGCTTCATTTACTTCTAGTTTCAACCTTGGGACGTTCTGTGATGTCAGAAAGTTCTTCATTTCCTTTAGGCTTTCTAGTCTATTTGTATTCAGGTGTTCATAGTAATCTCTGATCATCTTTTGAATTTCTTCAGGGTCAGTTCTGACTTCACCTTTTGCATTTCTAATTGTGTGTATCCAGGCTTTCTATCTCTTCTTTTTTTAGTCAATCTGGCCAGGGGTCTGCAAATCTTATTAATCCTTTCAAGGAATCAGCTTTTTGTCTTGTTTATCCTTTCCAAGGTATTTTTTGTCTTCTCTAGCTTGTAATTGTGTTTTTATCTTGGTGATCTGGATTCTTCCGCTGACGTTAGGATTTAGGTGATCTTGCTTTTCCAGCTCCCTTAGGTGTAATGTTAGGTTGTTTGCTTGTGATGTTTCTGTTTCCTTGATGTGTGCATTCAGTGCTATGAATTTTCCTCTTAACATTGATTTCATGGCATCCCAGAGATTCTGATATGATGTGTCCTTGTATTCATTTGTTTCCAGGGATCTATTTGTCTTGATTTCCATGTTAACCCAGAAGTCGTTCTGCAGCATATTGTTTAGTGTCCATGTCTTTGTGTGTCTTTTGAGGGGATCTTGTTGGTGGTGATATTTATGTTTATTACACTGTGATTTGAGAAGATGCATGGTATTATTTTGATCTTTTAAAATTTGTTCATACTTGATTTATGTCTGAGAACGTGATCCATCTTGAAGTATGTTCTATGTACTGATGAGTAGAATATAAACTCTGTTGCTGTGGGTGGAGTGTTCTGTAGATGTCTATTAAATTCATTTGATTGAGCATTGAGGTAAAGCTTCAGATCTCCTTGTTTTTTTTCCCTCAATAATCTATCTAGAACTGTTAGTGGTTTATTTAGTTCTCCAAGTTGACTGTATGAGAGTCAATTTCCTCTCTTAGTTTACTTAGTAATAGTTTTATAAAATCTGGTGCTCGTGTGATGGGTGCATATTGTTTAAGATGCTGGTGGGTTGAGCCTTTTATCATTATGTAGTGTTCTTCTGTGTCCTTTTAAACTTTTGATGGTTTGAAGACTGCTTTGTCTGATATCAGAGTAGCTACACCTGCTCTCTTCTATTTTCCATTTGGTGGAAAACCCATTTTCCAGCCCCAACTTTGAGTCTGTGGGTGTCTTTTGCAGTAAAATGAGTTTCCTGAAGGCAGCAGACTGTTGGATCGTGCATATTTATCCAGTCTGCCACTCTATGTCTCTTCAGTGGCATATTTAGTCTATTCACATCCAAGTTGATTATTGAAATGTGAGAGTTTGCCCCTGTCATAGGGCTCTTACAGGGTTGTTTTACTTCCTTTTTAATTTAGATTTATGTATGAGTGGATTTTCATTTTGGTGGGTGCTCTATATGTTCTGTTAACTCCGTGCTTGCCTATTATTTTGTGATGGACATGTCTATTTTGTTTTGTTTTCTGTGTTCAACACCTTCTTAAGTGTCTCCTGAAGATCTGGTCTGGAGGTGGCATATTCTCTTAGGGATTGGATGACTGGGGAGAATTTTAATCCTCTATCACTGATGAAGCTTAACTTGGCAGAGTAAGAAATTATTGGTTGAAATTGCTTATCTTTAAGAATGTGAAAAATTAGTCCCTTCTGGCTTATAGTGCTTCTGCAGATAAGTCTGGAGCAATTCTGATTGGTTTTCCCCAGTAGTTCATCTGACCTTTCTCTCCTGCTGCCTTTAGGATTTTTTTCTTTCATGCTTATTTTGTGGAGACAGATTACTATGTGCCTTGGGGATGGTCTTCTCATATGACATCTTGTAAGGGATTCTTTGAATTACTTGTGCTTGGATGGTTGTCTCTTTAGCAAGATGTAGAAAGTTTTGTTGGATGACCTCATGGAATGTTTGCTTTATAGTGTTCTTTGTTTCCCCTTCTGTTTCAAGGATGCCAATCAGATGAAAGTTTGGCTTCTTGTCATAGTTTCACATCTCTTGGAGGCTTTGTTCTTTCTTTTTGAGCTTCCCCCCCCCTGTTTTTGATGGAGTTAATTTCATATTTTGGTCTTTGAGTTCTGATATTCTTTCCTCTGCCTGGTTGACCCTGCTCTCTATGCTTGTTACTTAGTTCTTAATTGCCAGGATGAAGTCTTACACTTCCATTATTTTAGAAAGGGTTTTAAAAAATTAGTCAACTCTGCTTCTACTTCCTGTACAACTTCAGTGGGTTTCACTTCTAATTTATCTTGGTTCCTGCTCATTTTTGCCATCCAATCTCTGACTTCTGTGGCTGTCATCTGAGGCAGGTTGTTCCAGGTGATTTCCATTTTTTGTGCTCTGATAGCTGCTTTTTCAGATAATGTCTCTTTAGGATTCTCAGCGTTGCCTGTATTATTTGTTGATTTGTCCTTATTTGTGACAGGCCTCTCTTCCCTCTCTATAATTCTTTTCTTGATTTGTTGCTCTAAAGCTATTTAATTATCCTCTGTTCCAGGGTCTTTCTGTGGTTCAGTATAGGTCGTTCAGTGACAGAGAAGGGGGCGTTCACTTCTGCTCCTTGTTCTACCCTGTGAAAGGTTTCTGTCACTGTAGATTTTCTGTGCTACTGCTATACTAGTCAGTCCAGCTTTCAGCCCCTGCTGCTAGAACTCTGTGGCAAGCAAGTGGGAGGATGTGTTTTCTGTCTGCTATCCATGGCTGTTTTGCAGCTCAGGAGCCTTGCCACCAAGAAAGCCTTCAGGTATTTTTCATGCTGCTCCCTCCCTGTTCAAGTCCACACTCTGCTGCTCAAAATGAGCATATTCCCTATCACAAGGGAAGTGGAGGGGATCCTCCCTGTGGATGCAAAGGACTTGGGGGTGATTCTTTTCAATCTGGCTGGGAAGGTGGCCACTAGGTGTTGGTAGCAGGTGCCAACCAGTTTCACTCTGCAGTCAGGCAGAAGCTGGCTACTTCAGCAGCTGGCTCATAGGTTTGTTCCCTGTTCCACTTGGGCTCTGGTTTCCCACCACTGTTCCCTGTGTGGTATGGATGACTCGCACACGGCTGGGAGGGAGTGAACTGACTCAAAGCATTTTAGAATCACTCATCCCTCTTCTTCACCAGGCAGAGCTCCAGTTGCTATGTGAACCTGTGCACAGCCAGGGATGCGTAGCTCGGATTCCCACATCTGTCACTACTTTCTGGCCTCTGTGTGTTCAGAGACATTTACTGGGAGCAGGGCACTATGCATGTCAAAAGTATCTGGGGTGTCTCTATCATTGGCTAGGTCCCTACTCTCTGTCTTGTTTAGTGAGAGAGGTGCCAGTCTGCTGCTCCATGGTGCCCATCTTGGATTCCCCTCCAGATACCATACTTTCTAATGTCCTTTACCTCCCTCCTTTTGGCTAGAGAAATGGGTGGTTGTCACAGTTCAGCTTTCTCGGGGTCCTTGGTATAGGTACTCCTGAAGCAATGCTTCCGGCTTTTAATTTCTTCCATATCCCATCTGTGGACATCACTTCCCATCCCTACAGATTCTTTTCCTGAATAGGGCATCTTTTCAGCAGAGGGCTCTCCTATACTGTACCTAGGAATTTAAACATTGGGCAGATGTCAGAGCTGGCACATGATCAGATGTGTTTTTTGTTTTTGTTTTTAGATGCAGGGGGTACACTAGTGTGTTTGCTACATAGACATATTGTGTAGTGTTGGGTATTGGGTCTCAGGTAGCCTATTCTCCAGATAGTGAACAAGGTACTCTATAGGTAGTTTCTGAACCCTAACCCACCTCTCCACTTCTCCCTTACTGGTGTCTCCAGTGTCTATGATTTCCATCTTTGTGACCATTTAGCTCCCGCATATGAGTGAGAACATATGGTATTTGGTTTTCTGTTTCTGAGTTAGTTTACTTACGATAATGACAAGATCAGATGTTTTTGAAAGATAACTCTGGATATTAGAAGGAAAATAAATTAGTTTAGAGAGTGTGGAGTCAGAGATCAACTAATGAGAGAGGAGATAGCTAGAGAAAGGCTAGGCAGACAGACAGGGTGTGTCCTCCAGGAACAATGCAACAAACCTCCAGCAGGCGTCTCAGACTGATACACTCCAGTTGGTAAACAAGCTCCCTGTGAGCCTCTCAAGCTAGAGCTTAAGTACTCACTGCTAGGATAGAAAAGCGACCAATCAGCTTGCTGTCAAGTACCAACCAATCAGCTCACCATTAGGCTCCTACCTCCTGCCGATTGGTCCTTAGTACTGACTAATCAGAACAGCTAGTGTCGACCAATCTGCTCACAGCTAGTGCTAGTCAATTAGCCCAGTCTTAGGGCTATATAAGCATCAGGTTTCAGTTCTAAATTGGCAACCCCATTGGGCATCCTTCTCCTGTGGGAGCTTTTCTGTCGTCTCAGTAAATCCAGCTTTCTCACCTTCCAGCTGCCTATGTCCCTTATTTCTCCTGGACATGAGACAAGAACCCTGACCCGAAGAGCTGCAGAAGATCATTAGCACCAAAGAGCCGTGCACCCTGGATGCTGGCTTGCCAGCTGACAGAGCCGGTTGAACCATGAGAGCTGCTGGAAGAAGGCGAGACTCCAAAGCTGAGACACTCTGGGGGCTAGGCTTGCCAGCCCGCCAAATCAGCAACACTCTCAGGGTTTGGCTTGCCAGTCCATTAGAGCCAACACTCTGGGGGTTAGGTTTGCTGGCCTACCGAGTCAGCAACACTCTTCAGGGCTTGGTTTGCCAGCCCATTAGGGCCAACACTTCTGGTGCTAGGCTTGCCAGCCCATTGAACTGACCCTCTCTAGGACTTGTCTGGCCAACCCATTAAGTGGACACTCTCGAAGCCCAGGCTGACCTGAAAAATCTGTATCAGTAAGATAAATTTCAGTCAAGAAATGGTGAGATTCCGAAACACTGATGGGGGGAGACAAATAAGGAAGAGAGACTATATTTGGAGGCATTTGAGAGACAAAATCAGTAGAACTTTATGAAGGATTGGATTGAGTAGGTCATAAAGAGGGAGGAACAGGAAATGATCTAAAAAATTCTAGAAAATCTAGACGCTAGTAATTGGCACACAGCTGACAGGAAGAAAAAGAATGTAGATGATTTGTCTTATAAACAGGTTGCATTTAAAGCATAGACAGACTAACCCGCAAGGTGGCTTAAACAGCATTCATTTTCTCGCAGTTCTGAAAGCTAGAAGTTCATCATCAAGGTACCAGAAAATTGTTTTTGGTGAGGGTTCTCTTCCTGGCTTGTCCGTGGCCACCATCTCCTTGTGTGTTCATATGGTCTTTCCTTGGTGTGTGTGTGTGTGTGTGTGTGTGTGTGTGTGTAGGGCAACAAGCTCTCTAGTGACTCTTCTTATAAGGACACAAATACTATCCATTCAGGGCCCCACCCTTATGGCCTCATTTAATCTTACTAACTTCATTAGAGGCTCCATCTCCAAACACAGCCATCCTGGGATTGGGGCTTCAACAATGAATTGGGAGGTGGGGGTCAAAAACATTCAGCCCATAGATAGTGGTTAAAATTTTGGTTTTAGAATTTGACTTCAGCCTGGAATGTAAGGAAGTCAACATATGTATGAAAGCTGAACTGAGTGTCGAGATTGCTAAAGGATGCTCGAGAGAGAGAGTAATGCTGAGAGGTTCTACACCACCACGTGACACCAACATTGAAGAAACACATGGAGGAATCCACAGGAATCAGGGAATCAGAGGAGGAAGAAAGAATAAACCAGGAACAGGAAGGTAAAGGAAAGATCATTAAAGAAGGATATCAAGAAATTCCAGGAGAGGATGATTGGAGTTTGAATAGCGTTCGGCTCCTCCATGGTGCAGCAATGTGCACTGAGAAGTTGCCATTAAATCTGGCACTGAATAGGTCATTACTACCCCATGACCCCTTCAGTTCCACATGTGCTACCATGTGGTTATGATTTATTTTATTTTATTTTTTGAGTTGGAGTCTCACTCTGTCGCCCAGACTGAAGTGCAGTGGCCGCTCCCAGCCACCGCAGCCTCGACCTGCTGGGCTCCGGCGATCCTTCCGCCTCAGCCTTCCGAGTAGCCGGAATTACAGGCGTGCGCTACCATGCCCGGCTGATTTTTTATTTATTGTAGAGATGAGTCTTGCTGCCCAGGCGGGTCTCGAACCCGCGGGCTCAGGCAATCCACTCACCTCAGGCTCCCAAAGGCGCGGGATTACAGGCTGAGCCACCGAGCTCGGCTATGATTTCTTTATTGGGCAATCATCTACTGAGCTTCTCATGTGCCAACTACCGTGGGAGGGACTGTGAGGAAAAAAATAAATAATGCATACCCTCTAAAATATTTTTCTTTTTCTTTTTTTAGTTGGAGTCTCACTCCATTGCCCAGGTTGGAGTGCAGTGGCACACTCACGGTCACCCCAACGTCAACTTGCTGGGCTCAGGGGACCCTTCTGCTTCAGCCTTCCAAGTAGCTGGAACTACAGGTATATGCCACCACGCCCGGCTAAGTTTTTGATTTATTGTAGAGATGAGGTCTCACTAAGCTGCCCAGGCTGGTCTCGAACCCGTGAGCTCAGGCAATCCTCTCTCCTCGATCTCAAGAGTGCTGGGATTACAAGCATGACTAATTTCACTTATATAACAGCATCTGATAACCAACCTTTTTTTTTTGAATCGGAGTCTCACTCTGTTACCCAGGCTGGTGGGCAGTGGCATGCTCTCAGTCACCACAGCCTCTGCCTGCTGGGCTCCCTTGATCTTTCCACCTCAGTCTTCCAAGTAGCTGGAACTACCGGCTATCACACCCAGCTTTTTTTTTTTTTTTTATTGTAGAGATGAGGTCTCACCATGTTGCCCAGACTGGTCTCAAACCCGTGGAGTCAGGCAATCCTCTCACCTCGGTCTCCCAAAGTGCTGGGATTACAGACTTGTGCTACTGTGCCGAGCTCTAAGATCTTAATAGTGAAACAATTACTTTACTGATGTCAGCAAGCTCTGGGCTACAAGTCCCATGCATATTAATTCAGTACCTGTACCCAGTTATCCTCAGTGTAACTATCTGGAAACAGCCTAATTCATTAATTAGATGTATGTTGATTAGGGTTTTATTAATGATTCACTCCCTAATTCCAAGGTTTGCTCTCCACCTGCTCCAATGATGGGTTCCTTCAGTATGGATCCTGGTGTTACCAGGTGGAAGATATTTCACCTGAACATTCCGTACAGTCTCTCATTCTCCTGCTTGCAGAAACCAATCAGAACCAGCTTCTCTTTTAAGCACACATAACCTTATGAGCTTTCTTGGGTGTCCTGTCTTCTTTTCCCATTTGAAATATTTTTGGAGGATTTTTTGTTTATGAATCAACATAGCTGCCATATGAAGGTCTCTGACTTATACGAAATCATTCCATTTTTCCCTGGGTACTTGGATTCTCTACTAATTCCCCCAAGAAGCTTCCATATTTCATTGCGTAAATTGTCACCCTCAACAGTAGAAAAAACTCAGTGATAGCCTATTCATTGTGTCTTATGGAAAATACTTTCTTTGGCCAACACAGTATTATACATTAGAAAAAAACAGATTCGAACATTTACAAATTGGAATACTTTTACATAAAAATCTGGATTTCCATATTCTCTTGCAAGTTCAGATGATCTGACCACCCTGGGTCTGCATTCCTGCCTGACAAGCATGGGCTGCAGCTGTGGCAACTGTGCCCTTTACAAGGGCCATGAGTGCTGTAGTTTGCCACAGTCTCCACCACTCCCGAATATATGACCCACAGCTCCTTTACACTCCACCAGTCATTACTCTCATTTAGCTATTTATCTGACTCTTAAAATATTTGGATTTGTGACCCTCCCTCTGGAAAAATCCATCTAGAATAAAGTTGTGGAGTTTGCTTGGCCATATCTATAATGTAACACATCAGTCAAATCCTCACTTTTTACAAATCCTTACATGTCTGGTTACCATACATGTTGTAATTGCATCTTTCGAGCCAGATGGGAAATCCACATATTTTTGCCAAGGATGAATTCAATAGGTTTTGTAGTAGAAACTCACTAACCCGTGTTTCTTTCATGTCGTTTTCATATGTACCCACGACTGGCAAACTGTTTTATCACGCTTCAAAGGGTATTTTTTCTTGCTTTAAATTCCATTTTTGATTGTATTTAAGATGCTCCAGAAAACACATATGAGATGAGTGCCAGCTATAATAGTTCTCCTTTTGCTTTTGGTAAATACAATCCTGTTGGGACTGCAGTGGAACACTGTGGGACAAAAGCTATCCAAAGTGTGGCTATATACAGATAAACGGCAGACTTTGGTCTACAGCTCTGTTAATCTAGTACCTTTAACTGCCAAAGGTTGGAATACTTTTCCCCTAAGTCTTCCCAGAACCAAATATTTACTTGAAAAGCATATGTGCAGAATCCCAGAGTAAACAGAGACAGGGTGATATGTCCATGGGTGAAAGGTCTGAGACTTAGAATTCAGATGTTGTGTTCCTAGATGTGTCTTGAGCATCCTGAGGGATTTCAGAAAAATCGCTTAACTTCCCTTATTCAGTCATAGGATGGAAATGTTATTATTTAGCTACATTAGGTTGGGCAGTCACGCTCCATCTTTGCAGGGCCACAGATGCTGCATGATACAAAGGGATCCCCATGATATATCTAAGGATCTCAAAATCCACCAAGCAAAATGAAGTACAGAAGACTTCTTTCTAGCAACCAAAAGTCTCTTTTCCCGAAAAAATTCAAGATCAGGGAATATGTCTGTCCTGTGGTCATATCCATGGGCTTCTCCCTATCCCAGTGTTACTGGACAGCCTGCCACGGCTCTCTCGCTTTCCATTCTAGTCAAGCATCGGGTCTCCTCTCTATCTTCTCCCTCTTCTCCCCCATTTAATAGGAAACACATTCTCTTTCCTTAGGACACAAAAAGAAGGAAAAAAAAAAGTAAAGAGATTTAAGTAGAACAGCAGAATCTCTACCTACATACAACTTGCTAAATATATAGAGCTGAAAATAGCCAGAGCTGAGAGAAAGGAAAAAAAAGAAGAGTGTTTTAACAGTAAAGTAAAACCACAACTAATGACTTCAGGAGACAGGAGCTAGGTGGACAAGCAAAGCATTACAGTTTTAAATATATGAGATTTGGCTTCACCTCTCCAGTAAGTGGCCTGGCACCCATTCAAATAGGCTGGTCTGGCATGCTAGTGCCTCTGAGAGGGACCACACTGGCGGATAGAAACGACCACAAAAGCCACAGAGAAAGTGCAGGCTTCCAAAGGCAACACGGAGGCAACCAGACTGGCAGCAGAAACAATGCCAAGGGCCCTGCATCAGTATGGATGGTCACAGTTGGATTTTCTCTCTCCTTGAGTCAGGATGGCCAACAGGGAGCCTGACTGGTGGGAGGCTGGGCAGTGAGCAGGCACGCCTTGGAGGATCCTAGGTCCAGGTAGCCCAGGAGTAGACCACGGAGTAGGAAAGATCGCAAAGGAGGAGAGGGTCTTCTCCCTGCTGGGTGCCATACTGCAGAAAGCTGGCATCGTCACGTTTGAGGAGTATTTCTGTGTACTAAAAAGAAGGCCATAATCTTTATGGGCTTCCAGCTCTGGAAAATATTTTGCTGTACAAACTGTTGTTTTTCATGCCACTGAAGACTGCCAAACGATTTGGTACTGGAAGCATTCTTGCTTTGCACTGCATGAAAGTAAGGATTCTAGTTCAGTGGGTAGAGGACACAGCGGGGGGTTTTAACTGGCCAGTCCCCATTTTTAGCATCCGTGGTGGTGTCTACACAATGCCAACATTACTAGCTGGAAAGCTAAAATGGATTAAAGCTTTTCCCAAGGCTAAATAATACATAATAGTGTGACTATTAGACCTGAACTGGCTGATGCCTTTGATGGTCTAATGGCCAACCTCAGTGTTTTCAAGGTTAAAATAGAATAAAAACTAATTTCCAAGATTTCTCCGGGGTGGGGGTGGTGAGTGGGAGTGTATCAACAAATTACTTACAACTCCTTGAATGAGTTAAAAATGCCACATTGTTATCAAAGATTCCATGATCTCTCAGTGACTGGAAAACAGTCATAATCATAATTTTATATGTTAATTATTCTATCCTTTTTTTTTTTTTTGAGAAACTTTCAGAAAGGACACAGTGGCAGAAACCTTGCAAGTCAAAAGAAGTTTGAGTGGAAAGGACAGGGCTTTGCTCACTCAGTGCCTTGTCAGCTATATTACAAGAGTACCCTGGGTTTGTGATGTTAGATTAGGAATTTAAATAAAATGGGTAGTAGATGGTTGGCTATATGGACCTCATATTCTTTTTTAAATAATTAATCAGTATTTTTTATTATGGTTTTGTGGGGTACAGTTAAGGGTTAGGTGTACAATTACGTTTCATTCAGGCACCCTGTTGATAAGAGGTGTTTTCCCAGCCCCAGACAGATATTTGCTACTGTTAATCCCACCCCCCCATACTTTCCCAGTACCGTCAGTCATTTTCTTATAGTATTGCATTGGATGTTCAAGGTCCATTATATGAGTGAGAACATGTGATACTCGGATCTTTGTTTCTGTGAGAGGTCACTCAGTATTATAGACTCTAGTTCCATCCAGGTTGCTGTGAAATTCATGATTTTGTTCTTTTTTATGGCTGCGTAGTATTCCATCGTGTATATGTACCACATTTTTTTAATCCAGTCCTCTTTTGATGGGCAGCATGGTTGTTTCCAGGTTCTTGCTGTTGTGAACAACGCTGCGATAAACATACGTGTGCAAGACCTCATATTCTTATGCGGAGGTTAAGCTGGGCTTATGACTCTGGTAGGCATATGGATGATATTTTTAAATTGCCTAGGAAGTGAACAGAGAGACAAAGAAAGATGATGTAATATGGAGCCAGGAGAAATATAAGAAAACAAAGCCAACAAGAAAGATTCAGAGTCAAAGGAAAGCAAATTAATAGGAAGCCAAGGACAGAGACTATTTCAAGGGATTCATCAATTGTGTCATGTGGTCTTGGCAATTCTAATAAGTTCTGAGTGTTCACTGAATTTGGTGAGGTGAAAGTCACCGCTAAGCTAGGAAATCATAATTTTACTGGACGATCCGTAGAGGAGCCAGATTAGAACAGTTGAAGGACTGAATAAAAATTAAGGATGTGTAGATGGGCAAGAGGAGGTGCCTGGTTGTGAAAGGGGGAGCAAGATAAGAGACAACCTGGTGAGTCAGGGGCCAGGAAGGACTTGCAGGATTGGTTGGTTCATCTGAGAGAGCCTCTGAGCACACTGAAGTGCTACTGGAAGAATCCAAGAGCCAGGGAAAGACCAACAACGTGGGAGAGGATCCTGGTGGCACCGGGTTCCTAGGGAAGGCCGTGGTGAGATGTATGTGTGGAGATTCAGGCCGCACAGGAATAATTTTGTCTTAGCTAGGTGAGACCTCCTTTTCTGGAACAGAATGGCAAGAAGGAAGGATGAGTAGATTAAGAGAAGAGCAGAGAACACCATGAAAAGGCAGCTTTAGCGAGGCTCTCCCTGCATTTCCCAACCTCCTTTCTCCTGTGTGGCCATTCGGGTCAGGACTCTCTTTTCTGTGTTCTGTTATCTCCAACTCACTTTCTTTCTCTTGTTTCAGAATCACATCTAATGTAGTTGGAGATATCAAGTTGGAGATAAGAAACGCTTAATGAATAAAAAAATAGACTCTCATACAATGTGCAAGTAAGCTGGAGGCAAGGGTCCAGCTATCTCTGGGACTTCTCAGGTAGATAAAGTACAAGGGCAGAAATGAGGTAAAAGTCAACGGGGGCGTTTAGCTCTTTTACTTTGAACACGACTTAATAACATTTCTTGAGAAAATGAATCAAAGAAAACGTTCCCAGGGTACAGGCAGTGCTGACAAGAGGATGTCACCATCGCAACACCCAGGCTGTATGTTACAGCCTGTTGGCTCACCTGGCTTACATGGAAGCAATGAATCTTGGGGCTAGAAGCAAAACTGCCTGAGGCTAGTAGCTTCCAGAATTTGCTCTTAAGCCTTCCTGTTCCTCTCCCACCACATCACTGACATCTTGATCTTCCTCACTGGGCTGTTCTCGTCCCTTTTTCCTAACATCGTCCCACATCTAGAAGAGTGGTTCAGACAGAGAAGGTCTAAAACCTTTGCAAGTCCCACGAAGCACCTACCTCCTCCAGACATAGGGCCCATTAGACTTTGCATTCTGCTTCCTTTCCTGCATCCGTGTGACTACCCCTGAGGAACTCCTAGAAACCATGTTTGGAGTTCAAGAGTTCAATTTGCTTTCTTCCAAAAACTAAACTATGCCCTGCCTATCATCTTCCATCTTTATTATACATCTCAGGCTTAACTAAATCTCCCAGACTGCAAGATGCCCTCTGCTCTTGTCCCGGCACAGAAAAAGCCATCCTCGAGGTCGTTTATGAGGTGCCATGGAAACTGAGTAAGGGAACTTTCAGTTCCAACAGACTTGTAGACTATGCTTAGAGAAGTATGGTGTCATCTGGGAAGTTTTAAGAAATGGGATCTCACGATAGGAGCAAGAGAAATCATACTTTTTGGTTGGAAGAGCATCTTTAAATAGGGAACAAGGAAGACGGCCAAAGATAATGTTACAGTCATTGAGACATAAAAAAAACCAGGGCTCTTTGATGGGGGAAAGTCAGTGGCATCTGAGAAACAAGACCACAAGCAGATTTAGAAACAGATTATAATCTCTGCTTCTCAGTTATGTAGTCACAAAGACTCCACGGGTCTTCTGACAAAGAGGGTGAATGGTAAAGCTTACCAAGGGCCTGCTGGAGATCAGGAAAGAGGCAGGGAGGAGAGAGGGAATGGGCAAGGAGTGGGATTTCGACAGAATGATGAATTGCATCCAAATAAATAAGATTTAATAACAGTGCATGAAAAGACAAAGTCCTCATTTTCACCTGTCTCTGGATTTGCAAACACAGATATTTCCTTTAGAGAGGAAATCACTGTATTTATGATTGGTTCATATTTCACACCTTTATTCATACATATCCTGTAATGTAAAAGGCCTATTTCTTATTACATAGGAAATGCTCAATGCACTAGGGATTCACAGAAATGCTCGAAACTTTTCTAGGAGCAGAAGTTAACATAAGTAGTTGGTCACAGGAGTGCAGCCTAAAAAACAAAGCCTTCTTTCTGACTCTGCAGAAATTAAGTACTGACATGTGAAACCTGCTGAGAGTTTCATCTGTTTTTACTCTCAAAGCCTCATTCTTTTTTTCTAAGTATGTGCATACACACATCATGCTTTAAGCTCAAAGATGCAAGCAAACTCTGACATGTCTGCTGCAGGGTAAAGAAGGCCGCAGCGCCCCCTAGTGCTCATTAGGTGGAGTCGGAGTCCACCCTGATCTGCCAGAAGTCCCAACATCAAAAGCTTGGATTTATTCATATTACAATGCCAAACAAAATTTCAAACAATATGAAGTTTTATTTGGAGAAAATGAATGTTAATATGAAGCTTTTAGGAGGATAAATGAAGCCAAGTCCAATATATGAACCGTCACTCAAGCATTTAATGAAGATCAATACAATGCCATTTGCAAACACTGGTCACACCTTAAATACAGAATCAATATATATCTACAGATTATATCAGGTACAGGTGAGTTGGCTTATGGGAAATTGGATTCCTGTTGCCAGGATCAGGAAAGCCGACTAAATTCATTCTCGGTATAGATAATGTGATAAATGTAGCTACTTATGTATCAGATTTACATTTGTCAAATAATACATCAGTAAGGCAGATCAAGTTGTCCCCTTCTTGTCATGTCACTAATAACACTATCTTCGCCACGTGTTTTCTTTTAATGTTAGAAATGTAAAATAGTGCTTTCACCATTTCCTTCGTCCTGCACTTTCTTCTTACTGCAAAGTCTATTAAGGACTGAGTGCAGTTCCACAGATAAGGAGATTTAAGATCCTAGTAAAAGAAAATGTGACTAATCATCAGTAAATAACAATGATGACTAACGTACTACCTGTTAGGAATTTTGCAGAATTGATCACACAGGAAACCGATGAAGTGGGCATTATTATTTCCTCTATTTTACAGGGGGAGGGAACAGAGTCGAAGGTTACACAGCTTACCGGAGTGACTGGGGTAAGATTCACACCGAGGGAGTCTGACTTCAGCGCTCAGGCTCTTCATCGCTCTTAATCGCACCTTGCTGCCTCTCAAATGCAATGATCCTATATTCTGGCTACAGTGACCAGTTACACAGATGGGTCAGCATGTGAACGGGCATGCAAATCTGTTGCCAAGAGACTCAAGACAGGAGTGTATTTGAAAAAGTTGAGTGTCAACATGGATCGATCAAAAGGGTGCCACTCTGTAGAGCTGGTGCCTGGGTCTCTCCCCACCATCTAAAACCTACAGCTTGAACTTTCCCTAAGGTGCTACGTGAAGGTGGGATTCTAGTGGAATGGTTATTTAAGGGTGATCTCTGCAGAAGTCCTGGGACTGCTCCTATCAGCTATCATTTTTTAAAAAACTTACTGTTAGATTAAAATAAAAATCCCAAGAAACAGTTCCAGCTAGAAATAAGGGGCCCCCAGGGTACATGTTGAGAGGATTACAAGGAAACTTGACAAGTTCTAGTAAAAGCCATTTTCTCCTGACTTTGCTCACAGTGCAGCAAGAGCCCAGGCCACTCAGAATACACCTGAAGTTCTGTAAGCTACTTCTGATCTTGGAACTTAGAAAGTAATCAGTGACAGTTCCCACAGTGATGGGGGAAAGTGGAAGTTGTAGCTCTATTCTCAGAAAAGAAGACCTTTTTACACTATTTTTTATAAAATTAGACAACTAATTGGATTTATTTTCTTTTACCTTAATTGCTATTATCATTTTTTATTACTCAACTAATACATGGCCGTTGCTACCAGTAAAATCATCAGGAGATGTATAAGGGAGAAAGAGGTCTTCTCCATCCACACAGAGTCCCTTGCATTCCCTTCCTGGGATAACCGATGTAAACATCCAATGTTCGTCTCTTTCCAATACTTTCTCTACACCCATACAGACATACACATGCATAAAAAAAGGATACACGAGGCTTCCATTTTTGATTTTCTTAAAAATGAGATGGTACTATAGATATTGTTCTACAGCTTGACTTTCTAACTCATAACAACATCATGGACACCTCTCCAAGTGGATAGATACAAGATTCTTTTCAAATAGCCACACAATATTCTATAGTATAAATGTGCCATAGACATATAATTTAATTATATATGTATATAATTTTTTTTTTTAGTCACAATTGCAGTCTCACTTTGCTGTCTAGGCTGAACTGGAGTGCCATGGCACCATCACAGCTCACTGCAGCCTCAACCTTCTGGGCTCAGGAGATCCTTCTGTCTCAGCCTCCCAGATAGCTGGGACTACAAGCACAAACCACCATGCCTGACTGACTTTTTTATTTTTTTGTAGAGATGAGGTCTCACTATGTTGCCTAGGCTGGTGTCAAACCCCTGGGCTCAAGCAATCCTCCTGCCTCAGCCTCCCAAAGAGCTGGGATTACAGATGTGAGCCACAGTGCCTGACCTAAATGTGCCATAATTAATTCAAATATTTCTCTAATGGTAAAAAAAAAATTATGTTGTTTTCAGTTTATAGCACTGGAAGACAATTAGGCAATAAACTTACCTGTAGCATATGTTTATCTCTTGGTGCTTATTTTCCAGAGAGTCTCCAGTGTTGAACAGCTTAGTCAACACATATGTACATTTTAAATTTCATCAGATATTGCAAGATATTTTCAAAAATGGAGGCAACTAATAGCCAACCAGTCATGTTTAAGCTGTTCATTCCCTAATATCCTTACCAGTAACAGATCATTCATCTTTTAAGTTTTGCTAATATAATGGATGCTAAAATACAGTTGGTCCTCCATATCTGTGGGTTTTGAATCTGGGGATTCAACCAACGGTGGACAGAAAATATTTGAAAAACAAATTGCACCTGAACTCATATGAGCTTTTCTTCTCATCATCATTCAATACAGCATAACAAGTATTTACATAGTATTTACATTTTATTAGGCGTGATAAGTAATACAGAGGTGATTTAAAGAATACAGGGGGTTGTGCATAGGTTATATGTAGCTACTATACCATCGTATTCAGGAAGTCCAAAAATTTTGGCATCTGCAGGAGGTCCTGGAACCAATTCCCAATAGATACCAAGGGACAGCTGTATCTCATTTTGAATTTAATTTACATTTCTTCTATAACCACTAGTAACTGTGGTTGAGCATGTTCATGTCTATAGGCCATTTGGATTCCACTTCCATGTTCTTTGCCCATTTTTTAAAACTAGGTTGTATGTCTTTAAAAATAATTATAGAAACTCTTAATATTAGAGATACTAACCCCGAATCTTTCAGAGGCACTGCAATGTTTCCCCCCAGTCTCTCATTTTTCTTTTTATAATATCTTACAGCATCCAATTTAAAAAGTGACATAGTCTAATGTATTTTTTTAAAATTTTAGTTTCTTGGTTTCTTGTCTCACTAGGAAATGTTTTTATTACCTCGTATTTAACGTTTGTATCTTTAATTGACCTGGAATTCATTTGGTACTCTGGATTGGCATTGAGCTTTGCTTTTTCCTATGTTGGATCATCATTGTGTCAGCAATGCTATCGCATTTTATCTAACCGGACCAAACTTTTCCCACCGAACTGAAATGCCATCTTTGTCAAAGTTTAATTTCTCATGTATGCTTGCATCTATTTCTGGGCATTTACTACACTGCACCAGTATCTCTGTCTGTGACTGTGCCAGCTCTATTCCGTTAGGTTTTCAGTAGCTTTATAGAAACATTTGAGATCCGGTAAGGCAAATTCCTCCCCAATTATTTTCCCATCACTTTCTTGGCTCCCATTACACTGTTTTTCTTCTTGAAATCATGTTATCACGTCCCTTACTACAAACTGAGAAAACAGAAACCTCAGAATGATAGTTTAGTAGAAAATGAACTCAGTTTTTAAAATGAAAGGATCAGCAAGTATGATATACTTTCCTGCCATACAGAAATGCATTTGTTATTGGTAGCCTGCGTGTTCTGTCTGGAAGATTGCGTTTTTTCACCATTCTTTTGAAGTTTGGTAAGTTACCAGGAAATGTTGAAATGCTGCTTTCAGGACTCAACAAACCTTTCTAGTCTAGAGACTAAAGACAGTCTTCAGGAAAACTATCTTTTTCTGTTATTATTTCTTCTCATTTTATCCCCCATTTTTCTTTACCTCAGAATGTCTATTAGTGCATGTTACATGTCGTAGACATGTCTTCCAAGTCTCTTATTTCTTTTCTCATGACTTCAACTTCTACCTCTTGATCTTCCACCTCATTATTTTGGTTCTCTTCAGATTATTCTCATTATTCTTCTAATTAGGTTATTTATTAATTTTTACTTCTAAACTTTTTGGGTTTTAGAGTTAAATTTTGGTGCCCTAATTACATCTTCCAGACAGTTCTCTGCCATTTCTGGTCTTTGCTAAAGTTCTCTCCTGCTGTTTCCATCAGTTCTACTTCATTGAGACCTGCTGTTTTAAGATTGGTCACATGGGTTCTTCCTCAAGATTACACTTTTCTTTTTCTTTAAAAATTGTTTATTTTAAACATGTGGGGTACACACAGGGTTAAGTATACAAATGTTCATTATGCAGGTACCCTTGTTGATGAGGTGTGCCCCCCTCCCCTGGCAGAATCTCACTATTGCCAATCCCGTCCCCCTGCCCTGGCGATTTCTCACTATTGACAAAGCTTTGCTTATAGCATTACAATAATTGTTCAATGCCCACTTATGAGTGAGAACATGAGATACTCAGTTCTTTGTTTCTATGATAGGTCACTCAGATTACATTTTCTTTACAGAGTTATTATTATTCTCTCCTGATCCGGGTTTTGTGCTCCCTCAGCACTCACACAGGCCAGGCTTGTAAAAACTCTTTAGCAACGGCAAATCAACCAGTGTAGAAGACAAGTGGTTGCCTCCCTTACTATCTTCCAGTGAATCCGTTCAGGAACCATTAGCCCCTTGGGGGACATGGAGAACTCCCACTGTACTTCCAGAAACAAGAAGCCCCTCTTTCATGAGCAAGTCCTGGGAACACCTCTGATTTCTGTGGGAGTCACTTCCCAGGGCTACTGGTATCAACAGCATGGATTCAGGCTTTCCCAGAGCCCAAGGATCAACTGGGTAGGTGAGGTTCTTCTACGAGGAGAGAGGATTCCTGGGCTTCCTAGGGCTCAGAAGGAAGTATCAAAAGCTGGGCCTTTGCTCTTTCTTTGAACAATCTTTACCTCTGCTTTGGTTCTTTCTCTGGGCACCAGGGCAAACACATTCCCTACCTGTTTAGATCCTGGTGATCTCAACCAAGAGAGACACAGCCCTCAATGGTACCCTCTGACCCCTCTCCCAAAGATGGATTCAGGAACAGGCTTTCAATCCTTTCCCCACATATCACATTATTAAATTTAAACAGACCAAATACTGGACATTGGCACTGCTTGTCAAACATTGAGTTATCTTCCAGTTATAGAGAATCTCAGTGATAAACACAAGGTGTATAAAAGCTGTTGAACTAATGTGTAGAATCACCAGAGAGCAGGCTTCTGTGTCTGAGACCAAAGGAATGCAAAACAGAATGAGAATAGCCATCAGCAGTGGAAGTAAGCAAGACCTTTGATTAATGTAGGCTAAGCTGGTAACATTTTTCTATTTCATGACTAATTTAACACTTATATACAAAGGCACAGGAGACTGGGATAGTCAGTATTTATTGCAGTATGGGTATCCTGTTTCATTTGTAAGAAGTATACATTTTTTTTTTTTTTTTTGAGTTGGAGTCTCACTCTGTCGCCCAGACTGGAGTGCAGTGGCCGCTCCTGGCCACCGCAGCCTTGACCTGCTGGGCTCCGGCGATCCTCCCACCTCAGCCTTCCGAGTAGCCGGAATTACAGGCGCACACTACCACACCCGGTTGATTTTTTGATTTATTGTAGAGATGAGGTCTTGCTGCCCGGGCGGGTCTCGAACCCGCGGGCTCAGGCAATCCACTCACCTTAGCCTCCCAAAGGCGCGGAATTACAGGCTGAGCCACTGAGCCCGGCACAGAAGTATACATTTTTGAAGAGCCTTGTATTACACGATTCCATTAGGGAAAGATCAGGGATTCGAAACAGGTCAGAGACGGTGCCTCAGAGAATTCTATCAGCTGACACCAACCTCTCTGCCCTGAACTCTCCCTTCCAAAAGAACATTTCAGTTCTGTCGTTTTGGTGGCATGTATTTTGGTCTTTGCTTTTGGTTGAAAATATAAGCTTTGAGACCTACACAGCCTTAGAGTTTTCAAGAGATGTAATATCTGATTACTCTTGATTCACAGTGCCTCAGCAATACCACGTAAGAATTTCCATGAAATATAACATCTTCTAACTAGGCATGAAATAATAACAGTAGGCTGAAGTACCCTAATTCTTTTCTTTACCCATAGATCTTTTTTATAAAGAACCAAAGCCAACATGGCAAATGCTAAAATTTGTCAAGTATTAAATTCAAAAGACTCTTATTGACAGAAGTGATAACTTTCTGAAGACTTAGGTTAAAAAAACTGAGATGTGAACCATTAAAAATGCATTTATAAACTATTTATTTCCACTTGGCAAGTCTGGAACGTGCATCACGATTTCAGCAAATGGGAATATTTTTACAGCATCTTACCTGTACGCCATCATCTCCATCTGTTAATGACAGCTCACTCTTCAACTTTCAAGACTAATGAAATAACTGCATAGTCAGCTTCCTTGTTTCATGTCTGAAGGTGAGGGGGCGGCAAAGTAAGGCTCTGTACCACCACATGCCTCTCTGGAGGGATTAAGGGTTCCATTTCTCTCAGCGTCCATAGGTCCTCCCCAGAGTCCATTATCTCTCAATCCATATTGAAGTCTATCTCCAAACTGATGATATGAAGTTTCAGACTATGTACAGGGTATAGAAAGGGGGCACATTCATAATTTTTCTTTGCTAGGTCACATAGTATTTTGATTTCTTTTTCAAAAGTTGGAAATTATTGAACTAGGTGTGAAAAAACACAAACACATAACACATTCTTGTCTAAGCTTGTCTATGTGTCAATGAAAGAGAGAGAGACAGAGAGAGAGAGAGAGAGAGAGAGGAATCTCTTTGTAGTGAAAAGAAACATAGAACAAAGAAAGGTTATGCAACCCCCTCATGGAGGGTGCGTTTGCTGTAGCTCGGGAAGCCAAGAGAATGTTGAAAAAGCCCAGATTCTGTAGCAGCTCTGAAGTCTGACCGTTCCTTTTTATGCATTACTGCTTCATTTTCTTTTCTTTGCTTTTCTTTTTTTTTTTATTTAATCAATATTTTTTATTATGGTTTTGTGGGGTACAGTTAAGGGTTAGGTGTACAATTACGTTTCATTCAGGTACCCTGTTGATAAGAGGTGTTTCCCATCCCCGGACAGATATTTGCGACTGTTAATCCCATCCCCCTCCCCCCCATAGTTTCCCAGTACCGTCAGTCATTTTCTTATAGTATTACATTGGATGTTCAAGGTCCATTATACGAGTGAGAACATGTGATACTCGGATCTTTGTTTCTGTGAGAGGTCACTCAGTATCATAGACTCTAGTTCCATCCAGGTTGCTGCGAAATTCATGATTTTGTTCTTTTTTATGGCTGCGTAGTATTCCATTGTGTATATGTACCACATTTTTTTAATCTAGTCCTCTTTTGATGGGCAGCATGGTTGGTTCCAGGTTCTTGCTATTGTGAACAATGCTGCAATAAACATACGTGTGCAGGTATCTTTTTTATAGAGTGATTTGAGTTCTTCAGGGTATATTCCCAGTTGGGGGATTGCGGAGTCATACGGAAGGTCGATTTTTAGAGCTTTTAGGAATCACCACACTGCTTTCCACAGAGGTTGCACTAGTTTACACTCCCACTAACAGTGTAGAAGTGTTCCCTTTCGCCACACCCTCTCCAGCAGCTGTTATTTTTTGAGTTATTGATGATGGTCATTCTGACTGGAGTTAGGTGGTATCTCAGTCTAGTTTTTATTTGCATCTCCTTGATGATTAGCGAGGTTGAACATTTCTTCATGTGTTTGGTGGCTGCTAGAACTTTACAATGAAAATTGCAAAACACTGCTCAAAGAAATCAAAGATGACACAAACAAGTGGAAAAATATCCTATGCTCATGGACTGGAAGAATCAACATTGTGAAGATGTCCATCTTACCTAAGGCAATCTACAAATTCAATGCAATACCCATCAAATTACCAGCAACATTCTTCTCAGACCTAGAAAAAACAACACAGGAATTCATATGGAAACACAAATGTCCAAGAATAGCCAGAACAATCCTCAGCAAAAAAAAAAAAAAAAAAGCAACAAAGCAGGTGGTATCACATTACCAGACTTCAAACTTTACTATAAAGCTACAATCATCAAAACAGCTTGGTATTGGTACAGGAACAGGCATATAGATCAATGGAATAGAATTGAGATTCCAGAAGCAAAACCTCAATTTCTCAACCAACTCTTCTTCAATAAAGTCCCCACCACCTACCACTGGGGAGAGGAGAACCTATTCAGTAAATGGTGCTGGGAAAACTGGCTGACCACATGCAGAAGATTGAAACAGGACCCCTATCTATCCCCATGCACAAAGGTTAACTCCAAATGGATCAGAGACCTAAATGTAAAACCTCAAGCCATAAGAACCTTAGAAAAGGAAGGAAATACCCTCATGGAAATCGGAACTGGCATCCAATTCCTGAACAAAACCCGAAACCCACAGGTCATAAGAGAGAAGATAGACAAGTGGGACCTTATTAAACTGATAAGCATCTGCAAAGCCAAAGAAACCATCAAGAGAGCAGGGAGACAGCCTACAGACTGGGAAAAAGGATTTGCCAACTCCAGGTCTGACAAAGGCTTAACATCCTGGATCTACAAAGAACTCAAATGTGCTGAAAAGAAAAAAACAAACAACCCCATTATAAAACGGGCAAAAGATATGAACAGACGCTTCACAAAAGAAGACATCTGAGCAGCCTTTGCTTTTCTTTGATTAAAGAGCATAATCACCATGAATTCCTTTTTTTATACTAAAAGGCACCACTGTCGAGTACTCAGCCCATCACTTAATGTTCAGACGTACTATTTCTCAGTTGAAGATAGAAGAGTGTTCTGGAAACTGTCCCGTGGAGGGAGCAGTTCCTGGACTGGTTGAATATAACTCAGCTTTTTTTGGTCCATAGTCCAGCATCTTTGACACTGTCTGATGCTGCTTTCAGAAAGAAGGGATGGCGTTCATGTTAACCTTCCCCCTCCCAACTGTTACAATCATAGCTCATAGCTTTCATGTGCACCGTTATACAGAATGAGCAGTGTGAATGTTCAGATTTGCTACTTTTGAAACATTTAAAATTATGGCAAATCACTATTTTCAAAGTCACATCCTCAAATATTCAGTTAAGCTGAGGCTTAAATAAGGGAGATGTTTGCTGGTACCCAAAATGGACCCAGCCGGCAGACAAATGAGAAACCTCTGAAGTGAACCATGTATAAGAAAAGCAACTTGGGAATATCTTCCCCAGTCCATGGAAAATTAAATAAAATTACCACCTAGACTGATGGATCAAGACTCCATCTCCTTTCTTAGTATGAAACCCAAATTTCTTACCAGGTATACAAGGCTTCCCAGGACCTGCCTGCCCCATACATACCTGCTTCATCTTTTACCCAACACAGCCCCTCCCTCCCTGTCTCTGAATATCCCTCAGGCAACATAGGCTTCCTGCAGTCTCTGCTTTGTAGTCACAGGGCTCCATCTGGCACTTTCTTCAGGCCTCTACCAATAGGTCACCTTATCAGGAAGACCTGTTCTGACTACCATACTAAAACCAGCATTCTCCATCACTCTCTGAACTTCACTTCCTCAATTTTCATTGCAGAGTTTTGCATCAAGTTAGCATTAGGTGTGCATTTATTTCTCTTGTCCATCCCTCTTCTAAGTAAACTCCACAGAAGAAAGAACTTTGAGAATGCTGCTGTGTCTCAAACACCTGGACATTAGCTCGCAATATGTTTGTTGAACAAATGAAAAAAAATCGTTGAAAAAAATTAGTAAGTAAATTGGTACATGATGCTTTGTTCCCTTTCTTCAAAATATAACTATGATAATTATTATACTTTATTTCTCAATAAGGCAACCTAATGATTTAATAAATGACATAGATGGATGATGTCTTTAGTTATAAATGCTGTAGTTGCTACTACTAGCTACTATTTTTTTTTTTTTTTGAGTTGGAGTTTCACTCGGTCACCCAGACTGGAGTGCAGTGGCCGCTCCCGGCCACCACAGCCTCGACCTGCTGGGCTCCGGCGATCCTTCCGCCTCAGCCTTCCGAGTAGCCGGAATTACAGGCACGCGCTACCACACCTGGCTGATTTTTTGATTTATTGTACAGATGAGGTCTCGCTGCCCAGATGGGTCTCAAACCCGCGGGCTCAGGCAATCCACTCACCTCAGCCTCCCAAAGGCGCAGGATTACAGGCTGAGCCACCGAGCCCCGCTTAGTAGTTACTATTAATACTAGAACATAGAATAACTAACATTTTCTTCCTTGTGAATACTATACAATATATCTCAAGCCACCAATACCCTCCTACTCTCCATTGTCATATTTATTAACACAGCTGTTCTTTTTAAAAATTTTTATTTTAAAGATGTGGGGTACAATTCAGGGTTAGGTATACAAATGACCATTGCACAGGTAAAGTTTGGCCCTCATTTGGTCCCCACTTTACCTGGTTTGAGATCGGGTACACTTATTGATGAAGTGTGCCCACTTCCCTCGCCTGGCAGTTTCCCACCATTGCCAATCCTTTTCTTATAGTATTATGATAATTGTTCAGGGTCCGTTTATGAGTGAGAACCTGTGCTACTCAGTTCTTTGTTTCTGTGCTAGTTCACTGAGTATTATAGACTAAATCCATCCAAGTTGCTGCGAAGTTCATAATTTTGTCCTTCTTTATGGCTGCGTAATATTCCATTGTGTATAGGCACCACATTTTTTTTTTTTATCCAGTCCTCTTTCAATGGGCAGCACAGTTGGTTCCATGTTTTTGCTATTGTGAATAGTGCTGCCATAAGCATGCGTGTGCAGGTATCTTTTTCATAGAGTGATTTGAGTTCCTCTGGGGATATTACCAGAAGGAGGATTTCTCAGTCATGTGGAAGATTGATTTTTAGATCTTTTAGGAATCGCCACACTGTTTTTCACAGACGTTATACTAGTTATACACTCCCACCAACAGTGTAGAAGTGTTCCCTTTTCACTGCATCCTCTCCAGCATCTGTTGTTTTTTGTGTTATTTATGGTGGCCATCCTGACTGGAGTTGGGAGGTATCTCAGGTTTTAATTTCTAATACTGCTGTCCTTAATCATTCTGTCATGGGCCTCTTTGAGAATCTGATTGAATCTAATTTAATCTCTTGGATCCTATACCCAGAAAAATACATGCATAACTCAATTCTGTAGAAAATGTGTGGGTGCATGAGCCTTCCTGAAGTCCAACCAAACTCCAGGTTAGAAGTTCTTATAATTGAGCTTAGAAGAGAGCTATATATGTATTGTCATACAGTTATCAATTGTAAAGTTTCCTGTCCATATCATACATTTGTTACATTAGGCCTACTGCATTACTCATTCCTTTTCTGAAGACATTTGTTTAATTCTGATATTGTCATTGTTAGTAGTGGTGGTGGTGTATATGTTTCTGTGTGTGTATGTGTGTGTTCCCACTGGTATTCACATATTAAAACATATGGAAGAACAGTGGAGAGACCTTGGTTTGTCACTCTGCAACTATCAAACTTCAGACAAGTAATTGAATTTCTCTCTGATTCATTTTCCTTGTCTTTAAAAAGAGTAAAACAGCAGATACCTAAGAGTACTGCTACGAGAATTAAACAAGAAGATGCAGGTAAAGTCTTTTTAGTACTGTCTGTTTGACATAGCTATCAATAAATAATCAGTATTATTATTTTTGCTTAAATACCATCTTTCTTTTACCTGATGTTCTCATCCACTTCTTTTTGTTAACCTTAAACCAGTCTAATAGATTAACATACTTAAGAAATCATCGGGCGCTTTCATATTATAATGTACATTGGCCTCTCAGTGTACTTATTTTTCTATGACTTTTCTAAAAATGGAACTAATTCAAAATTTATTGTGCTTCATACAGAATTAAAGATTAAATCACTGTTGAATTACATGCAGAAATTAACCCAATTATTCTTCAAAATGGCAATATATTTGCTGCATAATATCAGTACCATCAAGCAAGAGTGAAAATTACATTACTCTAAATATACACCAGATGGCTCTAGGGTGACATGGTTATTAAAAAAATAAAAGCTTGGTTGTTTATAGTTTTCCTGAGGGCAGAGTCTGAGTCTAATCTGTGTCTGTAATATAACCACAGCAGTCAGGAGAAAGACACAGGAGCAAAATAGATTTTCATTTATGGTAATAGCAACATTTGCCATTCTTTTCAGAAGAGTAGTCTCTGCTGATCTGTCTGAAAAGAGTTGAAGATTTCAATATAGACAAAAAAAAGGGGGGTGACACATGAGCTAAGCTGGGGGTTAACAAAGGACAAGAAAAAAAATGAAATTTTGCACACAGTCACTCGATTTAAAAATTTAGAGTGGTAAATTGTGTTGCTCCTCAAAATGTGATCCATGTAAACACTTTAGACTAGATCTCTTTGCTTTTTGTTTTCTCTTTAACTGGGGGGGGGAGGTTATGTTTCTATTTTGTACCAGATACTGTTCTAGGTCCTGGAGACTCAACGGAGAGCGTGTGGATGTCTCCTGTTTCCCAGGTCCACCCTGACTTCTCAACCGGGGCGTCCAGGGAATGCCCAAGTAATATTTTGACCCATTTTTCTCATCCTCATAATTCCAATTCTAAACCCAGTTCTTGTATTAATCTCTAGTGTCTTTGGTTGGATGGCATTCTAGACCTGTATCGACCAATATAGTAGCCATATGCCCCATGTGGCTATGAAGCACTGAAACATGGCTAGTTCATATTGAGATGTGCTGTGTTAAATAACTTGCTATGACAAAAAGAACATAAAGAATATAAAGTATCCTATTAATACTTCTTATATTAATAGTCAAAATTATATATTTTTTTTCTTTTTTTTTTTTTGAGTTGGAGTCTCACTCGGTCGCCCAGGCTGGGGTGCAGTGGCCGCTCCTGGCCACCGCAGGCTCACCTGCTGGGCTCTGGCGATCCTTCCGCCTCAGCCTTCCGAGTAGCTGGAATAACAGGCATGTGCTACCACGCCCGGCTGATTTTTTGATTTTTTCAAAATTATATTTTTGATCATTCATTTCACCTGTTACTATTCTGTATAAATACATCTATTAGGACATGTTAGGTTACATATGTGGCTTACATTATATTTCCATTGGACAGTGCTGCTGTGGACTCCCTTCACGATGTTTTAGATTTCAGCTTTCCATGTGATTTAATACTCTTTGCTTCCCTGATATGCTAGGGTAGAAATTCCGTAGTCTAACCCCTTTCACACATCGGTTCAATGGATCTCAACTTTTTACTTTTATCCTGATGGTCTTTGCCAGGTAGAAGCTCCATTTCATATCTTCTAAATGAAATGCAAGTAAAAAGCAATACACAGAATTATTTTATGATGGTTGTTTGGGACAGTTCAATCCAATGCCATTATACATTAAACTACATGATACGCTACATAGATTGCAAAGACGCATGGTTGGGTACAAGGAGTTCCTGATCGTAATGATGTCACAGTAGGGTAGAACCCCTTCTAGACAAGTGAGTTAAACTATAAGAGAGAAGGGAGAGTATGACTCATCAGAAGGGAGTAGACAAGATACGTGGGTAATGTGGGTCTTGCACAGTATCGCATTTGTCAGCACTGTTTCTTTGTATCAGAAAATTAGAATGTACCACAGGAATTCAGAGGTGAGGGAATGCCCACTAGGTGGGAGAAATTGGGAAAAGACTCAATAAATAAATAATAATGATTTCATGCTTAAAGATTGAAACGGAAGAGTGAGTGAGAGCCTCTGAGTCTTATCAGTGTGGTAGGCAGCTACAAATTGGCATATGAAAGCAGTTTTCTATCTTTCATTAAGCAAAAGTGTTAGGACCCTTAATTAGGGTAGTAGCAGTTGGCTGAAGAGGAAAAATGCAAAATCATGCCAGAGACTGAACGTATATCTTTGGCATTTCATTGAGCATACAATTGCACTAAGTATTCATTCCTACTTGGACAACATTTGTGCCACTGACAGAACCGGAAAAGCTCAGGAGGAGCCTGGTCTTCCCTGAAAAGATGAGTTCAATTTCAAGTGAGCTGCATATGAAGCAATAGTGGATAATTTAGAAAGAGAATTCCAGGAGGCCTTGGGATGTACAGGCCTGGGGCTGTAGATAGAGGATGGACCTGGAGGTCTTGACTGGAAAATCTTCCACCCAGATGTCATTGTTGAAGACATGAGCTTAGTTTTAGAAGGAAGAAGCAAAAAGTCATAAGGAAAGATTTTTGGAGCATACCTATATTTGTGTGGCAAGATGAGGGAGAGGATCTAGTGAAGGTATGATTTCAGAGGCCCAAAGAGAATAACTCTAGCAGAGTGTTAAAGAGGCTGAGAAAGGAGAGAGTTTTTAGAATAAAGAGGTCCTTTCAAAGAACAGGGTTAGTAGAGCTGATAAAATGTAATAAAATGTGTTCACTGGGGGATCACTGGTAATCTTTGAAAAAGTCTTCAGACTTAGATGGTGGGAATGGATGCATGTCTGCAATGGAGGGAGATGATTATTAGGTGCATATAAGCTGAGCCTAGGAAGGGCTAATAGAAAAAGGAACTGTATTTTGAAGAAATTACAAGAGAGAAGGAGTGTAGAAATCCATTTTTCTGGTACCATTTTTTGAAGAGATTATCCGTTTCCCATTGTATCCTTCTTGGTGCTCTTGTCAAAAATTTAGTTGACCATATTATGTACTGATTTACTTCTGGACGCTCTATTCTGTTCCACTGATCAATGTGTCTGTTTTTATGCTAGTATCATACTGCGTTGATTACTTTTAAATATAATTATAAGCAATTATATTACTTTTAAATATAATTTTAAATTGGAAAGTGTGATGCATCAACTTTTTTTTTCTCTCTCAGAATTGATTTGGCTATTCAGGATCTTTAAGGCGTCCATGCAAAGTTGAGAATTGTTTTATTTCTGGGAAGAATGCCACTGGGATTTTGATATGAATTGTGTTGAATCTTTATAATGCTTTAGGGAATATGAACATTTTAACAATATTAATTCTTCCAATCCATAAACATGGGTTATCTTTCTACTTATTTGTGTCTTCTTTAATTTCTTTTATCAAAGCTTTATAGATTCAGTGCAAAGATCTTTTACATCCTTGGTTAGATTTATTCCCAGGTATTTTATTTTATTTTTTATGCTATCATAAATGGGGTTGTTTTCTTGATTTCTTTTTCAGTTAGGCTATTGTTTGGGTGTACAAATGCTACTGATTTTTGTATGTTGATTTTGTATCTTGCAACTTTACTGAATTTCTTTGTTAGTTCTAAAAGATTTTTTTTTGCAACTCTTTGGGACTTTTTACATACAGGATCATGTAATCTGCAAATAGAGATAATTTTACTTCTTTCTTTCGGATTTAGATGTCTTGTATTTATTTTTCTTGTCTGATTGCTCTTGCTAGTACTTCTAATGCTATGTTGAATAGAGTGGCAAGAAGTGGCATTCCTGCCTTGCACTTGATGTTAGTGAAAAAAACTTTCAGTTTGTCTCCATTGATTATAATGTTAGCTATGAGTTTTTCACAAACGGCCTTTATTTTGTTGAGGAGTTTTCCTTCCTACACCCAAAATGTTGACAGTTTTTATCAAGAGATTATTGGGTGGTGTCAAATGCTTTTTTCCACATCAATTGAAATCTTTATCTGGTTTTGAACTTTTATTCTGTTAATGTGATGTATCACGTTGATTTATTTTTGTATGCTAAAACAGCCTTGCATGCCAGGGATGAATCTCTCTTGGTCATGTTATATAAACTTATTGATGAGCTTGCTTTGATAATATTTTTGGATTCATGTACATCAGAGATATTGGTCAGTAGTTTGCTTTTCTGGAGGTGTCTTTATCTGGCTTAGGTACCAAGTTGATGCTGACATAAGACATGTTTGGAAGTATTCCCTCTAGCTCTATTTTTAAAAAGAGTTTAAGAAGTATTGGCATTAATTATTCTTTGAGTGTTTGGTATAATTCAACTGTGAAGGTATCTGGCCCTGGGCTTTTTGTTGTTGTAAAGTTTTTAGTTACTTTTTAAATCTCTTTATTTGTTATTAATATATTCAGGCTTTCTATTTCTTCCTGACTTGAGCTCAGTAGGCTGCATTTTCCTGAGAATGTATCAATTTATTCTAGGTTATACATTTTTGGGGCATATACTTGCTCATAATAGTCCCTTATGAACTTAAAAAAAAATTAAGGCATCTGTTGTAATTTCTTAACTTTCATTGTCTATTTTATTTATTTGAATAGTCTCTCCTTTTATTCTTAGACTAGCTAAGGGGTTGTCAATTTTGTTTATTGGTATCCCAGAACATCATGCTGCAAACCTTAAATAAATACCATAAAATTTATTTTAAAAGAAGAGAGAATAAATGCATTTTTGGCTTTTCGGGGGTTACTGAAGACTTAAGAAGGCATATTAATAAGAAAGAAAAGAAGGCTCTACTGCAAAAGGAAAGATTAATGATAACTTGGACAAGGTATAGTTAATGGAGCAAGACTAGGAATCTTAAGACAAATGTGATCAAGGACATAGGTGGGTAAAATTAAGAGAAGCCACAAGAGGAAACTACTGAGGCAGAAGTGAAGAAAGAGAGGAAGAATAAAGCTGCGGTAATATCTAGCAACTCAGAGAAGGCAAATAATTATCAGTCGGGGATCCCAGTTTCTAGTCCAGGCCAGTCTGGTTCCAAAGCCCAGGTTCAAGGCCATTACTCTAAGTTCTTAGGGTTTTGAACTGTATCCTCTGCCACAGTACCTGGCTGACAGAGAGTTGGATAAAGGTATGTGGAATAAATGAGCAAATCAATGTGAATATCAATTATTATTGCATGATACTTTAGATGTAGGAGCTGTAAGAAAATGGGCAAAAAATATATTGAACAATGGACATATCACTCTCCTCTAATGATCTTTCATGGGGTAACATAAAACTCGGCCCATTCAGTGGGACTCAAGGCTTCAGGCCAATTCAAGTCATTCAGTTCGAAGGCCAGACTAGGCGTGTGTTCTATGGTCAGAGCCCCTGGCAACTGAGTCAAAAGATTATACGGCAAATATAAGCATGTGTGACCAAGGAACTGAAACAGGAGGAAAAGCAGACTGTTTTATTGAACTTTTAAAGAGTGCACTGATATTGAAGTATTGCCTACAATATTAAATAACCACTTAATCAAAGTGAAGAACGGTTCAATGTTCTTTTTTTTTTTTTTTGAGTTGGAGTCTCACTCTGCCACCCAGGCTGGAGTGCAGTGGCACAATTATGGCTACTGCAGCCTTGACCCACTGGGCTCAGGCAATTCTTCTGCCTCGACCTCCCAAGTTGCGGGACTACAGGTGCACACCACCACACCTGACAAAATTTTGTATTTATTGTAGAGACGAGGTCTCGCCATACTGCCCAGGCTGGTCTCGAACCTCTGGATTCAGGCAATCCTCTCGCCTCAGCCTCCCAAAGTGCTGGGATTACATGTGTGAGCTATTGCACCAGGCTTGTTCTTTCAACATGTCTAGCGGTCTAGCCTTCACCACTTTATTTACTTTTCCACCTCATTTTAATATCAACAACTACCCATGTTTTTGTGCCAACAAAGCTGTTACCCAGCTCTAAAAGGGATGAGTGGTGAAAATGCAAACTTACAGCTGAAAAAGGGTTTTAAACATTGCTCAATGAAAACACTATTAGAATAAAGGCTTTGCTTCAATTTCCCACCAAACATCCTATTCACAAAAGGATTACAAAAAAAATTCTTTTCATTTACAGTAGAAACAACCAAATTCATTCACTGTGAAATATTACTCAGTAGCTACCTCTTTATGTATAAGGGAAACTATCTGCAACTTTTTGGTTGTTGTTTTGTTTGTTTGTTTGTTTGGTTGGTTGGTTAGTTTTTATAAAACAGGATTTATAGAGAGAACAGAAAAGCTCCCACAGTGAAGGGGACCCGAGAGGCTTCCCTGAAACTATTTGCAACGTTTTTACAGGGAAAAACAGACAAATTCACATCATGCTTATTCTGATCCTCTGCTATTCACTCTGAATTTGCTCTCATGGCATCTTTATCTCTTTTGAGATGCTTCCTTTCTGCACCGTCTGCAATCTCAATCTTACCTTGCACAAGAAAGTGAATTAGAAAAATCACTAACAGCTTTCTGTAAATTAGTTTAATAATGCCCAGAAGCATTGTTACTTTTTGTTTGAGTTGGAGTCTCACTCTGTCACCCAGGCTGGAGTGCAGTGGCACGATCATGGCTCTCTGTAGCCTCAACCTCCCGAGCTCATGCAATCCTCCTGCCTCAGCCTCCTGAGTAGCTGGGACTATAGATGCCGCCACCACCACACTACCATTTTTGGGGGGAGGCGGGGTAGAGATGAGCTCTCACTGTGTTGCCCAGGCTGGTCTTGAACTCCTGGCCTCAAGCAATCCTCACGCCTTGGTCTCCCAAAGTGTGGGATTATAGGAATGAGTCACCACACAGGGCCTTGTTGTGTTTTTTATGCTTGCCAAAAGGACACAGATTCTGAGAAGGACTCTCTAATTCTTAAGTGGAAGAGATAATTAAACAGGAAGGTCATTTCTGATCCTCTCAAAATCTAACTCTTGGCATTATCACTTAAGCTGTTAGGACTTACGATGGCCAAAACCAATGTGACTAAAACTGCCTAACTCCTCTAGAGAACACACTCTACACACACACAAAATGCAAAAACAAAACCTATCACTATTACCAATGTATGACCAATACCTTATAAATCAAAATCAATCAAAGTATTCCTCTGTGATTCCATCATGTTAGAATGTTGACGTTTATGCCTATCCGAATTTATCTCTACTGGGAATTTAAGAGGTCCATTGGGTTAAAGTTTCAGTGAGTGAAAAAAAAAAAAACCAAAGAGAGAAAAAATAGTGTTCCTTTATCATGTTATACAACTTGACTGATTCTGACACAAACATGTTATCAGGAATGGTTTCCATTACTTGAAGGATCACAGATTCTCTCCAAATACTAGCTTCTCAATGGAAATTTCTAGTCCTGGCAATCTCAAAACAATTGGAATTGAAGAACATTATGCTAAGTGAAATAAGCCAGACACAGAAAGACATATCGCATGTTCTCACTTATAAACAATCTAAACAATCTGAATCTAAAACAATCAAACTCATAGAAGCAGAGAGTAGAATGGTGGTTACAGAGGTGGAAGGGTGGGAGGAATGGGGAGATGACAGGCAAAAGATACAAAATCTCAGAAAAAAATATTAAAAAAAATTATATTGCTCAGCATGGTGAATAAAGTTTTGTTTGTTTGCTTGTTTTGAGTCGGAATCTCACCCTGTCATTCAGGCTGGAGTGCTGTAGCATGCTCATGGCCACCACAGCCTTGACCTGCTGGACTTGGGCTACCTTTCCGCCTCAGCCTTCCAAGTACTGGAACTGCAGGCATGCGCCACCACACCCGGCTAATTGTTTTTTATTTATCGTAGAGGAGAGGTCTCACCAAGTTGCCCAGGCTGGTCTCGAACCTCTGGGCTCAGGCAATCCTCTCACCTCTGCCTCCCAAGATGCTGGGATTATAGGCATGAGCCACCACTCCCATCTGTGAATATAGGTAATAATAGATTATAGCCATACCTCATTTTATTGTGCTTAGCTTTACTGAGCTTCACAGGTAATGCTTTTCTTTTTTCTTTCTTTCTTTTCTTTTCTTTCTTTTTTTTTTTTTGTTTACTAATCCCTGTCTCGAGCAAGCTTATCCGCCTCATCTTTTCCAACAGCATGCACTCACTTCATGTCTCTGCATCTCATTTTGGTAATTCTCACAATATTTCAAACTTCTGCATTATTGTTATACCTGTTACAGTGATCCATGATCAGTGAGTGATCTTTGATGTTACTATGGTAACTGTTTTGAGGTGCCATGAATGGCACCCATGTAAGCCAATAAACTTAATCAAAAAGTATTCTGTGTGTTCTGACCACTTGACCAACCAGCCATTCTCTTTTCCTGTTCCCAGACCCCTGTTTCCTGAGGCACAACAATATTGAAACTAGGCCAGTTAATAATTCTACAATGGCCTCTAAATGTTTAAGTGAAAGGAAGACTCATGTCTCTCACTTGAAATCAAAAGCCAGAATTATTAAGCTTAGTGAGGAAGGTATGTCAAAAGCCAAGATAGGTAGAACTAGCCAGGCCTCATGAGCTAAACAGTAAGCAGATGCAAGTTGTGAATGAAAAGGAAGGAAAAGATGACAAGAAAGAAAAACAGCCTTGCCGGGCGTAATGGCCTATGCCTGTAATCCCAGCACTTTGGAAGGCGAGACAAGAGAATTGCCTGAGGCCAGGGATTCGAGACTAGCCTGGGCAAAATGGCAAGACCTCATCTCTACAATAAATCAAAAAAATTAGCCAGGTGTGGTGGCACACACCTGTAGTTTCAACTACTAGGAAGGCTGAGTCAGAAGGATTGCCTGAGCCCAGCAGGTCGAGGCTGCAGTATCCAGGAGCGTGCCACTGTACTCCAGCCTGGGTGACAGAGTGAGACTCTGACTCAAATAGAAAAACCGCTTTGCCAGGCATAGTGGCTCAGGCCTGTAATCCCAGCACTTTGGGAGGCCGAGTCAAGAGGATTGCCTGAGCCCAGGGATTCGAGACCAGCCTGGGCAAAATAGCAAGCCCTCGTCTCTATAATAAATCAAAAAATTAGCCAGGTATGGTAGCACACACCTGAAGTTCCAGCTACTTGGAAGGCTGAGTCAGAAGGATCCCTGAGCCCTGGAGATTGAGGCTGCAGCAGCCATGAACGTGCCACTGCACTCCAGCCTGGGTGACAGAGTGAGACTCCGACTCAAAAAGAAAAGCTGCTGGTGTGGAGAAAGTTTCAGTCCTCTGGATGGACTGGACGAGCCACAACATTCCCTTAAACCAAAGCCTAATCCAGAGCCAGGTCCTACCTCTCTTCACTCCTAACAAGGCTGAGAGAGCTGAGGAAGCTGCAGGGGAAAATTTAAAGCTAGCAGAGGTTGGTTCATGAGGTGACACAAAAGTCCTAGAGGAAGCAGCACATGCTGATGGAGAATGCATCAGACTATCCAGAAGATCTAGCTAAGGTCACCGGGGAAGGTGGCTGCATTGAACAACAGACTTTCAACGTAAATGATAATGTAGCCTTCTATTAAAAGAAGAGGCCATTTGGGACTTTCATAGCAGAGAGAAGTCAATGCTTGGCTTCAAAGTTTCAACGGACAGGCTGACTCTCCTGTTAGGGGATAATGAAGCTGATTTTTTTTTTTTAAGAAAGCAGGATTTCCGCGGGTTCGAGACCCACCTGGGCAGCGAGACCTCATCTCTACAATAAATCAAAAAAATCAGCCGGGCGTGGTAGCACATGCCTGTAATTCCGGCTGCTTGGAAGACTGAGGCGGAAGGATCGCCGGAGCCCAGCAGGTCAAGGCTGCGGTAGCCTGGAGTGGCCACTGCACTCCAGTCTGGGTGACAGAGTGAGACTCCAACTCAAAAAAAAAAAAAAAAAAAAAAAGAAAGCAGGTTTTATTGAGAGGACAGAAAAGCCCACAGTGCGTGGGGTCCTGAGTGGGTTGCCCATGAAGCTGATTTTAAGAGGAAGCCAATCATCATCGACCTTTCTAAAACTCCTAGGGCCCTTAAGAATGATGCTAAATCTACTCTGCCTATGCTGCATAAACAGAACAACAAAATCTGGAAGATAGCACATCCATTTACAGCATGGTTTACTAAATATGTTAAGCCTGCTGTGGAGACCTACTACTCAGGGAAAAGAGTCCTTTCCAAATAAGACTGCTTTTCACGATGGGTGATTTCCACGAGCAACCTGCCTACTCCATGCTGAGTGTTCATCAATTTTTGACCAAAAATGACATGAGCCCCGTGCCCACCCTCCCTATTTCTCCGATCTTGCCCTGAGCAATTTTTGTTGTTCTCCAGATGAAAAACAAAAACAATAAACAAAACAAGACTGCTCATTGACATTGGGTGACCCAAGAACTCTGGTAGTGATGTACAAGGAGATTGATGTTGCCTTCATGCCTGCAAACACCACATCAATTCTGCAGCCCATGGATCAAGGAGTAATTTCAACTTCTAGCTTTGTTATTTAAGAACTATGTTTTGTAAGGCTATAGCTGCCACAGACCGTGATGCCTGCAACAGGTCTGGGCAAAGTAAACGGAAAGTCTTCTGGAAAGGATTCACCGCTCTAAATGCCATTAAGAACATTCATGATTCATGGAAGGAGGTCTAAATATCAATACTAACAGGGGACTGGATGAAATTGGATTCTAACCTTCATGAATGATTTTGATGGTTCAAGACTTCAGTAGGGGAAGTCACTGCAGATGCCGTGGAAAAAGCAAGAGAACTAGAATTAGACGTGGATCCTGAAGATATAATGGAATTGTTGTAATCTCACGATAAAACTTGAATGAATGAGGAGTGGCCTCTTATGTAAGTAAGGAAAGTGGTTTCTTGGAATAGAACCTACTCCTGGTGAAGATGCTGTGAATATTATTGAAATGACAACAAAGTGTTTGTAATATTACATAAATTTAGTTGATACAGCACTGGCAGGGTTTGAGAGGATCGATCTCAGTTTTGAAAGGAGTTCTACTGTGGGTAAAATGCTATTAAACAGCGTCACATGCCACAGAGAAATCTCTTGTAAAAGGAACAGTCAACTGATGCAGTAAACTTCATTGTCTTATTTCAAGAAATTGCCACACCAACCGAATCCTCAGAAACGACCACCCTGATCAATCAGCAGCCATCAACATCTAGGCAAGACCCTCCACCAGCAAAAACATTAAGACCCACCGAATCTTCAGGTAACTGTTAGCATTTCTTAGCTGAAAGTTATTTTTAAATTATGAAATGTACATTTTTGGGCTGCAGTGGTTCATACCTATAATCCCAGCACTTTGGGAGGTGGAGGCAAGAGGATTACCTGAGCTCAGGGGTTTGAGACCAGCCTGAGCAACACGGTGAGACCTTGTCTCTATGATTAAAAAAAAAAAAAAAATCAGCCAGGCACGGTGGCACATGCCTTGGTTCCAGCTACTCGGAAGGCTGAGACGGAAGGATCGCCTGAGCCCAGCAGATTGAGGCTGCAGTGGCTGTGAGTGTGCCACTGCACTCTAGCCTGGGTGACAGAGTGAGACTCCAACTCAAAAACAAAAAACAAAACAAAGAAATGTACATTATTTAGACATAATGTTATTGCACACTTCATAGACTACAGCATAGTGTAAACATAACTTTCATATGCCCTGGAAAAGCACAAAGTTTGTGTGATTTGCTGTATTGTGATGGTTTGGAATGGAACTTGCAATCTCTCTGAGGTAGGTCTGTATTGTACTTTTAAAAATCACTATGAGAGTAAATTTCAAACGTTTTCACTGCAAGAAAATGGTAACTGTCTGAGGCAATGGATATGCTAACTAGCTTGATTTAATTAGATTTGTGGTTTTCATAAATCATACCATCACTTTGTATTCCGTAAATCTATACAATTATAAATTTTTAATTTACAGGTTGCTGCGAAAAGGAGTTACGTCATTTTGTTTACTCCTTTTCTCTTTCTACAATATTAGAGAAGGGATGGAAAAGATAACTATCGATTTTTTTTATTAAACATGTTTTTTATTTTAAAATTGTGGGGTACAGTTAAGGGTTAGGTATACAAATATGCATTGTTCAGGCACCCTTGTTGTTAAGGGGTGTCCCCCCCGTCCCCGGGTAGATATTGACTACCATAAATCCCACCTCCCTCCCCCTCCCTGTCCCCCCATAGCTGTATTTTAAAAATGTGGTACATATACACGATGGAATACTACGCAGCCATAAAAACGAACAAAATCATGAATTTCGCAGCAACCTGGATGTAACTAGAGTTTATAATACTGAGTGATCTCTCACAGAACTATCGATTTTATGGCACCGGTTATAGGCCAAACCAGTGCTGACTGATCTCAGCTAACATTCCTAACAACCCCATGCTAGTCACCTTTTACAGATGAAAAAAACATCCTCAGAGAGGCTGTGTAACAGCTAGAATACAGAGACCATAAAAAAATACGGTACATATACACAGTGGAATATAACGCAGCCATAAAGAAGAGCAAAATCATGAACTTCGCAGCAACCTGGACGGAATTGGAGTCTCTAATACTAAGTGATCTTTCACAGAACCAGAGAACTGAGTATCACATGTTCTCACTCATAAGTGGACCTTGGAACTACCGTAATACTATAAGAAAAGGATTGACAGTAGCCAGTAGCAGGAAACTGTGGGGAGGGGGGCAGTGAGGGCAGGGAGGTGGGATTGACAGTAGTCAATATCTGTCTGAGGAAGGGGGAGGACACACCTCATCAACAAGGAGTACCTGCACAATGAATATTTGTATTCCTAACCCAGAATTGTATCCCACAATTTTAAAAGAAAAAAATTTAAAAGTTAAAAAAAAAAAAAGGAATACAGAGACCAGACTCACACCCAGGTATGCCCCCAAGGCCAGCTTCTTCTGCTACACTCTGCTACCTGCAGGAGGAGTTCCACCTTGGCATCACCTCCTCCTCTCAAAGTGCTGAGTTCAAATGAGCCACTTACTCACTGCGAGCAGTAGAAGACGGATTCATGATCAATGTAATGAGATGGTCTTGATTCTTTTATTTCTCTATTACCCAGTTTCAAAGCGATATAATTTCAAATAAATCTTCACTCAATCCTAAAACTCATTCATTTAAGATTTCTTAAAGAAAGTATAACGGGGCTGGGCACGGTGGCTCATGCCTGTAATCCCAGCACTTGGGAGGCTGAGGTGGGATCAGGATCGTTGGGCCTCCGGAGTTTGAGACCAACCTGGGCAACACAGCGAAAACTTGACTCTACAAAAAATAAAAAATATTATCTGGACACGGTGGCACATGCCTATAGTCCCAGCTGCTCAGAAGGCTGGGGAAAAAGGATTGCCTGAGCCCAGGAGGTTGACGGGAAGGTGATAGGTGATGTGCCACTGAACTCCAGCCTGGGCAACAGAGTGAGACCCCAGCTGAAAATAAAAAAGAAAGAAGGAAGGAAGAAAGGAAGGAAGGAAGGAAGGGGGGAAGGAAGGAAGAGAAAGAAGGTAAGAAAAGGGGCAGTTATTCCCATGGAGAGCAACAGTCAACATGTCCCAGGCCTCTGAATCTAAATCAGAATTACGGCTGAAAAGTGGCTTAAAAAGTTCTTCCCAGAAAGCGATCAAAGCACCTTCTTCTGGCCTCTAGAGGGCGATAGAGTGAAGCAATGACCAACTCCCTGCCGTCTACTTCCTCTCCCATATGTTCTTGTGATCCTGGCCTAGTCCGTGAAAGATTCAAAGAACGAAGAAATAGTCAAGACCTTTAGCACAACAATTACATTTTATTTTTCTCCGTTTCAATCAAAGGATGTGTCAAATGCAGTTCAGAACAGAAAATATTAAAAGCTAAGGGAGAAAACGGTGTACCATTAAATACTGATACTCTATGTAAAATGAAAAGAATAATGTAATAGGGCTACAAAATCTTTTCAAATGCAGCAGGGTGTGACAAAAAGGATTCAGCTGATGACTTTGGTTATTGTAAATATTCACGTTTCACCTGTACGACAGAAAATGTAAATCAATATGTGTGTCTCAGAAGGCGTCTGTATAAGTTTTCTGTAGAAGAAGACATTTGCAGATGTATTATAGCTATATAGTAGTGAGTTTTCTCTGAAGAGTTTAAAGAGTTTCATCCACAACATTTATGTAAAGAATACCAAACACAAGCCGGGCGCAGTGGCTCCTGCCTGTAATCCCAGCACTTTGGGAGGCAGAGGCAAGAGGACTGAAGACCAGCCTGGGCAACTTGGTGAGACCTCGTCTCTACAATAAATCAAAAAATTAGGCAGATGAAGGAGACAAAAGACATAAACTGACAAGGTCCTTTTGTCTTAAAAAAACACAAGCTTGACAAGGTCCTTGTACTCCTGGCCTGACTCCAACAAGAGCTTGGCCAATATCTCCTTCCCTCGATGTTTGCCCCTAAAAATGTTGATTTAATAAAATTCAGATAATGTGACCTCTAGTCTGCGTCGGCCGGGTATAACCTGCTTTAATGATAACTTTGCTTAAAACTTCAAAAAGCACAAATGTTAATAGTTTTACTTAGACTCTCAAAAAACAAAGATGTTTATACTATAATAAGCTTACCAAAAAAGTCACAAACATTAACCTTTTTCCCAACTAATGCTCACATTAAAATATTTCTTACTTATATAATTTTGCCCTATATAAAAAACATGCCTCGTGCCTTTGGGAGGCTGAGGTGAGTGGATTGCCTGAGCCCGCGGGTTCGAGACCCGCCTGGGCAGCGAGACCTCATCTCTACAGTAAATCAAAAAATCCGCCAGGCGTGGTAGCGCATGCCTGTAATTCCGGCTACTCGGAAGGCTGAGGCGGAAGGATCGCCGGAGCCCAGCAGGTCGAGGCTGCGGTGGCCGGGAGCGGCCAGTGCACTCCAGTCTGGGCGACAGAGTGAGACTCCAACTTAAAAAAAAAAAATACTATAAAAATAAACTTGCTCTCACCTATGAGACGAGAGACCTCCCAATCCCCCTGTTCTTTGTCATTCTTTTCTCATTTCTTCTCCCCACCTCAGGCCCTGCTCTACAAAGACTAGACCTCCACAGGCAGGTATGGTGGTGCGCAGCTATATTTCCAGCTGCTTGTAAAGTTGAGGCAGAAGGATCGCCTGAGCCCAGCGGGTCGAGGCTGCGGTAGCCATGAGCTTGCCACTGCGCTCCAGCCTGGGTGACAGAGTGAGACTCCAACTCAAAAACAAAACAAAACATTTCTCAAAATGCCAAAAAGCAACCCAGGTAAACGGTAGAGAAAGGAATAAGAGAAAATTAGAACAAACATGTACATTCAAATAGATCTAAAAGGACCAATATGGAGCGAATCGATGCAACCTGTACACAGTGCCTCTACACATCTATGAACACTGCTGTCATACTGTCCCTCCTGAGTTAGTGAACAGATACACAAGACAAATGTGGTCATTCCTGGAATTTAAAGGGGCAGGTAGCCCATCTCCCACACTGGAGGGCCTGTGGTCTGTCATGTGGGACACTCTTGCTGACACATGACACCTTGTTGGAAATCTGTAAAGTATAAAAATTAAAGACGACCATAAAGTGCTCTTTGCTTGTTATCTGAATCTGCTTTCACCTGGAGACACAAAAATGTTGCTAAATATTTATTTGGAAGTTAAAAACTGAATAGGACAATAATCAAGCTCCAGAAAAAAGGATTATCTGTCTGAAGATCCCACCCCTCACACCAAAGTAAAATATAGAAAATTTGACACCGTGTTATTGTTTCAGTAATTGTACATGCACATAAATCTAGAAGTTTGCTGAACCAGATCGTTTATGTCTCTTTAAGATAAGACATGTATTACATTATGGGAAACTGAGTAGCACTGGAATGTCAACAATATTGGTTGTTTGCATTTACCAAAAGATTATATACAAATGAGATGGATGTTTTCCTTTGTAGTCTCCTGAAAATATATCAAAGGTTTAATTTAATTCCTGTGCCCGACTTTTACCTGTACGATGACCACTTGTATGCCTAATCCTGAATTGTACCACATATCTTTAAAAAAATAAAAAATTTCTGTGCTTCCAAAATAAATTAACTTGATATAGACATGGCTGTATAAATAGATATTGAGTTTATTAGATAGTCTTGCAGCTTCTTGTCTCTTTTAGCAACCCCAAAATAACAATTGTGTAAAATTTTCTCCCTACTTTGATGAGAAGTGCAAACATACGTTTTCCGTCAGCATCACAGGAAAGGGAAGCAGGTTCATGTAATACTTAGGATGAGATAACGTTTCATATGAATGCCATGAGACATATTCAGACATATTCAGCTGGGTCCTGGAATCAAATGGGTAGGTACAACCAACACAACAGGATGTCAGTGGCAGAGTCAAAACACTACTGATAGATAAGGGGTGAGGGTACTGATTATTTGGAATTTGAGTGGAAAGGTATCAATCATCACGAGGCCTTCAAAAATTATCTCCATTAGAATCTGAAGAGATAAAGTTGCAAGACTACAGACTTCCAAGAGTGGAAAAGTACCATCTTTCCCATGAATGTACTTTTTCTTAATTTCTAGCAATGTGGTCATGAACAACAAAGGATAAAAGAAAAGGAACAGAGAGCCGAACGCTAAAGACTTCCCCAAAGACAAAAATTTCCAGCAGTAGTAGAAGACAGGAAAGTCTCCCAGGGCCTTCAGCATGGCCCTTCTCCTCTGTCGTGGCTCTGCTGAGATCTTTGAGATCTTTCAGAAAGCAAAGTGAGGGGACAACACCACCCCTAAAAAATTGGCATGGAGTCATCCTGTCTAAAGTCAGTGGTGGTACAACTGTGGGCAGGCGACATAACCTCCCTCAGCATGGGTGATTTTTTTCCCCCCACATACAAAATGGAGATATTAGGAGGCGATTTCAAGGTAATCCCTCAGTTCGATGCCTAGTTGGCAAATACCCAATATTCTGTTGAGTGTTAGAGCTAATACTTGTGTGGGTGCAACAGGGCAGCTCCAGAAGCTATAAAAGAAGTCAAAGACATTTAAATTATGCTCCATGGGGGAAGGGTAGTAACTTTAGAGTCAGGAAGCCTAGGAAATGCTACCTCAGTCAAGTGATATAAGTCATGGTGATAGCTTGTATCTTTGATATGCTGTGATGAGACTGTCGCTTCATTTGTACAGTCTTCCTCCCAAGAACCCTAGCACCAGTCTAGTAGTGATGAGCACGCCAGACAAATCCAAATTCCAGACATTCCACAACATGCCTAACTGACACTTCTCAAAACTGTCAAGGTCATGAATAACAATGAAAATTTGAGAATCTGTCACGGCCTAAGGAGACATGATGACTAAATGTAATACTGTGTCCCGGATGTGATTCTGGACCAAAAAAAGTTAAGAGGGAAAAACTAGTGAACCTGTATAATGTTTAGAAGTTAGTTAATAGCAATGAATCAATGTTGGTTTCTTGGTTGTGACAAATGCACTATAGTTGTGACATGCGTAATTTTAATCATAGTGGAATCTGAGTGTGGGGCATATGAAACAATCTATGCTAACTCTACAATGTTTCCATAAGTCTAAAACTATTCTAAAATGAGACATTCATTTTTTAAAAGGCTCCAGGAAAAATTGGATATTCAATCTATTGTGGCAACATATTTGACACCTTAACTGAAGACTGGGAAGTGCAATACTGAGATTGTCTAAGGACAAATCTTGTTCTGAATTATCCATAGGAGACATTTTATAAGTTGCTGTGCTAAATAAATAAATAAATGTACAAACTGCCATATTCTTAAATTCTCCTAAAACATGGTTAGTTGAATGTCCATATAGCCAATTCTAGCTCAGTTAAATGTTAATGAATGAGACCAGTGGGAACCAGGAATGGAAAACTGCCATTCAAGTTCTGGCCCTAGCACTTACCCTATTACCATATAGGGTAAGTCAAGTCAACCACTCTGATTTGCAGTGTCTTTGTCTATTAAGAAGTTACACTACCCCCCGAGGTTCACGGGAGTGCCAGACAACATCTGGCACTCGGGAGTGCCAGAACAGCAGATACTCAAGAAATTCAGCTTCCTCCTTCTCTATTTCTGTTTGCAGCTGCTACCATCTGCGGTCTCTCTGACACCTCCACCTGGATGTTTCCCAGACAAATGTCATCTCTTCCAAACTAAACTCTGATTCCTCTCACACACCCCCCACACTCCTTCCCTATCAACACATTTTTCTCCCAGACTTCCCCAGCCCAGTAACCGGCACCTTTAGTCCACCAGGTATCCAGTAACTCATGCCAGAAATGTGGGAGTCACCCTTGATTCCCTCCTTTTTCTCCCTCTCATCCCCACATCCAAACCTTCAGCAAGTCCTTTCCTTTCTACCGGTGACATTGTTCTCTGATGTGGACCTGTCTCTCCTCCATCTGCCTTGCCATCAGCCCGTTTCAAGGAATAAGCATCTTCACGGGTCTTCTTACCCCATAGTCAACTTCTCACACACTGGCCAGAATGCAGGCTTTCAAACACAAATCAAGGTGTGCCACTCTCATTCTGAAAAGATTTCAAGGACTTCTCATGATTTGGGGGATGAAAAGTCAAATCTCTGCACTACAGCCTGCCACTCTTCCTCTCATGAGCCACCCCAGGACCACGCAAATCTTTCTCATCCTCACACCTGGAAGTCACTTCTACAGAAGGAAGTCAGCAAGTGCCATTCTCTCTGTCGGCACTATGGCTCCCGTGGTCCTGCCCACAACTGGCTACTTCTCAACCTGTAGGATTAATAGCATCTCTCATCATCTTTACCAATAAGATCTTCAAGGGCTGTTTTTCTCTCTTATCACCCCCGTTCATTTTCTTCATAGCAGTTTTCACATTTTACAATTATCTCATTATATGTCTGCTATCTGTCTCACCTCATAATTTTGTAAGCTCCTAGAGGGAAGGGGATGAGACTTTTTTATTCCCTGAAATGACGCCAGTGCTTAGAAAGCTGCCCAGCATGCAGCAGGCGCAAACTTACTGAATGAATGAGTCAGTAGGGTACCTTTTGATTCTTGTGGAAAAAGTGTCATCGTATTGTAGACTCATAGCATGATTCTAATTCTAGGATCTTATCCTTTTGTGCTTATCCTAGAATAAGATAAAAATGTTAAAATTCACCAAAATGTTTATAGCTAATATATTCTACTGATGGAGCTACAGGTTATTTTGATTTTGTTTTGCATATTTCTGTACATCCCAGTTTCTCTACAATGAATATTACCTCAATACTAGGAAAGATATTTTATTTTATAATCAAATATAGATTAGTGAATTTATGAGAAACCTATAAGGTACTCTCTGGGTAAGTAACCTTTCCTTTTTTGTGTGCTGTAATCTAAAGAGGTTCTTATTATTCTATACTGTAAAACACATAGTTTCTGATGCCTTAAATTATTATCTTAACTTCAGCACTGACAAGCCCTGTGCTAGACAAAAAGAAACCTCATGGAATTCCCTGGATGGGGTACAGAGATGATAAAAATAATGCCTCCCTACCTTTGTCTCTGGTGGATTCTAAAGTACCATAAAAATGTGGCTATTCTGATCTTCCTTGAGTCTAGCCTGTAGACTACTAAAATCTTCAGAACAGATGAAAATCTATTCAATTAATATAATACATTAGTATTCTGCATATAAAAGCAGTTTGTGGCCCATAACCAGAGTGTCTTTTCTATCAGTTACATACATAGAAACATAGTACAGTGAACAAGATACTGTACATGTGAACAAGATACTATTTTTCTATGTAATGATGCCAGAAACCACTAAGATGATAGTGACACTGCCTGTCATGTCTATTCTGAAAGACAGGTTTAGTGACCCAAATGTTCTATTTGTCAATGATTCAGAGTAGAAATGAAAGGAATATGAATGAGTCAAACTCTAGAGGTCTAACCATAGATATTCATATTCCACCCATTTCATTCATTCAATCAACCAACAAACATTTGTTAATTTTCAACTATGCACTAGACATTTCTCTAGGCCATAATAAACTTCAGTGGGAAAAAGAGGACAAACATACTATCCTTGTGGAATAAACAAGATAATTGGGTAAATTATATAGAAGTGGTAAATGGAGACACAAAGCCAGGAAAGGCAAAGGAAAATATAATTGCAGGACAGGAGGGAGAGTCACAATTTAAATATGGCGGTCAGGAAGGACCTTACCCACAGGGTAACCTACAAAAGAAGGTGTCATTTGAGGAAAGATTTCAAATGGACAAGGAAACAAATCATGTGCCTACCCGGGAGAAGAGCAGTGCACGCAGAGGAAACAGCAAGAATAAAGGATCCGGGCAGGCATATCTATATAATGACAAGGGGACCAGCCTGGTTAGAGCAGGGTGAGCTGGGGGAAAGACAGGAGCGAAGACAAGGTTAAGGAATAAATAGGAGACAGGCCTCTCTAGGGCCTGACAGTCACTGTTCTGACTTTGGCTTTTACTTGGGTAAAATGGAGAGCCAAGGGGTAGCATGAACTGACTTGGGTTTTGACATCATCACTCTTACACCCTGCTGCTACACTGAGAACATGCTTTAGGGGCAAGGGTGAGGGTGGAAGCATGGAAACCACTTAGGAGGCCACTGCCTCTTGGGAGAAGGGATGTTGGCTTCCACCAGAGTGATAGAGTATGAGTAAGATGTAAGGTTTAGGATAGGTTTTGACAGTAAAAGCGGTAGGATTTGCTGTAGGCCTGACCAGAAAGAGTTGAGGATAACACGAAGTTTTTTGGCCTACGCAAATGGTGGGATAGAGTAGCCCAAAACTGCCGTGGGAGGAAGATCCAGAGTTTAGCTCAGTTAAATTTGAGATTCGTTTTGGACATCCAAGGGAAGCTTTTGGTAAGCAGTTGGACATACAAGTCTGGAGGTCAGGGGAGATGTCCAGAGCAAAGTTAAATGTTAGGAGACTCAGTGTATTGATCATATCTGAAGCCATGAGACCCGTTGAGCTCCCAAAGGCATAAAGGTAGACAGAATAAAGAAGCAATCCACATTCTGGCTCCAGAGATGAGGAGGAACAAGCAAAGGAAACTCCACAGTTACAGTCAGAGGATGCAGGAAAACCAAGAGACTATATTGTCCTAAAAGCCCAGTGCACAATGGACTCTGGGGAGGAGGGGTTAGCCAATTTGCCAAATGCTGCTGTTAGGTCATGGAACTTGAGGACTTGAAGCTGGCCATTGGGTTGAATAATGTGGAGATAACTGGTGATCTGGACAAGGCTAGTTTTGATAGAATGGTAGTAACGAAAGCCTATTGGAACGAGATTAGGAGAGAAAGGGAGAAGTTCAAATGGAAACAGTGAATAAAGAACATATTTGAAAGGTTTTGATATCAACAAATACAGAGAAGGGAGACAGTAGGTGGAATGGGCAGTGTAGTTTCTAAGAAGTTACCCCAAAGAAGCAAAAGTAAAAAGCCAAGGGTTTGCACAAAAAGATATAGCTGGTCTGAGGTGCTGGGAAGTCCAGCCTGAGAAAGTTCTGCCCAGTCTGATGAGGAACATAAGAAAGGAAGTGGTACATTAAGCAGATTGTTACTTAAACACAATTGATAAATGGTGTCTGGGTAGAGAATGGGAAAATGCCCCCACAGGAGGAGAATGCTAGACACAAATATGTATTCCAGATTAGCAATTCCAACCTTTCAACTCTCACTTAATGTAAGATATATTCTCAGATACTTGCAGAAGAATGGTTGTGACTTTAATATCCGGTGCCTAAAAATTTATGACAAATAGCTGCCATGACTTTGGTAATCTTTTAATTTGAATTTGTAACTTATTAATCATACTCTCTGGGGGGAAAGGTAGTGGGATGTATGTTTGAGACCTTCGGTCTTATCTTTTCAGTCTATAGATAACATTTGATATGCATATGGCTCCAAGGACCCCTTTTACAATAATTCCTCCTTAAGTTTTAGGAAGGCAGACTCCATGATATACCTTCTCTCTCCAGTCTCCTTCTTATGTTCCGTAGTATTTACCGAGCAGTCATTATGTGCCAGGGCTTCATTCATCTTCATTTTCACCTTTGGAGTCTACATTCCAGCCACGTGAGGGCATTTTTCCTCAAGTATGACATAATCCTTGGCTTCTGGGCCTTTGCTCACATTGCTTCTGAGCCCAGGGCACCCTTTCCCCACTCTTCTCCAAGCCAGCTTCTAACTTTCACTCTGGACTCCACAGTTCCCTAGAACTTCCAGGCTCCCCCATGTAGGTTAGGCATCATATCAAACTGAGTACAAGCACACAGTTAAAGTGTCACAGGTGCTCAGAACAGAAAGTGGATGGCACATATGGAAGTGATAAATGCCAAATGGACGTCAGAGGGTATGGACATCATTTGCACAGATGTCCCACCTCTGGGCTACCACATCCCTTATCACCTTGTCTCTATATAATGGCCAGTTTGTTTGCCTTTCCCCAGGAAATGGTAAGTTATTGGAGGGTGGGGAATTCTGTCTTACACACCAGTGCTTCCCTGGGAATAAAGTGCCTGGACTATCATAGGTGGTCAATACATGTTGGTTGAATGGAAAAGTGTATTAAAAGAGTCACATCGATTTGCAGAACTTTAAGATTGAAAGAGACCTGGGTAGTTTTAAAAATCTAGTTCTTTTCAATATTTCAGATTCTTTCTATAACATGCTTGCTAAAAAGTCAATGAGCTCATGCTTTAAAATATCCAGTGAGAGGCTTTTATTTAGACAATACTCTTCCTCACATTGATCTAGAATCTGTCTCCTTCTAGATTTAGTTCCTGGTGTGATGGAAATGGAAAGCCACTGTCACAGCACAGTCTTTATTAACAGATCACAATCATGTCCCTTTGGTCTTCTAGTCTCCACCATAAATGTCTCCAATTTCTACAACACTACACACCGATGGATTTTCCATCTGAATATCATACAGTTCTTTTATCTTAAATGGAAACCAGTTGATTTGTACTCCTCTTTAAGCTGCTATGTCCAAATGGAGGGCAGTGCTTTAGAGATGGTCTGATCTGCCCATTTCCTCATAAAATGATACCTGGACAATTTGTTTGCCAAAATTAAGGCTTTTATTTTCTGTATATGCTGCAAAGTACCTCTTCCCCATCCTATACCTATCTAAATATGGAACCATGTAATTATCTGTCCATGTTAAATTCTTGGATAATACCCATGATAAATTCTTGGGGAGAAACAAGAAAAGGAAACTTAAATGGAATATCCAGAGAGGTAAGAGGAAAACCAAAGTCTCAGTGAGAAAGAAGTTGTATAACTACAAAGCGTGAGCTGTGCGATGTTGGGTAAATTACAAAAAGCAAATATAAAAAGGAAAAATTCTGATTCTCAATGTTCTTATCTGTAAAATAAGGATCACATACATCTCAGGAAACTTGAAACTCCAAGTATCCTTCCATTTCCTATGCAGTAAAGGGAATTAGAATAAAAGAAGTAGGCCGGGTGTGGTGGCTCAGCCTATAATCCCAGCACTTTGGGAGGCCAAGGCAAGAGGATTGCCTAAGCCCAGGGGTTCGAGATCAGCCTGACCAACTTGGTGAGACCTTGTTTCTACAATAAATCAAAAAATAAGCCAGGTATGGTAGCGTGCACCTGTAGTTCCAGTTACTTAGAAGGCTGATGTGAAAGGATTGCCTAAGTCTAGCAAGTCAAGGCTGTGGTAGCCATGAGCATGCCATTGTACTCCAGCCTGGGCGACACAGTGAGACTCCAACACACACACACACACACACAGAGAGAGAGAGAGAGAGAGAGAGAGAGAGAGAGAGAGAGAGAGAGAATAGAAGAAGTAGAAATTAGGTTTGTATGAGAACAGAGATCCAAGCATGATGAGAGGATGTGGACTTTGCTTGGAGGACATGGGTGGGGGAGGTAAACCAAGAAAAGGCTCTGGTCCCACCTCTCTTCCTCCTCAAGGTCCTGGAGTTCTGGTCCATCTATGCCTGAGTGCCAATAGAGTTTCTAGAGTTTGTGATCCAGGTCACACAGGAACCATCATCAAGCCTTAAGTCCTAGAAGACTTTCCTCTTACTTCTACCAGACAGCAAGTGCCGAGGCCAACATCCTCTCTATGGAAGAAAGGTTTTGGTATCCTCCACTGATATTGTGAGTAACTTTTGCATACAAACATTATTATGCAGTCCTTGATATTTAGGTGGGACATGGCTATTGGACTTATATTTCAGTTGTGTTATTGGCTAAAGGGTCACCTGTAAGATGGATTGGGGGAGCTAACTCCTTGCTTAATATTCTTCTGTGGCCAAATGGAAAAACACATTCTGTGTTCCAAACAACTGATCTTACTATTCTTTCAGCAACCTAATTATTATGCATGACTTGAGCACTTTCTATAGGCCAAGGTCTGTGATTCAAAAATAAAGACAGACATAGTATCCTTAAGGAGCTGTGGATGATGCCTTTTTATTCTTCATTCTGAAACAATTATGATCTGATGCATTATCACACATGTCACATAAGGTACAAAGGGAGTTGAGGAGATGGCATGAACAGGCTATCTGGGGCGCTAGGCAAGATTTCAAAGATACTATCAAGCTAAGTCCTCAATAGACAGAAAAGGAACTAATGAGCATGTTAGGCAGAAAAGCCTAAATGAAGAAGACACAGATGTTTGAATGCCCACTCTGGGACTAAATGGTCATCTTGCATGGTGGGGGTGGCGGTGGGGACTAGAAGTATGTAACTGAGGTTTGAGCTTAAAAATAACTTGGAACACAACTTGTTTCTAGGGCAAGGACTGTCTGCACATAAATGAATAAGATGTGCTTCCATTTGGTGAGTTTATAATCTATAGACAACATAAGAGGGACACTCTGAATGTACCTCTGCTATAACACCATCATATGATAGTCTAATAATTACTTGTTTTCCTGTCTCCATGCTCACACTAGGATGACAATCCACTGAGGGTAGGGTGTCTTTATCCTCTCTGACACCAAAGAATCATGCATAGAGCCAGACATAAAGAAGGTGTTCAATAAATAATTGCTGAGCTTAAAAATAGATGGCAATGCAGAATACAAGTGACTTAGGATGAATATAAACATATGCAGGATTAGAGAAGATTAAAGAGAAAATAGTCACCTGTGCTTGTAATATGGCTGCAGTTTTGCGAAAATGGAAGGGTTAGGTCTGGATATACCTTTCAAGTAAGAAGAATAACAGTAATGAAAACAAGAAAGCAGGAAAAGTATGTAAGAAACAGTGAGACATTTAATAGGGCTAGAATTCAATATATGCAAAAAGGAATGCAATATAACTTTTTCATTAGGGACTTCATTCTCCATTAAAAATTATATTTGACAACTGTGTTGATATAAAGTCAAACATATTCATCCTGAATTCATGTTTATTGTTCATTATTATTATTATATTTGATTTTTTCTGATCTTAAAATACATCAAAATTAGAATGTTTTCATGAAAGCCTGAAAGTATATTGGATTTTGGCACTGTGCTATCAAACCTAGTAGATGAATTGGCACTATGTCCAAATGGAATAGGAGGAAATAAATCTGGAAAGACAAGTTAAGGCTGAATGAGAGAACCTCAAATGCCAACGCTAAGGTCAAAAGAGGGTAGGTGAGGATTTATGAATAGGAGAGTGTTATCATCAGGGCCATGAGAAGAAAGAATGGAAATCAAAATATCTGAAGAAAGGTGGGAAATTCTGAAAACAGAAAGACTTCCTAGGCTATGATTGCAGCTACTCAGAAAACAGATTATTATTAGAGTACCAGGAGAATATGATGAGGGTGACCAGAAAAGTTATGAAGGAAGTAGAAGTTACAAAAATTAATGTCAGACTGAAGAGGGGTGAAGAAAGGGGAAGGTCAGAAAGTAACTGTCATTGAAAACCTAGGTGACCAGAAGAATGTCAAGACCAGGAGAGAAAAGGCAAGAGAAAGAGTAGGTTTGATAGAGGTGGTCTGCCAGGATGATGGGTATAAACACATTTCTACAATCAGGAACACAAGTAAACAATGTGTTGTACACAATAAATGTTATGTAATTTCTATTTGTCAATTTAATTTTTTTAATTAAAAAGAAATACAATTAATGAGATTTCTTCAAAAATAACATGACTGTAGCTACTGCTAGTTGGACTTCTCTACTACCCTGTTTATAAAAAGCAGACCCAATTAAAGAAAAAAATAGTTACATGCCTCCCAAATAGAAAACTTTACGACATAAATTTTAAAATTAAACCAGCACCCACATATCTACTGTAGCAAATAATTATGGAGATAAAGTGAGATAAGATTAGTCAGACATAAACAAATCTGAAATATATTTTTTCAATTCACAAAGACTTGTTATTTTTAAATATACCTCAGATAAGAATAAAGAAAGATAAATATCTAGGAATTTTAAACTGTGTAAAATAATAATTATTGCACAAATCATCATATTTTATCTTAACTGCTCAAGAGCAAAGCTTAATTTTTCTCCTTTACTATTAAAAGCGCTTCCGAATGAAGCAATACATCTATCAAACTAATATTCTAGAAACTCAGTAATTAGAATAAGCAAGGGATATCTCAAAGGATCATAGTTTAGCATTTTTTAACGTTTCAGAAAAAATGGATTATATTGCTTTCAAATATAAAAAAAATAATTTAAGCCATGCTAAAAAGGCATTGCCTCAGTGAAGGTTTTTAGCAAAGATATTCTAAAAAATAACTATGTACTTTTTGGAAACGCCAAATTTTAAAGATGCTTCCTCACATTATTTATTTCCATTATGAAAGCATTTGTTAAGACAGGGAAATTTTTGCCTTGATCATGCATAATGATATCAGTCATGACCTAAATATTACAAGAATTGTTGGCAGACTGAAGAGGGCTGAAGAAAGGAGGTCAGAAAGTAACTGTCACCTCAAACCTAGGTGACCAGAAGAATGTCAAGACCAGGAGAGAAAAGGCAAGAGGAAGAGTGGGCTTGATCACCACAAGTGAGGTTTTACTTTCAGTCTAGCCTTTTTATAAACGACGTGAACAATTTTAGCTACAAAATGTCCTTTGCTTTTCATCCAAGTCTAGAGCAATTTGGTGCTTAATTTTGGGGGATGGCATTTTTTGGCCAAGCTCACCAAGTGGACCAGCCTGGAAGCAGGAAAAAAGCACAAAAGGCTTTTGAGATGTTAAAATGTCACATAGTCCATGGATTTAACCTTCCTTCAAAGCCTGTTAACTTACTTTTTTGTTTAGCTGCACAATGTCTTTTTCAGTAAAACCTATACGCTTTTTTCTTACGTTTATTTTTAACAAAATAATTTATCAGGTTTCCTATCCCAGAGCAATTTAGAAGCAGTAACTAAATGTTTATTGGGACAGTTTTTACATACTTTAAGAAGATCACAAACTTAGAAAAAGCATTATGCACAAGGATGTTCATAATAAGGTATTTACAGTAGTAAAAAAATTGGGAAAAATTCAACAAAAAAGGTTGGAAAATAAATGACAGAATACCCAAAATGACAGAATGCTGCACACATGTTAAAATAATTATATGATAACAGTCTGATGTCACAGATTGCTCAATGAAAAAAGCAGGTTATGAGATTGTCAGTACAGTAAAATTTCAGCTTTGTCTAGTGTTCAATAGTAGAATTGTGACCATGCCTGCACCCTACTCCTGCTTATGGTAATGGATTACAATAAGAAAATCATATGCAAATGAAGTAATTACAGGAATGGCCACTTACGCCCTACATAGCACATTAGGGGATCCATATGACATTTAGACAAGACTTTGGACTTAGACTTTAAAATTGATGCTGGAATGAGATAAGACTTTGGGGTTGCAGGCATGAAATGAATGTATTTTCTATATGGGAAGGACATACATTTTAGAGGGCTGGGTCAAAATGCTATGATTTGAATATTTTTGTCCCCTCCAAAATTCTTGTTGAAATTTAATCCCTGTTGCAGCAGTGTTAATTTAATCATCAATGCAACCATGTTAGGAGGTGGGGTTTGGGGAATCACCCTCGTGGATAGATTATTGCCACTATAAAATGTCTTGACGACAGGAGTTTTTGTTCCATCTTTTGCTCTTCCACCTTCTGCCATGTGAAATCCCGGCATTCCTTTGCACTGCAATTTCATGGTGCCATCTTGGAAGCAGAGACAGAACTCTTACCAGACCTTGATCTTGGGCTTCCTAGGCTCCAGAGCTGTGAGAAATAAATTTCAGTTCTCTACAAATTCCACAGTCTGCAGTATTCTGTTATAGCAGGACAAATGCACAAAGAAAGTACATAAATGGCAACTTCAACAGATGAAGCAGGAAAAAATCCTGACCTCTGAGGAGGGGTATGTTCTAGCCTCTGGCTTGGCTCTGAAAGAGTGGGAATAAGAAGAAAAAAGTAACCATAAGCGTTTACTCATACTGGTTTGGAACCTGTATGTGTAGGTGTGTGTGTTTTTGTATTATATAAAAGAGTCCTAGATTGGCAATACTCCCAAATGCCTACCGGAAGCAAACATACAATCTTTATGAATGAACATACTTTAAACCCAGGCCTCAAACATTTTCCACCAATAAGTTAAAAGAAAATGAACTCACAATTGAAGAATATCACAAGCCACCATGGGCAAGACACAACAGAAGGAACAATGACAGGATTATATTAGAGCCAGATATACTGCATACACCAGACTTTTCAGGTACAAAACATAAAATAGGCATGTTTAATATAGTTAAAGAATTAAATAAAATGTCCAAAAGTATAAATCAACTAGATATGCTTAGAATTGACCAAGTATATTTGAAAATAACCAAACTTAATCTCTAGAGATGAAAAGTGTAACAACTTAAAACTCAGAGTATAGATTAGAGAGCTGATTAGATGATGTTGAAGACAGAATTAGTGACCTGGAGTAGAGATAAATGCATATTAAACTAAATGCAGCCAAAGAAACTAATGACAGTAATGAAACATAGAAAATAAAATGAAAAGTTCTGACTGTTCTTACAGGAGACATAGGCTGAGAATCCCTTGTATGAAGTACTTGGGATAAGAAGTGTTTTGGATTTTAAAAATTTTCAGAGTTTGGAATATTTGTATTATATTTACCAGTTGAGCATCCCAAACTCAAAAATCCAAAATCCAAAATGCACCAATGAGCCATCCCTTTGAGCATCGCATTTGTGCTCAAAAAGTTGCAGATTTTGGAGCAATTCAAATTTGGGGTATTCAGATTTGGGATGCTCAACCTGTACTATAGATACGGGGGAAGAGGCAGATTTTGAGATATTGGCTGGAAATTGATGAAATACATCAATCCTCAAATTTAGGAACCCCTCCAAAAACCTAGAGAGAATAAACTAAAATGGAATCTATCCCTAGAAGCATCATAGTGAGACTGCAAAGCAACAATGACAAAGGGAAAACTTGAAAGCAGCCAGAGAGACAAGACAGATTATTTACACAGAAACTAAAGTTAAACTGGCAGCTGTATTTTTAATAACCACAATAGGAGATTAAAAAAATAGTGTAGTAATGTCTGGAGAGTACAAGACAAAATGTCAACCTACAATTCTCTACCAAGAAACACTACTTTTCAAGAATTAGAGTAAAACAAAGACCTTTGTAGGAAAACAACTGTGGAAAGTATTTTCTCTATAATTAGTAAACAAACTTCTAAACTATTCATTTCAAGAGGAAAAAAAATCCCAGAATTTTGGTTTAAGGAGAAAAAAGGAATAACAAGAAAGAAAATGAATATATGAAAAAAATTGAAATATAAGTGAATCAAAAAGGTAACAATCATGTAAATGAGCTCAATTTAAAATTTTAAAAAGGTACTCAAACTGGTTTAAGAAACATGCAAAAACTAGATTAGCCAAATGCTATACCTAAGAGATACCTCTAAAACATAAGGAAACAATACACTGAAAGACGGAAATAAATCTAACAGGAAAATATTAGCTAACCAAATGAAATTGTAGATAGATATTTTATTGTTGAATAAAATAGAATTCAAGGCAAAATTATTACCAGTGATAAAGAGAGTATAAGTTCTTATGCAAGTTTTAAGACCCAGGGAGACACAATTCTAAATTTATATGTACTTAATAACATAGCCTGAAATACAAAAAGCAAACATCAAAAAAAAAATTGTAAGAAAATTACAAATTTATCATCATAGTGGACAATTCTAACATGCCTGACAAACTGATAGATCAAGCAGACAAAAATAAGAATATAGATATAAAAACGCCAACTACAATAATGATCTAAAGGACTTACATAGAAAACTGCAGCAACAACTGGATAGAAGACATACTTGTCTGTGCACTAGGCCCCAATAACAAAAAGATAAATATGTTTAGAAATTTATAAACATACTTATAAATAAGAAATTGTAATGGAAACTAGAAAATGTGTATAATTTAATTATAATAAAAATTATACATCAAACCATGTAGAATATAGCAAAAGAAGTAAACAGAAATTTATAGGCAAACTCTTACATAAAAAAAATAAGATAAGGCTGAAAACAAATGCATTAGGCCCTAAATTTACTGTAGTATAGAGAGACAGGAAGAAGGTTAAAGGTTAAAAGATGTGAAAGATAAGATACTTTAATAGACAACTAATAGGCATCCTAGAATAAGAGAACAGAAAAAATGGAGAAGGAGCGATATTTGAACAAATAATGTCTGAGTATTCCCCAGGATTAAAGAAAATTATGGAATCCTCATAACAAAGAAACACAACAAATTCCAAGAAGACTAATAAAAATAAATTAACACCTGGTCACACTGTTGTATTGTATATAGCAACAGCAATAATTGTGTCCACTTTGGGGGGGGAGACGGCTAAAAACAGTGTAACTAAAAGATTCATCAGTGAGGTAACTGAAATTAAATGATTCTACAGGTTTTTAGGAGGGAGGCATGATATTTACTAACGTAGGCTTTCTTTAAAGAGGTATGCATGTTTAAAATTTAGGAGTAACAACTAAAAGAGTAGAATGGGTAACTAAAAACACCATTATCAAGTAAAAGGAGATGAGAAGAATAGAGAGTACAAAGATAACAAAAATTAATCAAAATTGGACAGTATTCACAACTGCAGTACTGGTAAATTAAGTTTACCAGCTAAAGAATTAGAGATTATTTGATTTTTAAAACAACAGTAATATCCAATATGCTGTTTAGAAGAGAACCACGGAGGACACTAAAGAATGAAAGTATTGAAAAATTACAAAACAGACAAAAATACCAATAAAAAGCTGGAATAGCTATGTTAATGTCAGATAATATATAGTTTAAGGGGAAATAATTTTCAAGAAAAATGAAAGTTACTACATAATTGCAAAAAGAGAAATTAACAAGTTACCATTTTTATCAGAAGATAAAAAATTCTGAACCTCTCTATATTTGAAAACATAAACTTATGACCAATAGAGCAAAACAATCCCATTAAAAGACATTAATAAATCTACTATAATAATGGAAAATTGGATTATACCTGAACCAAAATTGATCAACCAAGCAGGAAGAAAATTAGTAAAGATATAGAAGATTTAACGTTGGCAAATTAAGAGTGATGAGAAACATTTTAACCTCACAAATGCTCAGAAAACAACGATTTAGTGGTAAAATGCCATATTTTTTTTCTTTAATAAACTCATAAGGTAGGCCAAAGTAACTGGTGGCCCTAGCCAATGAAATAAAGAAGAATAAATTCAATTATAAAATTAAAAATTGAAAAAGGAACTACAAAACTGTCCTTATTTCCCAACATCATGTTTATTTACACAGAAAATTGAAACAACTCTATGGAATAAAAGCAAGTAACATAAAGATATCAATTAGTCACTTATTAATCCACAGAGGGTGCCAAAAAAAGTACACACATTTCAAGAATAAAAATCTTGGGATGAAAACTTTCCGTTTAGCTGTTCCGTTTAGCTGCATCGTGGCCAGTTGTGGTGGCTCAAGTCTGTAATCCCAGCACTTTGGGATGCCGAGGCCTGAGAATTACCTGAGTCCAGGGGTTCGAAACCAGCCTGGGCAACTTGTTGAGACCTCATCCTACAATAAATAAAAAAATTATCCAGGTGTGGTGGCGTGCGCCTGTAGTTACAACTAATTGGAAGGCTGAAGCGGAAGGATCAGCTGAGCCCAGCAGGTCGAGGCTGCAGTGGCTGTGAGCATGCCCCTGCACTCCAGAGTGAGACACCAACTCAAAAATTAAAAAAAAAAGAATGCATCATATGCTTGTTCTGCCAATTTCTGTCTCACATGCATGTCGTATGGTAGATTTCTGTGGTGAGTGTGCAAATTGTTCCAACACCAATAGCAGAGGCAGGACTTGTTGCTGTGGGAGGCCTTCAGATCTCCCTTGTGGACTTCAAACACAGCACCATGCGTCTCCAACTTAATAGGAATGCGTGCAATTGTTAGGCGTGTGGGAGGTTCTGTTGCATATTCATGCCTTCGTTGTCATTGTACTTCCACAACGTTCTTGAATTTCAATACCACTTCAAAATGGTCTTGCGCTCCATGAACTGCAACTGTGTTTCTGCCTGTCACCTGGCAACACTGGCATTCCTTTGATTAACGCCATCTTTTGAGTGAACATCATACTATACATTGCTACTGTAATTCAATTTGACTTTGGAAAATAATAAAGAGATAACATCTCTTAAAATGTGTAATTTTTTTGGCACTCCCAGTGTAAAGCCTACCAGGCTGTACTAGTTACAAAAAGCATTTTTCATGGAAATTGAAAAGCCAAATCTACTTCATGTTGGAAAGTAAAGAGATTAGATAAGCTTGGAAAATAAAAAAAATTCTTTGGCAGGATTCATTAAATCCAGAACAATTAAAGCAATAGAATACGAACACAGGTATAAATCAACAGAGTAATGAAGCTGAGGAGAATGAATATATGAGTATGTTTAAATATGTGTGTGTCATATATACATAATATTTGTAATGCTACACACGCACATATGAAACTCATATGACAGATGTATCATTACAAATCAATGTAGACAAGATGAAGAAATTAGAAATTCATATAAGAAAAAATATTTATTACATAAATTCTGGATTAACTGGACACTTAAATGTGAAAATCACAACTTTAAGATTTTATAATAAAATGCAAGAGAATATCTTTGTGAATCAATACAGAAATTAGTTCTTTAAATGAAATAAAAGCACAAATCATCAGGAGAAAAACTGACAAATTCAACCTATTAAAATTATGAACATTTATATAAGCAACAACTTCAACAACAAAAATGAAAACTAAGCCACAGCCTGAAAGGTACTATCTTCATATATATGGACAAATGACTAGTGTCTAGAATATATAAAGAATAGACATAAATCAATAAGATAAAGGGGGAATGGAAGGGGGAGGAAAGAAGGAATATATTTCTGTGTCTGAATCAAAGGGAAGCCTATTTTGTGGTGAAAAATTCAGCCATTAGCCACATTTTCCAGAAATCTCACTTTTGCCAGTAAAGTCAGCACCAATCTGGCTAAGATCATGAGCTCAATGAATGACCAACAAGTCAGGTGCAAATAGCCCTTGGAATGAACAGAAGAGATGATTAGGCGAGAGGGCAAAAGTTGAACCAAAACCACATTTTAGACATCATGGGTCATGTCCTTCACGGTCCATGTATCTGCTCAGAGATATATGATGGCAGGAAGCAGGGAGGTAGAGATCAGCAAAGACTCTAGAAAGGAGAAAGCCAAGAAAGTCATCAGGTCTTTCACTGGTTCCAAAAAGCAGAAAAGAAAATACAAGATCGTAAAAATTTCTAAGGTCAGAGACAGGAGAAGGGAGGTTCGAGACCAGGGGTTCGAGATCAACCTGGGCAACTCGGTGAGACCTTGCCTCTACAATAAATCGAAAAATTAACTGGGGGTGGTGGTGCACGCCTGTAGTTCCAGGTACTTGGAAGGTTGAGACAAAAGGATCACCTGAGCCCCGCAGGTCGAGAGGCTACAGTGGCCATGAACGTGCCACTGCACTCCAGCCTGGGCAACAGTGAGACTCCGACTCAAAAAACAAAACAAAACAAAAAACTCACATTAAACACGAGTTCCCTAGAGGGGCTTCCTGGATTACTTACCTAAAGCAAGTGTCCATTATTCTCTTCTTGGCCTCTCTTTGGTTTTCCTCATAGCCCTATCTCACTCCCAACAATCTCATGGGGAAGGGAGGAGGTACAAAAAGTACTCCCACTTTACAGATGAGAAAGAAAAATGTAGGTCACACAGCTAACAGCGGGTCGAGGCACGACTTCAATCCAATCAGTGCAGCTTCCAAGGTCTTTATTCTTAACCACCACACTATATTACTGATAGCAAATTTGAATAAGAAGTTGAAATCCATAAGAATAACAACATTAAGATCTAGAATTATCCTTAGCCAAGAGAGAAGGTAGTATGGAGTGGAAAAAAGACGAAAAGAAAATAGAAGAGAATTATGCAATACTTGACATCTTGAAAGGAAAGAAAAAAACAAGGGCAGGCAGAATTAGCACAAGGGGGCGTGAGAGGCATGGTGTTGCTGCATGCCTGAATCCGTCCTGCAAGGGTTGGCACATCCTGGCTCCACTGCAGTGGCTGTAGGGGCTTACCTGTCAGAGGGCACTTGACGCTGCCGTCAACCTCCTAAAACACGTGTGGTGTTTGCTTCCCTCACGCCTGTGCTAAATTATTCTCCTGTTAATACTCTTTTATCTGTGTTTCTTTTAGAGGCATCCAATGCAAATGTAAAAAAATGAATCATGATGAAAGCTGCCTGAACAACAGCTATAATCTGGCAGAGTGTCTCCTTCCAGCCCTACCTACAAATTGCTTAAAATGAAATTCTATACCATCACGCCTCATGCTGTTTTCCAATCTCAGATTAAAGGCAACATCTTTGAAACAGGACACACCCAGGGGCAAGGAGTGTGTGAGCAGTACTGATGAAGAACAACAAAAGGTAAATCTAATTTTTTCACTGAGAACAAGCCTAGTAATTATTATTATTATGATATTGGATGAAGTTTCATGGAAGAAACTTTTATTCAAGAGATACATATCTTGGTTTGAGTAATCAATGGGATGTATAGGAGGAATGCATTTGAAAATGAAATTTGATTATTTTTCCAAAAGCGGTGTTGCTATGAGGAGTCATTATAGAATTTTTTTTCCCAGATTCTTTCCTAGTATTTAAGAAGATTGAAGCCCAGACTCAGTTCTTCATAATGCTCTCTCACTGGGGAAGAAGAGGACTCACAACCTTGAATACTTGGTGAGTTGAGAAAAATCGACACGTGGTATCTTTCTCATTCTTGTGGCAGTTGTCTCACATGGCAAACGGTGAATCAGAGTTTCCAGTGAGGACAGCAGAAGCTGGTCCCTCTGCCTTCAAGGTCACTGCCAAGGACCCACATCTCCCAACTCCCTACAGTCCCACAGGTCAGCCCTAACATCTGCTAGAACAGTGACAAGGGAACGCACAGGGGACCTCACATCACACATCTGAATAATCTAAAGGTTATAAGCTGATAAGCCATGAATTAAGATATTCTGCCTTCCCACCCCGACAAATATACCTCCATGACAATGAAATTGAAAAAGATGTAAAGCTATGGTATTTTTTAATGATTGATAGTTCGCAAGATACCAAAGATGACTGACGTTAATTACTATTGCGTATATCTAGGGATTCTTCTGATATGCTAGCAATGCTTAGATGAATCATAAAATAAACACACATATAACTCATAAATATTACGTTTATTTATTTATTTTAAAGCAGGATTTATTGAGAAGACAGAAAAGCTCACACAGTAGGAGGGGACTCGAGGTTTGCCCTATGTTTATTTATTAAATCTCATTGTCCTTTCCTTCATTTTTATAAAATGATTGCTGTTATCATTAAGATTTTCACATAAATTTTCTTATATTGGTAGTCATGCTGAATTAGATCATCTTTCTTCAACCATCCTAGTTATTACATTTTATTGATTCAATTTTGATAAACTTCTTTTTGTTGAGGCAGTAATATCAGAATTGTCAATAAAGTTATTAAGGTAAAATAAATTCAGAAATGGCCATTCATTTTATATATTATTTTATGTTACACATCATTACACAATCATGTGTAAATTATAATTTTTGTAGAAAATACAACAATATTTTTATTTTCACTATTCAAATCACCATCTCACTCACCTTCTACTCTTATAGCAATATCCAAATTTATAAAGCATTTAGGCTTTCCTCTTTCAAATTTTTCAGTGCTGAAGTATAAAGAAAACTAAAAACAGCAAGATGTTGCTCAATTTGTTAAAATTTTTCAGTCAAGACTATTGTCTGATCTATGGTGAACAGAAAATAATGTTTACAGAATGTAGTTTGATGATTATATACACATAAATCTGCTTTGAAGAGTTCGTGGCATTTATTGTAACTTAATGCCACTTTTATTGTCCCCCGTTTCTTTCTATTTAGTAAAACATTAAGATGCTTCATATTTAAACCGATTCAGTAAACAAAATACAGCATCTCTGAATCATTCCAAAGAATGTCATTGCTGTGAATGTACTGAAGTCCATACTTCCTAATAACAAATACACTATTAATGCTTATTTTCAAGTAAGATACTTGAAAATAATTTGACTTTGGAATACGGAAACATGTAGTATAACTATGCTTATCTCATTTTTAAAAAGAAATTGTAAAATGTGTTTTCAAAATATGACTCTGAGCCGGGCTCGGTGGCTCAGCCTGTAATCCCGCGCCTTTGGGAGGCTGAGGTGAGTGGATGGCCTGAGCCCGCGGGTTCGAGACCCGCCTGGGCAGCGAAACCTCATCTCTACAATAAATCAAAAAATCAGCCGGGCGTGGTAGCGCATGCCTGTAATTCTGGCTACACGGAAGGCTGAGGAGGAAGGATCGCCAGAGCCCAGCAGGTCGAGGCTGCGGTGGCCGGGAGCGGCCACTGCACTCCAGTCTGGGCGATAGAGTGAGACTCCAACTCAAAAAAAAAAAAAAAAAAAAAATCAAAATATGACTCTGGGTTTACAGACAGAAGAATATAGTTGCTAGAAAGAGAAGTAGGAAATACGGATGATAACTTGACTGTGAAAAATTAGCCTATAGATCACAAAAAGGTGACTTTGACTTACAATATAATCAGAATGCATTAAATAAATAATTTTAAAATAAAAATTAAGTTTCTCTGGACTCTGATTCTGGCTTAGATATAATTTCTTTTATCTCTGATGTTTCCATATGTGCTATCTTGAAAATCTTCACATCTCTGTAGAGATATAGTGAAGACTGTTTTGCTCATCCGAATTCCAAAAAAGTAGACACAGAACATGCCCATTTTCTAGTAGTTATGGAGCTTCAGAAAATGAGAAGACACCCTTATGCTTTATTGTCAATTCATTGGATCCAGGCGCCCCAGGTTCAATCTCCTTTCAGCATCATCTCATCAAAAAGCAAAAATTTTGCTTCTTGTGGAGTTCTGAGGGAAAATAACACTAGAGGGCGCTGGCAGTTTACAACTTAAGGCTCCTTAGCCAGGAACACCAAGTGGGTTTTTTGCTTTTTGTTTTTTTTGTTTCGCTTTTCAAATGAAGGATACCAACATCAGTCCATTCCCTGGAAATGTCCCTTACCATCATGGCCCCAGTGAAGCAAGATCATGAATCTATAAATGTGCTTTACCTGAATGCAAAAGGAGACAGAACAAGAACCTCACTGGTTCCAGCAGTCTCACATTGCATCATCCAACCAGGTCAAAGAGACATTAAACAAATTCCAAGAAGAGAAAAGACGGAAGAGCAAAGCTCATAGCTTAGAGTTTCTTTCAAGTCATGCAGATGAATGAATTTTGGATGTGGTGTGTTTATGCGAATTTTCATCAAAACCTCAAATAGTCAACTGCTACATTATTTGAAGTCAGGTTGAGTTGATGTTCGATATACTGTTAGCATAAATATAGAAGATTCCATTATAAATCACGTATACAATTGTGGGTATTTTGCGTTTAGGACCATGAACTGCAATTTCTATTAGAAAGACAAAATTTGGCCAGGTGCAGTGGCTCACGCCTGTAATCCCAGCATTTGGGGAGGCCAAGGTGGGAGGATTGCTTAAGAGCAGGAGTTTGAGACCAGCCTAGGCAGCATAGTGAGATGTCATCTCTACAGAAAATTTAAAAAACTAGCCAGTGCAGTGGTGCACACCTGTAGTCCCAGTTACTTGGGAGGCGGAGGTGACATGCTCACTTGAGCTCAGGGGTTTGAAGCTGGGGTGAGCCATGAACGTACCTCTGTAATCCAGCCTGGGCAACAGAGTGAAACCTTGACTTGGGGGAAAAAAAAAAAAGGACTCCCAGATGTCATTCTTCCTCAAATGTTTGTAGTATTATGACCATGTGAAAACTTTTCTTTTTTAAAAAATATTAGATGTCTCACTCGGTCTCAGGACTGCCTAAGAGTCATCCTTCACACCAAAAAGGTAAAACTCAACTTAAAGCTAGAATCTGTCTTGCTTATGAATAGAAGACAACTCAAACCCAACATACTATAGAAAATGTATGTAGTAGCCTCTCCCATACTTTTAAATGTATCTATTTTTTAAAAGGACCAAAGTCTATTTGCACATGCAATTGCGAAAGCGAGACCTTACTGGTGATTACGACAACTTTGATATTGCTACTTCAGTCTGGCCGATCCAGTCTTCTCAAGACCAGAGGGATTCATCTGGTTGTTTCACACAAGTAACAGGTAAAAGATTACTTCTTCCATGAAGCTTTTGTTGTTGTTGTTGGTCAACCCAAACTAGTCAGAAGTACATTTGCCAAACATGACCTACTGTAATTTTAAACTTTAAAGTTTAAAATCATGGACATACTTGAAATGTAGTCGTATCACACAAGAAACATTGACTCAGGAGGCCAGATCCTGGTCTCAACCTCATAGAAATGCAGTCCTAAAGGTCATAAACACAGGAATATTTTGCCTACCACAGAGCCTTTGCACTTCAGTCAGCCCAAAGCAATCAATCTTCCCCTGGGGACCTGGAGTGAGTCATTCTTTTCAGGACCTGACAGATCAGGAAAGGGTCCAAGACTCAAATACATGTGTGCTGATACATATCCCTTGTCCAGATTTGGTTCCGGAATTTTCTCTGGGGCCTAAATCTGGTCTCGGTGGCCTCGTTTCCTCTCTCAACTCTTTTTCATATAGCCCTAGGGGAGTTCTGGTTTCTGTCCTTGAATGAGGCTTTCATTCCTGGCCCCCTAAGTCAAAATCAAAACACGCTTCCCATAGAAACATGGTCATGAAAACAGGTACAGTTGAAATCACACAATTAGTTCTTGATTTTGTGACTGAACTGGGTTGCTGAGAGCTGGCCTAGGAAGGTTAAAAACTATTTCCAATGTTTTTGCTTTGGGGATATATGCTCTAAGGTTCACGATCTGATTTTTAAAAGAATATTTGAAACAATATTTGTAAGGTGCAAAGTTTGGTAAAGGAAAGAGGTAAGTGCAAAATTACACAGAAGATATTTTTAGCTTCAGACGCTGAAGGGAGGGAGGATCTCTCCTCCAAAGTAAAACGAGGATTTTTCAGGTATTCCTGCCTTTTTGCAACCAAAGGCACATCAGGTGTTCACTTAGGTACTTTCCCACAGATGTCAATTTGGCTGAGTGTGGGGATGTGGTCTGTCAGCAGGAGATACCCAAACCCTGAGCTAGAGAACAGAGTTCAAAATCGAATCACAGACAGGTTTTTTTGTTTTGTTTCCTGTCTTTTTTTTTTCATTTTAATTTTAAGGATGTGGGGTATAATTCAGGGTTAGGTATACAAATGTTCATTATATAGGTGCTCTTGTTGATGAGGTGTGCCTCACCTCCCCTGGCCATTTCCCACTACTGCCAATCCCTTTCTTACAGTACTATGATAATATGTTTCCTGTCTTTTAGTAAGATATTCCATGGCCAGGGATATTAAAGTGAAATAGGTAAAATTTTTGTTTTAGAAGAGTGGTTTTCAAATTTTCGGTGACCATCCATTTGACTTAGGAAACTACTTTAGTGGATCTTGTTTCATCTTTAAAATGAAACAAGAATCAGGCAAAACTGGAAAAAAAAGAAAATATCTGAGAACTTCCTTCACGTGAATGACGTTATTTTGTGAAATATCTATTTTTGTTGATGTATGCATGTGTGTGTTAGGGGAAGTAATATATTTGTTAGTGTTTTGTTGGTCACAAGAAACAAAATTCTTGAAAAACAAAACAAAACACTGACCTAGAAGCTAACAAAAAGAACCATGGAGTTCAAAACCAAAGTCACATTAAGAGTAAAGAGGAATTGGTGGCTGTGAAAATATCACTGCTTTGGAAAAGGAAAATAAATTACGAAGATTTAAGAATCTGGGACCACCAAGTAGTATTAGACAGGTAGTCTAGGGACTCTGTCTTTGCCCATCTAGCTCTGGATATTCCTTCCTTATCGGTTCTCTTGTTACAATCTCTCCTCTTCTCTTTTGTCTCTGCTCTATAGCCCTCATCACAATGTACAATCTTATATTTATTTGTATTTCTCCAATGTCCCTTTGTCTCTAAAGAGGCTTTAAGCTCTAGGATGACATGTTGCATTTCTGTTATTAATTATTGTATAATGCCTGGCCAGGCACTCAGTTATTAGTTAGGAAGGGAGTGTCAGGAGAAACTGTAAAAGACTTTAAGATAAGCAAAGATTACTAGGTGTCCTAACCCACAAAAATGCAAATGAATCTTGGTGAATATGCAATTGATTATTACCCTGAGGATACTAACAAGTTTTCTATCTACTAACAAATCTATCTTAGCATTCCTGGTGACCTATATACATCTGTGTTCTTTGAGCTCTCTTTAAAACTAGTTGTATCATTTTATAAGTTCTCATGAATTAATGAGTTAAATAAAAATGTTGACATGTGTTTTATATTTTATATTTGTATGAGTGTCATAATTTAAGCTTTTTTTTTCTTAATTATTCCTTACTAGGAGGGAAAGAGGGAGAAAAAGAAGGAAAATGAAGTGTTAGCTGGAAAGTACACGTGCCTGCCTATTTGCCCAGTATTGAGAACTGGTATGATCTGGTTGGGATTATCTCAAGAAAAAGAGGCTAAAGACGGAAAAAGAAGGAAAGCATCAGACAGTAAGTCCATTTTATAAGCTGAATATGAAATAGTAATGCAGCACTCTTATAAAGCAGACTTTTTTTTTACACAGAGACATACACATAAATAGAAGGTGTGGGAAACAACTCATGGTCATTCCATGTATTCTGTCCTGGAAAGGTGCATCCACTTTTAAAGTGCCTCAGCCCAGAGAATCTGACACATGCAGAGCTGATTCGGAGAAGAGATATTATTTTTCACATATACATGCAAGCTGGCACATGAACTGCACATTTCCATCAAAACCACCAGTTAACAACATGAACTAATTATTCATTATGATAGGTCACTCAAATAGAATAAAGAGGAAGAAAAGTCAGTATTATCCAGCAAAAAATAATTGGAGGATGTTTAAATTTACAAGGATATCTTTCAGTAAGAAAAATTAAATCATCAAAGCTAAAGCTTGCATTTCTTTTCTTTTCTTTTGAGTCGGAGTCTCACTCTGTTGTCCATGCTGGAAAGCAATGGCACGCTCACAGCCACTGCAGCCTCAACCTCCTGAGCTCAGGCGATCCTTCTGCCTCAGCCTTCCAAGAAGCTGGAACTACAGGTACGTGCCACCACACCCATCTAATTTTTTGGATTTATTGTAGAGATGAGGTTTTGCCAAGCTGCCCAGACTGGTCTCAAACCCGTGGGCTCAGACAATCCTCTCACCTCGGCCTAGCAAAGTGCTGGGATTATAGGCGTGAGCTACCACGTCCAACCGGTTTGTGTTTCTTAAAGGTCATCAACCTATTAATTAGAATGGCTATGATAATTAAATTGAATTCAGGTGGCTTACTTAGATTCAAGAATTAAGTTCATCAGGGCTTCCCTGTTGCTTTATCATATGAAGTTCCATTTACTAAACAAGACAGAGTTAAAGTTGGGTTTGGTTTGGTTCCATGGTCTACGCATTTGTAACAGGTCTCCAAAGAGTGTTCATGTAACCCTGAGTAATAGGTATTGACTCTATAACAAATAGACATTATGGTGCACATTCCATAGTAACATAAAATGCGTAAATGTGCCATTTTCAGCAAAACAATAGTGAAGATTCTAATGGGGATATAATGCATAATGATAAATCCAAGTGGTTTCTTTTAGTCATCACAATCAAGTCAGTCTGACATGAATTTTATGTGCATTTTTATCTCAAATTTGTTTCAATTGCAAGCAAAATATATAACAAATATTTCCGAAAGAAAAAAAGTCTGGATAATGTTCCTAAGAGTTTACACATTGCAGATTTGAATGTTCCACACAGACAGACACACACGCACACTTCTTGGTACACTATAAACCTAAATTATGAGCAGTAAATAATACTTGCCTTTCTATAGCATGTTGCAATTCACAAACCTCCTTTGAGTATATTACTTTCATAAAAGTCCTGTAAAGTAATTCATCGTTTTCCCTATTTTATGTATGAGGAAATCAAGATTAAGTTATCCTTATTTTATAGATGAGGAAATCAAGGTTGGAAATCTGGTGTGTGACCACATAACCGAAAGACCTGAAGTTAAACATTAATTAAGGTCTTTCCTTTCCAGTTTTCATGTTTCAGCCTCTAAACACAATTCCTTCAGGTACAACAAAAATTATTATGGCATATTACTCATTATTGCAATGAAAACAGTCCACATTGCTTGGGTTTGAGTCCCAACTCCACACTTGCTAGCTATGTGATTTCAGTATAGTTATTCATCCTCCCTCTGCATGGTCCGCTATCCACAAGTTAGGGATAACAATATCACCTATCTCATAGCATTGTCATAAGGATTAAAGTATTAATAAAGCACTTAACACTGTGTCTGGTATCTAGTAAATAAAATCAATTCCTTCTCATTTCAGGTTAGCAAGGTGAGACATTTGCACTGATGACCCGGATGACTGCCCAGACACTCACTGGCTGCCATGTGTCTGATGATCCAGGGGCTATCGGTACAACCCACAGATTTCAGTAGGACAGAATTTCCCAGCACCAATGCCCAGACTCACCTAAGGAATCCTGGCTTCAGGTGCCAGAGTGCTCCTTTCGCATGTTTTATTGAGCAATTTCATCACCTTCTTTCTACCCAAAGACACAGAGGAACTCTGCCACTTGGGACTCATAGCCTATTTCTAACTTGGGATAAGAAGTATATGTTATATTTCAATAAGTTACAATCTTTTATATTTTTATTTGCTGTATATAATCCCAGCTGCTATTTATTGAGCACTTACTAGATATAAGACACCGTGCTGTTTTCAGAAATTTCTTGTACCCCTTACAAAGTGTGCATTATTACACCTATTTCACAGGCAAGAAAAGTTGAGACTCTGAGGAGTTGCAACAGTTAATTCAAAGACAGAGAAAGTCATAAAGCCCACATCATGCAACTGATTCACAGGTACTGTCTGCTTCCAAAATCTATACTCATGACATCCAAGACAGTGCTTATCCCCAGGATTAAATCATGCAATATTTATTTATCCTATCTTGTTTTGTTTTTTATAATCTATATTTATTGCCTCTTAGGGCTAAATTGCACAATATTTATTTATCCTATCTTGCTTTGTTTTTTTTAATACTCTATTGTTTCAAAAGGACCTGAGACCCCCTATACAAATACATAAACCAAATAAAATTTTCAAAGAGGATGAAAAATAGAAAGGAGAAAACAGAGGTGAGGCCAGATCCAGAGTTAACAGAGGAAACACATGCTCTCAGGCCATGTTCATGACTAGTATTGGACCATGAATGCTATTCTCATCAGGTTAAAGAGTTTAACTTCTTATTCTCTACTGTGGCATATTTGACAATATTAAGATCAATAGTTTAGGACTCCAGTGTGGTGCACAATTAAGCACATACTAGTTGTTGCTGAATAGAGTTTTACTGAACTATTCGAACAACCACCATTAATTAGCAAATAGACTTGAGTTCTAATCCCAATTTGGTTACTAAGTTAACTGGGTGATTTTAGGCAAGTCATTGAACTTAAGGCTCAGGGTTTTTTCATGAGCTGTAAAACAGTACTTATCCCACATGGTGATGGAAAGCATTAAATGAGAAACCATACTTTTTTTGTTTTTTGTTTGTTTGTTTGTTTTTTGAGTTGGAGTCTCACTCTGTTGCCCAGACTGGAGTGCAGTGGCCGCAGCCTCGACCTGCTGGGCTCCGCCATCCTTCTGAGTAGCCGGAATTACAGGTGCGCACTACCACGCCCAGCTAATTTTTTGATTTTATTGTAGAGATGAGGTCTCACCTGCCCAGGCGGGTCTCGAACCCGCGGGCTCAGGCAATCCACTCACCTCAGCCTCCCAAAGGCGCGAGATTACAGGCTGAGCCACCGAGCCCGGCTGAGAAACCATATTTTAAAGTGCACTGTCTGAAAAATAACACAATAAGTGCTCAATTATTGTTAACTATTGCTATTAAGATAATATTCTTGCAATATTTTGTTTCTTTTTTTTTCCTTGTCTCCTCTCTTCCTTTGTTCCTACCTTCTTTCTTTTCCTTCCTTTTACTTCTTTTCCTTTTCTGGTTGGTCACCTAAGGATATATTTCAATTCCATTCAGGTCAAAAGATTCCTAGATATCTTAGGGATCAACTCTACTTCCAAGTGCTAAAGAAAAGTCAGAGATGCAAAAGAAGTAGATATGGCTTCTGTTTTTAAGTAATTCTTATTCTTAATGAAACATCAACACATATATTTTTAAGGCCTACAAGATGGGGATATAAAAAAGGATGAAACAGTATAAAGAGAGCCTAAACTAACGGATAAACAGAATTTTAATACAATATGGTAATACAGGGCTACAAGTCTGCATAGAGGGTCTTAGAAGCATGCAGATGAGAGGGACAACATCTAACAATTAGAAAACATAATAAAAATACACAGTGGGGGCCATGAGAATTCAAAGAAATCAAAAGAGAACAAAGAAGGAGGTTTTTCCTGATAGCTTCATTAAGTAGAAAGGAGATAAGGAAATTTGAGATGGGGAACTAGGGCAACACAGGGCCTGGGGCCAGCAAACATGCTCCAGGACACCCGGGTCCCTTGGCTCCAGTCAATCCCCTGTGCAGCTCTAGGCATGTAAATCAGAGTGTACACAGCAAACTCCTCAAAGCAAAGAAGGCAGGGGACAAGAACAAAAAATACATCAGCTTCTAAGGGACCTCTTCCTAGCTAGAGGTTCCAACTTTGGGCTTTTGCAATGAAAAGATGAACATTCAGATAACACCAAACTAAGGCTGGAAAGTTTCCGTGTCAAAACTTAAGTGCCTGGCTTTTGGGAAGAAACTCCTTGAATCCAAATCTCACAAGGCTATGATTTCGGAAGAGAATGCTAGCATCTTCTTGCTCCAGAAAATGGGAATGAATTTACAGGAGTGAAAAGCATGAGTGTAGGTAGAGAATAAGCTTTGAAACCAGGGAGACCTAAGTCTATTTTTTCCCTATAGAACCTTGACCATACTTCCTGAACCTCTGTGCATTGGTTTTTTCAAGGTTAACATTAGAACTAAGCCTGGTAACTATGTATCATCTAATAGAGATAAATGTCAAGAAACACTAGAAGTTGTAGTTTGTTTGTTTGTTTTTTCCTTTGAGGCTTGCTCAAAACAGAAATGGAGGACACAAATCTTTTATTGTATTTAGTTTAAAATAATGATAACAATAAAACTTGTGTTGGAAATACAAATTCTGAGAATTATAAAACCATGTCCTAAAAAGTTATTGTATGTTTTCATTTTCACTTTTCTTAGCTTTGAGTTCAATTAAATTTGGTTAGCTGTAATTCTAAGAGCATTATAGCGTATATAATCATGACTCATGTTGAAAGTCTTTTGATGGACTTTAAATTGTTTTAATATAGTAAAATCAATGTTCATATGCCACCCCAGGCAATAATCCTGTCAGACCCCATTAACAAAACAGGGATTTGGTTGATCTCTCTGTAGAGGACAGCCTTGATGGGAGACACAAGGCATGTCCAGAACTTACATTGGTGGCTCCATTATGGATTTGGTTCTACTATTCCTCAGATTGTAGGAACCTTGAGCAAGATGATTTAGTATGACAGTGCTTGTGGCATTCTGTTTGGTGTTATGCCCAATTCTAAAATCAACACAATCACATGCATTACTACAAATGCCAAATGAATAGTGGATAAAAATGAACAAAGATATCCTCAAAAGCTCCATCCAAACAGATGGAGCTTCTCAAGTCTTATGTTAGAGGTACCATCCAGGACAATCAGATTGCTGGCTCTGGGCTTCCTTTGCTTCACCATAGCCAATAGATTCTCCTCCCTTGTAAATTTCTGGTTGAACTCACCCACATAATTTTGAGCAATATAAGGCTTCTGGCAACTCAGTCTTTAGATGCTCAAATGAAATTCTCTGGAAGCAATATGGTATGATGGTGAACAGGGAAGTTCAGGGTTCTTACTACCCATGTGAAGCAATTTACCAGGCATAGAAATCACTGGACCTCTCAATTTTCTCAAGTACATATGGTATCCATCACATAGGGTTGTTTAAGTAATAGATGAAAAAAATTCCAGAGAGCAGTTAGCCCACAGTAGATACTAAATAGTGTCATTAGCATTATTATAGGTTCTTATTAAGAGAATCAAAGGTGGTATTTAGTGCCCCACTCAAGATGACAGGACCTCAGACCCAGTAAGTTTCACTGCTTTTTTTCTCCCTCCCCCAGTCAATTATCTGTGTTTCTTTTGCTAATGTGGCAACCATGGAGGACACAGAGGTTCTCTTTCCTTCTCAACTCTAACACAGAAATGTAGGGCAAAGTTTCTTTTTGACCAGATTCTTCCACTGATAGTGTATGTGCTTAAAGCTTGGGTCTTTCATTAACCATATCTGAGCCAACATAACTTCATTTCTTACTTACTCCAGTCTTACCTTTCATGATAGTCTGATTTGTCCTGTCTTGGATTTTCAATTGTTTCATGTTTTTCTATATTGTTGTATATGAACTTGTGAGATGCCTCAAATCCTCTGTAGAGACATATACATGTGCATAAACATATGATCAAATGTGCTTTATTCTCTTGACGGCTCAACTCTAGAACCGTGTGTTTTAGGAAGTCTAGTGATCAATCTAATATCTATCCCGGGCCTAGGCTTTTTGGTAGTTATCTGCCTGCCTTTCTAAATCAGTCAATCTCCTCTATTACATAGACCCTGCATTCTTTACCTTCTGTTTAATAGGTTTAATGTGGGCTTAATATGATTTTGTCAAATCGATTTGTCCATCTTTCATTAAAGGGGTTTAGAGAGAGAATCAACACCATCACTTGGTGCGGCCTTGATCTCATATCTGGGCAGAGGGGTTGCAGGCAAATGTAGTCCCCATTCTCTCAGCATGCTATTAGAGGTATCCCGAGGCTGAGGTGCAGCAGAATACTCTACAGTGCTAGATTTCGGCATGGGGCCTCCAGCAGAGCTCACTGTCATCTTTGTATAGAACAAGCAAGAGCATGGCCTTGTGGGATCCATGGATTACTTTGAGACCAACATCTGAGCATGGATATAACCTGGTCAAGGAAGAGCTAGGAAAGTAAGCTGGCCACCTGACATCCAGAGACTTTGGTAGTTTCAGAGCCTTGTATTCATAAGTTTGTATATAACCCTTCCTGCTGGGAAGCAGCATTCCTGATCTAGCAAATTAATTTCTAGTCACTCTGGAAAGGGCTCTTGGGGTCATTATGTGATGGTGTATTTATCTTATCCATCAATCCATCCATCTATTCAACCCACTCAACAAAAAATTATGTTTTCTCTATAGAAAAAGACTGGAAAAAAACAAACAAACAAAAAAGACACTATTCTGGCTTCCAAGGGTGAATTTAGCTTTGAAGAGAATGGCATATACGTAAATGAATAAGGAGACAAAGCGTTACAGGTGCTAGTATACAGGTGTCTGTAGGATATAAAGGAAGCATGGAGAGAAGTCATCTATTCTGCTGGGAGTTGGGAAAGACTTTATGTAGCTCTTGAGAAATGAGGGGGTATCTGCAGTTAGGCATGAAGAGAGGTTTGGGAGACAGAATAACATTCCAGTGGGCAGAGAGACTTAAAGCAATAAATAAAATCCAACAATATGACCAACTTGAAAGATAATTACATTATTTCTGGGATGGTCATATATCAATACCACTGAAGATTGAGTGGATGTACTGAAAGAACATTAACTGAGGTCTGTATGAAGTCCCAAATACTAGTTTTGGTATTTAACATGAATCCTCTTCAAAACAATTCTTTGAGTTTTATATAGCCTCATTTTGGGGTGGTCGTCCTTTCAAATCGAAGGGACTATTTAAATTTCTCTAGGTCACACAGCTTTAATAGGTTAGAAGCAGAATTTTCATCCAGTTCTCTGTGACTTTACATTCACATTTTCCTTTACAACTTTGTGTTTGTCTGAGAAATGCATGGATTTTAATCTATTTACTTATAACCCATTTTATTTCCGCTATCATAGTTATTGTATATTCATTGCATATTACCCAACAATCACAAAGTATGTATCCTGAGTAATACAGTAACAGCAAATCACATTGAATAATTTCCTTATAAAATAGTCTATTTAGGAAGTATGTCAATTTAACATGGGAGATTTAAGAAGATGGCAAAATTCACTGCTGAGTGAATTTTGTGCTTTATATATATTTTTCCATAATGAATTATCAAAGTAAAACCATAATATGGGCTTTATTATTCCTGCTTTGCAGATGGAGACACTAAGAGTTAGTGAGTTTGATAACATACTCAAAGTCATATGGGCATTAAGTTGCAGAGGCAGGATTCAAATTCAAGTTCTTTTAGACCCCAGGCCCCATATTCTTACATATTACAGTATTAGAACAAGACTAGAGCAGAGCAAAGTGGTCTTTTTTGTATTCTTTTATTAGTTTTATAGATACAGAGCCCTGGGATATTCTCTTAAATTCCTGCTCTTATCTCAATAAAACAAGATGAAAAATTGTTGAGCCCATTGCTCCTTCTAAAGATATAATATTATATAGTGGAGAAGGTGGGGCAGAGAAAAAGTAAAAGAAGAATGTTCATAGGAACATTCCAAAAACATTCGGCAAAATCCGACTTGACTCTTTTTATTAATGAAAGAATATCAGATAAATACATGAAAGAAACTAAAAAATGAAAACTTATAAAGCAACTTAGCATAACAAAGCACACAGTCCTTAATTAGAGATAACCCAACATCTCCCAACACAGTAGACATATGGGAAGGTATGTGGAAAGAATCATCAAATTTATTTCTCAGGAAGATTCCCAAATGGATACAGGCAAGCATTTTCTTAACAAAGCCAATGTGCTGAATTCATTTCTGGACCAAACTTCACTCTCTGTGGGGAATCAATTTCTTTCCTCAAACTTCAAAACACTGTTTGATAAACCATCTATGCTTTTAGTAAAAAAAAAAAAAATGACATTTTAAGTCATAGTACACTAAGTAAAATAGATGAATTTTCAAAGGGACCCAATCAGGAATTATTCCAGGTTGAGGATTTCATAACCTGATATGCTCCTCAGTGGTGAAAAAGATTAGCAGAGGTAAGGACTAGAACTCAAGTGTTAGCGATAACATAATTTGACTCTAATCTATGCAAGTTACATGATTCTGAGGGCCACCATGTTTATTTTTTGCAGAGAAAGAAAAGTACATTGAAAGAGCTCATTTTCATTGTTTTTCCTTAATTAGTTCTTCTATGTTATTCACCTTTTTAGTCTATTGCTCAAATCATATGAAGAAGAAGATATGTGATTATTTTCATTTACATTAAACCTATTAATTTTCAACTTAAACATAACTCATTTGGAAACTGCCCTGAAGCGGTACTCTATTACTTTACATGCATTTATATGTTGCAACGTTTCCCTGAAGAGAAACACGTGAGGTAAAATATATTATCAAAGTCCCAAAAGTGAACAATTATTGCAGCATATTATTCAAAGTCAAGCAGTACGTACAATGATCCATGTTTGCGCCTCTAAGTTAAAAGAGAGTACAAACCAAAAAAAGGTGTACGGGCTTATTTTCTTTAGTATAACTGCGTTTGGGTATCTAATGACTCCCAAGGCTTTTAAACTTTACACATAATAATACTTTTGAAATCAGGAATTACAATGTCTTTGGTATTTCAAATGAAAATTTTTAAAAATTTATGTATAAAATGCTACTTTAAGAATGTTTATTTTAAATATGTGGGGTACGATTCAGGGTTAGGTATATAAATGTTCATTATACAGGCACCCTTGTTGATGAGGTATGCCTCCCACCCCTGGCAGTTTCCCACTGCTGCCAATTCCATCCTCACCCTCCCCTGACAGTTTCCCACTACTGTCAATCCCTTTCTTATAGTATTGAGATAGTTGTTCAAGATCTCTTACGAGTGAGAACATGTGATACTCGGTTCTTTGTTTCTGTGATAGATCACTCAGTATTATAGCCTCTAAGTCCATCCACGTTGCTGTGAATTTCATAATTTTGTCCTCCTTTATGGCTGTGTAATATCCCATTGTGTAGATGTACCACATCTTTTTTATCCAGTCCTCTTTCGATGGGCAGTATGGTAGGTTCCATGTTTTTGCTATTGTAAATAATGCTGCAATAAACACGGGCAGGTATCTTTTTCATAGAGTGACTTGAGTTCCTCCAGAAGCGGGATTGTGGGGTCGTATGGGAGGTCAATTTTTAGATCTTTTAGGAATCACCACCCTGTTTTCCACAGAGGTTGTACTAGTTTACACTCCCACCAACAGTGTAGAAGTGTTCCCTTTTTGCCACATCCTCTTCAGCATCTGTGGATTTTTGTTATTGATGATGGCCATCTCGACTGGAATTGCGTGGTATCTCAGTGTGGTTTTAACTTGCATTTCTTTGATGACTAGTGAGGCTGAGCAGTTTTTCACTTATCTGTTGGCTGCTCGTATGTCTTCTTTTGAGAAGTATCTATTCAGATCTTCTGCCCACTTTGTAGTGGAGCTGTTTGTTTTTTCTTCTCGGCACATTTGAGTTCCTTGTAGACCCTAGATATTAGGCCTTTGTCAGATACACTGACAAATATTTTTTCCTAGTCTGTGGGCTGTCTCCCTGCTCTCTCAATAAGATGCTAAAAGAGAATCAAATCAGTATAGAAGAAGAGTATAATAATCAAACCAAAACATTAGGAAATAAATTAATATTCTCTGACTTGCTTGCTGCTTTTACAAATTAATTTTTACAAACGTTCATTTGGTATACTTCACAGTCCTAAAGATTACTTGGGTTGTTTTTTGCTTTGGGTTTCTACTCTCTCTTAACAAGAGAAGTGTCTTTGGGGAAATTTAGCTGAGAGTCATCAAGATTATAATAAAAATTCAAGCCATAGCTTCTCATCATATATACAAGAAGTGCAAATAATAACTACAGGTCAGCTATGGATATTCCAAATTTTGTGTTCTTTTTGTTTAATTTTATGACTATAATTTTACCTGTGGTCTGCTCTAAAATGAAAGAAATAAAAAAGATTTTTCAACCAGAAAGAGTATAATCAGCCCAGCTGAGAATCAGTACCCAGTATGAAACACATGATTCCAGTACATCCGGGACCTCGTCTGTCAACCAATCCTATTAATGAGGGCATGGATGGGATGGGCAGAGGAGTTGAGGGAGGGATGTGTCATCAGTTATGTGAACACATATTTACATCACAAATAAAAATCCAATCATTAGCAGTGTCAGGCTTTCAAACTTCAGTCTGTCTTGGTTTGATTCCCATGTTTGATTCATTCTAAAAATTTAGCATTTTCCTAAACTCTCAGAACGATCATCATAACAGGCCAGGTTAGTCACTCATGGGAAGATTACACTGCAGAATCATCTGGGACACATTTTCAAGAATGTGAAATGAGAATGTCCCGTGACATGACATATATGCATTCAAAGCTGTCAGATGAAAAGGACTATTTTCCCCTCAACTCAGCAGGATTATACGCTCGAAGCTGAAACCTCTCTTCCTCAATGAATGATGCAAATTAAGACGTGAAACCTGAAATAAATAAAAAACCAACAACCAATGCATGAAACCCTCCAAAACCCCAAAGATCCACCACATTTCTCTGTCTCCTAAAGTCTGGTACCCTTTCTATCTATTGCTGTTTAAAAAGCCACCTCGAAACACTGTGGTTTAAAACAAGAATATCTCACAATTCTATGGGTTGGTAGGGTGGTTCTTCCACTCTGCATGGTGTTGGCTGCAGTCTTCTGGAAGCTTGACTTGACTGGATGGTTCACTCAACGGGCTGGTCGTTGGTGCTGTTGGCTAAAAGCCTGACGGGGCTGCAGTACCTACATGGGGCCTCTCTGCGTCACTTGGACATCTCACAGTATGATGACTGGGTTTTGAGAGGGACTATCTAAAACAGTGGTCCCCAACTTTTTTAGTAACAGGAACCAGTTTCACGGAAAACATTTTTTTTCCACGGACCCGGGGAGGAGGGGAGCTGGTTTTGGGACGATTCAAGCCTGTTACTTTTATTGCACACTTTATCTCTATTATTATTACATTGCAATATATAATGAAATAATTATACATCTCACTATAATGCAGAATCAGTGGGGGCCCTGAGATTGTTTTCCTGCAATTCCATCTGGGGGTGATGGGAGACAGTGACACCCAAAGTGTGTTGCTTATGTCCTGTCTGCTCCGTAATCTCATTTTGGTTGCTGTCACTGTAGAAAACCCTGCTCCACACAGATGGGATGTTGGAAATGGAAGTAGGCTTTTCAGTGCTGATCTGGCAGGAGGTGGAGGTCAGGCGGTAACGCCAGCAGTGGGGAGAGGCTGTAAATACATATGAAGCTCCCCTCTCTTGCCCGCTGCTCACCTCTTGCTGTGTAGTCCAATCCTACACAGGCCACAGTACCAGTCTGTCGCCCAGGGGTTGGGCCCCTGTTCTAAAAGACCCAAGTAGAAGCTGCAAGGCCTTAGAAGTCATGCAGACTCAGCCGGGCCTGGTGGCTCATGCCTGTAATCCCAGCACTTTGGGAGGCAGAGGTGAGAGGATTGCCCGAGCTCAGGGGTTGGAGACCAGTCTGGGCAACTTCGCGAGACCTTGTCTCTACATTAAATCAAAAAAATCAGCTAGGTGTGGTGGCACATGTCTGTGGTTCCTGCTATTTGGAGGACTGAGGTGGAACGACTGCCTGAGCCCAGAAGGCCAAGACTGCGGTGGCTGTGAGTGCCACTGCACTCCAGCCCGGGTGACAAAGTGAGACTCTGACTCAAAGAAAAAAAAAAAGGCATGCAGGCCTTACTTTAGCATTTTCTTTTTTTTTTTTCTTTTGAGTCAGTCTCACTCTGTCACCCAGGCTGGATTGCAGTGGCACAATCACAGCTCATGGCAGCCTTGTCCTCCTGGGTTCAGGTGATCCTTCTGTCCCAGTCTCCTGAGTTGTCAGGACTACAGGTGTGCACCACCATGCTCAGCTAATTTCTTGATTTTTGCAGAGACGAGGTATTGCTGTGCTGCCCAGGTTGGTCTTGAATTTCTGGGCTCACGCAATCCTCCTGCCTCAGTATCCCAAAGCTGGGATTAAAGCTGTAAACCACCCTGTCCCGCCTACCTTTGTATATTCTGACTGTTAAAGGCAAGACACAGACTGTTAAAGGCAAGACACAGATTGAAGGTCAGAAGATTGTATGAAGATTGTGCAAAGATGTGAATATCGAGGAACATGGTTCATTGACAGTTCATCTTTGGAGACTATATATCATGAAATATTTATACAAGACTAGAGGCCAAACTCCAAACAAAGAAACTAACAGGAAAAAATATTTAGCAAATTTATGAACCATTTGTATTTACAAATTTATTTTCAAACAACTTATACCTACAGTTTGTCCCTTAGCAAAAACATTTACCAAAAACCATGAATTTTACAAATCTTGCATCATGTACTCAACAACCTTGAAGGTTCAGCATGTATCTTGATGTGATAAAACTCTAAACAATAAATAAACTCAATTAAATATATCCACCACTCTTACAAGTAATATTAAACATTGGCTCATATAGTATTTTATGTTTTTCCAGTAAAAAAAGACATGACCCTGCTTTGGACTTTAACCCACAGTATGTACCCCTTAAATATCAAGTGCTATTGAAAATTGCATTTATGTTGAAAGGGATCAAAATGTCAAAATATGAATAACTTTACAATCTAAGTCACTTCCTAAGGATTGATTTTTTGTTCCTGGGAGGGAAGGAGGAGGGAGGGGGGTATGTGGCAACACATTTGGTCTATCAGGAAAAGAGAAGAACATCTAGAGGCCCAAACCTCACCTGCGTATAACCTACTTACGTAGTAAATCCCCACAACTCTCAAGTTTTAAAAGATTGATTTTTCCTTAATTGCCCTATATTATTTGTATATTATTTGTAAAAATGCTAACACTTGTGAATAAATATGGAAGAAAAAATACATTGCTACCTTTAGTGACCAGTTGTCTTATATTTGATGGATTCATTACTTCAATAATGTTTTTTGTTTTAATTTTGAAAAGATATTTACATGGACTTACCTATTTCAATTCCTAGGGAAAATGAGAATATTGAAAGGAGAAGCCATTATTTTTAAGTGCACTTTCTTTATTCACTCATTCATTCTTTACTCAATCATGATTCTGAACAAGGCAATCACTGTCTCTATTTCCTAGTTCTTTGGCATAAGAGAAAGAGGAAAGCACAAGTAATCAAATAAATGCAAGTGTCATGTGTGTTAGAAGTACTTTGAAGGAAATAAACATGAGGCAGAGATAGAGAACTACTGTGTGCATGAAGGTGTGCACTATCTTTGTACTCTACTTTAGGTAATGCAATCTTGGAAAGCTTCTTTGAGAAGAGGACACCTTTGCTGAAGCCTGAGGGTATGAAGAAGGTAATCAGGTTGAGGCAGGAATAAAGAACTTTCAGGTGGAGGAAACAGCTTGGGCAAAGGCCCTTAGGTGAGAAGGGGCTTGGTGTGAGGAACCGAAGGCCTAGAGTTAGGAAGCAAGGAGGGAGAGGTATGAGATAAAAATAGAGAGATGCATGGAATCAGATTCACAGAGATTATAGATTATGAGAAGGCTTGGAAGCAATGAAGAGCTTGAAAGTTGAGCATGATGATCAAGTTTGGAGAGCATCACCAATTAGGCCGTCCTTGCTTACTAAGATTATTAGAAAGACCAGTAGTGAGAAGTCCAATCTCAGCTCTCTGCATCCCTACCCTTACAGTAGGCTTTCCCTAAAATATTATTAAGGAATCCCAGAGGAGATCCATCTATTGAGTTTGGTTGGCTGTTGTGGCCACATTTTTACAATTGAGCATAAATACATCTGCTCCATTAAGACCTCTGAAGTAAGTTTTCCCAGACTCCAACTTCACAAACTCCTCTTTTATGATGAGGTGAAGAATAACCTCCCCCCATACACACACACCCTAAAATGCAGACAAACTCATGATATTTCATAAATTATTCACATCAGTAGCTCCTCTAATTCCTAGCCAACTGAATTTCTCTTAGAGCAACTGCTTTGCGATGGGGTGGGAGAAAAGGGAGATCAAATCTGGAGAACTCTAACTTCATCCAAGACGTCATAACCTACAGCTTTAGGTATGCCACAGATAAATGGCAAAGTCTCTGGGGCTTGAGTTGTGTCACAAAACTTCCACCCACAGAATGTCACAATCAATGTCCTAAAATATACAAACTTATTTGACGGTCCTTAAATAGAAAATGATGCATGAACTTTTTTCTTCTAAAGTTCAAAAATGGGGTTTTAACTTTTCACCAGTCAATGTGCATCAGCTGAAGTAATTTCTCAGAAAAGGAGAGAAATGTATGGAGAAAACCATTCTGTATGAACATCTAATTAAAAATCTGTTAAACATCTGACCCAATGAACATATGACTTCAATTTTAGCAAAGAAAATAAAAATGACTTAAAAGGGCAATGACATAAACAAGTTTTCAAGTATGACACTAATGTCTTATGTCCATTACCGAGAAGGCTTATGGCTCATGGCATTCACTGGTACATAAATCGCTTCACAGTGATGGATTTAGCTATCAAACTAAGTTCAGCAAGTACCAGCTCTTTTCAGATTATAAGGCCAAAGAAAACACTACTAAAAGAAATGATTGTGCAAATGCATCATTACTTCTTCAGAGCCTTTTTTTTTTAATTCCAACCATGTCCTTGGAAACGGCATGAGACTTGGAGTTGGACAATTTGTGTTTGTTCCCAGTCCTGTCACTTGCAAGCATTAATTTAGCCTTGATCCTAGCTTCTCATCTATAAGATGGGGATATGGTGACCTGTCTCTTAGGGTGTCAGGAGGAAGAAATGAAATCATGAGAGTAAAAGTGCCTAACAAGTAGCCTGGCACACAGAAGGCCTTGCCAGAGCCAGTCTTGATCCTTGCTGTCAAAGGAACTGGAGGATGCACCATTAGAATACTTGGATGCTGTTTGTTTCCATGACAGAGAGGACCAGACACAGGGTACTGCAGGGTGGAACCACTTCAGTGGTGAAAAAGTAGAAGTAGTGAACGTAAGTATGCTGAATATATATCTTTGATGGACACTGGTGGCCATGACCCCTCCACTCCCAAAATAATATTTATTATTGAGTGTTCACCATATGTTAGGCACCATATTCAGTGTTTGTATGTATCATGTAATTGGATTCTTTCAACTTACAGGTACTATTATTAAACATGGACTAACTGAATACTAGTCTTCCATGCATTCTTAATTTGGACATTAGCACAAGGAAGCGATGCCATTTTGGGGGTGAAGGTAGCAAATCCTGAGAAGATGAATCTCATGTTACCCACTTCTGTCAAGAATTTTAATCACATGAAATGCATACTTGGCAGGGAGTAAAGGGGTGTGAGGGAAGTCTAGGTGGGCAGCATGGGAGTGGAGGGGTCATGGCATTTGCTTTCCAAATCCCAAGTAGAGTCCCAGGCAATGCTAGGAAAGTTGTGTTGCTGTTTGAGACGCTATGTGAGGGGGCTGTTTAAATAGACAGCCCATTCCTTCTCTTTTGATGTGTGTGTCAAACTGTTGTTCTGTTTTTCCAAATCTCTTTCATTTTGCTAGCTCCTTTTTTTTTAGGTCTTCATTTGAACATAATAGCAATATCTGAAATCTACAGAGGGTGCCAAAGGAAAAAAATGTGTACACATCTTAAGAAAGGAAAAAACTGTACTAATATTGCAGATGAATATAAGTCATGTTTGACTTCTGCAATCACAAGAGGTGCTCAGAGTGGTTACCATCAGCATCCAGACACTTCTGATTACAGCAAACATCTCTTTTTTTTGTTGTTGTTGAGTTGGAGTCTCACTTCGTTGCCCAGACTGGAGTGCAGTGGCACGCTCCCGGCCACCGCAGCCTCGACCTGCAGGGCTCCGGCAATCCTTCTGCCTCAACCTTCCCAAGTAGCCGGAACAACAGGCGTGTGCTACCACGCCCGGCTAATTTTTTTATTTATTGTAGAGACAGGGTCTCGCCAAGTTGCCCGGGTGAGTCTCGAACCTGCAGACTCAGGCAATCCACTCACCTTGGCCTCCCAAAGCACTGGGATTACAGGCTGAGCCACTGAGCCCGGTCACGGCAAACATCTCTTAAAATAGGCATGCATTTTTGGCGCCCCTAGTATTAGAAAAGAAGGGGGGAAAAGTGAGGAGGGAGAGAGCGAGGGGAGGTGGGGTGGTGCTTCATCCAAGGAAAAGAAGGTTTTCTTAGAAGTTCCGTTGCTAGCAGAGGCATGAGCACCCCTCTGGTGTCTCATCCAACTTCTGCTGTTCCCAATCACTCCTCTTTCATCCTGCAAATTCCATATCATCATGTCCTCCCGCTTTGGAAGCAATAACGTTGTTTCTAGATAATTCTTCTCCATTCCCGGTCATCTTACAGCCTATCTTGATCTCAAAGTTGGCAAGGTCAATTGTTCAAAAACCATTTCACCTTAGAGTGACTTGAGAAATCTATAGAGACCCTTGAAGTTTGAATGTAATCTTGGATATCATTTAAATCTGCCGGGGATGACTTCTCAGAGGGATAGAAAACCCAAACAATAGCAGCTTTGCCTATTTATTTAGTCCAATAGCAACAACAACATAAACTGGACAAGGCGTTTGGGAACTGGTATAATGATTCAGTGGCTATCCTTCATACTCTGACTTATTTCTTTAACACATTTTATCTAAATAGTCCTTATTTTTTTATTTCTCTGCTTAGATCATTCCTATTTTAAATTAAAATAGGAGTTATGGAAAATGGGAATAATCTGTTTTTAAAGTTTATGCTTAGTATAACCCTTGAGGTAAAAACTGTTCAATAAATGCTTATTAAATAAATAAAACCCACTAAGAATAGGGATATGTACATTTCTAACTTGGCCAAGCTTTTCCTTCTTTCTTAAGAATCCTGCAATGAATATTTTTATTTTCACGTTTTCCTCTATATTAATTCTTCAAAAAAGTACTATAATTTTATTTTGGTTGAGCAAAAATATAGTACCAAACAAATGCTGGATGATCATAAAGTTATAAAATAAAATACATTTAGAAATGTCTTCTCCAAGAACCAGGGGTCACTACCCTATACCACGGAAAACCACTGAAGAGAATTACAGCTTCCACAATCATATCTCTCTTCTCTAAAACCATTTTGAAAATTAAATTGTGAGATGGTTCAACAAGCTTAATACTCTACTCAACATTAGACCTACATGGCAGGATGAATTTCTGGATACCCCATGATATGTTCAAGTTGCATAATATTTGATCTGTTTACAAGTATAATCCAACTTGATTTTATTTCTTTAGTGGATTTGAAGAAACTGAAATATAAAGTTTTCTTCCCAGGTCAGAGAGCAATTCAATTTAGAGTTTAGTCTTTTTGACGTGCTCCAAATGGTGATGTTTTTAATATGGAACCAAATCTGGGAAAACAGGTCTTTTAGAAACACCATTATTGACTTATCAGAGTAGAGAAAGATGAAATATAGTAGAATAAGTCATTACAAACTTAGGAGGATCAGCAACCAAAAATTTAAATATTTCTGTTAGAATAGTTAAATGCACTTAATTAATTTGAAGTATGAAGACAGATGAGAAAATAAAATGGCCATTAAATGTACAACTTTCAGGAAAGACGATACTATCAATGTCAAACATCATGACTATAATACCCAGTTTATTTCGTCACAAGCAGAATTTAATTACATTTATCATTGGGCCAGTTATACAAATATGACTAAAATAACAATAAAGTTTCCATTGCAAGATTCTAAGAATCCCTTTTATTACTTTCTTCTTTCAAAACCTTTTATTACTCTCTTCAAGAAGCAGAGAGAGAATACAGGCATAATAAAATATTTCAAGAAATAAAGTAAGGCAAATCTCTGGAATAATAAGCTTCACAAAGCCCTCTAAGAATTGATGCCAGTTACCACAATTATTTGCAGTCTTAAGTGACGTCTTAATAAGCAGGCCTGGAAATTCGTGGAAGCTGGGTATCCATACTGGCAACTGTGAAATTTAAGCTGGTAATCAGATTCAGTCAAGAAACCTTCTTGCCAAGGTCAGAGCCTTCAAGAAGCCTTCTTGGGTTCAGGGTTCTGAGGGTCAGCTAAGAGCCCTGGCTGTCCAAAGTAACAGGTCACTTTCTCTAGATTGTGGGCTGATCTTGCCGGGTTCCTTGACTGAGGTTTGTGTTTCCAGGGTCTGAGGAAGACAGGAGCCTAGGTTCTTTGTTGCCTGAGAAGCCATCCATCTCCCAGGGCTCTGTCTGAGACTCTCAGTGAAAGCAACACCTGTCCTCAGCCTCAAGGGTTGGGGATGGCCTTTTAAGAGCTGGAGCTCTGAGGTACATCAACAGAAGCTCCTACTACCAATTTTTCTGAGGGTGCACGGAAGGGAGGGAGAGAGGAAAAAGCACACAAGCCAAGTTCTTCTTCCCTTCATCCTCATCTGTCAGGCCAGATGACTGCCTGGAAAGCAGCCATCCAGGCAAAATATCTCGGTCTTTTCATAAGCATTCTAGTCTGAACCCGGTCCTCAACTGGCACCTTCCAGCAGAAATCTATGACCTAAATATTTCTTTTGGAGTCCTCTCCTGTCCCCTCTGCCACTGTGAAAATGATTATAAGGGGATAATTTTCATCTGTTTATTTGTAACATCATCCTAGATTTCTTGTGGAAATTTATATTATTTGGACACCTGCAAGCAGGTTAACAAGTAAAAGGAGAGGATCATTTGCTCTGGGGGTATGTTGGAGCAAAACCCACTACTCTGGAATGGAGAAAAACGAGCTCCATCTATTGGTGGGTGGGTGGAACTTGTCTTTCTGTCTCTCCACGGAATTTATGAACACTAAGAACCATCGGTCTGTTAAACCAAAGAGATTGGTTATAAAATGCACTGAGGAAAACGGAACAAAGTAAACTTAACACTTAAAAATTAATATGCAATAAAAATTCTTTTTGTCAAATTTCAAAAAACAATTGCAATTCTTCAGCAGGACCCCATGATTTATTTAATGGGTTCAAATCTGTAGAAAGCTGTCACTAGACTCAGTGTCAGAAATTAATGCTTATCTTGTAAATAGCTGAATTCCCTCCCAGTTTGGGAACAATCAATAAAAAGCTTGGCTTGAAGTCAAGTTGAAATAGTCACTTCAATTAACAAAATAAAGGACATAATTCAGGCAAGCATAATAAGAGTCCTCTGTTTAAAGTGCAAGAGTGTGCTGGTCACAATGACAGTTCCTAATCTCCCGCACTGAAAAGTGACTTCCACGGACTAAAGTCAGCTTAGATGGATTTTCCATTTAAATGGTCAAGGATTAAAAAGAGTTGGTTGGACAAGCGTAACTCATTCATATAACATTCCACTTAAAATACACATACACATCACGATATCCTTATGAAAATAAGCTGTCTTCTTAGTCACTGGAATTTGAAAGCAAAAGCTGACACTAAACCGTTTTGATTAATATATGACATAGTCGAAGGACTATGCTACACTTCATTTTTCTGAATTTCTGAGCTTCTGTGACTATTGTATCATGTTATGCAATTTGCAGTGCTGTATTCCCTTAGAGGTTACTTATACAAAAACATACATTTCATTTGAAACCTGACCAGGCTCATTCCTGTTCTAGAGAGATTCATTATGACAACCTTTAATTGGGCACACTGGCAAAATGCAGCCAGTTTAACAGGACCGTTTAAACACAGCACATAGACTGATATGCTTATTTGACTTACTTGTTGAGAATGATTTATTGAACAGTACACGCTAGAAAGAGAGCACAAAACCTTTCAAAGGGCAGTTCTCAAAAAGTTTAAAAGTCCACAAAACTGGCCTGCACAAAAGAAAAAACACTTGAGGAGTCTAAAAAATTTACATCTTGTCAAACAAATGCTTCTCTAAGAGAGAAGCCATGTATAATTTGGGAGCTGAAAGAGTTAAATTCTAACAGAAACCAGTTTATATCAGGCTTTTACTTTATACAGTTGTACAGAGTTGCATGCATAGGGAATGGGAAGGGCACATATACTTCAAACTATGACATATTCAGAACTTATTATTGTAGACATGAGGTCTTACTATGTTGCCTAGGCTGATCTCAAACTCCTGGGCTCAAGTGCTCTTCCTGCCTCAGCCTCCCAAAGTGCTAGGATTACAGGTGTGAGCCACTGCACTGGCAACTTTTTTGGGTCTCATTTATGTATTTAATTTTACAATATTGGGGGTAGGGAAAAAGCATTAAATTCTGCTTTCTGGAATGGTATAATAAGACTTCTCGAGTTTGCAGGCACTGGCCTAATACAAGGATTTATATTATCTTGTTAATTATCGCGAGAAAATTCGTATACAGATACCACATAGCCAACTATTGAACAAGATTAGATCAATTGGAAAGCATGCTGCTTTGTGACTACAATGGCAAAATGTATCTCGTAATTCTGTTTTGTAAATTAGCGAAATTATATCAAATACATTTTCAATGTGGCTATTCACAGTCATTTCAAGAGCAATTTCCTCTGTGATCTCCATGAGAACAATGTTCTGGTGTCCCCAGACCCCACCTCTGTTGGAAGCAGTACACAGCTCAGCCTGGCAACTGTGGAGTGGAACTAATTCCTTCCTCTTAACGCCTGTCTCCAATTAGCTGGTGGGAAATATAAATGATTTACTTAAGAGACAGCTTTCCCCCCTTACTCAAGCCCGTTACCATTCCCATCCAAGCATCACTCAGCCACTAATTGTCTTGGGAAGCTGTGCTGTGCAGTGTTAAGGAGCACAAAGTTGCTAGCATTGTGACCTAAGCAAGCCAGGTTCCCTTCCCAAGTCTCAGTTTCCTCACTTGTTGGACAATCCTCATTTCTGCCTCATGTTCTTGTCTCAAATGAAAAACTATGCCAACTGCGCTTAATGCTGCCTGGCCTCTAGTGTTCACCAAATTAATCATCATCACCTAATATACGGGAAAACAAATAAGCAGATATTTACAATACCATAAAGGAACCATAAAGGTATGTACAAGATACAGTGAAAGCACCAAGGACAGCTAACCCACGAATCTCCCCTTTATAATATCCCTGGCAGTTGGTTGCTGCCAGATTCCATTCAAATAGCTTTGGCAATAAAGAACTCACTACCTCATGGCACAGCTCTAATTACTGCATTATTTTCTCTTAAAAATACATCACAAGGGCCTCTAAAAATTGTCTTCCACTGATTTTCACCCACTTGTCCCCTTCTTCATCCAGAAAAGTAAATTCACCTACAGTACAGCTATTTGAAGACAGTTATTGTGGTACCAGATGTCTTCTCACCGCAGGTCACCTGTATGGTTCATGTTTTCATTTGCCAATGAGACAGCACACGTGATGAACCAGATAGAAAGACTCCATCGAATTCAAATTCATAAAAACTTCTAAATTCTATTACTGACTGGACGCTGATACCAACCAAGACTTAATGACTGCTGATGCCTAGGATTGAGAGGGAATTAGAAGGAGTCTCTAGAATGGAAGGAAATAGTAGCATGTGCAATCAGAGACTTTTACATGAGTGTGTTGGAGGTAAGAATGAGAAGGGCAGTGGTAGTGGTGGTGGTGGTGGGTGTGTCAACTAGTTACTATCCCTGTTAAACAAGCTCTCAGCTTTCCTAAAATAAATTTTTTTTTCTCTAGGGAGAGATGATATTTAGTTCATCCTGTGTTCCTTTGCACCTAACTCTAAGAATGAATGAATGAATTGCTTTATCATACATTTTGCACACTCTACAATGGCTATCAAAATCTTATGTTCTTACATTTCAGTAGCATAAGCAATAGGCATCATTAAAATATACAAGTAGCACTTAACCAAAATGTTTTGAAGCACAAGATAACTACACTGTATAATTATACACAATATTCTTACTCATTCTTAATGAAAAACAAGATAGACTATGTCTTGGAGCTAGCAGATGAGGTCCATGTGAGCTGCGAGAACAATTTTCATTTTCCTTCCTTCATTTCTTCCCTCCTTCCTTCTTAATTTTTTTCCTGCCATCCTTCCTGCTTATTGGATATCTGTTGTACAATTTTAAATTATAGAATTACTATTTTATCCTTTTTACAAGTGAAGAAAGCCCAGAGATATAAGAGGGACCCCAAAAAGATTGGAATGATTTTTTGGAGGGTGGACCCCATGTAGTACAAGATTCCCCCACTAGGTAAATGTTCTAGAAACCCACCGACATTAGTGTTCCATTTAGCATTGTTGTGAGAGGCTGCATTTGGCTTCAGTGCTTTTTTTTTTTTTTTGAGATTCTTTCAGTGCATTTCAGGATGGGTGATTTAGCACACCTACTCACACCACTACGCTGAGCGTTCGGCAGTTTTTGAGTGTTCAGCAACATGACCCCTGTGCCCCACCCTCCCTATTCATCTGATCTCACCTCAAATGACTTTTTGTTTTTTCCCAGATGAAAAAAATCCTCAAAGGGAAGCGTTTTGCCAATGTTCAGAATGTGAAAAAAAAAAAAAAAAAAAAAAGGCAGGAGCACTAGACGGCATCAAAATTGACAAATTCAAAAACTGTTTTGAGCAGTGGAAAAAGCAACTCACTAGGTGTATTACATCAAACAGAGAGGTCTTTGAAGGTGAAGTTTAAACATGTAAGAATAAATACACATTTTTATACGTAAATTCTGGGTTTGGGGGGGTCCCCCGTATATTCAAAAAAAGTCAGTAAGTTTTAAATTCTCTCATGCGTCTACCCGAGAAATCAAATAGCCTCTTTATGTTTTTCTATGTTCACATAAACGTATACACATAAGATTTCTTCTTCCTTCTTTTCATTCCAACAGGGACCATATTATATACATTACTGTGCAATCTTATTCATACATTATTATTACATTTAGATATTTAAACCCTTTAGATGTTTAAATAAACCATTTAAAAAGTAAATAGTCCCCCGTGTAAATGTATGAACAGGTCATGTTTACATTTTTGTTGCATTTAGAATCTGATGCAGTTTTTCCCAAAGCAATAATACTTTCAGGGGAGTTATTTTGTTTCAGAGCCTAGGAACTAAGTTAAAAATCATGTTTTTAGCATCTTCTATGAGGAATGGGCTCCACTGAGAAGAATTACTAGACAGAAGATGATGACACGGACTTCCCTGTTTACCTAGACTTCTTCATCAACAGAAGTTGGTTAGGCCCATGATTGAGTGGTCATGTCGCTTGCAATGGGAGTCAGTTACTGGGAAAATGGCAGTTGCTGGCGAAAACGCAGCATGTTGACCCAGAAATGCTGTTGCTCTTAAAAAAATGGCTACTTCTGGTAAGTTATATCATTCCAATGAAATATTCCAGAGTTAGACGCAGAGTTTAGAGTTAAAAGTCTTGGATCTGTATACTGGTTTCACCAGTTATGGGATATTGGACAATCCCATCCTTCAATAATATGTGTGTGTGTGTGTGTGTGTGTGTGTGTGTGTGTGTGTGTGTGTGTGTGTGTGTGATGTACTGCAATAAGCAGGCACTGCTGGTATAATATAATGATTCTAATAACCTTCAGCATGACCAAGAAGATCACGTGACTGAATGCAAGGAAAGGTGCTTTATAAAATGTGAAAGGCCATCCCAAATCCAAAGTACACATAAGGATTCCTCGCAAACTCCTCATGCTATGGACTTCATAAACATGTTAGATAGTTATTTTTATCAGCATCACTCACAAAATATATTGCAACAAAATGCTCTTACAAACAGCTCTCTCAAAGGAGCTGAGGTGTCATGTCTATTTTTATGGTAGGGCACTATATCACCATTTTACAATGAGCAAAACTTAAGTCTCAGGCAGGTGTCATGACTAGGATGTATTTGAGCTAGAACTAAATAACAGGGTTTCCAATTCTTGATGCAGGACATTTCCAACCTTTACTCATATGACATCCTCCTCCAAATTTCATGAGATGCAGAGAAAACCATGAAAGCAAACCTCAAACAGGTTTATGAGGAGGCTATATAAATATATGTCAAATTTTAGCTTTTTAAAATAAGCATTAGCTAGTAATTTCCCTTACTAGCTGTTTCATAGACCAAGGAACCTCTCTCTCCCTCCCATAACCTATATTACAAAGGAAAATCTAGCCTAGAGTCTGCCATTCTTATTAGCCATTTCTTACTGCTTTCAATTCTGGGATATTTTCTACTTGGAAACAGAGGCCAAGTTGCCCACAGTCTGCAGAGAAGTAACTGGCATTTGAATTCTTAGCTCAATCATTTATTTATAACTTCAAATTCTCACTTCTAATTCTATAAGTATTTTGACATATCACACTGTGAGAAAGGCCTACATAATTTTTGACTATAAATATTTAGTTATTTTATTATTTTCTTGATTTAATCCTAGAAAACATCTCAAATTCTCAAACCACTCTAAAATTCATGGTCAAACACATAGGGGCTACCTTAAAACCTATGAGCCACAAAGATTGAGTATCCCTAGTCTGAAAATCTGAAATCTTCCCCAAAATGTTTCCCAAACCAAAATACTTCTGGTGCCAAGTAATTCAAATAAGGGATATTTAACCTGTACCAATTAATCAATCTGCTTAGTATCGAATTCAAAGTTAGAGTAACGGACTTAAAATGAGAGGCCAAAGGGCTTTTCATAAGTTAGTTATAAGTTAGTCATAACTTTTTTTTAATTACTTCCATTTTCATTACTTTCTGAATTTGGGCCATGTTCTGTATAGTCCAGGTATTCCCTATGTGAGTTTTAGGTATATGGATGAGTTCTCAAGCCAGAGGTTACTACTTTCAAGAAATAACCTGCTGTCTTCTATTTCTTTTTTCTCTAGATAGGCTGTGAAGATACTGTTTAAGTAACTATCATTTCTATATTAAAACAGTTTATTAAGTAGGTTGAGTCTGTTTCTGACTAATGTTCAGTTACTAACTTGCCTGTGGTAAAATTCTCATGATAACAAGCAAAGTCAAAGTCTCCCTTCTTCATTCACTACAGAAAGTAAAAAGCTTATCCTGAGTATTTGACTGTCTATAGAAGATTTTTATACTTGTAATTTTTTCAAGTTTTTGTAAAAGTTCTGCATAGGAAATACTTCAACAATTTTAGATAACCTTGAACTAAATTTATATCCCCTTCATTGTACCTACTAGCCTGGAGCTTGTTTAAATTAGTTTCCTCTTCCAGGTATTAAAAGGACATCTCCCAGCACTTTGGGAGGCCAAGACGAGAGGATTAGCCTGAGCCCAGGGGTTCAAAACCAGCCTGGGAAACTGGGTGAGATCTCATTTCTACAATGAATTAAAAAAAATTAGCTAGGTGTGGTGGCATGCACCTGTAGTTCCAGCTACTTGGAAGGCTGAGGCAGAAGGACTGCCTGAGCTCAGCCCGTCGAGGCTGTGGTAGCTGTGAGCATGCCACTGCACTCCAGCCTGGGTGACAGAGTAAGATTCAAACTCAAAAAAAAAAAAAAAATTAAAATTAAAAAAAAAGAACATCTCCCTATCCCTCCTCTGGTACCATGAGGCAGAGATCATAAGCAAAATATTTAGTGTGCATAACTATTTGAGACCAAAGTTGCTATCAGACATTACACTCTTTTGAGTGGTTATTTGGAGAACAAGAAACGTATGCAGTAAGTGGAATGAATTTTGGACTCCATTCAAAGAAATGAAATGCTTGTCACTTCTGTCAGCATTTGTTACATTTTGGAATTATTTGTTGGATGATGAGATAATCTCTCCCTCTTTTAGACAGCACTGGGAAACAAGGCAACAGGGCGAGTTTATCCTATGACCAAATCCTATCTGAAAAACAAAGTCTCAGATTTTAAATTGCAGTTTAATCTTTTTTCCCTGGTCACAGTATGTAATTAGCTTGTGCTTGTTTCAACCACACAAAATTTAATTCCATAGTGCAAATTAAAAATACTAGATAGAAAATGTATCAGTACATGAATCTTCAAACTGCAACTGGTATAATGAAATCAATGTCACTCAATCTGTAAAGACTGATGTACTTGTCTTTGCATACATTTTTATTTGAGATATTAACTGATATTTTCTTTTCATCTGATCCACATGACACGGGGGTCACCATTAACCCCAAGTGTGAGATTACTGAACCAGGCCAGAGCATAAAGGTGTTGAATCACTGAGCTCCAAGATAAGATATTTGAGAGTGGGTGTGATCTAGCATACCATTTTCCCCCCATGTACCCTTCTCCCAACTACCTCCACGTGATGAGAATTCTCTATAGGAGCTGGGGAGGTAGAGTGTGGGGAAAATTCAAGAAAGTTAGACATGTTTGAAACTATATGCTCTTTCCATCTACCAGATGGGGGGAAAGGGCAGAGTGTACCCCTAAGTGTAGGTTTGGGAATCTCGAAGAAGAAAAGACATTATCCACTTTGTCTTAGAGAAAGAGACATCAGTCTTCAGAGAAAAGTCCTCCAAACCACCTAGAGGCACAGTAGAGATGGTGGCATGATGTGCCTATCTAGGCATGAAATGGCAAGAAACTCCAAACTCACACACCCACACTCTCAACTCTGGTTTCCCTTGGCTGTAGAGAAGCATCTAAAATATCATATGGGTTGCAGATGGACTCAGAGGTTACCAGAGAAAGAGGAAATGGTGGCCTGTATGCCAGAAGGTTCATTGCTGATAACATATACTTTGTCAGATTGAAAAGGCCTGGACAGTCCCCACCAGGAATCCACTGGATGAGGCTGCTCCTTGGTGGTAGGTAGTAGCAAGGATGTGGAGCTCTGATGGCACTGGCAGAAAGTTCAAGCTGCCTTTTCCTCCACCTTAAGTGGCCTCCTGAGTGACCATCAACCTTAACTAAGACCGCTGGGATGAGTTATCACCTTGAGTGGGAGGCCAGGTTAGAACCAAGTGCCTTTCCCTTCTCTTTTGTGGGGGCATTTATATAAGCTCCCCTAAGAAGGGGGTTGGAGCACAGACAACTGAGAAACAATCCTGCACCAAAGTCACTAATTTGGACTGAATTTACCCAAAGGAACTAAAGCAACTTCCTGCACCAGGACAAATGGGGTGAGGGTAAGGGAAGAGCTATAAACAAGAAGTTAAATTTGATGACAAAAAGGAAACAAGGCCACTTTTTTTACATATTTGCAATTGTGTCTGTGACATTTATACCCATACCACTTCTGTATTTAGGTGGACAAAATTATATATTCTAAAATATAACTTTTTTTCTCTTAGAGACAGGGTCTCACTCTGTTACCCAGGCTGACCTGCAGTGGCCAAATCATAACTCACTGTAGACTTGAACTCCTGGGCTCAAATGATCCTCCTGCCACAGCCTCCTAAGTAGCTAGGACTATAGGACCATGCCACCAGACCTGACGGGTTTTTCTTTTTAATTTACTATGGAGGCAGGGTCTTGTCATGTTGCCTAGGCTGGTCTCAAACTCCTGGCCTCAAGCAAGCCTCCCGCCTCGCTCTCCCAAATTGCTGGGACTTAGAGCCTAGCTAAAATATAAAATTTTAAACATGCTTTTTAAAGTGTTTAATGACAATTCTATTTCTTTGGAGGTAATGAATAGTCACCGAAATTTAAGAACCCAGGTAAAGAGTTTATCTTTCCATTAAGCCCACCCTCTGTTATATTTCTGTCAAGATCATGTGTCCTTGTGTGCAATTTTTGATTTTGCAACTATTTGATTTGGACATATCCTATCCCATGTTTGTCCTAACATATTCACAGAATGAACAAAGTGATGGTACAGATTCAAGGGTGTCATAAGTACCCCAAATACCCTACTTCGTAGGTATAGGGCAGCACCTGTCTAAAGAAGAACCTCAGCAGCATTTTATACCTCCATGAATGTGTACCTTTCTTTAAGTTTTAATATGTGTTGCCTATTTGAAAGAGAATTTGAAAGAGAATATTTCTGCTCCAAAATAGGATTTGAAAGAAAAAAATAGACTGCTTCAAGGTAGGATGACTCAAGTTTCAAACTGCCTTGAAGAATAAATAGACTATTTCAATTAACATGTATTGTTGAATTATAGCAATAAGAGTGTAATACACATCTATATCACAAATGGTCAGAATACTGCAAACAACTTCAATCCAAGTTTTTAAAAAAGATGGTATGCCTGTCAAAAGCAATCTATATACTTACAAGGACCATATGGGATCATCTAGAGGAAAAATAAATAAAAGATTAGTTGGAGTTTCACTCCGTCGCCCAGGCTGGAGTGCAGTGGCATGCTCCAGGACACCCCAGCATCCACCTGCTGGGGTCTGGTGATCCCCTGCCTCAGCCCTCCAAGGAGCTTGAACTACAGGTACATGCTACCACACCTGGCTAATTTTTTAAAAAAATTTATTGTAGAGATAAGGTTTCACTAAGTTGTCCGGGCTAGTCTTGAACCCGCAGGTTCAGGCAATCCACTCGCCTTGGTCTCCCAAAGTGCTGGGATTACAGGCTGAGCCACGGAGCCCAGCCAAGAATTTTCTCTTAGTGCAGCACATTAGGTTTGACAAAGGAAATACCTAATTAAAAGCAAACCTTGTGTGGCCGGTCACCTTCTTCAGTCATTGTGTGTGTAAGTGTGTGCTTGTGTGATTCCGGGATGGAATGTGTCCAGGTCTACTTTACAGAATCACATTAATAACTATAACCAAATTCAATTTCAATATATTATAGAAGCACAAAATCCATAAAAGATTATTTTTCCCGCTGAATCAGAGGGCAGTTTTTTGTTATTGGTAGTTTTGAGACTTTATTTTTGCTATTAAAAAGTTAAAAAAACACTACAACAAATCTGTGAACCAAATGTAGACTATTTTATAGCAAACTTTTAAAAAATGTTTCTTAAAAAATTTAAAAAATATATTTGTAGTGCAATTTTAGTTTTGCAGCAAAATTAGGAGAAAGGTACAGAGATTTTCCTTTCACTCCCTCCCACCCCCCAGACATGGCCTCCCCCATTGCCAACATCCCCCACACCAGAGTGGTACATTCGTTACATCAGATGAACTCATATGGATACAACATTATTACTCCAAGTCCATAGTTTACATTAAGGTTCACTCTTGGTGGTGCACAGTTCACAGGTTTGGAAAAATATATAAGGATATGTATTCACCATGGCAATATCATTCAGAGTATTTTCACTGCCCTAAAATTCCTCTGTGTTCCACCAACTCATCCTTCTGTTCCCACTAACCCCTGGCAACCACTGATCTCTTTACTGTCTCCATAGTTCTGCATTATTAAGAATGTCATGTAGTTAGAATCACACAGACTATAGCCTTTCAGACTAGCTTCTTTCTCTTAGTAACATGCACTTAAGTTTCCTCCATGTCTTTTCATGGCTTGATAGTTCATTTCTTTTAAGTGCTAAATACTATTTCATTGGATACCAGTTTACTTATCTATTCACCAATTGAAAGACATCTTGGTTGCTTCCAAGTTTTGGCAATTATGAATAAAGCTACTATAAACATCTGTGTGCAGGTTTTTGTGTGGGCATGTTTTCAGATCCTTTGGGTAAATAATAAAGAATGGGATTGCCAAGTTATATGGTAAGAATATGTCTAGTTTTGGAAAAATCTACCAAACTGTCTTCCAAAATGGTTACACCAATTTGCATTTTGAAGGGCAGCACAGTTAGTTCCAAGTACCCAGCAATTAACAAGAGTTCCTTTTGCTCCATATCCTCAACAGCATTTGGTGATGTCAGGATTTTGAATTTTGGCCATTCTAATAGATGTATAATGGTATAGAATTATTGTTTTAATTTGCATCTCTCTGTTGACATATGATATGATATTTTTATAAGCTTAATTGCCATCTGAATATCTTCTTTGATGAGGTTATATGAAGGTCTCTGGCATATTTTTGTTTTACTATCTACTTTTATTTTTTATTATTTTTAAAGATGTGGAGTACAATTCAGGATTAGGTGGTATACAAATGGTCATTGTGTAGGTAAAATTTGGGCCTCACTTTGGCCCCCACTCACCTGATTTGAGATCTTGTACCCTTACTGATGAGGTGTGCCCCACCCCGTCACCAGGCAGTTTTCCACTACTGCCAATCCCTTTCTTACAGTATTATGATATTTATTCAGGGTCTACTTACGAGTAAGAACATGTGGTACTCAGTTCTTTGTTTCTGTGATAGATCACTTAGTATTATAGACTCTAAGTCCATCCAAGTTGCTACAAGGTTCATAATTTTGTCCTTCTTTATGGCTGAGTAATATTCCATCATGTATATGTACCACATTTTTTTAATCCAATCTTTCAATGGGCAGCACGGTTAGTTCCATATTTTTGCTGTTTTGAATAATATTGCAATAAACATGCATGTGCAGGTATCTTTTTTATAGAATGATTTGAGTTCCTCTGGGTATATTCTCAGTAGGGGGATTGCAGGGCTGTACGGAAGGCCGATGTTTAGATCTTTTAGGAATCGTCTGGCATATTTTTGAATCGGATTATTTTCTCCTATCTAAGCACTAACCAGGACCAACCCTACTTAGCTTTTGAGATCAGACGAGATCAACAGCATTCAAGGAGGTATGGCATAGACCAGATTATTTTCTTATTGTTGAGTTTTAAAAGTTCTTTATATTAGATAACAGTCTTTTCAGGTATGTCTTTTACAAATATTTTCGTCCAGTATGTGGTTTGCCTTCTCGTTATCTTGACATTATCTTTTGCAGAACATAGGTCTTAAATTTTATTGAAGTCCAGTTTATCAATTATTTATTTCATGAAGCATGCCTTTAACATTATATATAACAAAGTTATCACTAGAAAGTCATATAGGCTTTCTCATGTTATGTTCTAGAATTTTTATAGTTTTATGTTTACATTTAAGTCTATGATCTGCTGTGACTTAATTTTTGTGAGGGGGGTAAGGTCAGCGTCTACATTTATTTTTTTGCATGTGGATATCTAGTTGTTCCAGCACAATTGGTTGAAGAGACTACCTTTGCTCCATTTTACTGCATTTGCTTCTATATCAAAGATAAGTTGGCGAGGACATTTTTGATAGCAAGAAGTTTAATTATGTGACAGACAGTAACATATATGAATCATTCACTTTAGAGTTATCCAGATCTGCTTTTGAACCCAGGATCCCCTTCTAACTAGATATGGCCTTTAGAGCCATATATTTAACCTTGTTCAGCCTCGGTCTCCTTACCTGCAAATAGGAATTCATAGTTCCTGGTTCAGTGTTTAGAGGCCGCATATAGTGTAGTACAGTGATCAAGAGTACCGACTACAAAATTAGACGGCCTGAATCTGAACACAGACTCTACTACTTACAAAGCAGGTAATCTTGACAAGTTAGTTAATTAATTCATGGGCAGTTTTCTCGTAAGATGATTTCTGATACAATCTGAAGTGTTTGCCATTATAATAATCACTTGTGTAACAAAAGTAGCCAGTGAATGAAAAACAATAAATGCATACTGCTGCTATATTCATCACTAGGACCATCACCACCAGCTGCTTGCAGTTCACCTAACTGTCTTGTACTTGGCCTTACAAGCCAACATCATGCATAGAGCACTGCTGTGGGCATTTCCCTTATATAAAACTGAGCCAGCAAGACATGCTATGAAGCCAGCAAGACACTCTTTAAAGCTATCTTTCTTATATTCTGAAGAATAAAGGTTTTTGGCCTTCCTTTCTTAGGGTTCAAAATTATAGACTATGGTGTTGTTTTTAAAAATGGGGATATGATTCATAAAATTCACTCTTTAAAGTATATAATGGAGCGTCTGTTCGTATATTGTGCAACCACCATTACTATCTAATTCCTGAATATTTTCATGACTCCCCTCCCCACTGCATATCTTAAACCCACGGAAAATGAATCCTGTATTTAACATACAAACTATGGGAATTTAATTCAATGACTGTTTCACCTAGTTTATCACTGAGGCAGAGACTGTTGGCTGCTCATTCCAATATCCATTCTCTCTTCTTCCTTAAACTAGGTATATGGCTGCCCAGATTCCCTTGTACCTAGGCATAGCTATGTGACTAAGACTTTGCCAATGACATATAAAAAGAAATAGTGAATGACAATATCTGGGAAAGTCCTTATGAGCTAGCTAATGTACACCTTTTCTGCATCTGTCCCTTCCTATTGCCTAGAATATGGATGTTCTGGCTAAAGCTATGGTAGCCATTTTGGATCACAAGATGTCCTTGAGAGTGGAAGTCAGAGACCTGGATAACTTAGGAGATAAGTAGAATGAACCTGGGTCCTTGGCGCCTTTGATTATACTGGCCCTGAAATTTCTATCTCAGAAAACTTATTTTATATAAGGGAGAAACAAATGTCTATGTTTATGCCACTACTAAGTGAGGTTTCAGTCACAAACAATGGCCTTCATGTTAAACGATACAGACTTTTAACCATATTCCCATGAGTGTCATACATATTGAATAGCCAAGAAATTAAGGTATTTGAAAAATCAAGGCCAATTTCTTGTGTTCTTACTAAGAATTACACCAAATTGTTCAGGAGAGAGTACCATCTTTTTAAGAACTTATTTAACTTAGCTTCCTACACATACTCTCTACACACTCATTCATTCATACTTTGGGGCATATATAGAACAAAAAGACTAACAGTCCCCTTGGAAACTTGGAACACTAACCAGCAATGGCAACCAGTCATACTTTCAAACCAATCTACTGAATTGTATATTCCAGCCAGAGGCATGGAGCCATCGACACATACCTATGTCAACACTCAAGTCCATTAAAAGGCAATGGAGTGTGCAAAGCAATAATTCTATAAGAGATTATAATTGCAAACTAAAATCAGGTTCACCTGAAACTGTGTGTGCTCATCAGCTCTTTTTGACTCTGCTTCACATGTAATCGAGTTTAACTCTTTAAATAAACAAGTGCTATTTCTGAAGACTTTCCTGTTAAAAGGATGATATATTCTAAATTAACGATACTTATGATCTGAGCACTCTGCCATTACCTTGGCAAAATTATCTAAAAAAACAAAAACATCCTGATAGTCAGAATTAAGTTGCTAATATCCTAAACTCCTAGGGAGCATGGAGTGCTTAATTCATTTTTCTATCCCCTGGTAGCACCTAGACTTGTGTGTTGAGTATAATAGGTGCTAAGTAAATGATTGAATCAGTGCTCATTAAATCAACATCATTGTAATTATTCATCATTTTAATCATTAAAGTAACAGCTCTCTGTGACTTTGGAAAAGTTACTCTTCTTGTTCATTTCTTCATCTGTTAGGAGGGAATAATATTACTCTCCCCTAAGACGAATGAGATATGTATGCAAAGTGCTTAAGGCAGCTTCTGGTATGGAAGAGGTAGTCAGTAAATAATAGTTATTAACTATCATGATAGTCAGTAACTATCGTTATTGTTATCATTACTAATATCGTTATTAATACAGTTATTTTATCATCAATAAATGATGTATAATCCCATTGCCATTGTTCCTATTTTATTGTTTTGTTATTATTATGTTATTATTATACTCCGTTGAAGATCCTGTTCTGTGTGATACGAAGACAAAGTATTGTTAAAGATAGTCCCTGCTTAAAAGTTGGCCAGGGCAGATGGCATATATGTATAAAAAGGTAAGTGAAGATGCAAGGTAAAGGGGCTTAGTTCCCAGCATGGATGCTATAGCAAATGGACAACATTCTTGAAACATGACCACAGAATTAATACCCAGTTTGAGTTTTTGATTGCCTTGCATCTGACTGCACCTCTAGCCAAACCTTTTTTCACCTCCTCTCCTCTTAGCCCCTCCACCATGATCTACCCTCGGAAATCTTAATATCCCCACTTCTTGCCCTGGATTTGGACTAATTACTACCCTTGTAGGACACCATCCCTGAAGATTAGAAGCCTGGTAGTGGATGGTCCCACAGCCTGAGTCAAGGTTTCTATACTTTTGTATAGCTCCTCTGAGCAGGCTGAGGAGGCAGGGTACAGTCTGCTTTCATGAGCAAAGAGAATGAGTCATGCAGGAATTCAGAGAGACAAGCCCACTCTGAGGACCCGTGTGAGCGTTGGCTTCCTGGAGCAGGTAAGGCTTGACTTGAATTTGAAAAGGAAGATCTAGAGAAGAGAGAAGGATACTATTCCAGACAGAAGTGGTCCTCTGATCAAAACACTAAGCCAATAATCTCATACAGAACAAAGAATAGTCTCAAAAGCTGAAGCAAAGAAGGTCTAAATGGATATCATCAGAAACAAGTTGAGAGTTAAGTAAAGATCAGACGACTTAACTGGTTTTAATGTTAAATTGTGTTTCAGGAATGATTTCCCAGAAACACATAACTGACTTAGACATACAGTACCCAATGTGTAAAGAGCAAAGTACATATGATTTGTTCCCAATATTATGTTGATAAAGTGCAGAATGTAGAATTTATGGGCAGCCAATTGGTGTTTGTGGAGAACTGGGAAGGAAGGTGAGTCTACTACCGGTAGGAAAAACTCCAAGGAATTTAAAGTTTCCATTCATATTAAATTTGAAACAGAATAACTTAGGATTCAAGATCATCCAGAATATACTTATTTTAAAGGTTACAAAAGCAAAAATTAGAGAGTTAGATGACTTTCTCAAAGTCTCATAGCCAGTTGGAAATAAAGCCTCAACCCCAAAAAACAATCCCTCTTAGGTTTTAGGCCCTGTAAACGACACTTTCACATTGAATCCCGAATTTTCAGTTTTGAAATTATAACTTAATTATAGATGCAGATATTTTCTCATAGCAAGTTCCATATATATATTTAAGTAGTATAGATCCTTACTCTTCTTTCAGTATTCATTCCCTTTCTTGTCAACATCAAGCTGAAATTGAAATTAAAACACAAAAGAAAACTAAAATGTGCTCCTATCCAAAACTTTCCATTCAGTAATAATGCTATTTTTTTTAACTGAGCAAAAATATAATAGTGCTCTTACTTAAAATTTACTATTAGGATACAGAATTTTAAAATTAACATTTAGAAATCACATCTATTCAATAATATTATTGTAGTAAATAATATCCTGCAAATATTTTGATTCAACTGGTCAACCTAATTAAAATTTCATTTTAAAGACCAAATTTCTGCCTACCCTGAAATAGCACTGACTTAAAGTCATGTCTTTTCATATGACATTTTAAAAAATGATAAGAAGATGTACTGCATCACAGGGTTATTTTGTCACTCCCACAACCCAGGTATCCCTTCATAGTGTCTTTTTTTTTTTTTTTTTTAATTGAGTTGGAGTGTCAATCTGTCACGCAGACTGGAGTGCAGTGGCCGCTCCCGGTCACCGCAGCCTCGACCCGCTGGGCTCCGGCGATCCTTCCGCCTCAGCCTTCCAAGTAGCTGGAACTACAGGCGCATGCTACCACACCCGGCTAATTTTTTGATTTATTGTAGAGGTGAGGTCTTGCCAAGTTGCCCAGGCGGGTCTCGAGCCCGTGGGCTCAGGCGATCCACTCACCTCAGCCTCCCAAGGCACGGGATTACAGGCTGAGCCACCGAGCCCGGCTCACACTGTCTTAAATTCAGGTGAGAGATATCTTTCAGTCACATGATTTCATTCGGCCGTCTGACCACTGCAACTCTACTCAGTACCCCCTGTGCAGACCACTGATGGCAAGCACTACAGGAGGCACCGGCCCTCCTTTCTAACTGCTTTCAACTACTGATGGATGGTGCCTCTGTGCACGACTAAGTCATAAATGGCCTATTTAAGAAAGGCATTTAAACTCATCTCACAGGTTGACTGTTTCAGCCTTACCTTATAAACAACGAAGGAACGCCTTTGGGAAGATATTTGTCTTTCCATAAGATGAATTTGCTCTTTATATTAAGAACGTTTTGTACATGGAAGCAATAAATTATTATTTGGTGCCTCAAGTGATCTTCTGCAGTGTAATTTAGAGCTCAGTCCCTAGATTTAGCTTATGTGTATTAGGATAGTTACAAAGTTAAGCAGTGCATACTCAACTTCTTACATTTATAAACTTACTAAAGATATTTGCCATTCATTTCTGAGTGTGCCAATTTATTAAGGTTAACTATAAGTGGTGACTATCTCAGGAATTTGAATACTACTTAAAGGGAAAAAGTTGGAGTTCATGCCTAGCAAGAATTTCTATAATACTGAGGTCTCACCACTAATGACAAAGTTCTTTTTAGGAAAGGCCTCACAATGTGAAACATGAAAATGCCTTCAAAAGGAATCATAAAATTCACACGTTACTTACGTATTTTAAACTGATGCTACATTTTTTAAAAACATAATTTTACTTTATATTTGAGAGGCTGTTTGATCTTAAAAATCTGTTTGCGTTAGTGTTGGAATTTTTAATGCTTCATATTTTATTACTTTCAGTGTCTTTTAGATAATTAATCTTGATATCTATTTGTTGTTTGGAATAAATGACAGAATCCCAGCAAATGGTGGACATCTCATAAATAAAAGATAGGGGCTGTATAAGCTGTGAGGAAATTAGAACATGATAAAGAAAAAAAAAATCTTTTTTTCTTCTTAAAGGATAATGGTTTTCAGTTGATTCCAAAGGTCAAATGTAAAAAAATAGTCCCTCTCCTTAAATACGGAGATTCATCATCCTGACATTATTTACGAGAGTTGTGGTTCATGAACTGATAGAAGGCGCCATGATCTTGTGTTCTGCTATCCTAATTTAACTATTCTTTAATTATATCATGAAGCAAAAATGTGAATAGTGTATATATGAAATCTTGGGCACTGAACTTTATCATTTTATGTTTCAGTGATTTTCCTGTTCAACCACTGCTAATAAAAACAGTTAGCATTTACTTTGTGCTGATTATTTGCCAGATGTTATCCCAAAGGTTTTATTATGTATGGATTATAAAATATTTCAATCATAAAGTACAGTGAATAATAAAGCAAACACTTGTGTCGCCACTAGTCATTTAAACAAATATTAACATTTTGCCATATGATCCTTTTAAAATAATAAAATATAGGCATTAACATTGAAACCAGATCGACCGTAGTACAGAGAAAGTCTGTCAGGTGCATCACCGCTAAACACTCAGTATTCCTAGAGAATCCGTAGATGACCCATCCAGTCTCTGTGGCAGAAGACGGGCTTGTCTTTTTGATAGCCACCTGCTAATCAGCAGTTTACTATTTCAAACGATTAGAAATGGAAAACACAGTTTATTTTTCCTCCGTCCTCTTTTCTCTTATTTATTTGTGTGTTTGTTTATTTGACTTGGAGTCTCACTCTGTTGCTCAGGTTGGAATTCAGTGGCAGGATCATGGCTCACCTTAGCCTCAAACTCCCAAGGTCAAGCGATCCTCCCACCTCAGCCTCTTGAGCAGCTGGAACTACAGGTATAGTGTACCACCACACCTAGTGAATTATTTTTGTAGATACGAGGTTTTTCTATGTTGCCCAGGCTAGTCTCAATCTCTTGGGCTCAAGCGATCATCCTGCCTCAGCCTCCTAAAGTGCTGAGGTTACAAACATGACCACCATGCTTAGTTTTTTTCTCTTATTTATAAAGTCTTTCCTTTTTAGATAAAATTAATTATTGGTTCCATTGCATCATTTGTACACATCATTTGTAAATAGTGTGGTCTTAATTAGTTATGTATTTAGAGTTATTCACTGATATTCCATTCAGCTTTTTCACCTCTGTCACATCTAAGTTCTCACAGTTTTGTTACTATTGTGAACAACATCTTTCTAAAATTACATTTCCAACTGGTTTTTGCTGTTGCTAAGCTATATATTACCTACCTCAGGTTATTCTGAGGAATACATATAAAAAATCCCTTTAAAAAGTCCTTGGTGCGTATCCAGCTTTTCCGGACTTCACTTTTCCTTTCCGTAGAAATGTTGCAAAGCATTCATTTAGAATACAAAACAAAATCAGGAAGTGCAAAATTATGTTATATTATATTATATTATATTATATTATATTATATATACATGCAGAACTTAAAGGATTTTAAAATAGTTTGTGATTGGTAGAGACATCATGTATTCGGTAAGTCTTGCAAACCCAGGCAAACACATTTTGAAACCCCACAGAATGACATATTTTACATGCTATGTAGAGCATTCTGATTTTTTTCTTTGTGATTTCATGCTATATAACTCAAAGCAGCAAGTGTGCTATAAACCAAATCTAGTCTTTTTGTCTCAACATGTTTGCCCAAGGAGGAACTTTGATAGCCAACTCAAGTTATATCTGTAAGTAAGCCACGAAAACCAAAGAAATTAGAATGTACTCACACCTTAAAAATACCTGATCCCATAACTATCACAGCACGTTTTTTCCCTTTGCATAAAATCAGTTAAGAAAAAAATATGATCACTAATCATTAAGGCTTTATGAAATTATAAGCAACTTTGAGCATGTGTGCATTTGCAGTTAAATGTTGGTTTCTTCTGTTTATTCTACAAACACTTATAAGGGTGTCAATTTGATCAAATTTTTGTTTTGGTCAAGAGTGTGTTGAATGAAGTCAGATGGAAAGATGCTAATGAGAAAACACCAATACTTGTCATTCTTCAGTAACTTTTAAATGACACATTGCCATCTTTCTTGTATTTATGTACACTAAATATTCTAAAATAGTAGCCATTTAGAAATATGATTAGGCAAAGCAGATTGCTACCTTCAGGTGTTAGCATGTACATACTAATATTTCCTTTCCCTTGATAGAGGTGAGGATGAGATTGGTAAGCACCTCAAGAACACATGGAAATAATGATATTCCATTTTACTTATGTATATATATGTTAGTTGAACCAATTTTTCAGTTCATAGAAATGATACTGTCCCCCTGGCCCCCAGTTCTCCACCTCACATCCAGCCACGGGGAAAAAAGTTACCTTTAAAGCAAAACCGTTTTAAATAAATTGCATTTTTTATTTTAGTTGAGCTTTAGTGAATTATTGACTTGGCCTAAAAAACAAACTACCTTTTTATACCCAGTGACTAAAGACAGGCATTTCTGAAGATACCCTCCTGCCTGCATTCCATAAAAGTCACCTCTATTTTGCCAGTCATTCAAAGGAGCACTCTACCCTCAATTGCTGTAAATATTTAAATAACTTTTCTTTTCTGCCATAGTACAATAGTGGCTTAAATAACCGCTTTGTGAAACCCCAAGCTACAGGCAAATGAGGTTTGCACTAATTACATACTGAAGAAAATCTCATTCTGTAATGAACTTTATGTTAATTATTATCGTGTTTTTTTTAGCCAGCTGACAATCAAAACCAACGTGATCTGTTTCTTGACTATTCCAATAATGAATAATGGCCTTTGACAAACATCTTATTTCTTCTCTGCAAACAATGCAAGTCCCATACACACAGAGTTTCAGGCAGTTATTAGAAGTGTAGTTGCCTGCTGTGGCTTCTAGACAAATGACTCACTTGGATTGCTTCTCAAAGTGCAGTGAATAAAATTAGCCCTCCGAGAGGAAGCTAGCTAGAAAGTTTTTCTTATGCGATGTAAAAGTCAATTCATACCAAAAGGTCCTAATTGAGGGGAGGCTGTCACTTGAAGGTCAAAAATGACCATTCATTTTAGTCCAAATCAATTACACTTCTTAGGTCAAAGGGTTCCACAAATAAGTCAGGCTGTTCTGGTTTTCAAAAATTATTTGGATTTTTGAAAGAAGATTTTTCTGAAGGGTTTTTTAATAAAAGGTGTGAGAAAAGAAAAATTAAAGCCCTTAAAATAGAGTAACAATGATTTTCCCCAGAACTATAACATGGTGTTTCCCAAAGTTAATGCCACTTCTGTCCAAAATATTCAATTGCACATTGCTTACAGTAGTTGCTGCCACAACTATCAACTTCCAGTTGGCACGTATCACTGAATTCCCATTACTTATGATAAGCCTATACTGGCTTGAAGAGACATCATGATAGATAATCCCAATTTTTTTAAACCACCTCATTAAAAACTGTAGTCATTCATATTATTTTAACAGTAATGCTTTGCATTTAGAAGGATTTTCACATTGGTAAGGCTCTTCTCACACACATTCTGTGATGGAACTCCTAGTGTTTTCAATACAAAATGGTAACAACAGGGCAATAGAGAAGAGCCATGGTGGGTTTTCTCCATCAACAGATCCTTAACACAGCTGAGCACTTATCATGTTGATGAAGAAAACCAAACTCTGTAAAATAGTTAAAAAGGTTTATTCGGAGCCAATATGAGTGACCATGACCTGGGAAAGAGTCTCAGTGGTTCTGAGAAAGTGTGCCTGAGGTGGACAGGTTACAACTTGGTTTTCCACATTTTAGAGAGACAGAAGTTACAGGCAAAGACAAAAATCAATACATGTAAGGTATACATTGGTTTGGCCCAGAGAGGTGGAATATCTTGAGGGTGTTGGAATAGCTTACAGGTCATAGGTTCATATGTGGATTTAAATATTTTGATTGGCAATTCGTTGAAAGAGAAGCTTAGTGTAAAGAGTTAAAGTTAGTAGAAAGAAATGCTTGAGTTAAGAGAAGGAGGGTTGTCGAAACCAAGGAAGATGAAGCCTCCAATTAGCATCCTACAGAGAGAATAGATGGTAAATATCTGTTTTCAGATCTCAAAGGTATCAGACTCTCAATGTTTCCTAGATCTGGGAAAGACCTAGAAAGGAATGGAGATTCTCCAACAGATGCAAATTTCCCCAAGTGAGAGATTACTTTGCAAGGCCTTTTCAAAATATGATAAAGAAATATGTTTTGGGGTAAAATATTTCCATTTTCTTCAAGGCCTGCTATCTGTCATGTGACGCTATATCAGGATTAAGTTGAAATTTGTTATCTTATTACCACAGAGTCCATTTCATCAGTCTTTTGATGCCTATTGCAATGCTAATGCCAGTCAGTAGTGCCTAAACTCCAGAAGGGGTTATAACAAGCTGTGTCTGACCTCCCATCCAGTCATGGCGGGGAATTCAGTTCTTCAGGTTTCTCTGGAGTCCCCTTGGCCAACAGGGGGTCCATTCAGTCAGTGTGGGGCTTAGAATTTTATTTGTGGTTTACAAGCACAAGGGAGTGCTGGGCTAAAAGTTAGGGTCCTAAGAATCAATATGGATCCTGTCCTCAAGGATCAGAGCTACTAATTCTGTAGGAGAGATGAAATATGTGAATAAGTATCTTTGGGATACTAGGATGGGCTTACTTAAAAGGAGATAGATTTGTCCAAACAGATTGTGTTGCTCAACCATTTTTCCTCTCTCACCCACTTGCCTTTGTCAAGTGGTTTTCGTGACCTATACAAGGAAGGTTTCTTGATGGTTCTTCCACTTGGCTGAAGAGTCTCCTCCCTATGAGACAGAAACTCATAAATAAGGGCACGAAAGGGATTTCCACTTTTCTGGCCACCAATACGAGAAGCAACTCATGTTGGAACTTTTCTCCTAGACAAACACAGAGATTATGGTGATTCATCTTTTATAGTCTATTTAGAAAATAAAGTTACACTTTCAAAGCTTTATATCTGTGAGCCAAATGAAGTTCTCAGATATAGAGACACACCTTCCACAAAAACTGTTAGAATTTTACAAACTTATTAGGAGGCTGGATTCACTTCTGGTATTTAGAAGTTTTGATCTTTTCTTTTCCCTCCCATTTTCTTGTACAATCCCAGCTTTTTTTCTTTTTTTAATTTTTATTTATTTTTTATATTTTTATATTTTTTATCTTTTTTGAGTTGGAGTCTCACTCTGTTGCCCAGACTGGAGTGCAGTGGCCACTCCCAGCCACCGCAGCCTCGACCTGCTGGGCTCCGGCGATCCTTCCACCTCAGCCTTCCAAGTAGCCAGAATTACAGGCATGCGCTACCAAGCCCGGCTGATTTTTTGATTTATTGTAGAGATGAGGTCTTGCTGCCCAGGCGGGTCTCGAACCCGCGGGCTCAGGCAATCCATTCACCTCAGCCTCCCAAAGGCGCGGGATTACAGGCTCAGCCACCGAGCCCGGCTCCTTTTTAAAATTTTTATCTTAAAGATGTGGGGTAAAATTCAGGGTTAGGTATACAAATGGTCATTGTACAGGTAAAGTTTGGGCCTCGCTTTGGTTCCCACTTCACCTGGTTTGAGACCAGGTATCTTATTGAGGAAGTGTCTATCCTCCCCTCATGCCCCCACCCCTGGCAATTCCCCACTACTGCCCAGTTTTGACTACTTGTGTTGGTAAGTCATTCCTCTGTCAGGCTGTGTTTCCACCCACTTAATGACGATGACCTCAGCACGTTTAAGGAAATTGAAGTATGCACAATTTTCATTGTTATGGAAATCAGTGCAATACTAGGTAATAATAATGTTTGTGGCAACCTTCAATGCTCACCAAGTGACAAAAATTGGTTTTAGTAGAACTACTATGACAATTTTATTGTGTTCATAATTATTTCATATTATTCAACTTCTATGATGTAAATCATGTAATAATTAGACTTGCTTATGATATTTTCATGTAGTACCTACACAGCAGGACTTCGTATGAAACAAATCCAGGAAGAAATAATGTATTTCAGATTTTGCATTAAATGGGACAAAATTAAAATATAATTGCAAGTTATTGTTCACAAGAAGCAATAAAACAAGTGGCGATGTGTCTGTCTACAGTAGATCACAAAGAAAACTGTGAGCAAAGAAGGAAAGTTTAAAACATAGGCTCTGCATTTTCAGAGCTTCCTGAGAAAAAACGAGTATGTATGAATCGTGTGAAAAATATACTACAGTAACACTGGGAACGTTCACCACCTTTCCTGACCAGCACAAGCTTTGAGAAGGACACAAATGCCCATATGGAGAAGGTATAAATGACAAAAACAATAAGAGGTAGCCTGTGAATGGTTACTGAGAGAACCAATTTACTCAGTGTCCAGAAGAGAAGTACATGGAGGTGAATATGAAAAAAAATACTTTCTTGAGAGATAACAGCAAGGAGGCAGGGTAGAGAAGGTAGAAATAAAGCTATCTGAGTGTCTTCTCTGGAGGTATTCTAAGGCATTATTTTCCCTGATTCCTACCATATTATGGCTGGACAGGAAATCCCTTGCACATGGCATCACATAGCATCCTCTAATTTCAACATGAGTGTTTCTGAGCACAAGGTCATTGCCATAAAGAGCAGCATTTAGCATTTTCAGAAGTTGCCCATCTAGTTCTCCCAATGAAGTCCAAATTACAAATCAGTCTCATTTGCAAATAGAGAGGGGTCTGTGTCTTGACATCTCCAGTCAACTATACTATTGTTTTCATTTGAGAGTTCTTTTTTCTAGACTGCTTTTTCCCCCCAGAACCACCACCAGAGAAACAAACTTTCATAAAATAAATATGACTAACACTTTGAAGTAAAAATATCCACAAAGAAGCCAGGAATGGAAGATGGTGGAATTTCCATCAACCCGTAAAACTATCTGGGCTTTACATATAAATCTCCTTTTTTCTTCACTCATTTAAATTATTACCATTTCATGTTCAGACTTGCTGGCAAAACATCAGTTATTTTAACATGAATCCTCCCCATCTTGCCCCAAACAAACTTTAACGCTTGAGTAAGAGTGTTTAAATCTTGCCAGACCCAGGAAAAGTCGGAAAATGGTCCCCATATAGCCAGGCCACTGCCCTATCACTTTGCCTCCCTCTCCTCTCACAGATATGAGAACACAGCATCCAAACCTTTCCAGATTTTCTAAAACCACCACCTCGACAAGGCAGAATCAACCACTGTACAAGTAAATAGAAGAAGCGACACTGTACCGAGTCTTCAGTTTTGTGACTATTCAAGAGGTCAGACAGGAAATCTTCATGGAGGCTCTCTCTTCGAATCAGTGTAAATTCCCGCAGGAAAACAGCCCCTTGGCTTTGATCTCCGCATACCTAGAGAGATAAGGTAGCTGAATTAAGCCTTCAGACAGAGCCTGGAGGGAGGGGACACAGAAAGATTAGTTGCAGAAATCTCTTGGATTCATTTCAAGTCTGATTAAAGCAATCAAAAGCAATGCACGCAAATACATATTAATGCAAGAACCACTAGAACATTCTGGCATGTGGCTCCTCTGATGGATGCCAGAAAAATCCCCTGCTAAGTTGGTGCCTCTTTATTGATGGGTGTATGATGTTGAAATTCAGTGATTGTAGGTTATCTTTGTGACCAGGTCCAGTGAGGTCAGGCTCCTAGCCTCATTCTGCTGGGCTATCCATGTATAAGTACCATGCAGAGGTCTTGAACCCACAGGGATTTAACCCGAGTCCAGTAGATCTGAGCACCTAGTTGGGTCCTGATGTCCCGCTAAATATCTACCAGATAAGAAAGACCTGGCTGGAGCCCAGAACTGACTTCCTGAGCTATTCAGGGCTTTAGAACCAGATGCACTTTAGCTGCTCAGGAAGGATGTACTGGAGAACTTTTATCTAGAGCAAGTCCCATTCCAGGTTCTTCCCACAGGTTATCTCATGATAGCCCCAAGAGGTGTCTGTTATCAGCCACACTTTACAAATTAGGAACTAGAGGCGCAAAGAGTTTCAGGAATTTTCCAAGTTAGTAAGTGTTGAAGTCAGCATTCAAATACAGGTCTAACTCCAAAACCCTTATTTTTTCATTATATCATTTTGCTACTGAGTTACTCCAGCCTCTGGTGAGGGACAAATCCTTACATAACTCCTATAAATCCAAGGAATAACCAACGTCCAGGTCACACAATACTTCTCTGAACCTCAGTTTACTCATCATAAAACAAGAATGATATCAATGTTGTTGGATTACTGAAAAACACAGGAATCATATATGCAAAATGCTTAGTACCTTACATACAGCAAGTTTCAGTATGTAACAGCTATTATTATTACTATCAAAAAGCACACTCTACTCACTCACTCACTCACTGAGCATGCTCTGACTTCTCTTCAGAACAAATAAATCTTTTGCCTTTTACTAAAAAAAAAAAAAAGCACACTCTGCTCAAAAAATAAGTTAAAAAAAATCTAAGTTTTTAACATACTTGAAATTTTCTAATTACATTTATAATATTTGTAATATACATAGAGTACCCATCATATTGTCTTAACTTTTTAACTCTTACATATTTTAAATTTTATACTTTTTATGGTATTGGTAATATGAGTAATGACTATGTGGATGTTTATATTAATTTATATCTTCTTGAAAATAATGCAAAATAAATTCTTCAATTTAAGCCCCAAGTTTTTTGGAAAGGAGAAATAATTTCCATAATTGACTTGTAATATATAGCCTTTGTTGTTACAAAGGATAGTCAGTATCATGGTGGTAGCCAATTTCTTAGCTACAGTACAGTGTCACACAATGAAAGTCTTCTTTGCATGGCAAAAAGGACTTAGCAGAGATAATTAAGGTTACTAATTAGCTGACTTCAAGATAGGGTTAGTAGCCTGGGTTATCCAGGTGGGCCTAAGGTAGTCACATGAACTCTTCAAAGCAAAGCTTTCTCTAGGCTGATGGAGAAGAGGACGTCATTGATGTGACAGAGGGAAAATCAAAGAGATTCAAAGTGTGACCAGAACCTAACCTGCCATTGCCCCCTTGAAGATGAAAGGGTACTAGGAAGTGTGGAAAGCAAGGAAGTTCTGCCAACAACCAGTGAGCTTGAAAGTGGACCCAGGCCCTAGATGACAGTTGAATCATCTTGGTCCAGTGAGACTTTGAGCAGAGAATTCAGCCACACTTTGCCAGTTTCTGACTTACAGAAATTGATATAATACTTTTGTGTTACCTTAGGCCTCTAAATCTATGGTCATTTATTACTGCAGAAATAGAAAAACTAATACAATAATGGAGAGGCAGGGCACAGTGAGGGGTTTCTTCTTTATTCTTCTCTGTTAAGTTTCCTAAGAACTAACCAATACTAAAGAAGTAGAGGCAGAATTTGCCAAACTGGTTGCCAGAAATATGATTTTCTTGCTAACCTAGATTATTCCTGCCATGTTTGAAATTAATTTTCTCTTAGTTTTTTCCTCATCAGGGTCAATCATTCCTTGAGTCTGTAGTTAAATACATGTCAAAACTTCTCTTGACCATAATTTCCCTGCTCAGAAGACTTCGTTTTCTGCTAGGTGCATTCCAAATTCATGAGCTTGGTATTCAGGACCACTCACACAGCTCTTCAAGTTCTAGGTAAGGAATGAATGCACTTGTGCAACTCTCCTTCTGAGAAAGATCAAGAACTGAGTTTAGGTTGATCTATAATTGAGGTGTTTTAACTGTGGTGTTTTCAAAAGAACACCACATTTTATGAATCATTTCTCTAAGAAAACCCAAAGTTATTTTGAATTTTATTATCCAAAGTAGTGGTCACTTTTAGTCCTTCAATGCCAGAGTTCCTAAAAGCTAACTCTGAAAGGAAGACTAATAAACTTAGATGCATTTTCTTTGTGAAAATGTCTGTGCCTATGGAAAATTTTTGTTAATAGACAAAAATGACTCAAATATCCTCCTAAAGAGAAGGTGAGATATCAGAAATCAAGACTGAGCACTCACTAATGCTTACAAGAATGAAAGATAATCAACATATATTTTGTCCATTTGGTTTATACTTTAATTCTCAACCATAGCCGGGTATTTGTTTAAGAAAGAATGTTTTTGTTTGCCTGTTTGTATTTCCCAAGAATGTTGACATTTTACAAGTCTCATAATACTCACCAAGATACCCAACTCATCACATTCCAAGGTCAAAGGTCTTAATTAAACTTAAAATCTGATTTAATTCTGAGAATAGATAAGACTATACAAATTACCATTTCCCCAAATTTATGTCTTTGATTTAATTTTTATCTATGAACACTATTATTAATTAAGCATTTACAAAAGCAAATTAATGTGGTCAATGTTAAGTTAGGCTTGAATGCCTGTTTCTATCAGCCATGGATACTACTGTAATTCTATGTTTTGTGTTTTAGAAACACAGTTAGAATGAAGGAGAGAGATTGAGATATGTAAATATACAGATCTTATGCTTCTATTTCAAGATGATTTTTAAAATGTAAAATTTAACCCAAAAGTAGTGCTATTACTTCTTTTTCTTCTAGTCATTCATATGCACCCACATTTACTCAAGTTCTACCAAGTGCCAGGAACTACACAATAGGACATAGTTCTTCATTTCACGACAAATTATTCATTTTAATGAGTACATGGATATAGCAGAGACTGCTGCCTGCTCACTAAAAGCCACCATCTTCACACCATTGTCATCTTGGGTACACTCAATAACATTTCCAAGCCTCTTTTGCAGCTAAGGTGGCAGAGACTGAGTTTTACCTATAGAAGTAATGTGTGCTACTACTAGGCTTGGCCCATGAAAACCTTTCACATCCTTCCTGCCCTTTTGCCCTCAGGTCTGTTTGGAATTAAGACAGCCTCCCTCACTGAAATCTTGGAGTCCATTGTTAAAGGCGGCAGAGTCTGCAATAGCCTTGCTCCCTTAAATGACTGCATGCAGGAAGGTCACCCATGACCTGTTCACTTAGCTAATACTGATAAGGGATCAAGAAGAAGAGTCTCCTGTGTTTGAACTATTATCCATTTTAGATAACTTTATCTGTTACAGCAGTTAACTTACCCTAATTAATAGGATGAAAAATTGCAGGTAAGCATAGGATGCTATGAGAATACAGAGCAAGAGTGATCGCCTCTCCCAGGTAGGATGATGAAAGGCTTTAGATTAGGGTTAAAGGAAGAGTGGAAATTTACAAGCTGGACAAAGAAAATGGAAGCAGGAAATGGAAAATTCTTACTCCAGGAAATAGGAATGATTGGAGCAAAGGAACGGAGGCTTGGGACATCTTGTTTGGTTTGGCATATTTAAAAAGTCTAGCATAGCAGGACTGTGGAATGCATGGGGGTAAGTGATAGAAACTGAATTTGTATGGTGAGCAGGGGCCAGGTCATAGTCACTGAAAGATTTCAGCAGCTAGCATCTTGCTTGGACTTGTTATGTTGCAAGGGTATTCTAGTGGTTATCAGGAGGTAAAACTGGAGATGAAGGTTTTAGATAATTGAAATTATTCATATGAGAACTTATGGAGACCTGAGTGCCTGGTGGGGAAGATAAGGATCATGAGATTTGGTGGCCAACTGAATGCCGGGGATAAGTCTCAGGTTACGTCTGTATGTTCTTCCTGGATTTCAGCAGCAGAAAAAAATGGATAGTAGCATATGTGACAAAATAGGAAATATTGGAGGAGCAAGTATGTGGGTTAGATGAGGAGTTTGGCTCCTGAGAAGTGGTGTCTGAAGTGCCTTAGGCAGAGATAGGTGAACCTGGCACACAGGAAAGGGACTAGAAATCACACACACACACACACACACACACACACACACACACACACACACACACACACACACACACACAGACACATACACACACAGTATGTATACATTTATGTATGGATGTACTGGCATCATAGAGGAGTAGATAATACTTGGCATGAATGAGTTTGCCAAGGAAAAGTATAGAGAGCTAAGAATCCCAGGGCACACTGTTATTCCACATGTAACATGGATCCGTCCCTTATAGCCCATTCATGTCAACAGAAAATGTTAACAAGAAGAGCACAAGCTTACACTGATTTTCGTTTTTAGGTTTCTTTCTATTGATTTTCTATGAAAAACATTTATGGCAAGCATAACATCCACATTATTACAATTAGTTTCTTCAGGACAGAGACCATGGCTCATTAGGCTATCAACCTCCAGTCCTTGAATTCAACTAAATGTATACTGTATCAAGGATAACAACTAAGTGTATACTGTATCAAGGATAACTCAGATTTTTAAAATTTTATTTCCCATTGTCAGAGCAGACTTCTTGACTTTTGTATTGGAAAATACGGCTACTTTATATTTGATATGTCAAAAACAACCTTGCAGTTATAAGGTAATTTGCATAACATAAATATGCATCAAAACGAGCACCCCATTGTGTTTTGTGGTTCGGGGTGTCAGTCTTGCAGAGCGAAAACAGAAATGTGAGAAGTGGAGGAATTGTGTGCATGGCCAAAGGCTGCGTTATAATTAGGGGCCAGAGATAGGATCGCTTAAAAACTCAGATCTCTGCTGGATTCAGACCCCGTTACTCTCCCACAGGAAGAAAGTATGGAAGACGTAATCCTTACTGAAATACCTATCTGTTTCTGTGGAATTTCTAGACTCCTGAGGATGGCTCTCTAGGAAATATGAAAATTGACATAAGCTAGAATTTGTATCCTGTGACAAAGATCGCTTCTCCTATTGCAGACTGATTTCTTGCCTCAAACAGTGACCCCTCTTTCTGATTGTTGGCATACCAAAGTACTCCTTAGAGAACCCAGAAACAGAAATGCCAGCTTCCAGAATAGAATTGTATGAGATCCCGGAAGGTATGGAAGTAATTTATTGTTGTAGCATATATTTTCTTTAATGCGACTGAGAGATCAACCACATAGAGATGTTTGAGAGGAACGTAGGTAAATACAGGAAATGAGGGAGTTCTCAAATAGCTCACTATTCACCATTAAAGGGAAAAAGAGGTAGAGGTAGGTTAAAAATAAAAAACTAAATTCACGGAATAATAAGAATATTTTGCATTTGGCTTTGGGATGCAGTCAGAAACTCAAAAGATGTCTATGATACAGTTTTCGTTTTCTCCTTCACACTGGCTCCTTTCATAATCCTGACTGGCCTTTCAGTAGCTCCAGAGAATACCGTTTAGTATTCTAACCTGTCAGCTCACAATTTAACATGTTTGGTTTGAGAAAAGATAAAAATCCCCCCTCAGATTTTCCTACTTCTAACAAGTTTGCTCTATGAGCTGTGACTAGAATTTGGAAGGTTGAAATACTGAGCAACATTTTGGAATCTCTAGCATCATTAAAGAAGAGCCATAATTGCTACAAAAAATTGTAACATTTGTGATGAGAACTGATTATGGCCGGAAATGTCATGCAGCTATGTTCTTATAGCTCTGGGAGAAGCCACCATTTACTTCTAGGCTGGGAGAAAGAGCTGTAGAAATCATTGAAGTTTAAACATACAAACTTGCCCTCAAATTATCAGTTTATTGTTCTTCTTTCTTCATTGAGTTTGTCCGTGAAAACTGAAATGTAGCCAAGCTTATGTCCCATGGGTAGGATTGGGTTTCAACATTACTTACAAACTGTAGTGATGAAAACCATACTGTTAATTTTTTTTCCTACCAAAATAATTCTGTACAATATTTTTATGCCACCATTTAATGCATAGTTTACTAAGAATTAAGACAGTAAAAGGTATAAATTCTCAGTAGATTAGAATAATAATTTAAGAACACAAGTAACTGGCCACTGTGCTATCTGAATGTACACCTACATTTAAATACCAGTAGATAGTGAAATGTTTGGTGTCAGAGTTGTAAGTTCTTGGCACAGGCAGGATATGCAAATGGTTATTGAATTAATAACTAAATAGAAAAATTTTGGAGTCAAAACAATCTCTAGTTCCAGTTCTGAGGATCACTGCTAGTATTAGGAAGAAACGATGAGAACTCATATGGACCCAGAGACCCAAAATCTAGCCCTACCACCCATATCACTACTACCCAATCCTAAAAATCAAAGTGACTCAGGGACCAAGGGAAGGAAGAAAAAAATCTTCCCCTAATGTGAAGTAACTTCTTTGAAGGAAATCCAGCTCAAGGACTAAAATATTGATACACTAAGCCAAAAATGAGAACCATCCCAAATGAAATTTTCAAAAGTGTCTGAACTTTCCAAGTAGTTTCTAAATAAAAATAAATGTAGATGTATTTAACTTTATACAAAATTCTGCCATTTGGTAAGACATTGAGTTTGCCAGATTTTAGTCAATTCTATTTGGTGCTAAACAAGAGTCTCTGACTTTTCAAAGGGAATTAATAATTTATCAGCCTGTTCTGGTAAGGCTATTCTAATGGACCCGAATGCCACAAGAAAAAAAAAAAAAAGGCTATTCTCAATGGCTCTCTTTCCATTATTCTAAATAACTCCATTCCTGGTTAGAATGTTCTAATGTAAGTAGATGGAGAAATGATTGAACAGTAAATCCATCATAAAGGTTAGAAGAAAATCATGAAGGTATAGAACCTTACTAAAGAAATGTCCTCACTATTGTGCAGGAGGAGAAGTACTTTGGAGGTTTATAAGTATCAAATTAATACTTCTAAATATCTCCAAACTCATATCACCAATCAGAAGGGGCTCCATCAGCTTAGCAAGCATGAGAATCATCAACTCTATCTGCACACACTGAAACTTGCCCGCAACTCTGACTAGCTTCTGCAATGTACAGACATTTGTACAGAAAGCAGGAAGGCAGCATCGCTGAAGAAACTATTTGCAAGGTTAAAAAAGGTTAGAACACCATCTGTTTATCTCTAAAAGTATATTTGGTTGCTGTGTTGAAAGGTGACTACATTTTTTTAGAAAGAGACTGTGATGACAATATACCTATCCCGACCTACTGCTCTGTCAGGCTTGGAGCGGGGGCGAGGGGAGGCAGGGATGTCTTTTGAAATAGCTTCAGGTGCTCCCAGGTAATGGCTGCCAACTATTGAAGCTGATTAGCAGTGTTATACTCCCTGAAGGAAAGGCTGAAAATGATCCCCAGGAAGATCAGTGGGGGTGGTTAATAAAAACATTCTTATAACCATATTTAACCCATTGACATTTATATACCTGCTGTTTGGAGCTTAAACACATTTCAGTATTCTGTTTGTTCTTCTACCAACTTTAATTACCATTTCTAAGGATTGTAAAGATAATTGCTAAAAGGTTAGAACTGAAAGAAGTGAGATGGAACATGCTGGTCCAGAATGTTCAGCTGGGCCTCATAATTCTTGGTACAGATGTTCCTGCTTAGTTCAGGTCTGATTTAGAGAAAAAGCTATAATATGGTTTGAGGCAAGGTGACCAGATGTAACTGAATTTAAATATCTGTCCCAGAATGTCAATGAAAAGACACTCTATTACTCTAGCAAAATAACCTTTATGGGGGAGGAGCTATTAAGGAAATATCTATTTGATTGATAGATATCTGCACCTTGACAAGGATTCCAAAAACAAACTAAATTTAAAAATTAAAACATCAAACAAAAAAATTCCCACCAACATAGTTTTATAAATAAGTTTACCCACACAGAGTAATATAGAAAGAAAAGACAGCAAAAAAAAAAATTATCAGAGGGTATGCTACATGTATAATGTGGGCTTGAGCTGTATACAAGATACGGCGTTTCTGTAACTTATTATAAACATAGTCACTGAAATGAAAGTGCAAGGAAGAACTTTAGAGATCATCTTCACCAAGCACCTTTCTTTTTCCAATGAGGGGGGAACATAAGTCACCTTTCTGGGAGTAGAGAAAACTTGTGGGTTTTGAGACATTTCCTTAATATATACAAAAGATGATAAAACAGCCAAATAACCCTAGAAAGGCAGCAACCTTCCCAAAACTTATAGGCAATTCTCTTTTTTCTTATCATACCCAAGCATTTAAAAACATATTATCCCTCAATCCTACCAAGAGGGAAACAGAAAGCAGTTTCCAAACAGTTCCAAAGAGACTCTGCTTCAGAGAGCATGACTGATAAGAGCTATGATTAAGATCTACACAAAAAATAGAAAAACATACGAAACAGAAAAGTGAGAATCTTCTGTAATCCACTCCCAGGTGAATGGGCACATTTTTGTTGCATCTTCTAATGATAAGGAGATACAGACATGGTCTTCAAACTGTGTGTGTGTGTATGTGTTAATCTGTGTGCTTTCAAACTTACATGTAAAATTAAATACTCATTCAATGCCAAAAATTAAGGGAGAGAGTTGAGCAGTTGGAAGACAATATTAAGATGAAGAAACAAATGGAAGAAAAACACAAAAAAGTCTATATACATTTGTAGTGGTAGAAATCCACCTTTCTGGACTATAATTAACGTTTATATTGATCAACACTGTTATCTAGGCTTTTCTTTTTTCTTTCCATTTCTTTTTTTTTTCTGAGCTGGAGTCTCACTCTGTTGTTCAGGCTGGAGTGCAGTGGCATACTCACGGCCACCACAGTCTCTACATGCTGGAGTCAGGCGATCCTTCTGCCTCAGCCTTCCCAGTAGCTGGAACTACAGGTGCGCGCCACCATACCCAGCTAATTTCTTTTCATTTGTTGTAGAGATGAGGTCTTGCCAAGTTGCCCAGGCTGGTCTCAAGTCCCTGGACTCAGGCATTCCTCTCGCTTCAGCCTCCCCAAGTGTTGGGATTCCAGGCGTGAACCACTGCACCCAGCTGTTATCTCGGCTTTTCTAAAGTGAGTTGCTTAGCTAAGAGGTGCTGGAATTCAGGGCAGTACTCAGATCTTGAATTAAGTTAATAAAAGATTATTTAGTGAAGGACAGAGGGTGACCTCTGCTCAAGGACTCCCCAGTGTTTGGTCAAAACTTTATCAGCACGAGGCTGCACTCTGAGACTCCTCCTCTCCAACCGTTCTGTCTTCCCTCTCTCTTTCACAGATGATAGTGCATTAAAGTCTGATTGCTCTCCTAGTCTCCTCCGCTTCCCTCACCGTTTTCTCCAATAAATTTCCAGTATTTCTATTCCTGTCTGGGGGGGGCAGGATTCTAGGAGGACTAAACTAATATCATCTCTTCTTCCTTTGACCCAATACTACCGGATTAGACCCAATGTTTTCAGTTTGCCATTCCTATCAAAACAGACACTCCCCACCCAGATCTCCATGATGCCAAGGAAATAGTGGGAACTCTGGTAAGGCTTCCCTCTACTCTCTCTGCATTGAAATCTCAGTTAATTCTCTTCAGTGTTTTGAAATAATGCTCAGAAATAGTGGATTAATGATCAGTAGTGTAACTCAATATGGAAGCTCACCACCACCATCATAGCACCTCCCTACCCCCTACCCCCACATGCTTCCATGCCTCAGCCTCTGAAAAATGTAAACATACAAACATCAAGAGAAATATATATCAGTATTTAAATTGTATATGTAACCTAAAGAATTTCAAATATTTATTCAGTATCTCAAGAAAATGCCCCCAAAAGGGGGAGGTGCCTACTTAATGGATAGCAAGCTTTTTTTTTTGAGTTGGAGTCTCACTCTGTCGCCCAGACTGGAGTGCAGTGGCCGCTCCTGGCCACCACAGCCTCGACCTGCTGGGCTCTGGCGATCCTTCCGCCTCAGCCTTCCAAGTAGTCGGAATTACAGGCATGTGCTACTACGCCCGGCTGATTTTTTTTTTTTTTTTTTTATTGTAGAGATGAGGTCTCGCTGCCCAGGCGGGTCTCGAACCCACAGGCTCATGCAATCCACCTCAGCCTCCCAAAGGTGTGGGATTACAGTCTGAGCCACCGAGCCTGGCTGCAAGCATTCTTAAATGTCCACTCTTCCCTCTCCACCCATTTGTGTCATTCTTGATGTACTTCATACAGATGGCAGCTTATTCTTTAAAAAAATTGTTTCTCAATCTAAGTTATTTTAAAAACTCAACACATGTATTTCTTGGGGGAAGATAATTGGAATGCTGAATGTACTTCTGTATTATTACTTTATTGTTTGTATTTATAATATTCTGCTTCTGTTAAGGAAGCATGATCTTTGCATGGATCTCTGCACTTTCTAGACACAGATGTATATGCATGAACCAACCAAGTGAAGAGGCTATGTGGAATAGGAAGAGTCCTAAGACTGTGTAAAGAGATTCAGATGTTCCAGTGTCTGAGCTGAACTCAGTCTTCTAGCTGTGCCTACCAAGCCATCAGCTATGTGATGAAACCATCTTGAGCATTCTATTCCAAGTAAGCTCCAAAAAGTGCGACCCCAGTTGAAGTCACATGAAGCAGAACAATCACTCACTTGAGCCAAGTCGACCCACAAAATTATAAGAGGCAAGGCAACTCTCAAAATTATGCAAGGTAATAATAATGTAGTTGTTTTAAACCACTAAGTTTTGGATTGGCTCATTACATTGCAGTAGGTGAATTAGACACCATGGTAGCATACATTGAAGGGCAAAGGATCAATTCATATTCATAGCCCATGTTTGCTTTCTGAAGCACAAAAATGGGGATGTTTTTCCTTCTGGGTTATCCATATTTGTTGGAAAATTGAATTTGAAGATCACCACAGATGCTGGTCTTCAGCTGACACTCTGAGAAAGAATAACAATCTTTTAATAGGCCCCTCTGATTTGGGGTCATGCTATAAATCTCAAAATTGCCCGCTGCCAGAATTTTCTTGTATGCTTCCCTAATTTTACATTTAGGGTAAATAACATGAAAACCATGTAATGATATTTCCATATCATGAATGGCATAGTTCCTAACATCTTCTTCCTGAATATAAATGCCTGTGATTCTTGTAAGTACTAGGTATCTGAATAAAGTTTTAGTATCACACTCTTCTATTCCCTTATTTACCAAGTTATTCCACACATATTTGGAAAGCTGTGAAATGGCACAAAGGGATGGCTTCTTGGTGTCTAAATGCAATGGCTTTAGTCTTCATTCTGCATTTTGGAAGTCCTCATAGCCTCTGCCCTTCACAACACCCTTTGGCAGGAAAAGATTTCAGGGCACTATCTGGGTCTTCAGTCTTCACCCATGATTCTCTGCATCTAAGCAAGTATCTTTCAACCTCAAAATGTGACCATGAGGCTTTAAGCTCCGTGGATTAAGATCACTGCTGTCTTACTCACCACTCTATTATGAAAGTCTAGCAGTGCCTGGCACAGAATTGAGTTCTATAAATATCTGAGTTGTAAATGAATGAAGGCTTTTTTTTATCAGTTATTAATTTCATAATTTTTATAGCTAGACAGAGGCTTAGAAATCAAGTCATCTAGATTCCTCTGGAGCTGAGAGAGAAGCAGACTGACTTTCCCAGGAGAATATATCTAATAAATGTCAGAATCCAGACTAAAATGTAGGTTTTTTTGGTGCCAGTCCTGTGCCCTCTCCACCCCATGGCTCCAGTGTCCTTATCCCCTGTTTGGGTTGCCTTGCCAAATAGTTGGCAAGTACAGGATGTGGATGACATGGAATCATAGCTGACACGGAATTCATAGCTCAATTAATAAAAAGTGAACCGTGGCTAAAATCAATACGGGCTGCTATTAAAATATACAGTGTAGGAAACAAAACATAGGATAGCTTTTTCCTACACCATTAACAACAGACTGTACACATTGGGTCGAGTTAATTTCTAGGATGCCACACTTTAAGAAGGACAATTGACAAGCCACTAATTCCTAAAGAAAACATAATAGTGACAATCTGGAAAGCATATGACAATCAGCTAAATTAATCAAGGACATTTTGCCTGAGAAGAGAAGAAATAAGAATACGTGGGCGTTGCCTTCAAGTACTTCCGAGAGTCAGCTTACTTGCCTCTGTCCTCCTCACCACCTTGACTTCCTTTTGTATGCTTGCTTTTTTGCATTCTGACTTCTCTCTTTACTATGCTGCTCTCTCCAAGACTCACCTTCCACCCACTTGTCCTCAATCATCATCTCCTGATGATCACATCCTCTTTCTTGAAATTCTCTCCCCCTTGGTTTCTACAATGATTGAGAATGACCTTAACTCTCTGGTCATTTCTTTGGTTTCTCATCTGGAAGCTCTTCTGTGCCTCCAACCCACTAACCATAGGTGATCCCAGGGCTCTGTTCATGAACATCTCCATCTTTTCTTTTCTCTGTTGTTTCTTGCCTTGTAATTCTTTTCAGTTCTCAGTGAGTCAGCCATCTCTTGTAGGCAGATGAATCCCAAACCCATACATGGAACCAAGTTCTCACCTGAGCATGTACTAAACTTCCTGCATCTGTATCTTGAACTTTGCTATGTCCTCTGCCCTTCCTTCTATCTCCTTGTAGTGAAATCCCATCAATTCTGAAAGACTGCTTCTTTTATGCATCCTCTTTATCCTCTCCCAGCACCTCTAGTTTTCCCTTCATGGAATCCACAGACGTCCTGCTCCTATAGTGGGATCAGGAGTCACGGGACCTGGGTGGAAGCCCTAGCTCACCATTTCCTTGCTGTGTGATTTGGGTAAGTTCCTGAAACAGAGGCTCAGGGCCTTCATGTAGAAATGAGAGAGAACAATAATACCTCACAGAATAGTTCTGATGATTATGAAGATTGATTTAAAAACGATGAAGTGCTATACAGAGTTTGGTAGTATTATGAATACAAGGGATTTTTTTGACAGTATGAGATGGCAGAGCATGTCTACTCAAATTAATTAGTATTTCCATCTCGACTGACTCACTTGGCTGAAAAAACATGTGGCCATTCCAATGTAAACAGGATCAAGGAGAGGGTGTAGGAGATGCATGTCATGATTTATTGAGATATGACTCCTGACACCTCATTTTTAAACAAAAAAGCACAGCATATTATTACTTCTCTAATGGCATGTATTTTCATCTCTCTTGTGGTCATTTGGGAACTTGTCTTACCTTCCCTACTAGGCTGTAAAGATATCAAGGTCAGGGACCCTGACCTACTGATCGTCCTGCAAGACCAAGAACAAAACCTTAAACTCAATAGATGAACTATATTTGTTGAATTGAATGAAAATAAATTTGGCACATCTAGTTTCAGAGAGGTAGAATCCAACCCTTCATCCTAATAAACCTTTCAAACAATTAAATATAGTATCTTGAGCATGGAGCTGGCAACTTAGTAGGTAACAAAGACCCTGGCACTGGAGGCATTCATACAGGAGGTGAAGAAAGCATTTAGATGAATTCTAAGAGTCTTTCCTTTCATTCATTTTTTTTTTTTTTTGAGTTGAAGTCTCACTCTGTCGTCCCAGCTGGAGTGCAGTGGCACACTCATGACCACCCCAGCATCAACCTGTGGGCTTTGGTGAGCCTTCCACCTCAGCCTTTCAAGTAGCTGGAACTATAGGCACAAGCTAACACGCCTGGCTACAAAAGACTTTTCAACTCTGAAAACTGTAGCTAAAATTATTGCTACTGTCACTTCCCTCTTCCTCTTTGATGGTTGATAAAGATGTTTAGCAATTGGTGGTAATATTTAATTCCCTTACATCAGGGGTCCCCAACATGCTGGCTTCAGACTGGTACTCATCCTTGGCCTGTGAGGAACTGGACTACAGAGCAGGAGATGAGCAGTGGGTGAGTGGAACTCCAACTTCTGTCAGATCAGTGGGGGCATTAGATTCTCATACAAATGCAAACCCTATTGTAAACTGTGCATGTGGGGGATCTAGATTGTGCTCTTCTATGAGAATCTAATGCCTAATGATACACCCCTCTCCCACCCCAGCCCACTGGAAAATTTGTCTTCCAGGAAACAATGGAATTACAATTTCATAATGACAAAAGGTTGGAGACTGCTGTCCTACACCACAGTTGTGCAAAGGTTTTTTGTTTATTTTTAATGTCTTCAGAGCACTCTCTTTGTTTTAAGGTATTTAAGTCACAGTCTCTTATTTTTAGGTATTTAAGTAACAGTCTCTTTAACCATGTATTAAAATCACAGATGATGGATAATTCAAACACGCTTGAGTCTGTTTAATCATTAAATAGAAGGACTAGATAATACAGAAACAACTATAATATATTTGCCAGACATTTTTCTAGCTAAGTTATCAGTGTCTTCCTAGATACAAAATCAAATAGGCATTTTACATCCATGAATCATGACCCTGTTGGCCACTCCCTTTCACTTGAAACTATCTTCCCCTTTCCTTTCCAAGACACCATACTCTTCAGATTCTCTTCCATCTTGACCATAGTTGGGTGTTCCTCTTCCCATTCCTTGAATGCTGGTGTTCTCTGGTGCTCCATCCTTATACCACTTGTATCTTATTCTGCAAGTTATTCCTGGAAATCTTTTCCATGACCATGGATTTAGACAACCCTGATGACAATTTTCAAATATGTGTATGTTTAGCCCAAACTTTAGACACATGCACTATCTATTAAGTATCACCAAACAAATATCTCGCAGCTACTTCCAATTGAATAATTCAAGTTGAATTCATCATCTTGTCCAGCCTTTCCAAGTGTGTGACTTCTTCTAGAAACCCTGTCCATTCTGGTACCACATCATCCCAGGTGGCCCAAATCAGAAACCTGTAAGTCTGCTAAGAATCTGAATTTCCTTCCCACATTAAAAAAATTTGCTATGTCCCAGCGCTCCTGCCTTCCAAATGTCTAACCTGACGCTCCATCTCTAGGTTCATTCAACTCTCCCCTGGTCTACCAAAGCATTCTTCTTGGTAATCTCTCTGTTTCTTATATTATCCTTTCTTTAGTTTAACCCATTGCTGCAGAAAGGAGATTTCGAAAAATGATTTCGGCAGGGCTTGGTGGCTCAGCCTGTAATTCCAGCGCTTTGGGAGATCGAGGTGAGTGGATTGCCTGAGACCGTGGGTTCGAGACCCACCTGGGTAACTTGGCAAGACCTCGTCTCTACAATAAATTGAAAATTAGCCAGGCATGGTAGTGCACTGCCCTAGTTCCAGCTACTTGGAAGGCTGAGGTGGAAGGATTGCTGGAGCCCAGCAGGTCAAGGATGAGATAGCCAGGAGTGTGCCCTTGCACTCCAGTCTGGGTGACAGAGTGAAACTCCAACTCAAAAACAAAAAGAAAAGAAAAATGATTTCACTCATATATCTCCCTCTGACATGACATGTTTCAACAATTCTTCACTTTCTAAATGCTGTGTTTCTCAATTTTTAAAAAGTAATGAACAGATATTTATCTGACTCACTGTTCTGAAACCTGGAGAGTCCAAGGTCAAGGGGCCACATCTGACTAGAGAATTCTTGCTTCATCATAACATCATGGAAGGCATCATATGGGCTAGAGGGAGCAAGAGGGAGCCAGATTTGCTTTTATAACAAACCCACTCTTGCAATAATGAACCCACTTCCATGAAAATGACATTAATCCATTCATGAGGGCAAACCTTTCATGACCTAATCACTTCTTAAGGGTCCCACCCCTCTACACTGTTATACTGGATTCTAAGTTTTCAACATACGAACTTTGGGAAACACATTCAAACACTCCTCAAATTAAACATATATATGACAAACACTCCTCAAATTAAAAAAAAATATATATTATATGAATCAACTGGGAGTTTCGCTATAATATTGATTTTGATTCAGGAGTTCTGGGTTGGGGCCTGAGATGATGCATTTCTAATAAACTCTCTGGTGATGCCAGTGCGATGGTCAAACAACTACACTTCATTAACAAGTTTCTACAGATTATAACTGAAACTCCTTTTAAGAGTCCTGAAGCCTTTTTGGGAGGGCCTCTACTTATCCCTGAGATTCTTCTCCAACCATTTTTCCTTCTTTGCTCTTAATGTTCCAACAAGACTGGATGATTTGTAGATGTCCAAACACTCTGTGATCATCTACTCCTCTATGCCTTTACAATTTCATCTGTCTTGCATGCCCATCTATAAAAGCCTGTTGGTTAATGCCCACTCAACTCAACTCTACTTTGGCAAGACTGTTTCCCCACCAGACCATGAACTCCTTGAGAGAAGGGTCTGGCTCTCCCATCTCCTGATTCCTACCTCTAGCAGAGTATCCTAGTCTCCAAAGTTTGATGAATTGGTATTCAATCTATTTCTCTGCAGTGTAATTCCTAGTGTTCCATAAACACTTTCTAGTGGAGAACATGCTGGAAAATAATCATAAAACAGAAATTTCAATAAGATAAGTCTACAAGATTTTTCCTTTTAGAGGTTAAAACAAAAACACTAAAGTGGGAGTAGATGAGGAAAAGGTCTAAAATGCAAACACATATTACATATAGAGTTAGAGCCTATCTTATATTTAATCAATTGGAATTTAGGCAAATTTAACACTAATAAAAATATTTTCATGTTTTTCAAATTGCTTCACCAAACTCTTTCATTTAAATGTGCCCTTGAGTATATTACCAAATGTGTTAAATGTGTCACCCATTACAAAATGGATAATAATGAAGGATTAGCTAATGAGTCATTTGAAGGTCCTGCTTATTAATTTTTACAGCTTCATTGCCTGGAACCTAATCATCAGCTGTTATCAATACCCTGGGAGATATGAAAAAATAAAATAAAAATGTATTTATTTATTATAGGTAAGATTCCTTAGACCATTATAATTTGCTCATTACTGTCCTTCCTAGACAGAATTCATGAACTCCAACATTTTACTCACCCTTCATAGATGTTGCAAATTTTAATTATATTTTTGCAGATTCCCATTTGACTCAACTTTAGTATCTGATCTTGACTTTAAGAGACATTTCTATTTTATAGTTACCAAATAAATTCCTCTACTCCGTTAATCATCTTTTTTCTTTTCTGTCAGTGAAGTGTAGGTGACTGAATGTTAAATAAACATTCTTTTTCAAGCTCAAACTGAAAATAGGATGTTCCATTTGTTTATACTATGTAGACATGAAAAAATGTGAGATTTTTTTTCCCCCTTCGGTTCCAAAAAGCCCACTCCCTTCACATCCAAAACTCTATTATTTAAACTCTAAAAGTTTGTCAGGTTTTCTGTTGTGAAAACATTACTATGTATCTAAGGTTTTTAACTCTTCTTTATGTTAGTAAAGCAGATTTTGATCCTTTATTATCTTGTTTCACTTCAACAGATATTCATTTAGCTTCTACTATTATATATTGTAAGAGCAGTGTCAGGTGCTGTAGGGGTTGGACACAAAAGTAAATATGGTCTCTGGTTTCCACAATCCAACAGTCTAGAAGGAGAAAGCAAAAAGTAGAGAACAGCTTCCTGAGCTGCCAAAGAAAGGGTGGTATTTGCTGTATGTAAATACAAGCTTCATGTTTTGCAACTATGGAGAATAATGGGATACACTGTTCTTGCAAAAGATAATGACATGAGTCCTGAGAACTGCAAACCAGCCATGTTCATTTCCATGCCTACTTATGTGTATCCTTGAAGTCCAATCAATGGACTGGAACAGTCTTAGATAACAATTTCTTTGATCGCCTTGGTTTTTTTGGAACAAAAGAATGGGTCAACCAACAAAGAGCAATTGAACCTCCATTGTGTGTACAAGGCTCTATGAAAGTCCTATTCTGCTTAGGTGATATCTGTGAAACTATCAGAGGTCAAACATACCCACTCCTTGGGTATCCTTGGTCAGTGTTAAGAACAGTTAGGAAGAGGGAATCCCCCCAAATTATGCCTATTCTACAATAACGTACATAGACTCCCTACAGCTTGGTTCTGAGCAATGAATGGACTGGTGGAGACCAAGCCTATGCCCAATAGGTAATGAATGGTGAGCCATCCCTACCTCCTCACCATACCACCTACCAACATCTTTCTGATGTTTTTTTTTCCCTTGGTTAATTGAATATTATGCCATCTCTCTATATTAATCTGTAGCCATTACTTTCTTTAAAAACATTTATTGCATTCCTAATTTACAATTATTCCAGGTTTTCTACAGTTAGAATCAAATCCCTACAAATTGGCAAGATATATTCAGTATTATTATCTTTATTTTATAGACCTAAGTTTCAGAGAGTTTATAATACTCCTCCCGAAAATAGAGCTGGAATTTGAATACAGGACTTTTTCTTAGATGTTGAGGCTTAATATGGAATTAAATAAATATTCTTGATCACCTAAAAATTTTTAAAAGTTGTGCTAAAAGCTATAAATAATTCAAAAATAAGATCCCTGCCCTCAAGGAAACAGAATCTGGAAGGGGGGAGGGAGAGAGAGAGAGAGACAGACAGACAGAGTCACTTGGAAATATGAACAGAATTAATTTGCTTTGTATTTACAGTAAATCACCATAAAAGTCTACACAATAAATTTTATTCTTTAATATGTATAATATATAAATACATTCATGTAATTTTTTTCAATAATATAGAAGTGTATAGAGAGTATAAAATGAAAGTCTCCTAAGTCTTTGAAACCTGTGTGCTCTTTATAAGAACACACTATCACATTCACCAAAGACCACACGATCAACAAATATTGTTTGAGCACATGCCTTGCAGATAGTTTGTGTTAAAAAAATTTGCGTTGCTGAGTCTAATGTATCTACCATCACAGTATTATACAGAATAATTTCACCACCCTAAAAAATTTCCTGTGCTTCACTTATTCAACCCTGTTCCATCCCCCTAAACCTCTATTAACTATTAGTCTATTTACCATCTTTCTAGTTTTGCCTTTTCTACAATGCCATAAGAATTGAATCACATGAACTGTAGCTCTATCAGGTTGGCTTCTTTCAGCTGGAAATACGTATTTAAGATTCATCATTGTCTTTGCATGGCTTGATAACTCATTCCTCTTTATTGCTGAGTAGTATTCTGTTCATCTATTGAAGGATATCTTGGTTGTTTCCAGTTTTTGATGATTATGAATAAAGCTGCTATAAAAATATGGCTGCAGACTGTTGTGTGGACATACGTTTTCAAATTGGTTGAGTAAGTACCTAGAATCATAAGAGCTGAATCCTAGGGTAAGACTATGTGAAGCTTGGTAAGAAACTGCCAACCAGTCTTTCAAAGTTGCTGTGGTATTTTCCATTCCATCTAGAAATGAATGAGAGTTCCTGTTGCTTTCCATTCTCCTCAGCAATTGGTGTTGTCAAGTTTTGTTTTTTAGTAAATTCTGATAGGTGTGTAGTAGTACCTCATTGGTTTGAATTTGCACTTCCCTGATGACATACTATGCTGAACATCTTTCCATATACTTATTTGCCATCTGTATTTCCCCTTGGTGAAACGTCTATTCAGAGCTTTTGCCCATTTGTTTATTTTCTTATTGCTGTTTTAAGAGCTCTTTGTATATCTTAGATACAAGACTTTTATCAGATATTTATTTTGCAAATACTTTCTCCTAGTCTGTGGGTTTGTCTTTTTAGTCTTGTGATAGTGCCTTTCACCGAGCAAAAGTTTTTCATTTAAATAAAGTTCAACTTACTCATTTTTCTTTCATGGATCAGGCATTTGCTGTTCTATCTAAAAATTTACCACCAAACTCAAGTTCCTCTTGATTTGCTCATATATTTTAGTTTAGAAGTTGCATGGTTTTGCATTTTTACACTTAGGCCTATGATCCATTTTTGAGTTAATGTCTACGAAAATATAAAGTCTGTGTCTGTGTTCATTTTATGGCATATGGAGATCCAATTGTTCTAGCACCATAATCATGCAATTTTAATATCAGCAGCATTAAAGGATCATGTAGGTCATAAGTCGTTATTCATGACGTAAAAAAACTAACGATTAAAATGCCTTCAATTTTGTAAAGTAATAGGAGTCATTTATGTGAATCATTTACAAAGCAAGAAACTAAGGCTCAGTAGCTATAGAACTTACCAAATAAGTTAGCAAATAAGCCCCTGCATGGTCCTCAAAGAACTGAAAACTAATGGTACATAGCACACAGTACCTATGAAGTACTGTACAAGAATGCTCAACTCTTTTGTTCCTGCTACCCCTTCATGGTCTCGTTCTTTTGGCTTTTGGAGTCTTCTGTCTTCAATAGTCCACTTAGAAATATGAATACCATGGAGAGATGTTTCATTTCTTTAGTTGTAGAATTTTCGGTTCCAGTAAGTCCCTTACATATAAACATTCAAGCTACGAACCTTTGAAGATGCAAACATATACTCACATGTCCAATCATGTAACTTAGTTCACGTTTCACATGTCTGGCATACATTGTCACATGTGTACATCCTCTACAAGTGCTTGTGTTTTTGTATACAGTAGTACAGTTTCTTTATTTCAAGCCCAGGATGTCCAGAAGCAAGTATAAAAAGCAACAGTGATGTAGCTAGCAGCCAATTGTGTTAGTTGGGTACCTAGGCTAACTTTGTTGGACTTACAAACAAATTGGACTTATGAACACACTCTTGGAGGAGAACTCGATTCGTATGTAGGGGACTTGCTGTATACCGAAAATTTTACTACTAAAATTTATAAATAACATATGTATAGTTATTGTAGACCTTAACTTTTCTCTCTAATTCTCACAGCAGCTCCCACAACCACTGTTTGGACATTTCTATTATTTATGGGTTTGCTTATTTGTGCAGCAGGCAGCTAACCTCCTGACAGCTCCAAATATCAGGAAGAAAATATCTTCATCATGCTGAGTCAGAGTTCATTTCCCTGTAACTCCACAGTCCCATTGTTTTGAAACAGAATAACATCCCTGGCCTCGACACAAGTACTGACTTAAACGAAAGAGATTGGAGTGCATTTACCAGTCTGAGCTGGGCAACTCTGTGCCGGGTGTTTCATTACCACAAGTCTTAATTCTCTCATTTAATATAAAGCTTTAAAATTATCTTCTTCTAAAAAAGCGGATATCTTTGCAAAGATTAGTTTTAATTCAACCAAAACAGAAAGCCAATAATGGGAAAGACCTAGGGAGTAAGAAAATGATAGGAAGAAAAAAAGGGGCCCTAAAATAGGAGGATTTTAAACAGCCAATTTTGCATATGTGTGAGTTCAGCCATAAAGAGTTATACACTACTATGACATGCTAAGTATCTTCCCTAGCCTTTATAGAGACGTCACTCTCAAAATTACTTTTCTTTGTAGTAAGTTTTACCTCTCAGAATCAGGAGAGAATTCTGTTCTTCATCTGCTCTAAAGATAATAAGAAACTGCCACAAAAACACAGATCCAAATAGCACTGTCTTTCCCGAGGGAATGTTTTACTCAGTTGTTAAACGTTCCCACCAGAAATCTTTTCGAAAGTCTTGAAACATATTTCATCTGCCCCCTCCCCGTTTTCCTACAGAAACAAAATTAATTGTTCCCTCAATAGCAGTTCCCTCACTTCTTTTAAAACTTTGTGAAGGAAATGTGGCCTTGTGCAAATTATTTTCATTCCTCTAACATCTATAATGAAAGAGTCTGTTTAATGTATTCATTGAAAGAATTATTTAAGCTCCAGTTCAGCCCTTCATTATTGCCAGGGATAAAAGAAACAAAAGGTGATTTGCACTTGAGAATTTGCAGCATGAAGTGTCTGTTAAACAAAACCAGCAGCGGCCATCATCTTGAGCAGGCACCAGGCAGGAAGGAGGACCCATCTCTAAAGCACGCACACGCCTACACTTGACCCGTGGGGTTCTGACAAAGGAGGACGCCGTATGATTCCATCAGACAGAGTGACAAAAACCCTGGCTTACAAAACACAAAGGCACACGGCAGCTCTGAGAGTTGCTGCTAAGCAACATTGCTCTGCTCCCTAGCTCTTACCCCCGACTGCCATAAAAAATAGAATGAAGTGGAAGTTACTGACTGTGGGAAAGGAAGATGCACTCAGGATGGAGAGAGGCTGCACACCCACTTTGTAAAATCCTTCAGTTCGAGCCAGTTGACCAGAGCTCATAAGGGATTGCCAAATGAAGGAGCAGGGAACTTGCTCCAGAGGCCGCATGGGGTTCCCCCAAGCACACCCCTTATGAGGAACAAGCCCGTGGAGAGCCTTAAAGTCATGAAATGTACCCTGTGGCCTGGACTACACTTTCCTAGATGGCAGCAGAGAGTAGCCAGTGATTAAGCTCCCTGCAAGCTTGTTTAGCTCCAGTCAGCTCCACTTTGCCCAGGACCGACGCTGCCCAGTTAGTTGGAGTGAAGCTGCCACTTACAGATCCCTCGTCATCCTCATCACAACTGATATTTGTTGAGTCCCTACTGGATTTCAAAACCCAGACTAGGGTCATGTACTTTCGCTCATGTCATCCTCAAAGCTATTCCCGAAGTAAGCACTATTCATCCCATGTTATTGACCAGAAAACTGATGCTCAGAAAATGAGGGTAAAAACTGGCTGGGCCAGGATTTGAACTCGTGCTTATCTCATTCTAAAGGTTGGGAGTTTTTAACACTCTTATGCTCAATAGCACATACATATGTCCTGGGTCACTTACGAAGGTGCCATTGTGATGTGACTCTATTGTAGTTTCTTGCCATTGTCCTTGTTCGAGAGGTAGGATGATATGGTAAGTGCACAGATTCTAGGACTTCCTTGTTTCAATTCTGCTTCTCTCTTGCTGTGGAACTTTGGCAAGTTACGGAACTTCTCTGTGCCTCAGTTTCCTCAGCTGTACCTACTTCATACGTTGTTATGAGGCTGGAATGGATTGTTGAATGTGAAGCTTTTAGAGGGCCATTTGGCCTGTGGAAGGCACTCATTGAGTGTTTACTGTTAGTTTACCTTATGGGAGTCTGATGAAGAAGGGACATGCCATAACAAAACATAGAAAATCACTTCTGATGCTCATGGTTGAGGGAGAAGCATAAAATGCTACAAATAAGCACAGATTTTATAGAGAAAGTGGGGATACGCCAGCATAAGTTCTTAGACCTGTCATATCATTGCTTTTAAGGGCTGATGGTTCTGAGCTGTGCTTGTGGACAGAGCCAATCAATTTGGAGTTAGTCAATCATCTTGCCAATTTTTTATGTTGTTGTTAAAACATCTGTTAGTCAAGAATTATTATACAAGAGGTGGGGAAGAGTGACTGGGTACAAGAGGTTAAGTAACTTGCTCAGAGGTTAAATCAATAGTTAGACTAAACACAACCCGTAATTCTCAATTCTCAATCTGTTCTTCTTCCCTTTGAGTCACTCTGCTTTTGACTATGTTCCTGGCTATGCTTGAGAATAGTCATTCACTCTTCAAATCACAGGGAAAGAAATAAAACATCCACATGAGAATGTATCTGCCATTTCAGAGAGTCGAGATGAACCAAAAGCAACCCTCACCATTTTGTTATTTAATTTTTTTAATAGTAACCAAGATAAATACTCATGTGGTCTCACAAACATTACCAGTTTGGCTTTCTAATGTAATACTTGCTTTCTCCCCCTTCCCAAATGACAATTATGATTAAGAATTCTTGCAGGATCATGCTTGAGAATCCAACCTGCTTCTGAGGGCTATGTAAAAACCATAGCCGGGCTTGGTGGCTCAGCCTGTAATCCCGCGCTTTGGGAGGCTGAGGTGAGTGGATTGCCTGAGCCCGCGGGTTCGAGACCCGCCTGGGCAACTTGGCAAGACCTCATCTCTACAATAAATTAAAAAATTAGCCGGGCATGGTAGCGCACGCCTGTAGTTCCAGCTAATTGGAAGGCTGAGGATGAACAATCGCCGGAGCCCAGCAGGTCGAGGTTGTGGTGGCCGGGAGTGTGCCACTGCACTCCAGTCTGGGCGGCAGAGTGAGACTCCAACTCAAAACCAAAACAAAACAAAACAAAACAAAAAAACCATAGCAAGGAAAGATAACTAGGATTGCACCATTTGTGAGCATTCCAGTATCTCTATGCCTCCTCTAGCTGGTTCGTTGAATGTTAGTGAGAGGTCTCTCATTTCTCTAGCTATGTGTCTAGTGTTTGTTTCAACTGCTTTAACCTGAGCCCAAGGTCCATGCCTCTGTATCCTCGAAAGGATGGACTAGTGTCCTTGGGACAGCACAGCATGTTGCTAGAGTCTAAAGCTGTTTTCCTAGGGTTCCCTAGAGTTTCCCTAGGTTCCCTGGACTTTAAAGGCTGTTGCCTCAGGAGACCATGTTCCCCTGTCTCCTATGAGGAACCCAAACCTTCTTCATCTACTCTTCACATCTCCTCCCCTTCTCACTGAGCTCAGCGTTATTGTGGCTGGGTGGACGGTTTCAGGAAGTGAAATGTGCCCACTTGTGAGCTCTGGGAAGGCCGGAATTTGTTCTGACAGGTTCATGCTGCCAGCACTCAGTCCAGGGTCTGGCACAAGTCACTCAATCAAAATGTGTGAATTTCTAAGTAAAATATCATTCTGATGTCAGGGTGTTGACTCACATGATAGATTTAAATAAATAAGAAACCATTCTGGAATTTACTCTTTTTTTTTTCAGCACTCACTATACACTATGTGAACACAAAAATGAATAGATGCATGAAAGGGAACATGGAACTCTGCCTCTCTTTGATTGTGCTCCAAGTAGCCTAATTTTGGGCAGCTCTATTAGAGCCAGTTAACTATTCTGGGACCTTTTTTCATTACTGCTTTTTGTGATAATTTTTTGATGGTGTGCAGGAGTTCACATACCGGGCCAGAGACGGCTATCCTTTGAAAGGCCTGCTTGCTAGGGTTGGTCCTTGGATGGCATCTGGGAACTTGGATTTCAGGCATGTTCCCACCATTCCCAGAACTGATCGTGAGTGGCTCACTGCCCTAACTGTTTTCACAAACAGTGTGATTTATGTGGAACACCTGCTTTCCTTCTGGGAGTCTGGAATTTTGGTTTGTGCTAGGCAGAGGGTGTCTACATGACTAGCCCCAATAGAAATCTTTTTGGCAGTGAGTCTCTAATTGACTTCCCCAGTAAACAACTTTTCACACATGCTTTCACAACTTGTTGCTGGAGGAATTCAGCTCATTCTGTGTTGACTCCATTGGAAGAAAGAACTCTTGGAAGCTTGCTCATGGTTTCTCTGGACTTTGCCCCATATACCTTTTCCATTTGATGATTTTAGTTTGTATCATAGCCAGGGGTATGAGTGAGTCCCAGCAAATAATTGAACCTGAGGGTGGTGGTCTTAGGGGACCATCAAAAAAGAGACAAAGAAAAAGAGGTTTGTCTAAAACCATAGAAACTTTTTCCAATTCAGTTGAGCTTCTCTTAGGCCCTCGGCTCATTTTACATTGTATTTTGGTTATCTTTTTGTCCAAGCCTAACTTTCCTAGAGCATCATTAATTCCTTAAGAGTAGGCTAGGGCTTGATTAGCTTTGCATCACTCAGTGCAATGCCTTACACATAGAATACACCTAGCAAATAGTTGGTACATGAGTAATGAATGAATGCTATTTAGATACTTATCAAAGTTACAAGGCCTGGCACAAAATAGTGTATATTTTTACTTGACTTATTTTAATGTGAGATCATCAGCATTTCCTAAACTTCCAAAACATTCATGAGTCTCTGGAGACAGAGGAAGATATCAAGCTTAGGTGATTGACTGAAGATCACAAAAAGCAAATAAGGAGGAATCACATTTTAATTTAGGAGAACTGCAAGATATATTTTTGAAAATTTCTAACGTAGGATTCAGAAGTCAAACTCCAGTAGCCCCACATCAGTGAGAAAAAATTGTGATTTCATGTCTATATCTTGTCTTGACTTGTGAAGTTTAAAAGACTAAAGTATAACCCACACAGCAATCACATGGGATAGCTAAATTTGTTATTTTATACAAAAATTTTGTAGCATGGTATGTATTCAGTATCAATTAATTCATAATTTCCTGACTGCCTAAAAATTAGATATGACTTTTTCCTTGGGAGGATTCTCATCTACAGGGATTAAAACTTCAGATTTTCAAGGGGCTCATCAGAATAGGATGGCTAGCAAAAGGCAGAATGCAAAATTAAAAAGCTGGCTTCCCCTTTCTTTCACTCTGTCCTCTATCACCCACTTGGAAAGCTTTCATCCATCACAAATGAAGATACTCTTGATGCTGTTAAGTCCTCTAACAAGTGACGTCAACAGTTCTACTTTGAAGCGTGGGAACCCTAGTAGAATAAGGTGTATCTGCCTATGATGCTTGTAACTTCTACTGCCCTGGGAGGCAGAACAAAATATCTAACACTGACTTAGGGAACAAGTTTTGCCTCATGAATGCAGAACACAGAAAGTAGATTGACAAGAGATTTCCCTTTCAAAGTTGTGTTTAGAATCACAGTTCCATAAAACCCATAAATGATTTACTGTATCATCGAGTCAGCCAGTTACAATGCCATAAAATGTTACAGGCAGAAATCTCAGAGAACATCTCATCCTACCTTTTATCTTCTAGGTGAGAGAAATGAAACTTAAACAGGTGAGGTGGCTTCCTGCAAGATTTCATAGTTCCATAGTGGCAGATATTACAGTAGGACCAATGACTCCACATTCTCAATCTTCTTCATACATGTACATATTCAGACACACACACACATTCCACTACACACACACCACACTCACGAGGACATGTAGGAGGCTCATGGCCATGGTGCAGAATGTTAGATCTTGGCCTTGACATTTCAGCTACGTGAGACAAGATCTTCTGGAAGCTAAATAATCTCACTGGAATGCTGGCACTCCAGCAGGAGTTAATGAGGATGCTGCAGAAAACACAACCCCATCCTTCTTTTTTCCCTTTTGTGCTCTGGGATTCCTAGAATTCACTTGTTGTGTCTCTGCAATGTTGTTCCTCTGCATTTAAGTAAGGGTAGAGTAGTCATAGTATGAAAACACGTGTTTTTAAAGTCAGTATTCCACAGGTAAAACATCACAGCAGAAGCTATGATTAGCATTAGAGGCCAGCCCATGACAGCATACCAGTTGCTGTGTATACCACAGAGGTGGAGGTTGCTAATTGCCTTAAAAATGGCAAACACCTCATTTTGCGTACACAAATAACACAAACCTACAGCCTCCTCAAATTTGTTACTCCCTGAACATAGCATACTCTGTCTTAAGATCGTTAGCTGCTGGCTACGTGAGCAAAGAGGAAATAGGTAGACATCTATCTAGAACAGATGGCTAAGAATGCCATCTACCAAGTCTATAAGAATTACAATAACATAACTTTTTTCAATCTACAGAGCCATTTGAACACAGATTACATCATTTAATGTAATAGTTTTCACCATACTCCCATGAGATGTTTCATCAGCTCACCTTACAAAGGAGGAAAGGGAAGCTCAGAAGATCTGTGTTATCTGCCAAAGAACATGCAGTCAGCAAGTAGCATGGCAGGAGCCCAGACCCAATTCCATAGCATTTCAAAACCCAGAGCCCAAGGTTTTGCATCTCAGAACTTCTTGCTAGTTGATCCAACTGTCCCTACCTCAAGAGATCCTTCACCTAACAAGAGGAATGACTCAATATCTAGGTTCACTGGCGTGAGTATCAGGTAGAAGATGTCTCTCTTTTGAAAGTTTCTTTTGTCACATTCGTGACAAAAAGTTATTACTCTCCACCAACGACATTCTTATAGAACAAAGTGGTTTAAAATGAAACTTCTGGTTACAAAAAGGGCTTTTAATTATGAAATAGATAGTGAAACAAAATACAGAACTCTGCAACTGCACACATTCCATCATTTCAGGTGGGAATTCTTTATAATTATTTTTTCTTCCACAGGATTTTCTTTTATACATTGTTTTAGTTTTCTCCAAAGTCTTTATATAAATCCCCATGGAAAAATTCATCTATGGCAGAGCGATAAAATGTTTTCTTAAAAATTCCATCACCCACTTTATTATTGGACAGCAACTACACAAAGACTGACACGTTAAAAGATTTAAGTCTAACCACTGGGACTAACGGAGCTTGGACTTTCAATATTAATCTACCAGAATAATTTTTTAAAAATTTGTAAGATCCCCATGTGTTTCCAAAGATAAAGATCGAAGGTTCAAGGCCTCCACCAGTCCCAATTTAGCCTGAATAAAAGTATAAAGAAACGTATTTATTTCAATAAATATCATCATTCTTTAAAAAATAAAGTCATTTGTGTTTTCATTTGTTTTCAAACGTTTACTTTCTACTTAAAAGGCAAGAAAATCTGCCAATAAAACTGAAAGAAAATCTAGGATTAGACTAAGTATCTCCAGCAACAGCTTTTCCCCCAGAAATCTGGGCTACCATTAGTGCATGGACTTGTCTAGAAATTCCAGTCGCGTGACTCTTCTCACTTTTCTTGCCACTTTGTGCCCCCATCCAATCTGTCATCATTCTCTACTGATGTTCTTTAATGTGCCTTGCTTCTTCTCCTTCCCTCTACCCTCAGTTCCCCTGCCTTAGAGTTCAGGCCTCGTCCTGCTTCACCTTAACGATGGCTTAGCCTCCAGACTGGTGTCCCTGATTCCAACCTCGCCTCCTGAAAGGCATTCCCTTACTTTTTTCTTTTCTTTTTTTTTTTTTTTTGAGTTGGAGTCTCACTCTTGTTGCCCAGGCTGGAGTGCAGTGGCACGCTCACAGCCACCACAGCCTCGACCTGCTGGGCTTAGGCAATCCTTCCACCTCAGTCTTGCAAGTAGCAGGAACTACAGAGGCACGCCACCACGCCCGGCTTATTTTTTTATTTATTGTAGAGACGAGGTCTCACCCAGTTGCCCTGGCTGGTCTCGAACCCCAGGAGTCAGGCAATTCTCTCGCCTCGGCCTCCCAAAGTGCTGGGATTATAGATTGAGCCACTGTGCCCCCCCATCCCCTTACTTTAATTGTGGTGATCTTTTTCAAAGGCAGCCCTTATCCTGTACTGCCTTTTTAAAATATATCAAAGGTTGCTGGTTACCTCCAACAAGTGCTCACTCCTTGCCAGAGTACATAAGAACAACCCCACTGCAACCACGGCTGTGGCCCAAAGATCTATCCACTTTCTGGCTTCACGCAGCCTTCTCTGCTTGGAATGCCATTTCTTCTCTTGCATTTGTAGAGACAATTCAAAGTTACATGTAAATGCTATTCTCTCCTCAAAGGCCTTGCTGACTTCCACACACAATGGCGTTTCTCCTCTCTCTTGTGCCTTAATGATGTGATTCTCTTGCCTGCCATCACTAAAGCACACTACCGGCGCATTCTGTACCTATTTCCACATCTTTCTCTCTTAGCATCCTGTAATGTCAGAGGCTGTTTTTCATATTCCTTATACCTACATGCCATGACCATAGTGTTTTTAGAGGATACAGCTTCCTTTCGCCTAAATGCACCTTGCCTACATTTACTGCCTAATCCAGTAGTTTCCAAAAGTTATGTTGACTGTCTACATCAAAATCATCTGGGAGCAATTATGAAAATTATTCCCAAGGCACACCTCTGACGTCCTTAATCAGACTCTGTAAGGGTATTCCTTGAAAATCTTTGTTTTTAAATAAGCTTCCCAAGTGATTCTGATGTGCAGCCAAGTTTGGGAACCACTATGCAACTTACTTAACTTCTCAAGTCTGGTAAATGCTCTTACTACCTTTTCCCACATCAGGATAAAATGCCTGAGAGGGAGGCCGTGTGGGGCATGGGTCACAGAGTAAGTTTGAATCTTGGCTCTGTACATCTGAGTTACGTGATCCTGGGCAAATAAATGAATGAATCTGTGCCTTGGATTCCTCATTTTAAGTGAAAGAAAAGCTATATCTCTCAGGGGGCTGTTTGTGAGGATCGAGTGGGAGCACGCCATATAAAGCCCTTAGTACAGTGCTTGTTGCATAGAGGGCAGTGCTTTAATGTGAGCTGTGATGGCAAAACTGGCCACTCCCTAGGAAGATACCAACACACTTCACATCCCCAGAGCAATTACCAGAGACATCTTTGGTGGTGTGTATGTGTAAAATATGATCTATATGTGCTATATATATAGACATATTAAATATGTGTGCACATATATATACATTGATATACATGCACACTCTCTCTATATACTCATATTTTAAAAAGCCTGACTGTGCAATAGCTCACACCTGTAATCCCAGTATTTTGGGAGGCTAAGGTGAGAAGATTGCCTGAGCCCAGGTGTTTGAGACCAGTTTGGGCAACTTGACGAGACCTTGTCTCTACAATAAATCAGAAAAGGTAGCCGAGTATGGTGGCACATGCTTGTGGTTTCAGGTACTTGCTTGAGCCCAGCAGGTGGAGGCTGCAGTAGCTGTGAGCATGCCATTGCACTCCAGCCTGAGCAATAGAGTAAGACTCAGATTCAAAAAGAAAAAAGAAAAAAAAGGCCATGTATTCTTGATTCATTAAGCAACTGAATGTGTAACTGTCTACCTTGTGGCTAATGAAAGATGGCCTTCTTCTCTTCAGCAACAGAATTCATAGTAACTATATATTTTGTAGGCATTTCACATTTTTAGTTTCTGGACTTACAGTCCAGAGATAAGTTCCAGATATTAGTTCTGGATTTATATTGCTTGCCTAACGGTTTACTAATCTTATTACATGCTGCTTTTGCGTTTAAGTTTATCCTTAACAACTTGATCAGGATGTATAATATAGGTGGAGCACTCAGTTGTAACAGTTCAATTGTGACTTATTTCCTTACTGCTCTGTTTTATGTTTCCACTTAACTAGAGCAGATTCCACGTATGGAGTTTTACGTGCAGGCCAGCTTTAAGTCAGATGTTTATAATCAGCAATATTGAAATATCTCAATTAACCAGACAATAAACAGGGGTAGAATGTACCCCAGGTGAAAACCAGGTGTTACCAACGCCAAGAAAAGGAAAGGCAGCAGCAGCACTGCCTCCCCTGTCTGGTCATGGCGTTTCTCTAAGAGAAGGGATCAGTGTAATGACCTAGATGAAATATTAGTGTGATTTTGTATTGACGCTGCCTCCCTTACAGTAACTGAAGTCGTGCCTGTGGTATAGTTAGCCTTCCTGGCTGTCCTTAGCGAGTCTTCAGATATTGGCCGGAGTCCTTGTCACTGCTAAAGGAAAGTATCTCCACAACAAACCCTGCCATTCTGTTTCCTATTTTAAAGATCAAAGGATCATTTCAGATGCTTGGGTTTCACTTTTCTGGTGAATTCATTTCCCTGCATTCTATAATGACTTTAGTAAATCCAAAGCTGTTTACTTTAGGGAAAGAACCACCACACCCACTGGCAAATTTTGAGTACATTACATAGAACAGTACTTCTTCAGTGTCAAATGTGTGCTTAAGTTAAACGTCTAGTACGATGGGAAGAATTTGTAAATGTCAAACTTCAGGATGATTACCACTTAACTCATCTCAACAAATTATATAACTGCTCTTTTACAGGATCCTTAGAGACATTATACTCTCAGGGCCTCTTTCTTGCAGCAAAGTCAGTCTCTGTTCCCATCCCACCATTTGTCAATAACTAGAATTGACTCTGAAGCCAAAATTAGATAATGGCTATGCTCCCAAGATGTCAGCTTCATGATTTTAACAATCAAGTGGTTCCCATGCCAGACACCGAAAACAAATTTGCCTCTTCATAAGTTCAAATAAGTAGCAAAATCTCGGACATCCCTATCAGCTCTTGCATTCAGAGTATCCAGAAGTCTTTACACTAAAACCTTTGAGATCATGGTCCCATTTCTTTTCAATATGAATATATACTTCCATATGTGGAGTTCTTATTCAATGACTAGAACCACACTGTGTCAAATTAGACTTGCACAGATATGGCATAATGAGAGTTTATTTCAAGTAATGGCTTGCAAATGTCACTTAAAGAATTACATGTTCCATTTCCATTCCTTGCTATTCAACAGGACAATATTGTTACTGTTATTCTATCCTCTCCCAATACTTTTCAACATGCCACTCTTCCCACTTTTCACTGATGAATAAGAAGTCATGTGTTTGCTGAATCATGACCAAAGAGCTATAATATTGCTTTATGCCTAAGGTTATGTATTTTTGTTTTTGTTTTGTGTGATTTTCTTTGTTTGTTTGAGACAGGGCCTCACTCTGTAGCCCAGGCTAGAGTGCTGTGGCACAATCCTAGCTCATGGCAGCTTCAACTTCCTGGACTCAAGTGATCCTCCTGTCTCGGCCTTCTGAGTAGCTGGGACTACAGACATGTGTCACCACACCTGGCTAATTTTTTCTTTTTTTTTAAAAAGAAAAAAGATGAGGTTTTTCTATGCCACCCAGGGATTACAGGCATGAGCCATAGCACCTGACCTGTGTTTTCAATTCTAGTTACCCACGACAGTTAACTAACTAGTTAATTTTCTCCATTTGTTTGTATTTTAGTATTAAAGGTAGTTCTTACCCTACTCCCATAATAATCTCCACAAATATTTTTAAAAATTTCTTTCCAATTCTGATCCACCAGGGCTGAGCACTCTGTGTTCAGAGCTTGGGTTCCGAAGCCACAGTGACCTGGGTTTGGATGTAGGTTCCACCAGGTACTGCTGTGTGACATGGAACAGGTTCCCTTTCTTCCAATTCCCATCCTAGGCCAACAGAATCAAAAGCTCAAGGGGCAAAACCTGAACATCAATACATTTTAATAGAACGCGGGTGACTTCAATGTGCAGCCAAGATTGAAAAGCATTAGTTTAATACTTAGCTGTCAGATTTGTAAAGTGGAGATGAATATAAGATTCAGTAAAATGCTTAATGAAAAGGGTAACTTAGACCCTGGCCCCCACGGCTCCATCAGGCTGCTAGTTATTTTTGTTAAGGCAGGAGATAGAGAGGGAGCATTGACAATAGCTGGGAGAGGCAATTTGGAGCTAGCACTAAACTGGTTAAGGTGGCCTCTCATCTCTGACATCATTACCCACTGAGTCAGCTGAGGCGACAGCCTGACGTCGGCCCTGGGAGGGAATCCAAGCTCCAGCTCTGTAGTCCTGGTAGAGAGTCTGAAGCCCAGTTCATAATCCTAGAAGAGAGTCTGAACCCTAGTTCCCCAATCCTGGGCAAATTTCTAAACCTATCTGAATTTCATAGGAAAATAAAAATAAAACAAACTGTTATTATCACCAAAAAAAAAAAAAAGGTAATAAATAAGTGGGAGCTTAAGGGGAATACTATTTGACATAGTAAAGAATCAGAAAAAAAAAGTGGTGGGAAAATTGGACTGGATATTGGGTCAAATGGAACTGTGAAGCTTCTGGTGCCAGTTCCTGAGCATAAAGTGAAAGGAAACAAGAGCATTACTGGTGAAAGAAAAAGTTCAAGGCCATATATTGTGATAGATTGGAAGTTCAAGAAGCCAGAGGCCAAGAAGCCAGCAAAGAGAGCAGTGATATAATATGGAAATAGGAGAATGAAGTCCTAGTGAATACCTGGTTTAACACATCCGGACTATGGTTACCCACGTAACCTGTCAGGTAAAGGGTTGTGGTAAACCATCTTGATGAGCCCACTCAGTTCCGACATTCTGATACTTTTAACACATTGGTTAAGAGTAGTCAGGAAGGCATTGTTTAATGGGTAGAGTTTCAGTTTGGGATGATAGAAACATTCTGGAAATGGGTAGGAGTAATGGTTGTACATAATGTGAATGTACTTAAAGCCACTGAATCGCACACTTAAAAAAAGGTTAAAATGATAAATTTAGTGTTGCATATATTTTCACACACACAAAGAGCAGACAGGAAGAAATCCACACACAAAGCATTTCAAAACTAAAATATGGCATACCAGGTGGCTGATAGGATGTCGGTGATGAAGGAAGAGGATTGATCAAAGTAAACCATGCGGGTTCTGGCCTGGGTGCCTGAAGATGGCACTTTGGAAAAGAAGTGAAGCAGGGCATCATTTTTGATGCAGAAGAGGATAATTGCCATGATCAACGTTTTGTATTTCAGGGATAGTAGGACATATAAGGAAAGGCATCGGTCCTCAGAAGAGGAAAATACAGATCTGAGCTTGGGTGACAGTAAGAATGATTCTACAAATTCAGGAATTATCGCTAAGGTTACAATGTGGAATTCTACAGTTGAGGTACTTCCCTTTTTTTCCTGAAGAACATACTTATGATAATCTGGTCTCACCTGTTCTTGTTATAGATTAAAAGAAAAAAAAAAGCCTTAGGGAAGCAAGGTGGACCATACAAAGCCACTCAGAGAGTAAACTAGTCTGCTTAAAACCCAATTCTTGGCCTTTCTACCTCATATTTTTTATTCGAGAGTCATCATCTAGATTTGCTAAGTACATAAACTCCCTGGGAAAGATTATAGAGAGAAATGATGAGCGAGGTTGCTCCATGGAATGGTTACAATCAAGAGAGTTCAGTGAGGGCTAAGAAAAGATGAGAATCCCTTGTGGATTTATGGGTGACTGGCAGATAAAATGTCAAGAAGACAGTAATCTTGGAATCTCAGAGTGAAGTCTTGGAAAAGAATCTCTGCCTCATTTCTACCAGTCCTCTGAGTCACTTGATGCCCTCATTACACAAGACTGACCTTCACGAAGAAAACTTCCCAAACAACGGCTATATCTCTACCTCAGGACCCCTCAGCACTCATACAACCTTGACCTCAATAACTCTGTGGGCCTGTTATTGAATATGTCAGATTTATTTAAAACAATATTATTCAAAGACAAATTTCCCATAGAAATATTGGTATATTGGGGGGTTTTTGTTCCCAGAGAATCCCCAAATGGCCTGCTCTACCATAAAATGTGGAGGAAAAAGTTAAAATAACTTATCAAAACTTTCTTAAATAACTTAGTCAAAATAAATAAGACCCAAAGATAGCCAGCAACACCAAGACTTAGGCTTTAGGTAGGGTGATGTTGTAGAAAGAACACAGAATTTGGAGCCAAATGGGGCCCTTCTCAAAGACAGCAGGGATTATAATATGATTGGTTACACCTTGGGGACATTGGTTTCTCTGGCTTCTTAACATGCTCTTGAGGCTTCCAGCCCACCCAGGTTTTAGTTTCCAATAGAATCAAGTAAAACCACTAGCCAGGACTGGCAACTATTTTTCAAGAAAGTCCAGAAAAGTTAATGATAGATACTTAAGCTGCCAAACCATTGGTGGACTACCCTGATTTTGTCCTGTGTCTGCTCATGTTCTAGGGTTGTGGTAGAGAAATTAATTGTTCATTGTATCCTAAGGGAGTTGGAGGAGACAACTGTCTGTTGGAAAAAAAAAATATTCCTCCTGTGCCTGGTGGGGATACTGGGCTTTATATCTTATTCAGTAGTTTGTGCTTCTAAAATGCCCTAAAAACTTGAATAATGTATTTTCCTGGCCATCTAAAATACTTAGTCAGTGTCTTTAAAAAGAACTTGCTAAACTTCTCTCTGTAAAGATAAATCATGAAATAGAGGAAGCCGTGCAATCAGACCTATGAATTATGAATGCTCCATTCTACCCAGAAGTGCATGATGGAAGTGCATATATAACCAGTCAAGTTTTCGTAAGAAATGTCAGCAGGACAACTGGTTAAAAGAATTAAGAAAATAAAAGGTGCAAAACACGAGAATGCAATAGCGGGACTTATTAAATATTAACTTATATTTGTTCCCCTGAAATACTTCTTTCCTCCATTTCAAGAAGATGGCTTGATTTTTAACAGCCTCTTGCAGGCCAGAAGGCAAGAGGTGCTTGATGGCTATGGTGCTTCTTATCTTCTCAGAAGAGGCAACACGTGCCTGGGAAGGCAGAGAGAGTCCTGTGGATCACACAGAGAGGCCTCTGAGAATACTGTGATGGCAAGAAGTTAGCAGGAGGCCCAAGGCTCCAGAGCGCGTGGGCTCCACATTCCCCTCTCTCTCTGAGCCAGGGCCCTGTAGGAGAAAGGGAGCACCTGCACCTTGAACTCAGAGACGCGCTGCCTCACCAAGACTCCCAGTACATGAGACTGACGTGGGCTGGTGGTAGGGAGCTCAGCATGACACATATCAAAGGAAGCACCTCCCTGGGTCAGGTTTCCCCTCCTCTCCCTGTTTCCCTGGGGATCAAGAGACAATTTCCTGACCTCAGGCTACTTCCTATTGGATGTGCAGCCAACGCCAGATAAAATCCCATAGTCTGGTCATTTTACGGTTCTGACTCTCAAAAGAATTACGGAATCACAGGCTGAAAAGGATCTCGGTCATTATCCATTCTGTCTTCTAATACGGAGCACAGAAGTCCATTCACATTTTGATATCTTATTGCAAATATAATGAACCGAATAAAAATGTCAAACTTTGCAAAAAACAGCTTTTCTGTTCTCATGTCTTATTGCTTTTGAACGCACATCACATCTGTGAATTGATAAAACTAAAATCCACAGAAAAGGGATGAAATGGAAAAAAGAATGAAGAAAGAACTGAGGTGAAGTGAGCAGGTCTCCACAGGGGACTTGAGTTCTTTCAGGAAAGCTGTGTCCAGTCCCAGTTCCATGCCAACAAACCATGCCACCTGGGAAGAGTCATTGTTTCCCTCTGGACCGCAGTGTTCCGTCTTTCAGATGAGTATGGAGCAAAAATGCTTGCCAATTCTTTTCCAGCTCTAACAGTTTATAATTCTGAATCTCACTCGTGTGATAATACGGACTCCCAGGAAGCATATTTACATTCACAAAAGGCTTTAGGACTTCACAGGTTAACACCAGAAAGAATTGTGTTCAGAGGGAAAGACATATTTAGCAGGTGGGCCTTTTGTCTCCTTTAATCATAATATTATGCTAGGCTGACCAGAGTTTATCCTTTGTTAGACATAGATATAAAACAGATTATGCCACTGGTGAAATAACATGCTATTAAAGTGAGAAATTTCTGGAAATTATCTGGAAAAAAACAGGAGGGAGATACATTTATAATTTTAAAGTGTTACAGTCTATTTTAGGGAAGGCTTTATAGATTGCTTTGATGTTTCTAGAATAATGTGTGCAAAATATAACTTCTTTTTCAAAAGATGTTATTTTGTACCACGGCATTCTTTTAATAAGAACCTTCTCTGGCTATCTCCCTTCTGCTATTGTTTGTGAGGGTATGTATGTTCTCTAGCCTAAATATGTTTTCTTGTTTGTTGCAACAGTGCATGGAAAGGAGAATGGGAATTGGAAAGGAAGTAGAGAGTGAGAGAAAGGGTCTTCATTTCTTTTTTCACAGTCGAATCACTGTATTTCTGGAATCCTAGCATTAGAGGTGGGGACTCATGTATTATGAATTACACAATGTCAGGCTATTTCTACCAACGAGGATGACATCCAGAAATACGATCATTGGTGCTGTTAATAACCGCAAATCTCATTACCCTGGTAGTCCATTAATAGCTTATGAGGTGTTAAATTAAGTTTAGCCTAAAGCTGTCTCCTTATATATTTTAAGTTCGACCTAGAAGTTTCTCCTTAGCCTTTCACATAGTGGACTATAACCTAGCTGGATGTGTAAACAGACTGTAATCCACTCTTGTGCCAATCACCAAGTTTTGGCCAAAGGCGGCCAACTGTCCAAACCAGATTCACAAAAGGCAAACTCTGGGTTATAACAAATCCAGCTATTTCTGTACCTCACTTCCATTTTCTGTCTATCATTTTCCTTCTTTCTGTCCATAAATCTTCTTCCACCACCAATGGCCGCACTGGAGTCTCTCTGAGGCTTCTCTGGTTCAGGAGGCTGTCTGATTTGTGAATTGTCCTTTGCTCAATTAAACTCTGTCCAATTTAATCTAAGGTTTTTCTTTTATCATAGGAAATAAAACACAATTTTCTGATTTTCTATTACCATATCTCACTAAAACCACAGTCTAATAGAATTCTCATAAAATTTCATCTGCATTTGAGACTTTGTAGACCCAGATGCCTTTCTATCTAACTGAAACTCTCTAATGACACAGTATAACGCAAACCATTTGACAATTGTATGCAACTCGTCCTCTGATAGACCAAAAACTGACATAAAACTCAGTAACCAACAAGCAATCTGTCACCTCTAAGTGAAAAAAACACCTAAAATAATCAACAACATAAGCCCAAATCTATTTGTAAGTGCTCCTTCTAAACAAAGGTTAAGATCCATTCTTAATATGCTGCATGCCACACTACTGGCACAGAAACATGAGAGAAACGAATGCAAGGTTTCTATGAGGGAGAAACAAAATGAGAAGGATGGTGTGCAGGTTGTCTTTGCTTTAAACTGAACTTCCGAGACGTGGCAAGTTTCCTGGTGACCATTTTCTACTGTCTGTACACTGCCAAACCAGCATGCACCTCTCCTTTTTCCCCACCCAGTCCCGAGGTCACTAACCATCTCAGCGCTGACAGGGAAGACTCCTTAAAACAAGGATGACAAGATGTGAAAACTTTCCACATGCAGCCTGCCAAATGTCTAAACTGGATATATCATTTTTCAAGCCCACCAAGTTAGAGGAACATTTTGGCACTGGCAAAAATGTTTGTATTCTCCCTCTATTAAATCATGTGTGTGTGTGTGTGTGTGTGTGTGTGTGTGTGTGTGTGTGTGTGTGTCTGTGTGTGTCTCTGTGTTTGTGTGTGTATGCATGAATGTATGCGTGGTGTGTACGTGCCTGTGCATGTACCCCCCCATACACATTCATCTGTTAAAAATTCCCTTTAATTTTTGTCTCCAATCCACTGCCACCCCATTCACTTACACCCACACCCACACCCATTGTCCATGACTGTTACATCAGAAAATGCTGTGTCAAGGATACAGTACAGTGCACTCCATCTGGTACACTAGCTAGTGAATCACCAAGTTATTTCTCTGTGCCATAAAGGCTTGATCACCCATTTTCTTCCCAGTGGCAACAGAGTCTTCCCTTCAAGTCAAAATGGCTTAGTTACTTCCACATGCTTTTGCACTAGCTCATACTGCCTGGCACAAAAGCCTCACAGCTGTGCCATGCGTCACACACAATTAACAATGAGTCCCCCGTTACACGCTGAAATGCCCTCCTTACAACTCCTACATGCCTCCCTGATGGCTGCACTGCCTCCTGACAGACACACAGCTTGGAAGATCTCCCTTGTCACTTTTCCTTCCCCACCCAGGCTGGCAGAAGGCACCCTGGTTGTGATGATGCATGCCGTTGATGATAAACTTAACTATGTTGTGTAGGAAACTCCCTCTATCTTCTCACACTGCAACTATGTGTTGCAGTCTGGGTTTTCAACACAGTGATTTTGCACCCAGAGGCGTACGCATAGACACGTTTTTCAAAGATCGAGAGATAACTAATTAAAACCTCTGGAGAGCTGTTTGGATAACTGCTCAATATCATATTCACCCACATCATGAGTTTACCTACTCTTCTCCCATTGCTATGTTATTGTGCCAAACTACCATTCCTTTAAGATGTCTAAAGTTTTATCATAACAGTTTGAAATTGAATAGTTGCTGTCTTCACAGATTCCAAATGACATCAGCTGATTTTATTCCCCAAGCGGCTATTGCATGTCTACTCCAAGTGATGGGTATTCTGCTGTATGTGATGATGCAACAATTAGTAGGGAGACAGACGAGACACAGATGGCTACAATGCAGTGTGATAAGGACAATGTTAAGGGGGTTCTAGAAGCATATAGAAAAGTATTGAGCCCTCACTGCAAGGCTCAGGGAGGACTTTCAGGAGGAACGTAATGCTGGAACTTAATCTTTAAAGGAACTGGTTATTTATAGGGAGGAGCAGTAGGAACAGTGATAAGAGGGAATTTGTGAGGAAGATTCTGGGGTGCTTGATCTGGGTAGTGATTACACAAATGTGTTCACTGTGTTATAATTCATCACACTTTTCAGAAAGTATTTTATATTTAAGTAAAAGCCATTTTTATAGAAAATCACTGGGGCATATTACATAGTTTAATACTTATCAGAATCCCATGAACTAGTTACAATCATCTCCATTTTACAGATGAAGAAACTGAGATTCATTCCAGATATGAGTGAAGTGTCAGCTCTATGATGGTGTTAGGGTTTTGATGGTGAACAAGTCAGGCGAGGGCCCTGCTGGTGTGATGTTCACACTCTAGTTGCAATTGAGTTATTTGTCCAGGTCACACATTTGATAAAAGATAGAATCAGACTCACAACTAACCATGACCTATTCCAGAGTCTCTGCCTTCCCTAGCATACTTCTAGATGTAGTCCTTCTGTTACAAACTGTGGAAGCCATTGAAGAAATTTCAATAGGAGAAAAATGATCAAATCTATAGTTTAGAATAATTATTAGCAGTAGTCTCCAACTTAGAAAGTTCCAACTTTTGCACATGATCAATTGATCTTTGATAAAGGTGCCAAGATAATTAACTGAGGGGAAAACAGTTTTTCGAACAAATGGTGTTAGGACAACTGAACATACACATGTAAAGGGATGAAATCGGACCCCTATTTCACCCTATAGAAAATTTAACTCAACATGGATTAGAGTCCAAATTGTAAGACCTAAAACTTTAAAACTCAGAAGAAAACTTATGCACACATTTTCATCACCTTAGATTAGGCTACAGTTTGTTAGATATGACACAAAAACTACAAGCAACCAAGAAGAAAATAAATTGAACTTCCATTAAATTTGTTTTTTTAACAGCAAGAGATGGAACCTCCTCTAAGAATGTGAAATACCTACCTCTTCTAGCAATAAAACTGGGTGAATGAGTCCCTTCAACAAATTTATAAGAAAAAAGAATGCTCCATCTTCTATCTTAAGCTCAACAATGCTTTCTGACATTGGACACTAGGAATTTTCCTTAATATATTAAAATGAGAGAATATTATGAGAACGTAGGACAAGAACACTATTTTTTGAACAAACAGGAAATGTTTGAACTTACAAAATTTCCTTTTTAATTACAAAAGAGTCAATTATGCTTTATGTAAAATTGATTTTCATTTCATCCTCTTAGTTAAATAATCTCAAATACTTGGAAACTAATAGTTAAATAATTACTTTTTAAGATTTTCAAATATGACCTTATTTTTATATACCTGTTTGTGTGTGTATATGTGTCCATATGCTATACCATATGTAATTGGATTTTATCAAAATTAAAATTAGACTTTGGATTTTATCAAAATTAAAAACTTTCATGCATCAAAGGACATTTCCAACAAAATAAAAGATATCTCATAAATATGAAGAAGACATTTGCAAGTCATATATCTGATGTGGTCCTGGCATCACAGGAAGTATATAAAGACTATTACAACTCAACAATTAAATGACAAATAAAAATTGGGCCAAATATTTGAATAGATATTTTTTCAAAGAAGATATACAAATAGCCAACAAGCACATGAAAAAATGTTCAACAGTATTGTTATTAGGAAAATACAAATCAAAACCGCAATGAATTATTACTTCATACCCAGTAGAATGACTAAAATAAAAAAGACAGACAATAACAAGTCTTGGCAAGAATGTAGACAAATTGGAATCTTCATACATTGCCAGTGAGAATGCAAAATTATGCAGTCATTTTGGAAAACAATTTATCAGTTTCCTAAAAAGTTAAACATGAGCTGGGCTTGTTGGCTCAGCCTGTAATCCCAGCACTTTGGGAGGCCAAGGTGAGTGATTGTCTAAACCCGTGGGTTTGAGACAAACCCAGGCAACTTGGAGAGACCTTGTCTCTACAACAAGTCAAAAATTAGCCGGGTGTGGTAGCGCACACCATACTTTGGGCTACTTGGAAGGCCGTGGTGAAAGAATTGCCAGAACCCAGCAGGTTGACATTGGGGTGGCCATGAGCATGCCACTGCACTCTAGCCTGGGCGACAGAGTGAGACTCCAACTTAAAAAAAAAAAAAGTTAAACATGGAGTTTGTTTAAACATGGATTTTAAATTAAGGCATTAGATTCTTTAAGACAGATTTGAAAAAAAGTGCAAGATGAGAAAAAAAATAAAAACAAGAGGGAGAGACAAGATGGCCACCATAAAGCAGCAGACTGGCCTTTCTCACTTAGCAAGACAGAGAGTAGGGAACCAGGTATTAATAGACAGAAATGCCCTGAACATTTTTGGATGGGTGAAACATCTTGCAACCAGTGGTCTCTTTGAGTGCACAGAGACCAGAAAGTGATGGCAGATGCAGGATCCTGGGTGACCCATCCTCTGCCCTGTGCTAGGTGTGAACAGAAACAGAAGTTATTCTTGGTGAAGGAGAAAAGTGAGTGGTTGTAAGATGCTTTGAGTCAATTCATTCCTTCCTAGCCATGCATAAGCTGTTGGTCCCAAGTCGGAGGAGTCCTGGTCAGGGCACAGTAGTGGGCTAGGAGAGCTCTAGTGGAATGGGGAACAAAACCTATGTGCCAGCCACTGCCATGGGGGCTAGCCCCCAGGCAGGAAAAACCCACTTGCAGAGGGAATCTGTCTGTATACCTGCCACTGGCAACTAGGGGAGAAATGAACTAGCTGAGAATAGCCAGAGACACCCTGAACACTTTTGGATGGGAGAAACACCCTGCAACCAGCAAATGTCTCTTTGAATACACAGAGGCCAGAAAGTGATGTAAGGCATGGGAATCTGGATGCCCCATCCTCCACCATATGCCTGGCTAGTACAGGAACTGAAGTCTCACCCAGTGAAGGAGTGGGATGAGTGATTCTAAGATGCTCTGAGTTGTTTCACCCCCTCCCAGCCTAGAGCAAGCCATCAGTCACAGTCAGCAGGAGCAGAAAACTAGTCTGACTAGTTTAGCAGTGGGGAGAGATAATCTGCGGTAATGAAAACCTTCCACAGAGTGAAGCAAGGAGCAGAAGTGAATGGTTCTCCCTCTCTCACTGAGTGATGGAATTACAGAGAAGGAAAAGAGGCCTGGCACAAATGAAGAAATATCGATGGAAAAACACAGGCAACTCTAGGAGTCGTAAAGAGGCAGCACCTGAAAGAAAACTTGCCATCAGAGCACAAACAACGGAAACCTCCCCAGAACAACCTGCACCAGGTAACAATCACAGAAATAAGAGATTGGATGGTAAAAATGAACAGGAACCAAGAGAAATATGAAGCAAAATAAAATTGTACAGGGAGTAAAAGTGGAGTTGGCCAATCTAAAAAAAAAAAGTCCTATCTGAAACTATAGAAATAAAGAATTCCATCCTCAAAATCAATAACAAGTAACAAGAAGAACAGGGAGCAGAACCAACCAAGCTGAGGAAAGAATCTCAGAGCTTAAAGACCAAAATACGGAATTAACAATTAACCTAATCTGTCAAAAACATAGGAAAAAGAAGGAGCAAATCTTCCAAGAAATGTGGGACTGACTATGTCAAGAAGCCAACTCTATGCCTGATTGGTGTTTCTGAAGCAGAAAGGGAAATGGACACAATGACAGAAGCATTACATGAGGTCATCCAAAAAAACTTCCCTTATCTCATCAGAGAAGCAACCATTCAAACAGAAGAGATTCAGAGAATCCCATGCAAGGTATCATATGAGAACACCAACACCAAGACACATAGTAATATGCCTCCACAAATTAGGCATGAAAGAAAAAGTCCTCAAGGCAGTGAGAGAGAAAGATCAGACTACCTACCAGGGAAGACCTATAGAATCGCTCCAGACTTATCTGTAGAAGCATTACAAACCAGAGGGACTGGAGTCCAATTTTTAATGTTTTAAAGATAAGCAATTACAACCAAGAATGTCCTACCCTGCCAAGCTAGGCTTCATCAGTGATGGAGAATTAAAATCCTTCCCAGACATCCAATCCCTAAGAAAATATGCCACCTCCAGACCAGCCCTTCAGGAAATGCTTAAGAAGGTGTTAATCACACACACACACACACACACACACACACACACACACAAAGAAACAAAAGAATGGTCATGCCCATCACAAAAGTACAGGCAAGCACAGAGTTAACAGAGATATAGAAAAATGAAAACACACACATATATAAGTAAAAAAGGTAAAAGGAAAGAAAGCAACCCCCTAAGAATCTTATGACAGCGATAAACTCTCAATAATCAACTTGAATGTGAATGGACTAAATATGCCACTAAAGAGAGAGAGTTGCAAACTGGATAAAAAAGCATGATCCAACAATCCGCTGCCTCCAGAAACCTCATTTCACTGCAAAGGATACTCACAGATTCAGAGTTGGACTCTGGAAAACAATCTTTCAGATTAAACAGAAGAAGGCAGGAGTAGCTTTTCTGATATCAGACAAAGCAGTCTTCAAGCCATCAAAAATTTAAAAGGACATTACATAATGATAAAAGGCTCAATAAGCATGAAATTTAATATGGCACAGTAATTCTACTTCTAGGCGTATATACAAATGAATTTAAAAACTAGTTCACAACAAAACTTATGAATGAATTGTTATAGCTTCATTATTTATAATAGACAAAAAAGCAAAAGCAACCTACATGTCCACGAACTCATGACTAGATATACAATGCGGTATATCCATACAATGGCATATTATTCAGTCAGAAAAGGAATGAAGTAGTGATTTATGGTACAACATACATGAACACTGAAAATATGCTAAATGGAAAGAACCAGATACAAAAGGTCATATATCAGATTATTCTATTTATCATCTGATAAATAGAATGAATCTTGCTTCCAGCAGAAGCAAATCCATAGAGAAAGAAAGAAAGTTAGTGGTTGTTAGGGGCTGGAGAGAGAAGGGTATGCAGAATTGGTGCAGGGTTTCCTTATGAGGTGATGAAAGTTTTCTAAAGAGTTTTAAGAATGGTGATGGTTGCAGACATAGTGTGCAAAGTCAAAGTCAGTTTGATAGTATACTGATAGCGGAAAGTGGTCACCAAGAAACTCACCACAGTTTCAGAATTTCTATTTGCAAGGTAAAAAGGCACCATCACTATAATTTCTTTTTCCTCATAGCAAGAGACTTAGACAATTCCTTCTCTGTAATATGTATGTATACATGTCATCCACATGCTATATCATGCATGTAATAGAAAAAGACTGATAGGAAATAAATCAAAATATTAGTAGAAGCTATTCTCTTTTTTTTTAGTAGTTATCTTTCAATGGGATTTCAAGTCATTTTTATTTTTCTTATAGTTCTCAGTATTTTTGAATGTTCTAAAATAGTTTGTATTACTTTTGTAATTAGAGAAAAATATATTTTAATGTTTGTTTAATAAGCTATAGTTTGCATAACTGCCTTTATTCCTTGGTTTAGGGACTGACCATGTGCTGAAGCTTGTGTGTGTGTGTGTGTGTGTGTGTGTGTGTGTGTGTGTGTGTGTGTGTGTGTGTGTGGCGGGGGCTGGGGTGAGTATTGCAATCCCAATGCCAATGAGACCAAACAAATTCATTAAGACCACAAAAACAAATTAGTTTGAGTTTTTTTGTCTCCACAACTGTCATGGTACTTCAAACTGTCTTATAAAAATGGAATCATTTCAAACACATGGCTGAATTTTATACACAGCTTTCTCTTTATGTAGAATTGTCTGTATTTGTTTTATGTGAGAAAAAAGAAAGTCCCTGATGACATTTTACAAATACCAGTTGATGATTTTCAAAACTATTTCTTTTTCCTAGAGCCAACTATAGCCTTTGGAAGTCTCTTACCATCTGCCATCAATAAAAACAAACCTTATCTTAAAACATGGTTTTTTAAAATGTCATTGCAGTACTCCACCTATTTTCTTGTGAGGAAAAAAATAAAAAGCTTTGGTTTGACTTCCACATGGTGGAGGGCCAGATTGTATTTCTGTGTAGAATCTGTATAGGAGAAGGATGGGCACGGGAGGTGTGGAAAGGAGTGGATAGAAAGATTTAGCATCAAACGTTAAATTAATGGGTTATTTAGTTAGCTCTCTCCCATTATTAATTTTCAGGATATATTAAATTTTAGGACTAAAAATGTTTGAAATGTATTCTACCACTGGTGCTTCTCAAACTTAGCATATATATAAATTATCTGGGGAATCTGGTTAAAATGTAGATTCCGATTCAGTAAGTTTGGGCAGGCCTAATATTCTGCATTTCTTATATGTGTGTTTGGCGTGTGTGTGCACATACAATCATAGGCATAGATGGACAAAATTACAATGCTTAATAAAGAATGCATGGTATTAAATATACATTTTGTTGTTTTATTTTTAATTCAGATTATTCGATGGCTATAACTTCATTCACTAAAAAGAGATACAAATACCTGCTTTAAAAGTTATGCATGGCTCTGGTAGCCAGCCTGCAGGACAGCCCCCAACAATTCCTCCCTCTAGTACTTACACCTCCTCTAGTACCTTCTCATATTGTTTCAAGGATGGATGTGATCAACAGAATTGAGCAAAACAGATTGCTACACCACTGCCGAGATTAGGTTATAAAAGATTCTATAGCTTCCATCTTGGGCTCTCTTGCAGGCTGTCTTGGATCACTCACTGGATGAAACCTGCTGCCATGTTGTGAGCAGTCGTAGGGAGAGGCCCATGAGGTGAGGAAACGAAGCTTCCTGTGAATGAACTAGGAGGGAGAACCTGTCAAGTTGTCTGATGATTGCAACCTCAGCCCCCAGCTGTAACCTTAGATAGAAAGCCTGATCCAGAACCACCCAAATAAGGTGGTTCCGGATTCTTGACCCTCACAAACTGTAAGTTCATAAAAGTTTGTTGTTTACAATGGTACATTTTGGAGTAGTGTGTCCCATAGCAATATACAACAAATTGATGGCCAAAAATGAGATCACTCTCTCTGTCTGTCTATCTGAAATGAATCCATGGAAAATTGGTCTGTCCCTTGAGCTCAGGAGATTTTTCTTTTTTTTTTTTTCTCCTAGTAGGTCTCCCATCCAAGCGCTAACTGCACCTGGGAGATTTTTCTAATGGAATTTATCTCCCACTCCTAAAAGAACATATTGTGTGATGGGTTTGGATGTTTTATCAATCTCTTTCTGTCATGTTTCTCTGTTACTTGGAGAGCAGCGTTGGCACAGGGTGAGCATGAAGCCAGAACCTCCACCCAGGTATATGCCCTGAGTGCCACACCTGACAACCTTATTGTTGCACACTCTTCCAACTCAGCAGCCTTCTCTGGAACTCCTCCGGGTATGGAAAGTATTGAAAGTAGTCGGAAGCAGCACTCCGCCTTCTGAAACATATCATGCTAAAAAAGGAAAACAATCTCATACTAATTATAATAATAGAAACTTCTATAATCATGTTTTCTACTACTATTCTGACCCCTTTTACGATATGAGTTCACTCCATTCTCACAAATTAATAAGGTAGGGACAGCAATTATTCCCGTATTACAGATGAAGAAACTGTAGGCTAAGTAACTTGGTCAGAGTCATACGGTCGGTATGCGACAGGACAAAATCAAGCTCTAGAGTTCATGCTCTCAGGCTCTAAACAGCCTCTCAGAAATAAGAAGCATTTGCTATATTGAAATACTATTGATTTAAAATGTAAGGGACTGGTTAAGCGGAAGTAATGTGCTTTGCATTTTTTGTTATCTTAGTTAAGAAATGCAGGGATTCCAGGCAACCTGGAATAAGGCTACGTTCAAATCAACTCTAATTTCAAATAAAGGCATATGAGGGTAACGCGGTTTATAAGCAATTGGATCCACTCTGTGTCACATTGATGGTGCAGATGACATTGCAGCTTTTAAGTCCCATCTAATCCTAACGGCTGAGCATAGAAGGATAAAATTGTCCCATCTGCATTTTGTGATTTTAACACTTGGCCATGCTGTTTCTATGTTTATCTTTGTTTTCTGCCTCTTGGTTCCAAAGTTTTCTCCCTCTCCCCCATTAGAGGCTCTTAGACTGAAAGCTGGTTGGCCCACTTCTCTAAGCATACCAGTCGGATCATGAGTAATGACAGGGCACTTTCATTTAGGGATGTTCCTAACAACAGGACCGAGTCCAGCTGCCATGTGTTGCCTAAACTGAACATTCAAACAAGATGGAAAACACTAGACCTGTGTCCTTGGAGACTGGTAGCTTCAAGGACTGTTTCTTGCTCAGCATCTTAAATCAAAATAGAAGGAGACTTCCCACTGGGTCCTCCATTTCCAGTGCATCTCCTTAGGCTGGCATGGAATCCTTTTGCATTAAATTTGATCTTTAATAAGAATCACTAGGTGAACCAGAATTGTTGCCCATCTTTTCCATTTCTGCATAGCAGCGATAGCTCCTTCTCATTTTAATCAAGGTGCAATTGATCCCTTTTAACTTTCATAATAGAAAGATGATGTATGAAATTCATGAAGTAATAGCGAATTCAACCCTACCTGCCAGAAGTTTCTGTAGTTTATTTTTGTGCCTTCAGTAACCACATTCATGATGGGATTAACTGCAACACTGGATGCTACATTTAGGACTATGTTGTAAACACGTATATTAAAAGGAAGTTTAGAGAATGTAAATTTTTAAATGATCGAGCATTAAAGCAAAAAAATATAGTTAGTACAAATTTGTAACCCTCATGTGGCTAACTACAAGTGAATGGAGAAGAAAGGTAGCCACACATGGTTTTATTAGAGAGGTCCAATGTAACATGCACTTTTAAATCCATATTTTAATTTCTTTACTGAACAAACACTTAATGAGTATCTATTATGTGTCTGACACTATATTAGATACTTAGGATGTTTCAGTGAACAAAACAGATAAAAATTCATCTGTGCCCCTGAGAAATATACTTTCTAGTCATGGCAACGGACACTAAATGACATGTGTAATAAATAAGTAAATTCCGTAATTTATTAGGTTACAAGTGCCATGGGAAAAGGAAAGGGAAAGAGTATTGAGAGTCTTGGGTGTCTATTTTAGTAAGACGGCCAAGGTGAGCCTCATTAACAAAGTGACAGTTCAGCTAAGACTTCAAGGAGGTTGAAAGAATTTGTTTGGGGAAAATATGAGGGAAGAGCTTTCCAGTCAACAGAAACAGCTAATGTAAGAGCTCCAAGGCAGGAGTGTGCCTGGTGGACGAGAAACAGTGATGAGCCAGAGTGGCTGGACCAGAGAAGCAAGGATGAAAGTAGCAGGGGAGGATGTCATGGAGACCAGATATTGTCAGGCCTTGGAGACCATTCAAAGGAACCTGACGCTAACTCTGAAAGGGAGTCCGACTACAGAGATTATAGCAGAGGATGGACATTGACATATTTATACTGGGCTGCATTGACTTCTGTTGAGAGGCAAAATAATAGGCATAGAGACAATTATAGTCATCCAAGGGCAAGATGGTGGTTCAAAACAAGTGGTCACATAAAGTAGAGACTGATTAGACTCTGAACACATTCTGAAGGTAGAGACAGAATTCATTGCTGAATTGGAGGAAATCCACGAGAAAAAGAAGAAGAAGTCGAATGTCTTTGGATTTGAAGACTGGAGTTCCCTCAGTTAAGATGGGGAAGGCTACAGGAGGAAAAATGGTCATTTTAGACATTTAAATGTGAAATGTCCATTCGAAGTCTAAGTGGAGATGTCAAGAAGATGACTGGATAGCGAAGTCTGAGGACAGAAGTACGAACTGAAGACAGGACATTTTAATTAAAATGTCTTCTTATTGTATCACATAAAGTGCAAGCCCTCCTCCCTTAGTCAGATGACTCATGGGAGAACTAGTATTGGCTGAATAAGAACTTATAGAAAGGGAGGTTGCACGATAGTCTAATGAGCAGAACATCATTTTCAAACAACAGGTCAATCTGTTGGACAGATATGTGTGTAAAACAAAAACCCAGTAACCAAGAGCTTTTAAGTCAGGAACACAAATCTCATTCAGAAAAATCAGTAGAATATCATGAAATGTCATGATTTTGCTCCCAAAAATATGTGTTTCAAGAAAAAAGTCCTACGTGAAAGCTACTTACACCTTCTTTTCTCTCACTGTCTGCTGCTCGCCATTTTTTGAAGCCACTGTACAATCTGTCAGAATGATGCAGTCCATTACTTTGCCATAAATGTCTGTGTTCATAGTTTATACAGTGGGAACAATTGCTATTTACAAACTTTCAACGTGTACTAACGTCAAGGCTTCCGCTGCACAAAGAGAAAAACCAGTACCACGCCACCACATGACATTACCAATGGTGTATCCCTGCTTCCCCTAACAGTGCTGGCATGACATGGCACATGGCTCTCTCTACGATCTCAAAGAACAGTTTTATGACACACACTTAGTGAAACTAGAATCAAGCAGAAGTTACCTTGTGGGAAAGTCCCGCTTAGTATTACTAGAGGTGATAGGTTTAGACTCTTGGAAGGAAATGCTGTTTTCTTTGCTTTCCTTTATGAGAGGGACATGCATGGTGGCTCCAGCACGAACTGGAGATAGGACATTTGAATAAAAATGGCCTACTCTTCTGGCCACCAGGCAAGACTTGCATCACTTGTATCACACTGAAGCCAGGCTCATCGAAGTTTGAATTCCAACTCAGTACCAGTTATGTGACCATGAGCAAGGTACTCAACCTCTCTGAACCACACCATCTACGTTTGTAAAATGAGAGGAAACATCAGAAGAGCTGTCAAAAAAAATTAAATGAACCAATATTCATAAAGTTGTTGGAAAGGTGTCCAGAACATATCAAACACCATCCAAGTATCTGATATATAAAAACAATCTTAATTTTTATCTTCTAAAGTGAACCTCCTTTTGCTTGCCCTTGCCACTGGTACGTGTTTTTCCAATTTTTATAGCTTTTCAGAAAATGCTGGCAGTAGTTAAATATATTTGAGTTTGATTCCCATAATTGTAGACTTGTTTCTCTCTCAAGCTCATCTCTGAGGCAGTTTCTGAGGCACGCCAGGTCCCCCTGCCTGCCTTCCGGCTGCCTTCCAGAAATCGCCTGCAGCATGCCTGGTGGAGTTCCAAGTTCTCCACAGTTAGCCAAGTAAGGTTTAGTGTTATTTTTCATCACCTTGACGTCAGTGAGAAATATCACTAAATTAATGCAAAAAAGATGTTCAATAGCATTTCATGAATAACTCAAAGCCCACTGCAAATACAGGATTGTCTGTGATGTTTTGAATTGATGGAAATCTATCTAGGGATTTCCAGCAATTCATAAACCAATTTCAGCTGACCGATTTAAAGTTTCATTTTTTTCAAAACCTGGCAAGTTAGAATGAAAGTAGAATCCTTTCCAGGCAAACACCCTGAATTGATTCAATTATCACTGACAACTAATGAATTCACTGTGGGTATCAGCAAAAGTCCCTGACGGAGAAAGTCAACCCCAGCGGTGTATGGCCAAACTCTCTTGACTTACCTTAAAAATGACCGAAGAAAGAATTGTCTCCACCTTGTTAGGCCTGCCTATGTTCACTTCTAACTCCTACATTCCCTTCGGCCTTCACCACTGTCTTTGGACATGCTTTTTTCTGCATGTGCAAAAGTCATTTCACTTGTACTCTAAGCTTGAGAACTCTCTCCCATAAGTTTCATGTAGGCTGCCAATATTTATCAGCAAGGGATTTAACATGAATCTTCTTCTTTTTTTTTTTTCTTGATATTTTGAACTCCAGAGTCTGATGTAACACTTTAATTTCTTCGTATATGAGCAATATTAAAAGCAAAGCATTTGGGTCTCAAAAATTATAATTTTGAGAACATTCTTTAGGGGGGAATCTTCGATTTTCATATGTCACTGTGTTTTTCACTCAGACTTCCCTTCGCTCCACTGCCTCTTCTTTTCAGCATTTTTGACAAGGCTTGTGCATTCTGATATCAGAGTGCCTACCTGAAGCCTCCAGAAAGTTTGGCTCATCTTAAGTTTTTCACACAATATCTGCAACAAAAACATGTCTGGTCACACTCATCCTCTAGAATTGATTGCACTAGTTTGATTAGGCTGTTTACTTTGTCCATAGCTATTTGGGAGACTATTTGAGTTGAATGGCCAATCTTCTTTGGGTTTTTTATTTTTTTACCATTATGAAGATGTGGGGTACAATTCAGGGTTAGGCATACAAACGTTGATTATTCAGGTACCCTTGTTGATGAGGTATGCTCCTCCCTCCTCTAGCAGTTTCCCTCAACTGCCAATCCCACCTCCCCTCCTCTGACAGTTTCCCACTACTGCCAATCGCTTTCTTATAGTACTATAATTGTTCAAGGTCTGCTTATGAGTGAGAACGTATGGAACTCTGTTCTTTGTTTCTGTGATAGATCACTGAGTACGATCGACTCTAAATCTATCCAAGTTGCTGCAAAGTCCATATCTTTGTCCTTCTTTATGGCTGCATAATATTGAATGCCCAATCTTCATCATTTCATTAAAACTGTTGTTGCTAATGATTTTTTTCAACATGTTGATATATAATCTCTCAGTAGCATGTGACCCAAGTAAAGCACTCTCATCTTTGACTCCCAAGATTCTACCCTTTTCTTGATATTGCTCTTCTCTCTCTTGGCAATTCTTATGGGTCTTAATCTGTCTCAAGTTCCTATCCAATTCTTTGTAGCTATGACGATTGTCTTTTCTCTGTTTACTCATTGGAGCAATCCCAGTTTCACCCTTCACCACCCACCAGCTATATGACTTTGAAAAAGTCATTGAACTTCTCTGTGCCTCAGTTTCCTCATCCACAGAGTAAAATAACAGCATCCACTTCATAAGGTTATTGAGTTAGATACTGAATCAGTGTTTAGTAACTTAATAGTTAAGTAGAGTTACTTCATATTTTAATAGCAATATACTTCATTTTAGTGTACTTAATTATTAGGGTTAATATTTATAAGTACAGTGATTGGCATAGAGTAAGCCCTGCTTAACCACTTAATATTTTTTCCCCATGAACTCTCAGTGGCTTCAGGAAAATCACTCATATGCTGACGACTTTCCAGATCTACATTTCAACCAGGACGTATCTCTCTTGAACTTAAAGAGCCTCAACCTGGCTCCTCCATGGGAACCTGGGGACCAGGCAGCTCTCCTAATACTTTCTTCTTACCAACTGCAGCTCAAGAATTGGTACCACCTATTTGCCCAAGCCAGGACCCTGGACCCTGACCTTTTCTTCAGCCTCAACCTGCACATCTCTCCATCAATTCTGTTCATTCTCTTTCCTAGACATATCTGAACTGATCCAGCTGTCTCCTATCTTGCCCAATCTCATCTATCCTCCTCACTGCATCTAGAGTTTTCCAAGGTGTAATCAGATATTACCCCTGATGAAAATCCTCCTATTATGTCCCCACCACAGCCAATACCACGGTCATTAGCCAGGGAGAGCCCAGATTCATTGATTGGCCTACCATGTCTTCCTGCTTACTGTCTTCATCTCTGCTTTTCCAACCAACGTTCACCTACTTTTTTACAATCCAATCGTACCTAAAGGACTCATTTCCCTGAGTACACCATATGCTCAGAATTCAGCCTTCATACATACTACCCCATTCCTAATCTCCACAGCCTTCTGGTTAACTTTTATCCTCTAAAAGTCAGTTGGGGGAAAAAATTCCTAGACTAGACATTAGAACACCTGGGATTTAGTATCAGCTCCACCGTTACTAATCGACTATGCAAGTGCAAGCCACATACAAGTGACTGGACTCTTCTAATCCTCAGTTTTCCCTCTAACAAAAACAATAGTTCATTCAACAAATACGTATGTATTCAGCTTTATTTTTTTATTTTATAATTAATTTATTTATTTATTGTAAAGATGTGGGGTACAATTCAGGGCTGGGCATACAAACATTGATCATACAGGTACCCTTGTTGATGAGGCATGCCCCTCCCTCCCCTGGCAGCTTCCCCCAACTGCCAGTCCCACCCCCCTTCCCCTGACAGTTTTCTGCTACTGCCAACCGCCTTCCCACAGCATTATAATTGTTCAAGGTCACCTTATGAGTGAGAACATATGGAACTCAGTTCTTTGTTTCTGTGATAAATCACTGAGTATGATTGACTCCCAATCCATCCTATTTGCTGTAATGTCCATATATTTGTCCTTCTTCATGGTTGCATAATATTCCATTGTGTATATGTACCACATTTTTTATCCAGTCCAGTTTTGATGGGCAACACAATTGGTTCTATGTTTCTGCTATTGTGAATAGAGCTACAACAAACATACGTGTGCATGTATCTTTTTTGTAGAATGATTTGAGTTCCTCCAGGTATATACCCAATAGGGGAATTGCTGGGTCATATGGAAGGTCAATTTCTAGTTCCTTCAGAAATCGCCACACTGTCTTCCAAAGAGGTTGTATTAGTCTGCATTCCCACCAGCAGCGTAGAAGTGTTTCTTTTTCTCCACATCCTCGCCAGCATCTGTTGTTGTTTGTTTTATTAATGATGGGCATTCTTACAGGGGTTAGGTGGTCTCAATGTGGTTTTGATTTGCATTTCTCTAATGATGAGTGATGCTGAGCACTTTTTCATGTGTCTGTTGGCCGCCCGTATATCTTCTTTTGAGCTTTATATGCCAGACCCTGTGCTAGACTCTAAGGAAACAATACCTCTGCCTTCAGAAGGTTTACATCGTAAAAGGGGTTATTGACATTGAACTAGTAAATTCCCCACAAATCCCCACCAAGTGAAATAACTGCTCTAAGTTGTGCTACTGTCCCCTCCTACCAAGCAGGCTTCTGTTAGAGCTCATATCACTATTTTACAACCACTGATTTTCTGTGTGCTTTATCTTAGGGTTCTCCCAAAAGGATATGAGACACGAACTTGAACTTGGGTGCAGGTGGTGTTTTTGGGGGCGGGCGGGGGGATGATCTCAGGAAGTACAGTGAGAGAAAGTGAGATAAGGAAGGAAAAAAATCATTAAGAGGTGTGTTTATGAATATATGACTGTTGTGGGCAACTGGGTCTCAGTTCCCCCTTAAATCTCTCTGAGAAACTGTGTAAAACATCCCTCAGTGACATCACACCAGAGAGTGTGCAAACTGCAGCCCACCACTGCTATTAACGGAGGATGGCCCCTTGGCATATTAGCTCCACTGCACTTCCAGGTTGTACTCACGTGTGACCAACTTGTGGGTGAACCTCAATGACAACTATGACACTGTCCATTTCCCCCACCAGCATGAGCACATTATCCATCTATCCATCACACTTACCAGAGGTCCCAGGGCAGGATAAGCACTCAACACAAGTGCTGAATGAAGGGACACATCTCCACTACCTTAATGTGGTGAAATAAATATTTGCAGTGGTTCCTGATTAACACTAAAGGCTAACAAGGGCATGGGTAAGGGAGCAGCTGTTGGGGAAACAGTTTTCTTGGTGAATCACCAAACACAAACGCACTAAAAAGATGGTTTTTTTTCTAACTATTGATTGTATTTGAAAAGATGCATGGTAGTACTGATGGGGTGGTTTCACTGATGATATCAGAAAAGATCTTCATGGAAATGGGCTCAACACTTGACATATATCCTTATGAAGACCCTGGCCTCAACTTCTTTCTTTACACAAGGCTGTATTTAACCATATGAGCCATCAACTTACAAGACTATCTGTAAAAAAGCAGATGTAAGTTTTATGTTGGTCAGTCTAAAATGGACTCTGAAATTTCTTTATCAGATTTTCAAATCAAACTTGAAATTTTAGGGGTAAATATTTGTTAACAAGGATGGTGATAGGCTTTGTAGAGTTTGCTTTTTTAGCAGAAAATGACTTCCTGTTTCATAGATGCATAAAATGGTTAAAAGGGCTTCTTGGAACATAAAATAACTCATACTAAACATACTGATGAATTAAGTGTAAATAAATGAAAAACACATGGATAAAATTTTCCTTAAATGCATAAAGCCTTAGACATTAAGTGAAAAAGAGACTGACAAAACACATCTGGGGTTCTGCCCACTGTAAAAGCTATTTTTAGTTTTGGATATTAAAACAAATTACAATCCAATGTGTCCAGCTTTGGTATAAAATCTTGATTTATAAATAATGCTTGTCATACAATGATTGGGAAGATAGTATAGACAAATAGTTAGAAGAACATAGTTCTCACCTGGGATGGAGAAAATTCAATCTCACTTAAAAGCAAATGATCCATTTTCTTCTGTTATTTTTAGCAAGGGAAGCTTAAAGAAAGACATGTCTACGCTTCAGGCTAAAGAATGAACACATGGAAAGAACATCACTTTAGAGAATACAGTTGTTGCTATCTTTTTCTCATCAGCTAAAACCAGATCATAGTTTCAAGGTAGATGCTGTTTGTTAAAAAACATTGATCAGCTAAGTTTTGATTAGCCCTTCAAAGATGGATCAAAATGAATCTGGCTCCACATAAACAATATGAGTTAGCCAACCCACCTCCTCCAGCCCCTAAGTCAACTGAAATATATTTGGGAGGAGTGGCTGGGCTAATTCATATTGTTTGCGTGGAGCCAGGTTCATTTCTGACCCTTAACTGTCATCTACAGGTAGATATAGCAAAGTGGAATCCAAAAATCCTTTGTAAAACCTAGCCACGACTGGGCACAGTGACTCAAGCCTGTTATCTCAGCACTTTGGGAGGCCTAGGCGAGAGGATTGCCTGAGCCCATAGGTTCGAGAATAACCTGAGCAATTTGGCAAGACTTCGTCTCTACAATGAATCAAATAAATTAGCCGGGCGTGGTAGCCCATGCCTGTAGTTCTGGCTACTTGGAAGGCTGAGGTGGAAGGATCGCCTGCCTGAGCCCAGCAGGTTGACGCTGGGATGGCCGTGGGAGTGCTACTACATTCCAGCCTGGGCGATGGAGTGAGACTCCAACTAAAAAAAATCCCTTGCCACTTTTTCTAGCAAGCATAAAGGGCCTATTTCCATTTAGCTAAGAGAGTCCTCTTGCCTGAGCTAAAATTCTGTAGTCACCATGAAAAGAATGGTGGTTTCTGCAATTCCATTCCATAGGTATTTCTCCCACAAAAGAAACACAGTGAATGGCTAGTTCAAATCTGGACCCCTCAAAGCATCTGGCCCAGGGTGGTGGCTTTTACAAAGGATAGAACAAAAGAGGTAGGTCACAGAAATTATATTTAGGCTTCATCCCTTGAGCTGAGGATCTTAATTTCTGTCCTGGATCCTAGTGCCCTGAATTTTCAGAGATTCTCTAAATCTACCTAGTCCTACACTCTTCTATCTGCAACATTCTCTGGGTCACAGTTCACAAAACCAGTTTCTTCCTGAGGATTCCCTATCTAGGAATCAACATGAATTGAAGAGGACTGAATAATCATGGATAAGCCTTGAGACGCCCAAGAGCTGAGAACCAGACACTCTATGCCAGCTGCCCTCAGATCCAGGTGAGAAACAAACAATACATGCCTGTGCAAAATACGTAGAGAAACAGAGCCCTCGGACACCCATGAGAAGAACGCAATTAAGGAAAGCTGAGAAACCACAGGTAATCTTTAGGGAAAGAGAAAAGTAAAGACTTCATGAATAAAGAAAAAGCATCTGGAAGTCGAGGCTCACTGTCTGCCTTGAGTGACTGGGCTTGGGGAGCCTCTCTCGTCCATGCTCTCCCTTCTCTTTTCTGGATCACGCCGTACTCCTTTCATATCTCAAATCAATTTGCACAGAACAGGGAAAGGTGATGCTGCTAACAAAACAAAATATGTCACCAGTTGGTCACTCCTCTGCTCACTTTGATTTACAGGTAGGGACGAGTGACAGCAGAGGTATGACTAGAAGTCACTGACATGTAGATGTCAGAAGAAGGACTCTGGGTACTGTACAAACTGCAAGAATGGTACCATGCTGCCAACAGCTAAGAATTCCGAGGGACATGGAGGTCAAGTACCTAAGAATTAGGCTACATGTTTTTGGGAAAGGGAGTCTAAAAGATTATCCAGTATAAATTTCAGAGGCATTTTTCCTTGTTATTATCATAAATCTGTTTGTCCCAGTGACTCTTTAAAATTCTAAGGACATGGTCCTGAGACCAGGACCTCCTTTTATTCATGTCCTTAGGATTTTAAAGACATTGTCAAAAGACCACCTAGCCATGCCTTAAATTTTTCCTCAGGAATGAAGCAACATAGGAGTCCTATACTGAATTTGCATGATAGAAAGAGGGAGGATGACTCACTACCTGGGGCACTTAATATTATTCAGGATGTCTCCAGACTAGCCAAGCATTGATGCACAGAAGCACTGCAGTCAACCCTGTCCTGGGCTAATGTGCACAGACTCCCAACTCTTCCTGGGTGATCTGCTGTTTAGGAGCAAACAACTGAGGGCTTCTGAGGGATTTCTGGCAAATCTACCTAATCTCTAGTCACTTTACAATGAGAAAGGGAAGAGAGAACATGAGAGAGGGTGCAACACATAGAAATAACCAGATATCAGCGTAAGGCCAGGCAAGATTATAATGAGAATTTACTTCCTCCAACAAATTGAAAATTAGGCAAGGGATATAAATTTGTTTTAAAAAAATTTATAAGCCGGGCTCGGTGGCTCAGCCTGTAATCCCGTGCCTTTGGGAGGCTGAGGTGAGTGGATTGCCTGAGCCCGTGGGTTCGAGACCCGCCTGGGCAGCGAGACCTCATCTCTACAATAAATCAAAAAATCAGCCGGGCGTGATAGCGCGCGCCTGTAATTCCGGCTACTCGGAAGACTGAAGCGGAAGGATCGCCGGAGCCCAGCAGGTCGAGGCTGCGGTGGCCGGGAGCGGCCACTGCACTCCAGTCTGGGTGACTGAGTGAGACTCCAACTCACAAAAAAAAAAAAAAAAATTTATATTCCACAAGTCCTAAACTTCTGGCGTCTATATATATATATTGAGAAGAGACTTTTTTTTTTCACTTTCAAGCTATTACCTTTGAACTCAATTTATAAAATTAATGATGAGTTGCAAAGAGACTGTAGCACTGAGTCTGTCAACCCTGAATTGATGAATCTTTAATAATTCTATACCACCATCAAAGACAACAATAAAATGTATCCCCTCCCCACCTTGTATACACAACAATGCTGTCATGGGTAATTGCAATGTGTATTCTGATCATTTTTATTTTAATGCTGAAAATAGTTTATTCAAAGATATTAATAAGTACACCTTGAGGGGAACACACTTCATCAATTAGGGTACCTGTTCTCAAACCAGGCGAGGTGAGGACCAAAATCAGGCCCGAGCTTTTACCTGTACAATGGCTATTTGTATACCTAATCCTGAATTGTACTCCACATCTTCAAAATAAATAAATAAATAATAATTACACCTTGAATGGGAGAAAAAAGAGAACTAGCTAAACTTTTCATTCAACGTCCATGAGAAGGAATATTATACAACTTATCCCACTGACTAAGTTTTACTTAATGTAGATCAAGTAAAGACTGTGTACTCAAGTAGATTAGAAAGGTAACCCAAAAAGAGCTCGGAGTATTATCTTGATCTTGAGGGTGCAGTGCTTTTTAAATAAATGCAAGTTAGAATAATATTCTAGGGGCTCTCTAATCTCCTGTTTGCTAACTGTAAACCAATATTCTATATTTTAACATTTTCTATGATCTAACCTCCAAAAATCTTTAAGATGATTCTCAAAACTCTTGCCTTTAAGAGATAGTGTGAGTACTTTTTGCCTACTTCTCTCGATTTTAAGACTCTTGGGCCTTAGAGTTACACCATATCTATTTTTTTTCTTCCAAAGGGGCTTTCACTCTGTAAAGTCTTTGCTCTATTCCAACAGAAGACCTACTTTCTAAAGTCATTCATTATAAAGCCACTCCCTATATGTTTTAGAGACAGGATTCTTTGGGGCATCATTTGATGCTATTTGTCCTCCAGAAATTTGAAGAGGTTTGGTGGCAGGAAACTGTACTAGAGGCTCAGCACTGTGGATGTACAGAACTGGCTAGTCCAGACTGGCTTCTTGCTCAGCATTCAGCATTTGACACTTGATGGTGTAACTCTCTTTATATATGTATGTGTGTGTGTGTGTGTGTGTGTGTGTGTGTGTGTGGTGTGTGTGTGTATTCATTTGATTTTATAAACATAATTGTATACTATCTTGGCTTTTATTTCATTTTATTTTAAAGATGTGGGATACAATTCATAATGTTCATTATGCAGGTACCCTTGTTGATGAGGTGTGCCCCTCTCTCCCCTGCCAGTTGCCCTCAACTGATGGCGTAACTTTCTTATTTGAACCAGGTTACATTTCTGCCTTCCAGGTAATGTCTTAGGGTATGTAGTTGACATAAAATTCACAATGATGATTTAATGATTAAGAAAAAAATGTAGCACCTGAAACACAGTGTGGACTTCATGAATCTTTCTGGTCTGAGGCTCAAAAAAATTTCTACTTATTTTTGTCTAGTTGTTGTTGTTGTTGCTTAGATTATTTTCAAGTTTTCAAACTTTGGTTTTTTGTTTTTTCATTTTCAAGACTATACTTATCTCTTCTCAAGTCCTAGGGTGTGGTTGTAAAAAAAAATCATGTTACTTCCATATTCATCTAGAACTTCAGCTCCTAATTGCCCAAAGTACGGTCTCTCACTGTGGATTTTCACTGAAGCAGTTTTGTTTCTGCTGCATGCATGTGAGAAAATGCTTCTGCTGCAGGAAAATAGGTAAATTCGAGTGCTGACATAATTAAAATCTGCATTAGGAGCTTGGAAACTGCAAAAGTCATCTCTTTGGAGTCAATCAACATAAAACTGCTGAATTAAGAGCCATCCAGCTCATAGGTTATGAAGGGAGACGAAAATAAGGATAGCCTTATAAGTAAATCATTTCTGTCTCCAAATCACAAGAGTAACTTACAATTATCTTTTTTTTTTTTTTTTGAGTTGGAGTCTCACTTGGTCGCCCAAACTGGAGTGCAGTGGCCGCTTCCGGCCACCGCGCCTCGACCTGCTGGGCTCCGGCGATCCTTCCGCCTCAGCCTTCCGAGTAGCCGGAATTACAGGCATGCGCTACCACGCCCGGCTGATTTTTTTTATTTATTGTAGAGATGAGGTCTCGCTGCCCAGGCGGGTCTCGAACCCTCGGGCTCAGACAATCCACTCACCTCAGCCTCCCAAAGGCGCGGGATTACAGGCTGAGCCACCGAGCCCGGCTTACAATTATCTTAATACAGCCATGCTGTACCCGTATGACAGGCATAAAGTGCTGCCAGTGTGCAAGAAAAATGAGGTTTCAGTTAATAAAGACAGAAAAATAGGGAGTAGGGAAGAATGATGAACAAAATGTAATACCTTTCTCAAAGTGTCTGGAAAACGTGGCATAAAAAAAAGCTCGAATCTATGTAATCTACAATCAATTTTGTTAGTTAAGAAATTAAGTCTCAATGTGGAAATTGCCAGAGATTTACAAAATTTGCCCTTTAAACATATGGTCCTGGCGACATGCAGTCTACTTGATTACATAGGGATGGACATTCATGCCCCTTCTAATCATCTAAACTTCGACCATCTTTCCTGTTGGATAGAACCTCATTGAAAAGATGTTGCTGCTTGCTCCCAATGCTGCTGCTCGCTAGCTGCTCTGAGTATGCGACGATGAAAATAAATAACTAAATAAGTGGAGGTGAGGGTGGCATTTTTCAGTGTCAAGAAGAGATTATGTAGACTCCATTTTAATTTGTCTACACTCTTGTCATTTTGATCACAGGTAATTGTGAATTGGCTCTCGTTTAAAGCCAGACAGACAGAGCTCTTAGACTCACGCAGTCTTTACAAGATTCACAATAGTATGCTCTGCTTATTTGGGCCTTTTTTTCCTTAGAACAATACATGTGTGCTAAGCAGAGTTGAAACTTGTCCTGAAAAACCCATGGCCTCAGGGGTTCCATTGAGAAATGCAGTGTGGGCAAACAAAGCTCTCTCTTTGCAGCTTTACAAATGATAGGTTTTTACTTTATAAGATGTTTTCACGGCATTCTTAAAGCATCTGCTGATGCAAAACAGCATGGGCCAGCAATCCCAGTTTAGCATTGTATATGGAAACAAACGTCTATTCATGTGAGGCTCACGCTCTCCCCTAGTTAGCTGCTTTCATTCAGAAGCAAAGAGAACAAGATGCGAAGGGGGCCAAAGCAAGCTGCTTGCCTTAAGCAGCGTGATTCCACTTCCCTCAAGCACATCCCTCTAATCACTAGCCAGTCTGATAGGCTGAGTAGCTTGGAACAAGCAATGCAAGAAGCTCCCAGGGAAGGAGAGAGGTGATGAGAGTCACCCTAGGAGTTCGAAGATAAGAAACATCTGTACAGAAAATAAACAAAGAATCTCCTGACCGATGTTGCAGAACAGTCTTTTGCCGAACTGAGCATCCAACCGCTATATCTAAACCTGTTCTGCGGCCGATCGCTTGATGAGCCTTCCTAGTGTTTAGAACCCTGACACGGTGCAGAGGGCCTGTGTTTTTTGTTCTACCCTCCAGTCAAGATTACTTGACTAACTTGTCAGTATGGCGTCCCTAAAAGGAAAAACGGCAGGACAGGATGTCACTAACTTAAATAGAATCATGGCTATGTAAACATTCTAATGAGGTTGTATCTTTCTACAACATCTTCCCCATGGAAACAGCCCATGTCCTTTATTGCATTTGGCATCACGGGTAAGGTCTGCGAAGCACTCTTTGTGAGGCCGGTTTACCTTCTGTTTTCTTGTTGCTATGTGATTTCTCCACTACAGTAATATTCTTTTAAGTACCATATTTTTTTAATCTCTAGGCCAGGACACTCCAGACATTAAGAAGATGGTGTCTTATAAAATAAGGAGCTTAAACATACTTGGTCACAAACGATAAGATGATTTCAATTTGCAATATTAAATAAAACAAGATATAGCTTGAAAGACTATGATAACATGAACTCGTCATTGGTTGGGCAAGGGTCAGAGAAGTCCCAGAGATCTGGCTTTTCCTTCTCTTTCTAGGTCATTCCTTCAGGATGTTGCCTAAACAAGTATGGTCAAGTCTTGATTACCCATAGTGATCAGGTCATGGATAATGAACATTCACAAATCATAGACTCATGGAACCTTGGTGCTAGAAGAGAACTCCCAGAGCACATAGTCCCTCCCATTCATTTGTTTTACAGGTGAGATAACCATGATCAGAGAAGGTATTGTGTACAAATGCACATGCCTGATAAGGGGTAGAACCTAGAACAGAACTGAGTTTTGGGTTCATGTTACTTGCCTTTTTTCACTCTCTGCCATGAATTATTTTTAGAGGCTACTCGTTTCTTTGTTGTAATATGCAACCTTGAGCTCTTTCCCCAAAAAGAAATGGGGAAAGTTTGCTGGCATAGTTGCTGATTAAACCGTAGCTTGCCCTTTCAAGTCTAATTTATCTCACTTTATTCATGTCCACCCTGAGCCAGAAGCATTATATAAGTGATAAAATAGCTGACAGACCGGAGGATGAAGAAGGGCTCCCTGTGATGCTTATGATTTGCAAATGGAATATTTGAGATGCAAATGATGACATCTGACTAGGCGTGTGGTGACTTATGCCTGTAATCCCATTACTTTGGGAGGCAGAAGCAAGAGGGTTACCTGAGTCCACGGGTTTAAGACCAGCCTGGGCAACTTGACAGGACCTTATCTCTACAATAAATCAAAAAATTAGCTGGGTATGATGGTGCATGCCTGCGGTTCCAGCTACTTGGAAGGCTGAGGCAGAAAGATCACCTGATCCCAGCAGGTTGACACTGCAGTGGCCATGAATGTGCCACTGCACTTCAGTCTGGGCAACAGTGAGATTCCAACTCAAAAAAAAATAATAATAATGACATTTTAGCTCTTAAAGAGGCAACCCTATACCCTGACTATGGCCACCTGAAGGTTACAGGAAGTACCGGTGTTGACTGGAAGCCAGCAGATCAGGAAGAGAACCAGAATGGAAACCATGGAGACGCCAGTCTCTTTTGCACTAAGCTCTGTATAATCAAGTCAAAGACTTTGTGATTAAGATGGAGTTGCTAACCCCCGACATCATTCTTTTATTTTGGTGAAAAGTTCATCAATGGAAGCAAAGTATACAATAACTCAAGAGGGAAAAAAAAAAGGATAGTTACAACACTGCTAATGGTATATCACATGAGGATCAGTGAAATGTTAAGAGGCCTGGGAGACTGGGAGATGTGGTCCACAACTTTATCAAGAGTTGTGTGTTTTGTATTGACTTAGTAAATCTTCGTAGGCCTTAGCTCTTCCAAGAAATGGAGACATTGACCAATTAGTTTCCCAAAGCATATTCCAAACAACCTTAATTCTGAAAGGATGTTAACATTTACCATATACATGTATACACACAAACACAAGATCGAATAAGTTTGATAATTTTGGGGTGATGTTTTCAGCACTAGGAAATTCACAGAACCATAAATGTGCTAACATATTGAAGATGTAAGCATGCATATCTCCAAGGTGAGGGGTATAATATGCAGCAATGTCCTTAGGAATCCTAATTTACAAACCACCTGTGGCAGTGGTCCCCAATCTTTATGACATCAGGGACCAGCTTCATGGAAGACATTTCGCCATGGACCGGGGTGGGTGGGGAGGAGAATGGTTTTGGGGTGAATCAAGCACAGAGCATTTACTGTGCACTTTATTTCTATTATTATTACATTATAATAGATAACAAAGAATTATAGAACTCATCATTTTAAAAAAAGAGGCACAGACCGAAGTGGTAAATACAATAATAGGCAGACCACACGCAGGCTAAACTAAGTGCTGGATTCTGACTTGAAGCCTGTCGCCAGATGCAACTGTACAATTGAAGTACATGAACTCACTTGTCTCTCGCTGATAGGGTTTTGATACGAGTCATTCGTGATGGTCTCTGTGCAGTCAAACCTCATTGCTAATGTTCGTCTGTATTTGCAGCTGGTCCCCTGCACTGGTATCATCGCTTCAGCTTCATCTTGGATCATCAGGCATTAGATGCTCATAAGGAGCGTGCAACCCAGATCCCTCGCATGTGCAGTTCACAATAGGGTTCCTGCTATGAGAGTCTAATGGTGCCACTGGTCTGACAGCGGATGGAGCTCTGGCAATAACGTGAACCATGGGGAGCAGCTATAAATACAGATGAAGCTTCACTCATTCACTCACTGCTCACCTCCTGTTGTGTGGCCCAGTTCCTAACAGGCCACAGACCGGTACCCATCTGTGGCCCAGGAGCTGGGGACCCCTGACCTATACAACCAGAGTTCCACAGAGCACATATTCAGAGACAATGATCTAGAAGATATCTAACATCTCTTTCAGCTCTTAAATTTGTAAATACGACTCTATGGAATATAGGTTGGCAAATATAAATTTAATTTCAAAAAATTGCTTGTTTCACATATACTGTTTTTATAGCAGGCACTCAAATGCTATTATAAACCTACAGTGACAGATACTTTCTAGGTGATAAGCCTAAGATATGCAGTTCTCACACTTTAAAATTGTTGATCAAGCAGAGAATATAATCCCATAATGCCCACTTACTATAGGAATCTGAGATGGTTTTGTATTTGATTTTCAGAAACTCATAATGCTGGCCTGACAACAAAGAGAAAAAAAATTAAGCTCTATTGTCTTCCTTAGATTATATCTTTAAAAGATCCATGTTCTTGACATCATAAAAATCCTCTGAAAAGATTATCATCTCTTGAGAGAGTTATAAGTATCCAACCCTGACTTTATAAATATATGTTTAAGCGTATAATGAGCTTAAAAGTCATATGCTTTACCACAAATTGTCACTAAAATAATCAGTTAGCCTAGTCCTGAGCATGTAAAGTATTTACAATGAAAAGCCCAGATGCCTTTAATATTCAATGAAAAAAAAGTGTTTCTAATCTTTTTCTTTTTTTTCCCACCCATTTGTATTTTATTTATTTATTTATTTTTATTTTTATAGTCAATATTTTTTATTATGATATTATGGGGTACAGTTAAGGGTTAGGTATACAGATATGCTTCATTCAAGCACCCTTCTTGATAAGAGGTGTCTCCCCATCCCCAGACAGATATTTACTACTGTTAATCCCATCTCCCTTCCCTTCCCCCCCATAGTTTCCCACCACTGTTAGTCATTTTCTTATAGTATTACGTTGGATGTTCAAGGTCCACTATATGAGTGAGAACATGTGATACTCAGATCTTTTTTTCTGTGAGAGGTCACTCAGTATTATAGACTCTAGTTCCATCCAGGTTGCGGTGAAATTCGTGATTTTGTTCTTTTTTATGGCTGCGTAGTATTCCATCGTGTATATGTACCACATTTTTTAATCCAGTCCTATTTTGATGGACAGCATGGTTGCTTCCAGGTTCTTGCTATTGTGAACAATGCTGCGATAAACATACATGTGCAGGTATCTTTTTTACAGAGTGATTTGAGTTCTTCAGGGTATATTCCCAGTAGGGGGATTGCAGGGTCATATGCAAGGTCAATATTTAGAGCTTTTAGGTATCGCCATACTGTTTTCCACAGAGGTTGCACTAGTTTGTACTCCCACCAACAGTGTAGAAGTATTCCCTTTTCACCACACCCTCTCCAGCAACTGCTATTTTTTGAATTATTGATAATTGCCATTCTGACTGGAGTTAGGTGGTATCTCAGTGTGGTTTTGATTTGCATCTCCTTGATGATTAGTGAGGTTGAACATTTCTTCATGTGTCTGTTGGCTGCTCGGATGTCTTCCTTTGAGAAGTGTCTGTTCATATCTTTTGCCCACTTTATAATGGGGTTGTTTGATTTTTTCTTTTCAGCATGTTTGAGTTCCTTGTAGATCCAAGATGTTAAGCCTTTGTCAGACCTGGAGTTGGCAAATACTTTTTTCCAGTCTGTAGGCTGTCTCCCTGCTCTCATGATGGTTTCTTTGGCTTTGCAGAAGCTTGTCGGTTTAATGAGGTCCCACTTGTCTATCTTATCTCTTATGGCCTGTGGGTTTTGGATTTTGTTCAGGAATTGGATGCCAGTTACAACTTCCATGAGAGTATGTCCTTCATTTTCTAAGGTTCTTAGGGTTTGAGATTTTACATTCAAAGATTTCTTTATCCTGGAAATTTTTAGCATCTTTGCTTATTAAAAATGCCCCAGGAATATAGAGAAACCATTTTTCACTAAACAGTCAGATAACCTATATAGAAGTGACCTAAGTACCTATGTATAGGGAAGAGAGAATATTCAGAGTCAAAGACATCAGTACAAACTTAAACAAAGATAAACAACTTTGTCATATCAAGTCAGTGTCATCAATGGGTTCTTCATCTCTGGACTTTTTTCGCTCTGACCAACTTCCCACACAGAGTCATCTTCTAGCTGTGATTATACAAATCTATTATTTGAAAGCATTTGAAGGATCCATCCATCTACAAAATTAAGTACAAATTCCTCTACCTTCCGTTCACTCCTTCACAATTTCTGTAAGCTTTCTAAGCTAATATCTGTAACTTTCAGATAAATGTCATCCAGCTAAACTGGTCTTTTTGATATTGACTGAGCAAACCCCATGTTTTCTTTCTTGGTACCTTCGTTCAAGTCAACCTCTCTTACTGGATTGTTTACTCTGTCCTTTCTTCATTCCCTACTCCTATATCTTGCTGGTCAGAATATTAATCTTCATATAAGACATTGCCCAATTCTAACTTTTTGATGGGCCTTTCTGAATCTTTCAAGTAGATGTGACTACTAAGTAACTGAACCAAGACCCTCTTCCCATTCTGAACACATTTTTGAAGCATTTATGAACAGCCATGTTTGTGTATGATTCATAAGATAAGACCATAATATACAGGAAAAATATCACGTCTTTATCCTAGCCACTTGACCAATAATATTTTCAGAAATATAATGAACTTCTAGACTTTTATATCAAACAAGGTGCATACACAAACACTTCAAATTGAATCAAAAAGAAATAAATGACTGAAAAAAACTATGAAATACTTTTAAGAAATTTGAATATGTGAAAAGATGGACTTGCTATAAGATAGCAAGTTACATTCATAAGGGATTAGAATGGCATCCTTTTAAGTGGTTTTCTAAAGTATTCAAAAACTGATGTTTTTTTAAAAAGTACTATTAAGACACACTTTTCCCAAAAGGTACTCAAAGACTGTAGGGAAAACAGAAAAATACACCCACACATCTATTGAGACTAAGTGAAAAATTTTGTCCTTGTCTTAAATACAGTAAGTTTTGCTTATCTACCTCAGATTTTTCTATCACCACTATCTACACCTATACATAGAACTAACTTTCTCATCAGAAAGAAACACCAATGTGAAATGGGAACCCCATTTTCTGATCTAAAGTCAAGACACATACTCCCACCAAGGGCCAACTAGTTCTTCCTTTTCTGACATACTGGATCCTCAACCATGTCTTCTGACTTGAAGTTAGGACAATCATTCAATTCTACCTATAACAATTGTCTACCTTGCCTTGTCTCTGTATCCCTTGATCACTATCTATCTTCTGCTCTTACTATCAAGAAAAGTTCACAGAACGCTTAAAATTATAATGATCTATATAAAAACAGGGTAAAATACAGTAATAAAATGATACAACACAAAAAGGATAAAATCAGAATTTGAAAAACTCAGAAATGACATGATTGGACTCAGAAAATAATGAGAAACATAGGAAAAGTTATAGCAGAAATTTAACTAACTTAAAAGGAACACACATATATGATCACAACAGACAATGCCTTCATATAAATAGAAGGTAAAAAGGAAGAAACCTTAAAAAAAAAAAGAAAGGAAGAAAGAAAAATGATTCAAAAGAAAGAGACAAATATTGAAGGCAGGCAAATAAACCCTAACATGCATATAATATGAATCCCCGATGAAAACCAAAACAAAGGGACAGAAAAAATATTGTACTAAAATTTTTTTTTTGAAATTTATATAAAGGACATGTTAAAAAGGACATTTCATATTAAATGAAAACACTCCATGTTTGAAAATATCAACCTCTAGGGTGAACAAAACCAAGACATAATCTAGCAAAATTATTGAACTTTAGATAAAAAGAAAACAGCTAGTGACTTACATGGGAAAGAAAATGAGTTATCATCAGATTTTTCAAGAGCAACACATTATGCCGGAAGAAAATGGAGTAACATATTTAAATACTCAAGGGTGGAACATGTGAACCAACAATTTTATATCCAGTAAAACTGGCTTCCAAATATAAGGGGCACATGCACACGTGCACACACACACACACAAACTGTTGCCAACATGCAAAAACTCATGGAATAGACTACTTCCAGGTATGATGAAATAAATAGATTAGGCCTCCCATCAGAAAGGATAAAACTGAACCAAATATGCAGGGTAACTCTATCCAAACATTAATCAACAGACAGCATGATCCCTTAGAAGAGGGAAACTCATGAAGTAAGTCCTAGAATTGACTTGAATCTTTGTATAGGGATGTTCCTCAATTCCCTACTGGAATTCAGTGAATGGGACTCGCAGCTGAGTACTGTGGTCCTGATGAGACTGCAACGCACAGATTACAATTCAATGTAGAAGAATTGGCTGGAATCTTCAGGATAGGACTGGAGAAGCACAAAGAAGGTGCCCAGAAATCTAACCAGAGCAATAGGTCAAGACGCAGTAATAAGAGGCTTTTAGATAGGAAAATAAGTTGTTAAACTGTCACTTTTTGCAGATGACAACATTGTCTACATACATAACACTAAAGAATCTACAAAAACAATTAAATTTAGGAAGCTAACTTAGCAAGGTTGCACTATACGAGGCCAATATACACAAATCAATTGTGGGTCACTATACTAGCAACGATATTTGGAAAATGCAATTTAAAACACAATACATCTTTCAGCAGCATCAAAAAAGATAAATACTCTGGAATAAATTTAACAAAAGATATATAAGTTTTCCATACTAAAAACTACAAAACAATGCTAAGAGAAATAAAAAATCTAAATTTTTCTCGAAGACGTATCATGTTTATGAGTTGGAAGACCCCAAATTGCTAAGATTTCCTCTCCCTCCAAAATGATCATTAGATTCACAAAATCTCAGCAATTATCTCAGCAAGACATTTGCATAAATTGACAACTAGATTTCAAACCTCTTATGGAAATGCCAAGGACCTAGGCTAGTCAAAATAATCTTGAAAAAGGAAGAACAAAGTCAAAGAACTAAACCACTTGTAAAAACTTACCACAAAATTTTAATCAAGTTAATATCATATTAGAATAAGGACAGACATAAATAAACAAAACAGATGCCAGAAAATATTCACACAATTAGTTTTTGAGAAAGGCCCTGATGTAATTCTACGATGGGATTGAATCATCTTTTCAATAAATGTTCCTATAAAAACTGGATGTTGATCTGGAGATAAAATAAACCTTGGCTTCTAATTTACATCATATACAAAAATTAATTCAAAACGGATCACAGATCTAAATCTAAAAGCTAAAACGATAAATCCTCTGGAAAAAACATAGACCATCTGCTCCACCTTTGGAGCATGCAAAGATTTCTCAGTACACACACATGCATACATAACCAACCATAAAAGAAAAAAAAATAAATTGGACAAATATATATGATGAAGCACTTGTATCTAGAATATGTACAGAACTGTTAAAACAAAAGAATTCAATTTTGAAATTGTGTAAAAGACTCATAAAAGAAGATATGTGAATGGCAAATACTCATGTACAAAGAAGCCCAATATCATTAATCAGAAAAATGCCAAAAAATATAATGGGATATCTCTACACACCCATTGTATAGACTGAAATTTGGAAGACCGACCATTCAAAGCATTAACAAGGATGTGGAGCACCCTAACTTTTATACACTTCTGGTAGGAGTACAAAATGGTGCAATCCCTTTGGAAAATAACGTGTAAGTTTCTTATAAAGATAAATATGCAGTTATCATACAAGCCAGCAATTCTATTCCTAAGTATTGACCCAAGCAAAATTAAAATATATCACAACTGAAATACTGTATGCTGAAGTTCCCAGCAGGGTTACTTAATAGCCAAAAAATAAAAGCATAGATGTCTATCAAAAGCTGAATGGATCAACAAATTGTGATATATGCCTACAGTTAAATGCTACGTAGCAGTACTGATATACATAACATTCAAATATATTATCCTGTACCAAAAAAGCCAGACCCAAGTGAGTACATATCACATGATTCCATTTACATGGAACTCCAGAAGAGACAAATCTAATCTGGCATAACACAGCAGACAAATGTTTGCCTGGAATGGGGATGAGTAACTGGGAAGGTGGACAAGGGAGTATAATTTGATGGTGGGAATGCTGCCTATTTTGACAGTATGTCTGACACACAAGTGGATAAATTCGTCAAAACTCATCAAAAAGAAGACTATTACTATATATACACCATACCTCAACAAAATTGATTAAAAAGCATGTGGAGTAAAAGAAGCTGACAAAAAAGTAGTATGTACCATACTATTTCTATGAAATTCTGGCACTCTCTGATAAAGCTAATCTATAGTGGCAGAAACCAGACCGATGGTTATTTGGGAAAGAAGAAACCAGGTATTAACTTGGAAGGGGCACTTGGAAAGTTACTGGGGTGACCAAAAAAAAAAAGTCTAATCTTGATTTGAGTAGTGATGATACAATGTATACATTTGTCAAACCCCATTAAAGTGAATTCTTAATGTGTGCATTTTAAATTATACTTCAGAAAAAGATGATTTTTAAAAGCATTGGGAACTAATGCTCCCATGAGTCCATTCTGAAGACCTTAATGGAGAACATGCCTCACGTAACCAAAATATCTGAGTGAACTATCCAATATGGAGCTGATAGCCACTAGCTATATGTACCTATTTAAATGAATTAAAATTAAAAGTTCAGATCCTCATTTGCACCAGTCACATTTCAAGCACTCAACCACCACATGGACTGTTGGTTCAAATAGATGCAAGTTTTTCTATGTGTTTGCTCTGTGGCTTGTAAGCCCCATTCTGATGTGGTGTTCTCAAACTTGCATGTGTGTATGATTCCCCTGGAGATCTTGTTAAAAGGTAGATTCTGATTCAGAAGTTCTCAGGTGGGCCCACATTTCCATTTAGCTCCCTGATGTCACTCTAAGTTGAGACCATGAGCTACCCCTCTAGAACCAAGGTTCTAGCTTTGAGCATGTGACCTGTATAAAGAGACAGGATGGGGCAACCCCTTTGGGTCCCCTTCCACAGTGGGAGCTTTTCTGTCCTCTTAATAAATCCTGCTTTCTAAAAAAAGAAAAAGAGAGAGAGACAAGATGGAGAAGAACAGATAAAAGACAGGACTGAACTTCCTAATTCTATGCTTTATATTGTTGAGAGGCAACTCTATATTTTTAGACTTGGGTAATATTTGACTTAAACTGATTAAATGAGGCTGAATCATCTTTTAAAAAAAATCAGAAAGTATTTAGCGGACAGAATTACTGCACAGACATTATACAAAAAAGTATCCACACACACAACAGAAGACAGACTAAAATGAAAACATGAAGGGTGCATAAGGAAAGATGACAAAGAACTATAGTTCTACACACACAACTAAAATGTTCACATAGTGGTAGCGTATATGGTGTGTGATCAGAGGCATAATGATAGAGTCAGATAAAGCAAGCTAATCTTAGTCTGTCATTGACTGGCTGAGTGACCACAGTAAAGAGATTTAATCTGTCTGGGCTTCAATCTCTCTTCATCTGTGAAATGTAGATAAGTTCTTGAAAGGGTCTAAAAGAATGTATTAAAATTTTATATCACAGTAAGTGGTAATTTAATAATTGTACTTAATAGGCAATCAGTAATGACAGCTATTACTCAACGATTGTGAGTTTCTAACACCTGAAATCTACTCTGGGCGTATTACCCAATCAAACTACTCTCCCAATGATTTTCCAGTGTCTGGCAAAATACAATGATGCATCAATTCCTAAACCCGAAACTCTACCTGGGCACCTCTTACTTTCCAACTCACCAGCATGACTTACAATTACCTACTTCTTTTCTTTTTCTCTTGGAAGTTGCACCATCTCTCAATGGTCTTCCCATACTTCTAGGGAGTCCCATCTTATTCCAGCTCCACCCCACCCTCTTGTTAAAGCTTGGTTCAAATTTCCCTTCTCCAAGAAGGCCTCTGTGATCTCCTCCTCAATGAAAAGTGATTTCTTTTTCTTTCTTTCAAGACCATGCTCTTTGCAAAGTCTTTTGCTACCATTAAGGGTTGGCTAAAAACTTGAGCAGAGCTTGTTTCTTGGTTCCTAAATAATTTGAATAGATTTTTACAGTTCTATTTGTCACTGAGTAACTAAGTAATAATATTTATATTTTTCTTATATCCTCTTAGCCTACTGATATGAGGAGCAGACACTTAGAAAAATGGGACTAGTCCTAATAGAAATTTCATAAACCTAAAAGAAGAGTTGAAAGTGATTAATTTTAGAACTATCTGCAGTGCTGCTCTGTGTCATCTGAATTTGAACACTCCTTATTAATCTTCTACTACTGGGGTTAGGAGGATAAACAGCATATATTCCACTCAAAACTGCATTGCATCTAAAAATTTCAATTAGATAACTGTTAGTAAACTCGTCCAACTAACCAAAGAGCTGACAGAATGAGACAACAGAGGATAAAGAAAATATAGAGCTAAGGATAAGAAAATTTTGATTTTCTTATCTGCTCCTTTGAAAAACACTGTAGATTTTTTCTTTACTATCTTTCTTCTAAATGGCAAAACTTTTTCCTTGGCATTTACAAAAGAATCAGCTATAGGAACTTATTTTCTGAACTTGTCAGCTACTACCTATGAGGTTGCGTTATGAATGGCCATTAGCTGCCAATCTCAGCATTATTACCACAAGGCCTCCATAAAGCCTGTCCCATTGGTCAGTCTTAAAAAATGGCACAGCTGCAAAACAATGTCAGTTATGATTCAGCCCTAATTTTCCCTGTCAACAGCCTTGTTCAAGTTCCCAGATATTCCTACAAGTTGCCAAGTCCATTTTGTAAATGAAATCTGCCTTTGAAAATCACCATATGAATATGTCAACAGGTCATGAAATATTTTCATTACAAATCTTAAAGAAAAACTTAGCTCTAAAGAAACAGTTTGGAAAATGTCTATTTCATTAAGTGCAAGTGTGAAATCTTGATGGAAAACATTTATTTTGGCAACTTTCTATTTTGTTGGTGGCCCCCAAGTATCCTGACCGAACTATCTTTGTGGGAGGTGAAATTGGGGGATTCTGGAACAAATGAAAAATTCCTAACTAGGAGTTTTTTGGACCATGTGGATTGGGGGAAGATTGGGAAAATCCAAAGTGCAAATGCCAGGCATAAGAGTTATTCCAAAAGCTCCTGTGTCATTAGAGTCATTTCTTAATGGTCACATTAAGAAAAAAGCAGACTGACCAATGGGACAGGGTTTATGGAGGCCTCGTGGTAATAATGCTGAGATTGGCAGCTAATGGCCATTCATAATGCAACTGCATAGGCAGCAGCTGACAAGTTCAGAAAATAAGTTCCTATGGTTGATTCTTTTGTAAATGGACCAAAGACAGGAGATAATCCTCAAAACAATTAACGTTTGATTTTGGAATACATGTGTGTGCACACACATTTCTCTTACTCAGCTCTGTTGCTGGAGTCATTTTGTCTGCTGATGAGGTCTACTCATTCTTTATGACCTAACACAAAAACCACCTCCTCTGTGAAGTCTTCCATACCTTCCCAGGAAGATTGTCTCTCTCTCTCTCTCTCTCTCTCTCTCTCTCTCTCTCTCTCTCTCTCTCTCTCTCTCCCCTCCCCTCTTTCCCTTCCCCCCACTACCCCTTTCTGGACAACCTTGGGTGACACATGTTGTATAGCATTGGTCGTGTTGAACTGTAACAGTCTCTTTAGGTGTCTGTCTTCCCCAATTGCCTTGGGAGATCCAGAGTAAACCCAAAGTCTTATCAGTCTCATAGTCCCCACAGCCAAGCCTGAAGCAAAAATAATGCCTAGCCTAGCAAACATTTTTTTAAATGATTATTTTGCCAGGTAATCCTAACCTGCTTGGAGAAGAGGCATCCTAGAAGTATCTCTAGATGAACACAAATATCAGATGAAATATCCAGTTGGAATTAAAAACTGACACAGACCATTCCCAAGGAATTCAATCAGGAGAGGAGTTCATAAGATTCCTTAAAATAAAAAGCTTGTCTTGGACCTTCGTGATTTCCTTTCAACTTTTTTAACACTCATTGTTCACATCACTCACGGTACAATACCCATACTGTTCTGTTTTATCATTTATCATTTTAGACAAAAGGCCTACCTTTCTACTAGGTGGAAAGGATCATATCTTAATAATTATAATGCTCCTTTGCTTTTTTATATGAGTTCATACCTGATTAGAATGACTATTATCAAAAGAAAAAAAAAGACAACAGGTGTTGGCAATGTTGTGGAAAAATTGGAACATTTATACAATGTTGATAAGAGTGCAAAATGGTGTAGTCACTATGGAAAACACAGAGTGACTCCTAAAATACATTAAACACAGACTACCATGTGACCCACCAATTTTTCTTCTGGGTAGTTATTTGAAATAATTGAAATCAGAATCTCAAGAAGATATTAGCACTCCCATATTCATCGCAGCATCATTAACAATAGCTACAATGTGGAAACAATCTAAATGTTGACAGATGAACAGATAAATAAAATGTGGTATGCATGCATATACTCATATATCACATATGTACAATGCAATATCATTCATTCTTTAAGAAGACAGAAATCCTACAAAATGTAACAACATGGATGAAACTTGAGAACATTATGCTGTGAAATAAGTCAGTCTCAGAATGACAAATACTGCGTGAATCTACTTATATGAGGTACCTAAAATAGCCAAACTCTCATAGAAGCAGAGAGTAGAATGGTGGTTGCCAGGAGCTGGGGTGAGGGGAAAATGGGGAGTTGCTTACGAATAGATATAAAATTTCAAATATACAAGATGAGAAGTTCTAGAGATCTGCTGTACACCACTGTACCTGTAGTTAATAATACTGTGCGGTACACTTATAAGTCTGTTATAAGGGTAGATCTCATGTTAAATGTTCTTACCACAAAAATAAAATAAATAAAAATAAATTTTAAAAACAGCCTGTAAAAATTAAGATTGGTAAAATATGGTTAAGAAGTTGTTACCATGTTTTAACATTTGTAAGCACTTTCATCTTCAGTTTAAATTCTTGGTCATTAAAAATTACTTGTTCACATACTTGTTAAAAAAGAAAAGTAGCAAGTCTTGTAGAGGATGAAGAGAAATTGGAATCCTTGTTCACTGCTGGTGGGAATGTGAAATGTCATGGTTGTCTTGGAAAACACTATGACAATCCCTTAAAAAATTAAATATAGAATTACCACGCTATTCCACTCCTAAGTATATACCCAAAAGAATTGAAAGTAGAGACTTGAAAAGATATTTGTATATCTATGTTCATAGCAGCATTACTCACAACAGCCAAAAAGTGAAAATAATTCAAGTGTCCATTGACAGATCAATGAATAAGCAGAAAGTGGTATAGACCTTCAGTGGAATAGTATTCAGCCTTAAACAGGAAATTCTGACTCATGCTACAACATGGATGAACCTTGAAAACATTACTCTAAGTGAAATAATCCAGTCACCAAAGGACAAATACTGTATGTTTCTATGTCTATGCGATGTCTAGAGTAGTCAGATTCACAGATGGTAGAGTAATGGTTGCCAGGGGCTGGGTAGAGGGGAAAATGGACTTAGTATTTTATACACAGTTTCAGTTAGGGAAGATGAAAAAGTTCTAGAGATGGATGGTGGTAATGGTTCACGATAATATGAATGGACTAAATGCCAGAGAACTGTACACTTAAAAATGGTTTAAAATTGTATATTTTATGTTATGTATATTTAAACATAATAAAAGTAAAAATAATTTGTAAAATAAATCCCCCTCCCACTTCATTCCAGCTTGACATTTAAGACCCTTTTCAAATTTATCTCTACCTTTTCTCCTTCCTTTCCTTGAGATGTAAAAATGTTTTTCCTTAAAAAAATATCTGAGGTGATGGATATGTTAATTTCCCTAATTTGATTATTGTACATTGCATATATGTATCAAAGTATCACACACATAAATGTGTATGGTTATTATGTGCCAATTAAAATTTTTTGAAATGAAAAAAAAATCATGTAGGATTGAATTCTGTGGTATGTGAAGTATATCTCAATAAAGTTGTTATTCAAAAACAGAAAAGCTGGGCACAGTGGCTCATGCTCATAATCCCAGCACTTTGGGAAGCAGAGGTGAGAGGATTGGTTAAGTTCTGGGGTTCGAGAAACCAACCTGAGCAACATGGCGAGACATCATCTCTACAATAAATCGAAAAATTAGCCAGGCGTAGTGGCGCATACCTGTAGTTCCAGCTAGTAGGAAGGTGAAATGGAAGGATCGCCTGAGCCCAGCAGGTCAAGGCTTCAGTGGCCGTGAGCATGCCACTGCACTCCAGTCTGGGTGACAGAGTGAGACTCTGACTCAAAAAGAAAAGAAAAGAAAAGAAAAAGAAATAAGGAAAAGAGAAAAAAATGTTTCTCTTGTTCTCCTCATAATTTTATGAACCTTTTGAATCACTTAACTTTTTGGATTTTCAGTTTTCTTATGTGCCTAGATACACCTGGAATGCCCTTCACATAACTTCTCCTTCCGCCTATCCTTCCAGGTTCTGCTAAAAGCCACCTTCTCAATTAAGCTTTTCTCTCAAACTGGAGATAATCTCTGGTTACGTAGGTAGAACTGTGTGTGTATCTACCTAACATAAAATCAGCCAATTATTGAAGATAAATTGACTGTCAACCATCATCTCCACTGTACTGTTTCTTGTTTGTTTTTGGTTTCACTGACATAATTTTTCACTTTAAAATTGGTTACCTCTATAAAGATTCATGGTGCCTTTCTTATCTTATTTCTGTTAGTGTTATTGATTTTTTGGAAAGAATCGTACTGAAGTGTCATGATAGCAAATTATCATTCCTATTTCGTACAAAAAGACATTAAGTAGGCACATCTTTGAATTAATAAACTTGTATAAAGCCTTGAAACCTACCCTGGCCTCTGACTGTGCTTCTCTCAGATATTTGAACATGCCATTTAACTTCCTTCATGCTGAGGCTTTTTTTTTTTTTTTTTTTTTGCTGTGAAACCAGAAACTTCCTTGTACTATGGAAAATGAGCTATAGCATGTGTCTCCAACCTTTTTGGCATCAGGGACCGGTTTTGTGGAAGACAATGTATCTGTGGGTTGGGGATGGAGCGATGTCAAAACTCATTGCTAATATTAATCTGTATTTGCAGTCACTCCCCAACGCTAGTATGAATGCCTCAGCTCCACCTCAGATCATCAGGCATTAGATTCTCATAAGGAGCTTGCAGCCTAGACCCCTTCCATGCACAGTTCACAATAGGGTTTGTGCTCCTATGAGAATGTGAGCCATGGGGAGCAGCTGTAAATACAGATGAAGTTTTGCTCCCTTGCCCACTGCTCACCTCCTGCTGCATGGCCTGGTTCCTCACAGGCCAAGGACCAGGGGCTAGGGACCCTTGAGTGATGGCATCATCAGACAGGGTTTAGGACACTAAGACATTAGAAAGTTAAAGGTATTTGGATCCTGGTCCCAGTTTTGTCATTTATTAGTTGCCTAACCCTGTCCAAATCACTTAATTTTTTGGATTCTCAATTTTCTTATGTGCAAATGGGGACAGCTGTCACAATAAACTTACAGAGCAATGTGGCTAAGAAAAGTGCCATGGTGGACATGGGAATACAAATACCTCCTTGAGATTCTAATTTTTATTCTTTCAGATAAATATCCAGAAGTAAAATTGCTGGATCATATGGTAGTCTACATTTAATTTTTTTGAGAACCACCCTTCTGTTACCCACCAGTGGCTGCACCATTTTGCCTTCCCTCCAACATTATATAAATGCTCCAGTTTCTCCACAACCTTGCCAACACATGTTGTCTTTTGTTCTTTTTGATAATAGCCACTCTAAGAGGTGGGAGATGATATCTCATTGTGGTTTTGATTTGCATTTCCTTGATAATTCGTGACATTGAGCATCTTTTCATATAACTGTTGGCCATTCACACGTATTTGTTGGAGAAATGGCTGTTCAGATCCTTAGTCCATTTTAAAAATTGGGTTATGGCCGGGCTCGGTGGCTCAGCCTGTAATCCCGCGCCTTTGGGAGGCTGAGGTGAGTGGATTGTCTGAGCCCGCGGGTTCGAGACCCGCCTGGGCAGCGAGACCTCATCTCTACAATAAATCAAAAAATCAGCCGGGCGTGGTAGCGTGCGCCTGTAGTTCCAGCTACTCGGAAGACTGAGGCGGAAGGATCGCCGGAGCCCAGCGGGTCGAGGCTGCGGTGGCCGGGAGCGGCCACTGCACTCCAGTCTGGGCGACAGAGTGAGACTCCAACTCAAAAAAAAAAAAAAAAAAAATTGGGTTATTAGGTGTTTGCTATTGAGTTGTAGGAGTTTAGTACCTTATTAGGTATATGACTGGTAAATATTTTCTACGATTCCTTAAGTTGCATTTTAACATTGTTGATTATTTCCTTTGCTGTGCAGAAGCTCTTTAGTTTGATTTAGTCTGACTTGTCTAATTGTGTTGCCTAAGCATTTGATGTCCTATCCATGAAATCGTTGTCAAGACTAATGTTATAAAGCTTTTTCATTACGTTTTCTTCTAAGATTTTTACAGCTTTGGGTCTTTTATTTATTTCTTCGGTCTATTTAGATCTATCTTTACAGTATAACATAGGGGTACAACTTCATTTTTTTCCACATGAATACCTACTTTCCCCAACACATTTGTTGAAGAGACTATCCTTACCCCACTTAGTGTTCTTGGCACTGTTGTTACTTCTGGGGGCTCTTTATTATGCTCTACTGGTCTACATGTCTGTCTTTATGCCAGCACATTCTGTTTAAGTGACTGTAGCTTTGTCATACATTTTTAAAATTAGGAAGTGTGATGCCTCTAGGACTAATTGTTTTCTAGAAATAAAGGCCCAAATATAAGATGTGGATGGATTGCTGCTTCACTGAAGCCCCCCCAATATGGCTCCTACCTTCTATTTCATCCTGAAGAACAGACAAGTGGCAACAGCGTTTGTATGTTCAACAACTTCTCAATGAAAAAGACTGAGAATATTAGTAGTTGAGAAAGAACACTTAAATGAATTGCTTTGCTCCTCTTATTTAAAAGTGAAATGTATTTTATTCTTTTTTACAGAAAAATAAGAAAATATTGTTAAGAAAATTACTTAAATGTCCATTATCTCACTTAACTCCAAACAACCATTGTTAAATTGCTATATTACTGTATAACTTTCTATATCCTAAACCCTAACATGTCTGCTAGAAGAAAACTTTAAATATTCTCTCATAAAATTCAAGTCCAGAACTATATAGCCACATGGCTCTAGATTTATTAATAAAAAGTATGCCTTATTAAGAGATATATTAAAAATTTAAAAATTTATGAGAATTTAGGCTGATTTGTAGAACCTACCACTGTCATATTATTCTACTTTAAATAGCCTAGGAGAATTTCTCATTAAAAACTAGCTAAAACATGGATAGTTTCAATTTATAGTTCATTAATTCTTGATTTATCAATGCGCAAAACTGATTTACTGGAAAAATGGATAGTTTGTTTTCTTCCATAAGATATAACCATTACTAAAAATATTCTGCTTAAATTTTCCAGAAGATAGTGCTTTGAAATGAAATTAAGCAAAGAGAATTTCTGGCAGAAGGCATTTTTCTCAGTATTCAGGGACAGGGCAAAGAGAAGATTATAACAAAAATTAGCTATAGTGTGTGATAAAGTTAATGCAACAAACTGGTTATCTAATCCAAATCAACAGAACAAGAATTAAATATATGGTAACAAAATTAATTTGACCCCATGAGAGTTGATTATAGAGTTATATAATAGGCTAGAGTTTTGAGTTCTCTTAAAATTTCAAACAGCAATCATAAGTCATCAAAATCTTAGTCCTGAAAATGGAAAACATTTTAAAAAGAGAGAAAAAAATCACTGTTCTCAAAGCACCTGAAATCAAATAAAATATATAAAGTTAATATTTGCTAAAAATTAAAGCAACTTAGTCATCCCTCAGTAAGGCCCAATGCCCAACTTTTTACAGAGATTGTCAGAGGCAGCATTTTAATCAACAATAACCATGCTTGCTGCATAAAAGACTTTAAAAGCTTCCTAATGTACATATAAATCAATTAGTCAAAGCAATCCAGTAACCAATAACTTGAGATTGTATTTAATATGCTGCTGTATCAGAGTGTTCAGTACAAGTTCTTATCTTAATGCTTAGTATTTCTTATATTTTCAAAGCAACAAATCAGAAGGTAAAAGAATGTAGTTATCATAGTCACGGAATTCAGAGTGGCAACATTTGGGAGAATTTTATCTAACTTTTGAAGAGATTTAGGATTATATAATGGGCTCTTAAAGAAATTGATTTGGGGAGAGCATATCACAACAGTAAGGATACCCACAGTTTACCTGTACAATGACCATGTATGTACTTAACCCTGAATTGTACCCCACATTTAAAAAAATTTACAAAAGAAATTGATTTTGACGGCTTATTTTGTCTTTTTACTCATTATAAACTTCTTTGTAACACGTGCAGGCAATGGAATTCAAGTCACTGGTCAGTCTGTTATATTTAAGGTTAGTCTTTTATTCCTCCAAATTATAACTGACAAATGCTCAAAGCCTTCCTTCTCTTTTTGTTGGGCCCTGCCTAGGGGGGTGGGGGTGGGGGCAGGGCGGGGCGGTCTGCTCTTCCTTTAGTCTGGATTCCATCTTGCTCCTGCTTCATCCTGTAACAAAGACAACTCTGTGGCATCAACTCCACATAGATGACCAATGAGCACTTCTCACTTGCCACGCCTGCAAACCAAATTCTGGATATCCCTCAAAACATTGCTTCTTTCATAGTCTTCCTCCTTTTTGGTAAATGGCAATGCTGGTCATCTAGTTGCCAAGGGCAAGAGCCCCGGAGTCCTCCTTGACTGTCACACCTCACACACAGCCTGACAGCTTCTCTTGTTGATTTTATTTTCAAAATATATCTCACATTCCGACCAGTCCTCACCACTGCTACTGCCCTGGTCTGAGCCATCGTCGTCTCTTGCTGCATTAGATAAAAAGCCTCCTAAGTGCTACATCTGTTCCTATCCTTGTTCCTGCTATCGTCAGTTCTCCAAACTGCAGCCAGAGTGAGGTTTCCAAAGGCTAGTGATCCAGGTAACATATACATAATGAGTGTTTTACTTATATTAAGTCTTTTCATCATCGCAACGACTTAATGAAAAAGGTGCTAATATATTCTTCATAATTAAAGAAGGCAGCTGAGCCCCAGAAGGGTTCAATGTTGTGCCCGAGATCACACAGCTGGGAAGTGGCAGGGCTAGGATTCAAACCCAGACAGTCTGGCATTAGTTCCTCTGTTGCTTCCTGGGGGCTCCTACCTGACTCAGAGGAAAACAAGGTCTTCGAGGTCCTACACAATCTGGCCCTCTCTCAACACATCTCCTATTCATCTGCTCACTCACTTCACTCTAAGCTCACCACCTCCTTGCTCTTTTCCAAACACACCAGCATGCTCCCACCTCAGCAAAGTAGCGTCCCCTCAGCTTCGAACACTCTTACTCCAGATGTCCAGATGATTTGCTCAAATGACGGAGTATAAGTTGAATGCTACCCAACTGTCCCATTTACAATTGCAGACCTTTTTCTCTCTTCCCTCCCTATCCTCTTTGCAATCTTCTAAAAAATCTCTAACACTTAGCACGACCTGACAAGATGTCTATTTCACTTGTGCATATTTCTGCCTTACTCCAACATAAGTTGCAGGATAGTAAGGATTTTAGTCTATCTTGCCCTTGTGTCTCCAGCACCTAGAATGTGTTCAGCACTTGAATGGATGAAAGGAAGAGGGAGAGGGAGGGAGGAACCTTGAGTTGTATGTTGTAATTGATCAGTTTTCTTCACAGCATCAGAGGTGACTATGAATAGAACCCTCAGGAGAAGCCAGGTGAATTCTATCTACACCTTTTGATATGACTTCACACAAAGAACAGAACACACTCATCTAATCTACACGGGAAGAAGTAGTCCAGGATAAGCATCCTGGGTTTTAGCTAAGGCAAGGAATTGGAGCACGCTTTGTGAAGTAGAAAACCTTGTTTACAATGGGAAATGGGAGGAGAGGAATCTTCTCCTTCTTGGAAATCAGAATCAAGTATTTTTCCTCAGTGAATATTTTAATCAACCTCCCTTAATTTTCAGAATTCTTTCTTTCATCTTTATCACTCCCATCCAGAATGCTCTGCGTACAAAAAATATAGGACCACTGTCTTGGTCCAGGTCTATAGAAATGAGAACAAGGGCAAAGGGTTTTCTAAGGTAGCAAGTCCTAGAAAAGAGGAATAAATAACTTATTTTTTAGGGCTACAGCAAGAATGTTATATTGGAGGAAGATAATAAAAGCTAACTTTAATGACAAAAGCAATATTTTCAAGTTACACAGAATATCCAGAAACATTATTAAGGTGAATGGACAAAGTTAGTCACATACTTCTAAGTAGAAAGCACAAAATAGCAAATTGTTTCTCCTCATAAAGAGCCCTGGTTGCACGAGGTTTAGAATTGAAATTCCAGATGACTGCAAGTCTGCCTTTCATATAACTCTTAAGTGCCCAGAGATTTTCAGAGCTTTACACAATTAAAGGTTTAAGCCTGAAATTACCTACAGCATTTGAACCAAGCCAAAGGCTAAATATCAACATTAAAACCAGACATAGATTTTTCTTGGGTGATGTATGCCATAGTCAATCACATGGGCATTTTTATTCAGAAAATCTTTCATTGGCACTGAAAGATTGCCTAGCATGGGAATTTCTTCTTCAGTGACTTTAGTCAATTTTGAATTAGTAACTCCAGATATCACTTCATTGTCACAGAGCTCTTAGCCTTGAGACCTAAAGTCATCATACAACAAGACAAACCTGCTTTTAAAGTACTTACCACTGTCTTTCAAACACTCATAGGTTTCTCAGCCTATTACTGTTTCATTGGTCCTAAAACCTTAAATATTTCCAGGGCTAGTAATCAAACAAAGACACAGTTTCACGTTTGGCCCCAAATCCTCAAAATAAAAAGGCTTGTTTGTCTCAAATCTTATGTTCCACATGTTGCTCTATAATGCTATTGCACTAAAAAATGTACTCTTAATTTCTCCCTTTATTCAATCCGTATCTAATAGTATTTTGCATAGTAATTGACTATATCAGAATCCAACTTCCTGGCAATATCAGCTGTGAAATACTTTCACTGACAATTGATCAACTGGTTTTCGCTTCTAATTATGGGTTTTTCTACTCCCTTTACCAAAATGTTCTCAAGTTGTTAGTTATTTAAGGATCTGTAGGTACCAGAGGCCAGATACTTTTCCTTGGTCCCTTTACCTCTCTACTTGTTCTTTCTTACCTCTGCCTCTTCCTGGGCAATGAAGTAAGACTCCAACTCAAAAAAAAAAAAAAAGTTAAAAATGGTGGTTTAGGAAAATGGAAATAATCAAAATGCAAATTTCCACTTTAGTTTACATTTTTTATTCCTTCGAAACTTAATATGAGCACATAGTTAGATCCACACTTTTTATCCTCTATGTTATTTCACAAAGTAAAAGTATTGCTATGCCTTTACATTGGCCTGGTGTTCTAAAAGATGTGCATTCGATTTTCAACATTAAAGATAGCCATAATTGAAAATGAGCTTATTTGCATTTTGGTTTTGTTAATTATGTGAACAGAATATATTTCAGAGGCATGATTCATAGCATTAGAAAGCTAAAACAGTTTAATACATATTAAGCTGCATTCATATAATGAAGACTCTTCACCAATCTTAACCTTCTACTCACATCATAAGTGTATGTAAGGAGTTTATGCAGGACAAGAATACTCTTGTATTTTCCAAAATATATAGCTTTTCTTTATTGTGTTAAAACAATTGTTTTAAAACAACGCAGATACCACTTACATATTCTTGTAATCATAATCTTTTTAAAAAACCAAACTATCAAAATTACATCAAAAATATAAATATACAAAAATTGAGGATTCCATTTTGTTCTTTGGGTTGGGCGAGGTACAGACATAATTAGAAAGCATATCTTTTCTCATTTTAAAAATTCTGTTCCTGATTTTAGTTTATTCAAGATGAGCTTGACCCAATGACATACGCTGGATCTGTAGAAATCTGCGAAATGTATCGTTCAGCTATACTGATTTTAAAGCTGTCCCTGATCCACCTGCATACAATTTTCATGAAGACTTGTTAAATATTTAATAGGACTACTGAGTACTCTTGTATGCAAGGTCAGCTGTAGGATAGTTAACTGTTCTTAAAGATGGGGAATGTTTTATAAAGTGAGAGTAATATAAGGCAGAAAAAAATGGAAAAGAATTATTTGTGCTACAAGCTTGAAAAAAAGATTCTCTTTCACAATAAAGTATTGCGAAATGTGAACAAAAATTATAATAAATATATTTTGGGACATAGATTCATAAGCGCTAGATTGGAAGGCATCTTCTCCAGAGTGCTTCGAACTAAAAGAGCAGTTTTCTACTCTGAGACCACATTCATTGCCCATTTACTAATTCTGGTAAACTAGACTTGCCAAAGTCCACCACTGCTCAAGCTGCAAAAATATTAACAAGCTGTGCAATTTTTTTCTTTCTTTTTTTTTCTTTAGAAGACTGATCAGTTCAAGATACCAAGTCATCTTTATGTGGAAGGTACAACTAGAAATGTTTTTTCATTTAAATGTTGGCATGACATCACCAGATAACTCACTGATATCTTATAAGTTGACTCACAAATGCATAAAATATTAATAAATATTTCAGAACTCCAGTTAAAAATATTTGGGGGCTAGTATTATAACAATAAGAGAGAGGACTTTAACTAAAAATGGGAGCTTTACAAATCTAGATGGGCACTTCTCTTTCTGGAATGAAGAACGACAGGATGACTATAAAGTAAAAACGACTTAGAACAAGGAAAGATACATTCTTTGTATCTAAAATTACATTTAAAATTGTAATTTTAAATTACAATTAAATTACAGTAAAATTACATTCTAATTCTACTACTTGGGCAAATGCTTTAATGCCTCTGGGTCTCTGCTTCTCATCTGTAAAAGAGAAGAAATAATGTCTAATGCACGGAATGTTTGCTCCTATAAAAGGATAACTTTATTACGAACGTGTTTTGTAACCTGCTCTTTCAATGTAGGGTTTCAGCATTCAGGGTTAAGTAATTTATCCCAGATCACAGAGACAGCTGTTTGCAGAGACAACATAACAAGTAATCATCTGGCTATCAGGCTGTTGTCCATGCCCTTTCTACCACAGAGTACATCTCTCTCTGGTATTGTATACCCAGTCTCAGGAAAAGGGGTTTAATCATAATTCATAATGCATAAGGCCATCTTTTTTTCATTGAGGGGAATTTATTCCACTTTTGGTGAATAAGGTCAAAGACAGAGAATAAATGATGGATATGAGCAAGTAATACACTCTGCTATACATAACTTCTTCATGATTTGTGTTCTCCTTATCCTTTTGGCCTTGTCTTAATTTTCTTCTATATTGTTCTTTATTTCTTGAACTTATGAAATGCACATATTTCTTCCTTTGTACCAATTAAATTTTCTTTATCTCTTGGTCATTTTTTCAGGTTTCTACTTAAAATCATTGTGTTAGTGTCTTCTAAGTCCAGTATTATTATAGAATCCTTCTTGTTTTATTTCATAGCTATTGTTAGCATGACGCCATCTTAAAATTTTGTTTCAGAGGCATCCTATAGGTACCCTCCCAGCTAGTCCTTTTCACTTCTGCACAATTCCTTCCCTTCAGTCTTATAAAACCACTGCACCTTTGAACCTCACACCATCCAAACACTCTACTCTCCCCTTATATTTCTTTGGTGTTTCTACCAACTTTGTGATCGCTATTTCTTGTTCACTGAGAACTTTGACTTCCAGTTCAGTCTTCCCATCTATTTCCAACTCAGCTTGCATTTGCACAGATGAACCATCCATCACTCTGGCTTCTTGCTCCTTAACCTCCAATTGCCTTTTTCTCCATTCTGTCTCCACTGTGCTCTCCTGTGCTCACACCTGGACCCTTGCCATCATCAGTGAACAATCCACTCTCACCACCATTTCTTCTGTGTCCTTTCTACCACAGTTCTTCAACAACACGTGACCTTCAATCCATCCTCTTCCTCACTTTCTGCCATTTTTCTCCCATCTTTAGTTATTCTTTTAATCCAGTGGGGATTCTAAAGTCCTTCAATAAAATCACTCCTTTGGGAACACATCTAACTCTTGTGTATCTAGAATACTTGTCGGAAAAACTAAATATGGATGCTCTCTATTACGGTACTTCTCAGACATGTACCAAAGGTTGCTTCAAAAACTAAGAAGAGGGATTAAAAATATTAAATTGAGACTTTTGACTTGAGGTACCAAGGCATGAGAGTAATGAAATTCCAACATGAAGACGTAAGTCTTCAAAGAAAAGAGTGAATGTGATTTTATGGCATTTTAAAATCCTTCATATGTAAGAATGGTAGCAAAAAACTGAGAACATATTTTGAGAAGAGAAGGATTTGTGTGTGAAAATTACTAGATCACTGAGCCCAGGATCCATAACCAAAGGAAAGGGTATCTGGGGGATACCTATGCTATCAAGTTAACCCTAGTGAGGGCTGTGTCTATGGGGTACTCCGACTTTAATATAGCACAAGCACACCTATGGATGGGGACCCGGTGGACAGACATTTTGACCCCTGCCCAGGAAACCTTGAGGATAATAGAGCCAGGCAGACAAAGTGTTCTATGAGAGTCTAAAGAGAATTTTCTTCATGTAATCCACTAGCCTGCAATTTGTAAGAGCAGAGGAAGCATGACTATTTCTTGAGGCCAGAGATGGAGCACATGGAAGGAATCCTGAATCCTTTTTGTTTGTTGGTTTGGTTTGTAGTTGTGAAAACTACAAGCTGGGAGGGCAATGGATTCCCACAGAAAGAATATAAGTGGACTGGACTTCTGGAAAACGAGGAGCTGAGAGGAAAGCGATAGCCAGAAGAACAGAATATACCTACATCACAGAAGTTGCAATTGAAGGGGCTTAGAAGGGAGGTCTAGGAAAACCCACAAAAGTACTCAAGAGAAAATGATACAGTTTTAAATACATACCAGCCCCCCAAAAGGCTGTCTTTCAAGTGCATCTGTCCAGCAGAACCCTTCTGCACCTCTTCCCTCTCCTGTCTCCCTAAGCACCAACCCTGAATGAGCCTGAAAATCACAGTCAGCAAGACCTTGACAGAATGGGTACAAAGAAGCTACGTGTTAGAGGAAGGAGATTGTACCTTTGACTGAAAACTGAAATACGGATGAAGTGTAGAACTCAACATTCATGTTTCTGGGTTTAGACTATTTTCTGGCTTACTATAACTATAGAAACACCTATTTCCCAGGAGGCATAGGGATTGTCCAGAGTTTTCTACCTATGACAAAGAGAAAATGTTCCCCACTGTACAACTATAAAAGGGACAGTAAGAGAAAAAAACTAATTTGTTTTATTCTTATTCCATACCACGAGTCATGCTTGAGAAAGTTCTGATTATGCTGGTTACACTTGAACTCCATGTTCATGAGCCCCAAAGGAGCCTCAACATAGCCCAGTAGTACTGCTACTTTTATTTCTCTGGGAGGCTTGCTTTCTCACTATTCTCCTCTATGACTTTTATACCTTCTCCCTTAGCTCAAATCCTCTATGGCCATTCCTCGCCACCACCTCAGCTTGACATGATGAAAAAATCCCATTGAGCCCTGGAAACACCAAGACAGTGACGCCCTGATTTCTCACCCGTGAAACTGCCTGAATTGGCCACATCATCTCCCATTACATCCCAAAACAACTCTTCTGTAAAAGATTAATCCATTTCCATCTGTTCTCACCTTCCTGCCATCATCTCCTTCCCCTGCCTCAGAAGCCTCTCCCTCCTCCTCATGTGATCAGCCCACAGACACTTTAAAAATCCCCCTTGGGCCCCACGTGACTTTGCAGCTATTTTTTTCCATTTATCGTATTTCGTTCATAATTCAGCTTCTTACCTCAGTAGTACTTACTTGATGTCTATACTCCTTATTTCCCAGATAACTCTCAGCTACTCCAAGGTGACTTCTGACCACCACTCCTTTCTTTGAAACTGCTCAGCAAGATCGCGGATGACTTTGTCTTGTTAAACCCAGGCAGCCTTTTTTTTCCATCGTGAGACATTTTCTCAACATCACGGTTCCTTCTCTAATCTTTCCACCCTTGACTTTCACGGTAGCACTGTGTCCCAGCTTTCCTCCTTAATTTCTGGCTGCTTCTTTGTCTCTTTTGCAACCTCCTCATCTTCTACTTGGCCTCTTAATGTGGGAGACTCCAAGGCTTGCCTCTGGGCCTTTGCATCTGTGTTCTCTGCCTTCTCTTTCGTTCCATGTGAAATATGCCTTTCCATGGCTTTAAAAGCCGTATGGCTATTAATAACTACCACATTTATATTCCAGACCAAATTTCTCCTGGGAAATTCAGACTTTTATATCCAGTGGTTCATTTTACACTTCCATTTGGATATTTCACAAGCGTGTGGAATTCCACTTGTCCAAAATAGACCACTAAATCGCCCCCATCCTCCTGCTCCTCCCAGACTCTTTCACTCTTTCCGTCGCAGTCAATGTTGCCACCATTTAAAGAAACCAGGAACCTGAGAGGCATCCTACATCCCTCCTTCCTCATCTCTCAGAGCCAATCTATCAGTATGTACTTCCAAGTATATCTCAAATTGGTCCACTTCTCTCCATTTCTACTACCTTCTATGGCTTACCTGGACTAATGCAAAAGCCTCCTTAATACCCCTTATTCTTTCTCCTATTTTCTGCCAAGCCACACTCTACTCACTATCAAAAGTGATATTCCAACAATGTAGGTATCATCCCAATACCTCTCCACACACAGGAAGTCCCTTGATACACTCAACAAAATTCTTTACTATACGAATGAACATCTATTCCTTGCTTACAAGAGGTAGCAACATTGGCCAACTTTAGTTGCTGCACATACCTAAGAGGTCTTTAAACATTCTGTTCTCTCTGACAGGAACATGTCCAAAGTACTCTTAACCATATACAGGATTTTTGTTGTTGTTGCTGTTTGTTTTGTTTTTTAATCTTTCTCAAAATTCAGCTTTCTAAAAGTCAGCTCCCTGGAGAGGTCTTTTCTCATCACTCCCATGGAGACATTATTTTTGTCACTGTACCCTCATCATTTCGGTCGCAGCACCCATAACCACTTGTTATGCATGCATATATGTTTGCTAACTTACCTTTTTCTCCAAGTTTAAAGCTCCTTAAGTGTAAGAACTATGCTGGTGGCATTTATCCGTGTGCAACTCACCAGGAAGATAATAACCAGCCTGCAGAAGGAACTCAATAATACGTGCAGAAAAATGTATTAATCTGGTAGCACAGCAATGTGGTCGTGACCTAAATTTCATAAACTATTTCAGGTATTTCACCTTGAGCAATAATTTTATTAGGGCTCAGCTACCCACACAAAGGAAGAGAACAAAATAAAAAGCTAAACCACAGGAATAGATCTTTGTTTCGAAGCATTTGAGGAAGTCACCGTGATTAATTGCCACATTGTTTAGGGAAACCACACAGAAACCTAATAAAAGAGAAAAACTAATATCCTCATTCTTGAATCAGGGATTCTACTCGAGGTGATGTTTAAATTGTGAAACATTTTTAGTTGCTCATTTCTTAGGTGAGTGTTTATTTGTGAAGACACTACAATACTTCCTTTGGAATTCAGATGGAGTGAATGCCAGTTTGGTACTCCTGATATTTAATTAACAGCCTGATCAATAAATATGCAGTCAGCACCTTTCATAAGCATAGATCTCCCTTCAGCAGAACCTTCCCTATATTAGCTCAAGCCTTAGCCTGGAAATGCCTCAATGGCTGGGTCAACTCTAATGAGCCTCAGCCTTGGCCTCTTTCTGGGGTTACCCAGTCTTGCCAGTGTGGACTCAGGCCTAGGATGTTACTTTCTTTCCTTAATTAATTTTCAGATGTTGGTTATGATTCTTGCCTTTTCTTCCTTTATAAACGAAACTGCTTTTCTTCTTGAATAAATCAATGCAGTTGCTAGGGCATATGCCAGCAGTAAATGATTTTGGTGTGCTATAAAGTAACGAAATTGACTTTTATAAAACTTTTATATTGAAACTGACTTCTTCAAGCTACACATATTAACCCCATTTTATTATATAGTATTCGAACTACACAGCTTCAAAAGGGTGGGAAAGAGTGAAGTGAATCCCAAATCCTTAGGACTCCCACACTTGTTAAACTGCCATGGTTTTTTGCTTCAAATAAAAACTCTTTAAGCCATTCACTGTGATCTGAGATTAGGTGCTTCGTTTTTAAAACCGTGCACAAGTGTACTATACATACCTCTTATTGTAGAAGTTTTAATAAATGTAATAATAGTTATTGCGATATTATCATTCAACTAAGTAAGAAATGGTGCAAATTTTAATTATTATTAAAGAAATTTTTAATGGGGTTCAAAAGAAAGTAGGTCCCCACCACTGAACTTTTATGAAGGAAAGATAGAAGGAAGGAAGGAAGGGTGGGAGAGGTTGGGGGAGAGGAGAAGGAATAGGAAGAGGAGGAAGAGGAGGGAAGGAGAGAGAAAGGAAAAGGAAGAGAGGAAGGAAACAGGAACGAGGAAGTTGGGATGGAGGGAGGAAGTTGGGAGGAAGCAAGGAAAGAAATAAGGAATGTGCATTTGTTTCAAATAAATTTGATCTGTCTGGTTGATGATAGCATCCCTGTCCAATGATGAAAAACATAAACATGGTAAAATGAATAAATTTGCCAAGTTAAAAAAAATGGCCCAAGTGGAGTGATTCCTTTCCTCCATGGTCACCTGAGAACAATGTCCTCTTTGCTTCTCCGCTGTTGTCACACCTATTTGCAGGCAACTCCGTTGCAGGCACCACATCTTCTGGCAGTGCACAGGCATCTGGATGGTGCATCCTTCATTGCACTTGCAGTTTTGTGAAATAAAATGATCCTAGAAGCCCAGAAAGTTGTTTATTAAGCCAAAGGGAATCCTGAGTTTCCTGTCATTAGAGCAGATGGGGCCTGGGTCAGCTGATGGCATCTTGGATGTGAACCAGAGCAGAGAAGTGTGGTTTTGAATCTTGTGTCCTTAAAGCTCAAAGTTTAAGGAATTCTGAGATGTCCCCCGCAAATGAGAAGTGAACCAAAAACTTAGACCACTCACTAAAAGGTGAACAAGCCCACTGTCTCCTGACTCATCTCCCCATTTCAATGCAAGAAATTCAGAGTTTTATAAGCAAGGTATAAAACAAGACGGTGACCTTCTATGCGAAGCCACCTTTAGAACTAGACTAAATTAGGGCTTAAGGATTCTTATGTAGAATTCCCATTGCCCAGGTATATCTTGAAGTTATGACTAAGACTACCTTATTTAGTAGATGATCCCACCCAGGCCCCAGAGGTTAGGTGATTTCTTCAAGGTCACTCACTTAATAGAAGTTCAGACCCATTATTTTTAATCCTTTGCCTGGAATCACTCAAATACACCATGTTGCCTGTGTACTGTTCCATGAGTATTAAAAATGCATGCATGTCTTCAGTGGTCAACAACATGATTTGGTGATACATGATAGCGCGCTCTGATTCTCCAGGGCTATGTTGCTTCTACACAATAGGCCTCCCATCCAAAGGCATTCACCAGTTCCTCAATTGCAAATACCACTCTGGCATGGAATTTCCTCTCAAAATGTGTCCAGTAAAAGTGAAAAATGCATGTGACCCCTTTAGATCCTTAATGGGTATCCACATGGGCTGGATCACTCAGCCTCATACAGCCTTCTCCTCCCAGGGCATGCAATTCAAGTGATTAATTGCTGTGTGTCACCTGTGTGGGGGTTACTTTGAAGAGTTGAAGGTGAGTATATTTAATCCATGAATTCCAAGTAATCCTTGAATTAGAAAGAAAGGACAACATGTGGCATGCATAATGAGCCTGATCTATGCTTCTTATAATGTCAAGAACTTAAGTGTTCTCCATTAACAAAGATAACTGTGTGATGACAACTCTATTAATCTATCCAAAATGAAACTACCTAAATATCACCTTCATTGTCTCGCTTCCTAAATAGGGAATAAACATCAACTAGATAATACATAAAATACCCTTAATGTTTCCCCTAAGCTGCAAATAGATAACAATCTTTACTAGAAAGAAAAAATACCATTTCATATTTGAATAAGACAGATGATGTTATCTAAGCCAGGGAATAGCGTTGCACATCAGTTAGCGGTAGTATGAACTGGAGAACTGTGCTACTCTTAATCACCCTCTTTAGACACCAAAGATTCTCAGCTTAATATATGCAAACCCTTCAAAGAGGAGTGGATCCTACACAAATGTCTTAACAAAAAATACAGGTGGCCTAAGATTTTATTTTATTTTTCTGTCTGAATACCAAGATCTGCTGATGATCAGTCATTGGCAATACCAATGATTAAGGCACATTATTAGTAAGTAGAATGTGACAATCTCTACTTTAAAAAAATACAAAGCATATTATTCTGAGTTCCTACATACACCTCACATAGTAGACTAGCAAACTGTGTCGGTTTTGAAGAATGGGTCAAGATTTACAGGACTTAGCTCCTCAAATATAAATCTGGGAACCTTTACAAGATTAGGGGAAATGACATAAGACTGGAAGGTGAGCAGCACTCTTCAGGCCTGAATTGCTCCATCAAGATTCATATGTGAGGGCCATCTTTGCTTTATTCCTGTGGTTGCCTGCTCAGAAATGTACGATCCCGTGAAATCATGCTTTGCATAATGACAGTAAGAAACATAAAAAGTATTGATTGCCACTGAAAGTCATGAAACATATTCAAAGAAGACTTCAATTGGCCTTTTTTTTTTTGCAACAATCATTTCCCTGAAAAACAAGAAAAATGAAAAATGCCGTCCAAAAGTGAGATCCCCATGGCCCGTGGCTTTTGGACCACCCAGAAAATGCAAACTTGGACATATGAAGGGCCGTGTACTCGTCCTCACAGTTGCCAGGATAGCTAGGAGTCTTAGGAAGTTTCTGGCACTGTCAAGAGCTTGGAACCATTAAGTTTGTTCTGTATTAAAACAGAACTCAGAATTCTTTTTTCTCAAAAGAGGATTAAGTTGACACTCATGTTCTAGCAAGAGGCACATAGGAAGCATGGCGGATAAGTCTCATTACTCAGCACCCATCACCACAGCTCAACAGCACTGCCTTCCAATCTCCTCAAACTGAGTCATCCTGAAACACACAGCGCTCCAAGGAATTCACTGACTGTATGCTGAGGTATGGGCACATGCCTTAGCAGCTATCTACTTCTTTTAAGGAAATGCCTAGGTACAGGAAAACCTCTGGAGAGGACACACTCCCTTTATGTGCTTCACTTGGGCTTTGCTAGGTACACGGATGAAAGCAGAGGATCATTTATAGGACCGGCATGGTGACTCACGCCTATAATCCCAGCATGATGGGAGGCCAAGGCTGGAGGATTGCTTGAGTTCAGGAGTTTGAGACCAGCCTAGAAACATAGTGAGACCTTGTCTCGAAAAAAAAAATGAAGGGACTATTTACAAATGTCACTTAATCTGTACCTGCCACTAGGTTTATCATTACTGCCCTCTGAGTATATTAGCATTCCTTGCATTTTTATCATATTCTGACAATTTACCAAGTATTTTTCACATTTAAGAATTTGGAAAAATAGCCACTTACTAATCTTTTAAGTGAATCTTGAACTACGCCTTGGAGATCATTTTGTACAAGGCAGGAATCCCTGTCATTCCAAGTATCTTGACAGAATGAGGAACACACACACACACGTTTGCCCTTTGTTATCCATATAAACTCTAAAGGGGTTACATGGATATCCTCTGAAGTGACCAAATCTTTCAGAACCTGAAAACTTTGGCCGGTAAGCAAAAAACGTTACAGTTCCAGATTCTGCTCACTAGTTTTCATGGGGCTATCACCAGCATTGGCTCTGTCTCAGAAAACTCATCTTAAAATATAAATCCTAACTGCGATCCCCTCTCTCTTCTGTTTTCTTCCTGCATATATATTTGACCTTTGTCTTCATGAAGATCTGTAGTCCCCCGAACCCTCCTATTTGTCTTCTTGCTTTACTTTCTGCCTTGCCCTGTCTAGCTCTGGTTATATATACAGCTCTGGCGTGAACCTGACCTTAAACCAACCCCCTACCTTTCTTCTTGGCCCCTGGACCAAGCTGAGTGCTGCTGAGTGCTCCTGAAGAAAGACACCAGCTGTTCAGAGCATTGAATAGCCAGGGTGGGGGTGGGGTGAAAGTGGGTCTTTCCATGCTGCTCAGCAACCCACCTCGCATCACCCCCACAACCATCCCATCCCCCTCCCTATCTAGCCCTCCCTACCTTCCACTCTTCAATTAGCCTCAGTTAACTCCAGGTTTCTGGTTTAACTGTAAGACTCTTCCATCTCCTGTCCACTCCTGCTTGTTACTCCTTCCTCCCTTTTCTTCACTAGCCCATTCTCACCTATAGCTTTTTTTTTTCCTTCTGGCTCTTCTGTTTCTTCAAATGTTGATATTTTTCATAATTGAGTCCTCTTTCATAATTCAGTCTTCTTCACTAGTCTCTTTTCAGTCCACACTCTTTTGCAAGGTCAATCCCAATTATACCTGTAGTCTCAAAACGAAGCTAAACATGGATGACTTGGTTCACTCCAGAGCTCATGCAGACATCTCCATGTGATATATCTAAATCTGAACTCCTAATCTCCCCAAAACTGTATCCAGAAGCAAAGATTCAACTATAGACTCTGACGCTCCCACCTCCTACATCCAATCTCTCAGCAAATCCCACAATAGACTTTTAAAATAGCAGTTCCCTTTCTCTTCACCAACTTTTATTCAATCTCTTCTCTTCAACACCAATGCAATGGCTACAGATTAGAGACTTCCTAATCTTTCCTGTGTACTCTTAGAGTAGCTTCATCTCCATGACTTTATTCTGGCCATGGCCTCACATCTACTCAGTCTACCCTTCACCCCGACAGATTCTAAAAATAAATCATAAATCCAGTCATATCACTGTATTGATAAAATAAGCAAACACTTCAGCAACTAAAGAATAAAGCCCAGATTAGGCGTAAGATCATATTGAAATGTTTTTAAAACCGTGAATTGTGACCCATAATTGGGCAAGTTAATGAGTTGCAACCAGCACTAAAAGAATATAAAATAGAATAAGATGAGCAATATCAAAGTGTACTACAAAGCATAATGATAAACTTAGGAACCTTTTGTTTCAGTATTGGCATGTTTTTATGTGCGTGCGCATACGTACATAATAGGTTACAGTGTAATATGTACTTTTTATTATGCGTAAAATGTGACCCACATATGTAACTTAAATTTCTCCAGTAATCATATTAGAAAAAAGTAAAATAAAATTGGTGAAATTAGTGTTATAACATATATTCTTTAACTCAATATATTAAAAATATTATGATTTTGACACATCACAAATACAAAAAATGAGATGTATATTTTTATCCTAAGCCCTTGTGATCTGGCATGTGTGTTTTACTTAAAGCATATCTTCATTCAGACACCACATTCAAGGGCCCAGTAGTCCCATGTCATTAGTGACTACTGTATTGGTAGAACTGCTCTAGACACATAAATAGCCAAGTAAATAATCCAGCCTTCCCTGTATCTTCATGTCTTTGCACATGCTGATCTCTATGCCTGAATTATCTCCCATTCTGATGTTTTGTTTTTAAATCCATCTGGTCAACTCCTACTCATCTTTTTAGATTTACCTCAAGGGCCACCTCTCCCGGAAACTTTCCCAACTTACAAGGCCAAGTTAAATAATCTTCTCCAGGGTCCCAGAGCAAAATGTTAAGGCCAACACTATGCCACACTGTAATTGTTCTTTTACATGCTGCCTTAACTAGTTAGAATGTGAGCTTCTTAAAGACAAAGGGGGTATCATACTTACTTTTATATACTTAGAACAGCTATTGCCACATAAAGTGTTTTAGGTGAAAGCTTTTTAAGTATAAAATTTCTAGACTCACAACATGAAAACACATAGGAGGATCCAGGCAGACACATAATTAGCCATGGCTCAAACTGAGAACTTTAGTCCCCAGGTTTGATAGATTTGTATTTCTCTGGGTTGAAGCCTTTCCTTGTAGTATTTACCATTTTGAAGTATAGTTGTCCCTTGGTATCCAAGGGGTATTAGTTCTAGGACACTCAAGGATACAAGTTCCTGATCTAAAATGGTATAGTATTTGCATATATCCTACAAACATCTTCCTCTATACTTTAATTCATCTCTAGATTTTGTATATTATCCAATATAATATAAATTTTATGCAAATAGTTACTATACTATATCGTTATATTTGTATTTTTATCATTGTATTGTTATTTGCATTGCTTTTGTTTTCAAATACTTTTTATCCATGTTGGTTGAATCCATAGATGTGAAACCCACAGATACAGAGGGCCAACTGTACTTACATTCTTACTGATGAGAAGTGCTGCTATCTTAAACGAGAGTCTAGTCTTGAGAGTTGGGGGGGTCAGTCCTTTATTGATTTGCAGAAGTTGTCTGCTTGGGCAATACACCCCATCACTATGCCTCAAGACAGAAGCAGACCAAACCACTTTAGATGGTTATTATTAAAACTTGCCGCAAAACTAACTTACGCGGTCTCTCTCTCTCATATTGTTTTTTAAAAAAATCCCTCTGTTGAAAAGTTTTTCTTCCCCTCCCTAAATCGTGTGTGCTGGACTGTCAGCTCATCCCTCCTGTTTGGATCTCAGGAGAGCTACAGAAGAGCTTATGGTAAGGCTCTAGAAAAGAACCCTCTTACGCTTCAGTAACAGCATAAATCACCCTTAAGTCTTCTCTTCTCCAGGGTAAACAATTCAAATTTCTTTAGTCTTCCTCCATAGATCTTATTTTACAAGCTTTTAATCACTGCTTCCAGACGAGACTCTCCAAGTTCCTATGCCCTGCTGCTGCTATAAAGCTCAGTGCTGCTAACAGCTCCAAGAGCTGAGCGTTACACAACTCCTCCATCCTTATGGTGAAGAATTTCCCTTCCTGTTATGTAACACCCTCAAGAAAACTCGACTATGAATTAGCATGATGGTCATTCTAAAAATCAGGGTTGTTTTTGTATTATGCATAAATTCCCTGCTACTTAAGCTCACTAAAGTAAGACAACAATAAAAACACAAAGATGATGGTTTCAAAATAGTATGTGACTTTTTATGCTTCATATTTCTCATCTCATAATATGGCAAAAGATCCTCTAGAAAAGGAACAGTATGGGTCATAATATCAACTAATGTTTTTGAATGTTTATGACATGCCAGGTATTGTTCCACATATTATACTTATTAACTCTTTAAGTAAGGAAAACAAGCAAGTTGGCACCATCATTATTACTGTTACCTTACCAAGGAGATTATAGGCTCAAAAAGATTAAGTAACTAAATGAGATTTACATGGTTAGTAAACAATTGAGCCTGGAATCCAAAGAGTCTGGTTAACACATAAAAACTTGAGTTTCTAGTCTAGCAACTTGTTCACTAAACCCACTGCAACTATCTTTATTAGGAACTCAGAGACATAAATTTTCTTTTAACATCTCCCTAGTAATTGCTGTTGAGACTAAGGTAATAAACATCAACAAAATATTTCAGCAAAACACCAAGTGAGAACAAAATTACCTAAAATTATAGAAACAATATTTTATTAAAGAGTTACTCTTCCATTAATCACATGTATTGTGTACATATACATACATATTATCTAAGTGTATTATATAATTTCAAGAGGGATAGAGTATAGATACATAAAATGATTAAAATAAGATTATTTTAGATATTTTAAAAGCCACTTAAAGTTAATTAGATGTAAATAATCCTACCTCCTGAATCTTAAATTATATGAACTTTTGTAATTATCTTTCTCTAAGTAACTCAAAACTTGTTACCCTGGTGATGTTAGCATTCCAGCAACATGAGAGATTTATGAGGGGGAACCCCTAAAACCTGGAATTTGTTTATAAAAAATAGTATATTTATTCTTACATGTTTAAACTTCAGTCACCTTCAAAGTACTCTCCGTTTGATGCAGTATATGTATCAAGATGCTTTTTTCACAGCTCAAAAAAGTTTTTGAACTTGTCAATTTTGATGTCTTTGTGTTTTTTCTGCTTTTTGTTTCATCTCTTCCATATCAACAAAATGTTTCCCTTTGAGAACTTTTTTCACCCCCGGAATCACAAAAAGTTTCTCGGGGCTAGATTGGATGAATAGGGTGGGTTAGGCAAGGAGGTCTTGCCATTTTGGTCAAAAACTTCTAAACATTTAGTGCAGTATGGGCAGGTGCGCTGGTAAATCACACATGATGAAACGGACAAGTGCGTCAAAAGAATCTTAAAAAAAAATTCGCTGAAGCAGAATGCAGCCTCTCACAACAACGGTAGATGGCACACTGATGCCAACAGGCTCCTAGAACACTTAGCTGGTGGGGGAATACAAGAGACCCACCCTCCAAATTAATGGGTCTTTGGGGGTCTCCCCTCATATATCTTTATTGCTGACGCTTCAGTTTATGTGTTAAAATCCTCACATTATTATAGAGCAAAGTTTCCCAAGACTTGAGATGCCTCACCACTCATGGTACCTAAGATTTTAAGTATACTCAAATTGTTTTGGAAAGTGTGCAAAATAATTTGAAAAATAGCATTGCTGATTATGTGACATCACATTGCATAATCATAAGCTAATTTATTTTCTTGTCTCTTTCCATCATTGTGACTAAATTAAAGAGAATGGGTCACTGCGGTGGTACTAGTCTTTAACTCCTTTCTAATATCTGAAAATCTTCACTTTAACAAAGAGTGAACAGACCTGAAGCACAAAGACTTGGGCAGACACCAGGACATAGCTAGAATTTAAAGACATCAATTTGTTATCCTAGTGGTTATTTTTACAGTTACTTTTCCTCTATGGCCTGTGGCACTACTTTCCATTTATATAAGGGAATAATATAAAGTTCACTTTGAAGTTAATTAAATATCAAAATTATAACAGTATATAAAAATGGCAATGATTATAAAGAAGGCATGCAAATGTGGAACTTTGAGAATGGAATGACGAGGCACCATGAGTTAATTCACTCTTATTAAACATGAAAGCCTAAATCCTTAAAGACATGCAGTCTCTTTACTCTGTGACAAGAAATTGCCAGTAAAGGCAATAGCTTATCCCATCTCTGTATACAGGAAATCCTTGCAAGTACCTCCCAACAGAGATGTGAATCTGTCTCTCTGGATAAGACATGAATCAATGTAGTATAGAGAGCCAGTGTTAATGTTTTGGAGTTAACCATGAAAAAAAGTTTTACACAAATTCATTTTCCCAGCTGCAGAGAAACTCTTGGAAGTTTGAAGCTGTTTTTCCCCAAGGTACTGAATTACTTCAAACATATTCAGTAAAAATCCATATCTTTTCAACCCTTTCCTTGTTCCCAGATTTATTCAGAGCTCACACAAAAAAAGTACAGCAAATACTGCTTTGTGACTCAGTGTTTGAACACCAGTGTGATACTGTTAGAAAGAGGAGTAGCAATCATATTTGATATTTTGTTCCAACTTCTTGACTCAAAAAAATATCGGCGTACCTGATGTCTATAAAGTTTTCTAAGACTATTTATCAATGTTTATGTTATTATTTTTATTTTAGATTGGGGGGTACAAATGTATATTTACTGCATAGGCATATTACGTACTGGTAGGGGTTGGGCGTCGGGCAGTCCACTCACCAGATAGTGAACACTGGACCTTATAGGTAACTTCTGAACCCTAACCTCCCTCTCCACCTCCCCCCTTAGTTTGATGTCCCCAGTATTTATCATTTCCATCTTTGTGGCCAGTCAGCTCCTACATATACGTGAGAATGTATGTGGTAAGGACCCTTTACAGAGAGACGGGAGACCAAGACTTCTTTGCCGGGAAGCAGTGTTTATTTGTGGTGGCACTGGCCCAGCAGATTCACATCCAAAGGCTGAGCTCCAAATGCAGCGCGGCATTGCCTTATGTACTTTTCACTAACTTCTTTTACCTTCTAGCTCCTTTGTCTCCCTTATATGGCAAGCTACATTTCGATTGGGTATTTTATGGTACAGGGTTGTACAGGATTAATATGCACACGTAGACATTGATTACGCCATGTTGCTTTCTCTTTGTTCTGGGAAGGCCCTTACCACATGTGGAGTGTTTGGTTTTCTGTTTCTGAGCTGGTTAACTTAGGATGATGTTCTCCACCTCTATCCTATCGCTGCAAAGGATTCGATTTCATTCATTATTTATGACTGTGTAGCATTCTATGGTATATATGTACCAATTTTATTTATCCAGTTCATTGTTGATGGACATTTAGGTTGGTTCCGTGATTTTGCTATTGTGACTAGTGTGGCAATGAACATACAAGTATCTTTTTATTTTCTACTTTATTTTATTCTAAAGATGTGGGTACAAGTCGGAATTAGGTGCATGAGTGGTTTACAAGCAGGTGAAGTTTGGGCCTCCACCTGGACCTCACTTCATCTGGTTTAGGATCTGGTACCCTTAGTGAGGTTATTTGTACCACCCCCGGCAGTGTCCCTCTACTGCTGATCCCTTTCTTCTAGAATTGTGATAGATACTCAGGACTCACTTATAAGTCAGAACATGTGGTACTTAGTCCTTTGCTTCTGTGAGAGATCACAATATGATGGAATCTAAATCCATCCAAGTTGCTATGAAATCCGTAATTTTGTCTTCTGGTTTCATAATATGCCATCGTATATATGTACCACAGCCCTATTAAAAAGTGGGCAAAAGACATAGATAGACACTTCTCAAAAGAAGACATACAAACAGCCAACAAATACATGAAAAAATGCTCAGCCTCACTAATCATCAGGGAAAAGGAAATCAAAAAGACATTGAGATACCACCTAACACCAGTAAGGATGGCCATCATCAATAAATCAAAAAACAACAAATATAGACATGGGTGCGGAGAAAAGGGAACACTTCTACACTGTTGGTGGAAATATAAACTAGTACAAATCTGTGGAAAACAGTGTGGCGGATTTTTTTCTTTGGAGCCAGAGTCTCACTCTGTCACCCAGGCTGGAGTGCAGCAGTACACTTACGGCCACCACAGCCTTGACCTGCTGAGTTTAGATGATGCTTAGGCTTCAGCCTTCTAAGTAGCTGGAATTACAGGCATGCGCCACCACGCCCAGCTAATTTTTTTATTTATTGTAGAGATGAGGTCTCACCATGTCACCCAGGCTGGTCTCAAACCCGTGGGTTCATGACCCAACAATCTCACTCCTGGGAATATACCTGGAGGAACACAAATCATTCTACAAAAAAGACACCTACCCAGGTATCTTTTTTATATAATGATTTATTTTCCTTTGGGTGGATATCCAGTAATGGGATAGCTGAGTCAAATGGTAATTCTATTCTTAGTTCTTTGAGAAATCTCTATACCATTTTCCATAGTGGTTGAACTAGTTTACAATCCCACCAATATTGTATGAGTGCTCCCTTTTCTCCATATCTGTGCCAACATCTACTGTTCTTTGACTTTTTAATAATAGCCATTCTGACTGGTGTAAGGTGATACCTCATTGTGGCTTTAATTTGTATTTCTCTGATGATGAGTGATGTTGAGCATCTTTTCAAATGTTTGCTGGCTGCTTGTGTGTCTTCTTTTGGGAAAGTCTATTTGTCTTTTGCCCACCTTTTGATGGGGTTCTTTTTTCATGTTGAGTTGTTTGAGTTCCTTGTAGATTTTGGACATTAGTTCTTTGTCTGAGGCAAAATTTGCAAATATTTTCTCCCATTCCATATGCTTTCTGTTTGTTAATGACTTATTTTATTGTGCAGAAGCTTTTTAGTTTAATTAAGTCTTATTTGCCTATTTTTTGTTTTGTCATATTTGCTTTTGTGACTTTCATGATAAATTATTTGTTTAAGCCGGGCTCGGTGGCTCAGCCTGTAATCCCATGCTTTGGGAGGCTGAGGTGAGTGGATTGCCTGAGCCCGCGGGTTCGAGACCCACCTGGGCAACTTGGCGAGACCTTATCTCTACAATAAATCAAAAAATCAGCCGGGCATGGTAGCGCGTGCCTGTAATTCCGGCTACTCGGAAGGCTGAGGCGGAAGGATCGCTGGAACCCAGCGGGTTGAGGTTGCAGTGGCCGGGAGCGGCCACTGTACTCCAGTCTGGGCGACAGAGTGAGACTCCAACTAAAAAAAAAAATTATTTGTTTAGTCTGATGTCCAAAGACTTTTTCCAAGATTTTCTAGGATTTTTATAGTTCAGGTCTTACATTTAACTCTAGGGGTCCAGCTTCATTTTTCTGCATATGACTGGCCAGTTTAATGAAGCATTTACAACCCCTCAAAAAGGATATAATCTACAAATTAAAGGAAGCAAAGAAGTCAGTGAGATTTCACAGAGACCTAGTTGTTAATCATTAATTCAAGCTATGTGTAATAATTCTTTCATCAACCCATTTATCCATTCATGAATGTTTACAGTAATAGGTTTATGTTACAGGGCATATAAAAAGAAGAGACAGTCTATGCTGTCAAAGAAAGCATATCTGCATTCATCTACTGGAATATTAAAAGTGAGCATAGCAACTGCGGATCAAGAAAGGGTAATAGCCTGGGTGCAGCAGCTGACTCCTGTAATCCTAGCATTTTGGGAAGCTGAAGCAGGAGGATTGCTTGAGGCCAGATTTCAAGACCAGCCTGGACAACATAGCAAGACCCTATCACTTAAAAAAAAAAAAAGGAAGTAATAGAACTTCCACTTTATGTTCCCACAGGTAGCCTTTTGTAATTAATTCTGATGAAATGAAACCCATAAATTGTAAGCAGTAAAAGAAATAACCAGAAAGTTCATCTAAATCTGACTTCTCAAATTTCAAGTGGCTCTAGAAGGCCACTATGAACTTAAAATTGGAGAAGCTGAGAACCACAGGAGACGGCGGAGATTAACATTTTGCAGATTTCGCTCTGCATGTCCCTATAGATTACATTGATCATTCCACTGTGCACCCCCCACAACCCCCACAACACACACTCTTCTCCTTTGCTCTTTTGAATAAAGAATCCCCTCCAGCTGCACACTCCCAGGGGACAGCTTGGGACAACTCAGCGTGCTTCCCAGATCTCCAGCTTGCTTGTTTAGAAAGTGGGTTTCCATATGGTGCTACAGCAGGAGCAGCTGTGTATACCTATGTCTCTTTTTTCTTTATCTTTGAGAAAGGGAGAGGATTCATAAAAATATCCACGTTGCCATAAAGGAGGGGAGAGAATGGAGGCAATGGGGGGTAAAAGGTGAGCACTGTGATTGTCGATTCTGAGCCTGCCTGGAAATCAGAGGCCTGGCTCTGGTGCAGAACACCTCTCATAACAGAGGTGCAGAACCAAAAGTCTCTGCAAAAGTAAGAGGGAAAAGCTTTAAGAGAAGAGGGTGTTTTGTGACAGCCAAGTCATTCAGCCCAAAGCCCTTTATACACGTTCTCAAAAGATGATTCTAGTTTACTTTTCGGAATTACTTCATGAAATGAACAAAATCAAAGTATGTGACCTGTGTGAATTAGCCAGGAGTTCTTGCTTGTGGCACAATAACTAAGTATTACTGTCCGACCTGAGTGGTGGGTTCCCCACCATTCTAATACGTCCAAGTCAGCGTGGCCTTTCCCTGCACTGGCTTCACTCACAGAAAGGAGCACTGAATTATGCCTGTTTTGAACACGTCATGTCCCTGTGGCCTCTTCCAGGACTGAAAATGAACACTGTACAAACATGTTTAGATAAAAGAGAAAACAGATTTAAGTTATTCATTTCAGAATATAATATTTTCCTCCTGGTTACTAAAGTTTGCCCCTAGTGAACTATTATAAAAAAATAAGAACGTGTACACACCAGCTTTTTTTATATAAAAAAAACTTATGTAATAGGAATACCATATATTACATGAGTTTATTTAATAAAGTGAATTTTTCTTGGCCTAATGTGCCATGCCAAATTGTTTTTAACAACCAAAGGAACAAAATGATACTAAAACTAAGGAAATTTTAAAAACCCAGTAGGAAGTAATGTTAGCAAGTTTAATGAAAGGTTTCATCCAAGTATCTGGCTATAAATCAGAGGAAAAAAAGAAAAATTAGTTGAATTTTCAAAAGCATTAGAATTGTTTCTCAGTGTCATCATTACTCCCTACAGATTGAATGGATAAAATACGATTATATAATTAGGCACTATAAATTTTTAGAATCTTGTGTAATTTCTTAATTCCAGATATTTATGTTATGACTGCTCTCCTTACTCACAGACTGTTTTAAATGATTTCTCATTCCTCTTATAAATTTCTGATTTTCTTCTTGAAATAATTTACATTGAAAGGTAGATGGCTTAAAACACATCAGGTAACCTACATATGGAAAACTGTTAATAAGTGTTTGCTGAATAAAAGGATAACTGATTATTGTACAACTTCACCCATACATATATTTTTATTCTATTACATTTAATATATAGCTGTAATACTTATTACAGTATTTACTCCGCAACATTAACAATAGCATTCAAATACATTCTGTGGTATTCTGCAAGCTATGCTAATGTCCAGTAACTCAATAATTTTAACTCAGTGTCAAACTTGGTCTTACTTTCACCTGAAAAGACTTGCGTAAAATGAGCAGATTCTCTAACACTTATATGCAAGTCAATCATGCCATTTTCAATCAGAAGAAAATGCTGTAAACCCGAAATGTTCCAGAAATGGAACCACTAGGTTGAAATATTCAGAAAATAAAGATTAAAAAAATTTATGTTGTTCTAAATTACCAGCTTCTCTCTAGGCCTATCTTAGTCATGTCTTTTTGGGAAACTAATGTGGTCCATAAAATCCCACTCTTCCTGTTTCTGTAAATTCAGCATTGAGCATGAATATGCCCTTTTAAACCAGTGAATCGGATCACTGCGTGTAGCTTGTGGCTGGCCCCTGGCTCACTGCACTATAACTTGTACTTGTCTCCAGGTAAATGACAAAGCAAACACAGTCCAGTTTTTTGTTGAGCTTCAGATCCTGAGCACAAATGCTCAGTCACTTTTCTGTTGAAAACTAAAGATGCCACTTGGTGATTCAAAGCCTCTCAATTACGGAAGATTCTGAAACAGCTAATGCACTTTATCTATCACATAGATTCAACTAGACTGACCACAACTTTCTCTCTCTGAAATACAAAAAAAGAATGATATGTAAGAAACAGATGAGTAAAACATGTTTTCAAATGATATGACACCACCTTCCGACAAACTCATTTCAATGACTACTGAAAGAAATGCATACACTGCATATAGCACAATCCCGGCATCTCTGGGGGCATCTAACCTGATCCTGGTGGAGGAAACAGGATTGCTTTACAAAAAGCAGTTAGGCCTAGTCCCAGCCCATGTGGAAGGAAATGGCATACTAATATTTTATATCTGCAGAGTACTTTGTAGTTTACGAGGGCAATCTCACATACATTGTCCTTGTTTGATCTCCACAGCAATTCTGTAACATAGGCGGGAAAAGAGTTAGGAATAATACCACTTTACATGGAAGAAAACTAAGGCTACCATGGTTTGTGGTAGAAGCAAATAAATATTACAAGAGTCCAGGAAAAAAATGAGACATCCACGGGAAACAAGGAAAGCTACATGAAAGAAAAACTACTCGTTCTTAACCATCAAAGCATTTCATAAACACTGGTTTCCAGTAGTTGTTAATGCCACGATCAGAGATGCTAAGTGACCTGTCTAATGTCTTACAACTAGTTAAGTGCAACCACTTATGTTTGATCAAAATAATCTGATAATAAGTTGTGGCTCTTTCTTTTCTTCCCCACCACTCCCTAGCTTAGGGGTATAGAATTTGGATTTTTTGAACCAAAAATTGGGAGTTCATTTTAAAGATACAATACCACTAAAATCCTCATTGCAAAAGAGTTTGTGTTACAGAAAACTGCTATTATTAACAGATAGCATTATGTTCTAGTTTAGTTTGAGTTACATTTTAAATTAGATGATGTAATACCTGTTAAATTCCTGTGAAACAAACAAACAAACAAAAAAACCAGTTTTCTATCACTGAGATTTTCTAGTACAGCAACAAGCCAAAAAGTTAACAAGCAATGTATATATATACTAAATATGCAAAAAGATTAGCAATAACATTGCTTCTTAATAATAAAATAGTTATGAAGCATATTCTAAGCACGTATATAGAAAATGAGAATTTCTAAAAGTTGGAGGTGGGAGGTGGACAGAAGAATTAGTGAGCTAGCCTGACTAAATCAGTGGGTGAATGTGTCAGAACTGAAAATAAAGGAGGTTTTTTTGTTTTTTGTTTTTTTTTTAAGTAGGCAGGGTACAATAAAAAATAACTGACAGGTATTTCTTTATTCTTAGCCAAATTTCTGTAGGCACCTTACTAAAGTAGCTTTGTGTTTAGTCTTGACCAACATGTCAGAAGCAAAAGCCAAAAATAAGATAACCAAAGAGACCCTGATCTTCAATGGACAGAAGTTAGTTTCTTCTTTATTCTTGAAACGAAGAAAACAAAATTGCGGGCGGTTTAGCCCATAAAGTCATTTTTACAGCTTATCTGAACATACAGTATAAATGAACAGACTTGCAACAATACTCACATGAACCCACAAATGAAAACTCATTGTGAAAACAAATATTTGGCCCAGGTGAAAGAAAAGGTTAAATGCATATTCTAAAGTAAATGCAATCGCAAAGTAGGATATATGGTAGGACACCATCTGCATTTCAAAAATGCAAATGCATACTTACATATATGTATGGCACGTAGTTGTGTGTGTGTGAGCACATGTAAGAATAAGCCAACTCAGGAAGAACAGAGAAGTCACAGTAGTGGTTAACTCCAAGGAAGTCAATTGGGTCGCAAGGGATCAACAGAGGAAGGAGACTTATGCTGTTCCATCACACACATTTTTATCACTTAAATTTTGCACTATGTGACTATATTACCTAATCCATTTTTAAAATTGAAGTTTTTTTAAAAAAAAGTTTGTTAAAGACTTTTGAGTCAATAGGGGAAAAAAATGCACATAAAGACATTCAAAATGGTACCAATGTAAGATTTATAATACAAACTGAACAAATCAAGCCAAATTCTAAATTTTTATTTAGTTGCAAATTGCAGTGTTTCAAAATTTAATGAGGTGAGGTAGAAATTCACTTTTTTTTTTTTTTTTTTTTTAGTCGGAGTCTCACTCTGTCGCCCAGACTGGAGTGCAGTGGCTGCTCCCGGCCACCGCAGCCTCGACCTGCTGGGCTCCGGTGATCCTTCCGAGTAGCTGGAACTACAGGCGTGCACTACCACGCCCGGCTGATTTTTTGATTTATTGTAGAGATGAGGTCTCGCTGCCCAGGTGGGTCTCGAACCCGCGGGCTCAGGCAATCCACTCACCTCAGCCTCCCAAAGGCGTGGGATTACAGGCTGAGCCACTGAACCCGGCGAAATTCACTTTTTTAAGCTTAAAAAAGAGCAAAAACATGGTACACACAAGCATTCCTGGGTGAGATTTTACAAAGTCAAGAGCAGTAATTCAAGAGTGGACCTTGTACTGCTTTTATCCATAGTCCTTGAAACTTGTGTCATGTATGCACACATAAGACCATCCATCCGTTCCTTGATAATTGTGAGAAAAAAATGCCATTCTCCCCTAACACCTATCACAGCCATACCATAAATTTCACTGTAATATAGATAATATATATAAACATGTTACAGACTTGAATGTGCTAGCCTCCTAATCACCATTTTCTCCCACTTTATAAAGAGACAACAATTTTGTACACATTCCAACCTTTCACAAAATATATGACACCAAATAATTTTTGTGGTCATTATCAAAAATGACCCAAGAAAAAAAATGACACTCGGTTCATCTTAACTTTACAAATACTTACCAAGCATCATCAAAGACTGCAGTTACTGTACTTGGGAAGTTACAGTTACTTGGGAATGCAAAAGGGACATGGACCCTAACTTTATAAAGAGCTAACAGTCCAGTAGTGAAATTAACTTACTCAATGAAGACTATGATGAGTGTCACATTTCACACCATGAGTTGGTGTTTGTGATACCCTCAAGCCAGTGAAGCAAAGAATTTGATGGAAATTTGGGGACATTTGGGAAGAAGGAAGCAAAGAAAGCCAAGGCAGTGAACAGGGCCCAAGTAGCAGAGGTTAATCTTAAGCAAACATTAAACACCGTGTGACTGCTTAGGCTTAAATAAAAAATGTTCTTTTATAATTTGCAAACTTTGTTACAAAACTAAAATGTAGGAATCTCCATGAAATTTCCAAGCACTGTAAGCTTTCAACTTGGAAGCTCATGTGGGGCTGGCAGAGTAATTTGTTAGAAACTTAAAACTGGCAGTTACATCTGCGGTTTCTTTTGCTGGAATTGTTCTTGTAAAAGATTTATGAGAGGCTAACGTTCCTTCTTGGCTTATTCATAAAAGAAAATGATGTAGAGACACAATAGATGTAGACAAAAATGTTTTAATATAGTTTCTCTGTGCATTCACAACATAAGGACAAAGTGAGTTCTCTGTTTTGGAAAGAATCAGTGACAACCATTTCATGGATCAAAGGCATGGGATTTCACACAGCTTTCCTCATATGAGCAATGCTGGTATTTATATTGTATCAGTGACAATCCATTCATCCCTAAATACTCATTTATAGTTGCATTCATTTAAAAAGGAGCAAGTTCGCAATATTTACAACATTGGATCATTATATTCTGAAATGTAACAAGTGGCATACGTGGCAATGAGATGTAAGATTTTATTTTCAATGGTTAATGCTACGATTGGACAAAGAATAGAGTGAAAGATTTACAAGAAGGGAGTGTGCCCATCTGATCTCTTCTCTTGGTAGAAATCTTATGTTCAGGTACCCAGGAGATAGATTCATTTGACTTATCTCCTGATCTTTAATTAAGTTGATTGGATTTGAATTGCTAAGTGTAGAAACCAAAAGAATATTCTAGATTACTCTTCTAGACACTCTTGCATTCTTTCATGCATTCTTCCATTCATTTGCTCTTTCATTCTTTCATCTATCCATTCTTCTACACATCCAGCCAGCAAATATTTAGATATATCTAGGTGCTGAAGACAAACTGACAAACAAGGAAAAAGTCTCCCTGCCCTTAGAACTCAGAGCTAGCTAGGGAGAAACTGACAATCATCTCAATGGCTATACACTCACAGTTGAGATAAGTGCCCTAGGGAAGAAATACTGTTGGCAATTAAACTGGATAACATGGAGACCTAAATAAGACTAGGAAGATAGCTTGCTCAAGGAAGATAGCTTGCTTAAAAAAATGACCCTACAGGTCATTGCCAGACCACTGCCGCCATTGCCAGGCCATCGTGCCTTGCTAAGCTATGGTGTGGTCATGTGCTCTTTGAGCTATTGCCAGGTCATGTTTTCTTAAGCTTTGGTCCCCTCCTCTACCTTGGGGAGGTGAATCCACTCTTCTCTCTCTCTCTCTTATTTGCTTTCTAAATAAGCCGTATTTTCTAATCTTAAAAAAAGGAACACTATATTCAATCCTAAAAAGTAAGAATTGACCTGACAATGAGCACTGGTAAGATTGTTGCAGGCAGTTGTCAGGATAGCAGCATTTGTGAAGAGTCTGAGGCAGAGAAGAGCTGGTGAGTTCAGCAGGTAGGACTAGACCCCAGAGAACATGGGTGGTGGTGGCAAGATGAGGCTTTGGCTTGGGCCCGAATAACACAGAACCTATAGGCCAGATAAAATCTATGTGTCAGATTTTCATTTTACAAAGCTCATACTAAGCAAGTACTAAATTTGCATATATGATCCTCCCTCATTTTAAACATGAGCCACATACACTCCTCAGCTGATATAAGGAAATTTGCATATCCACCTGCAGTCAACTTTCCCTGATCTCACAGGCATTTTACAGATTTGCTTCTGACAATCATGTTGGGAGAATAAAATTATTTTTGTACCTAAAAAACATAACTTTTTTATTTCTGATGATCTTCATAAAACCATTCCTTAGCCTAGCACGCCACAACCAATTTCCCAAAAATGAATTAGACAGGGAATTATTAGTCAATTTCTAGAGGATTCTTCATTATGCAGAAAAAAATCATCTGATCCAATACTAAACATTAGTTCCACCCACAGGAAAACTGAGAGCACAGTAATTCTTCAAGTAGAAATGCAAAGCCTGTGGTTTCCACTGCTCTCAAAAAGACCGCACTCTTAAAAAAGCTGCTACCTGCCTGCCAGGAGGGAGGGTCTCTGCGTTAGCAGATGTGAAATGTTCACCTCCACCACGACAATGTGAAGACCCGCTGGATGTTTCCAGATGCCCCTTAAAGCACTTCCACAGTGAGAGATTCCTGTTGATTAAAGGGAGGGTCAAATATTTCAAACAGTAGTGGTATGTCTGTCTTGCATTTGCCATCCTAACAAAGATTAATTCTTCAAGGTTCCAGTCTTTAGAGAAACACATGAAGGAAGACAAACGAAAAGAGGGATAGAGCAACTGAAGATAGACCTGAGAAGGACAGGGCAGGGAGATTGAACAGAAACCCAGAGTCTCCTCTACAAACTCAAGAGAACATGCTGGATGAGACACAGCGGGACATTGCCCCACTGTGGTTCTACCTGGAGGGTCTTAGAGCTTAGACACATGTGCGTGCACTTAGGATTCCTCCTCTTGGCCAGTTAACACACTCCGAACTGCTTGCCATGATGAGATTTGTAGTTTTCAACCATCTAAGTCTCTTTTTATTGCCTCTTGTTTTGCTCTCTACCTCCCACAGAAATATACCTTGCCAACAAATAACCCTCTCCCTATGTGTTGTTTGCACAGAGAATGTGTGAGGGAGTAACACCAGGTCACCCTCTGAAGGTGGAATTACTCATCTGCCTTCCGGAGCAGAGCTGTGGGTAACATTCACCTCTCAGCTGCTGCTGGGAGCCCTGCTTGGGCCTGGAAAGTCAAGGATTTGAAACAAGCTCTTGCCCAGGTCATTACATGCTAAACGAATCCAAACCTGCCTCCAGAGTCAGAAAAGAAGTAATTCAGATTTCCTCACTAGATGTTCTTCGGGGAGGGTAGGGGGCGAAAAAAACCCCCAAACTTTGTTTTTCCAGTTCTTCTTTTTTAAAGTACAAGACTGATTTTGATATTGATATTTTAGGAGAATGGCAGAGGAAAAGCCTTTTGCTTTTGCTGAGAGGAAAAAAAATTCACCTTTCCCCCAAATCTAACAGTCCCTAAGGCTTTCTCCTTACAGGGTAAAATTAGCAGAGGCCCAGATCTGCACAGCAGATTCTAGGAAAGTGCTTTCTTTTGCCCATGGTTATCTGGTCAATAGCTCAGGCAGAACAATTTTCAAAAAAGTGTATGTTGCAATAGTAGCGATTCAAATTAATGAGTGTATTTTTAAACGCTTTAAAAACTAAACATGAAAGCATACTTAATAGCTGACTGCCCTCGCAAGGGCTTCAAGCCCATATTTTGAATATTAAACCTTGTCAGGATGGCAAACGAATGACTTGGACTTGTAAAACCTAGGAAATTCAAAACCAAAACCAGAGCTCCATCCTAATTTACCTCATTATTCTTCTCTATCGTAAATATTCTAAACTGTTGGAGGCATGTGCAGACTTGGTGACTTTATGCGTGGCACACTCGAAGACACAACACTCCACGATTAGGTGACATACAGATGAAGCGTGTGCTTATGACTCCTGTGGCTGTTCCTTTGAAAGACGGGTTGTGGAATTTTAGAAGGGAACCCTAGAAAAGCAAAAATCATTTTGGCCTTTGTACGTATATTAGGCATTTACGGCATTGACATTCAAGTAGGTCTTATGGGCTTATTTATAGTTTATAGAAGGGTTTTTAGACTAGCCTTTATAGTTTCCATGAGAAAACTTTAATCCACAAAAGAACAAGGAGATTGACCCTACTTTTACACACTTCCTTTGACGGGGGTGTGGCAGCACTTACTACATGGAGGGAAGGTAATACAAGCAAGATGATTATAAACAAATGCACTGCAAACAGAGCCAATGAAACCTGCCTATGTTTGTGAGACCCGAGGCCTTATATTTTACAACTCAGTCTGTAAGAATAGCTATATAGCTGCTTTTACTAAACTATGAATAGGTGCTAAAAAGAGTGCTGTTACTATAGATTTTAGTATTTTGGTTGAGACACCAAATGCTGTAATTTTACTCTGCTTTTTAGGAAAACTGCTCAATGGAGACCATGTGTGTGCCTCCATCCATTCACAGAATGCACAGTGCCATGGCGAAGCTTCAGTCAGGGTGAGATGGGTCACACCAGGCAGCCACCTCTGTGTTGGCGTGCAATGCCTCCCATGCCAGATAGCCACTCCCTTCTCTACCGCAGCGCCAGGTGGGGCGGGGGACAAACCCAGAAGTCAAACTATGTGTCCTTTAGAACTCTGTAAGAAGCTCCAAGTAAACAGTTGGACCAGTTCAGTACTACTTCCTCAAAAAGATTGGTTTTAAGAAATGCTTCTTTAAGCAAAAGGAATCAAAGAAAAATCTTTATATATTACAAAGCACCTTCCCCCAAGGGAACAGTGCTGACTTTTAATGTTATCCACACCCTGCCCAGCCTCTGGATACATATGGAGTTATCTAGATAGTAAAAACATAACCTTGATAAAAAGGGATTTTTAAAAATATTATTAGCCAGGTGTGATGATGAATGCCTGTAGTTCCAGCTATTTAGAAGGCTGAGGCAGAAAGATCGCCTGATCCTAGCAGGTTGAGGCCGCAGTGGTCATGAGTGTGCCACTGCACTCTAGCCTGGGTGACAGAGTGAGACTCCAACTTAAAAAAAAAAAAAAAAGGTAAGAACAAGTCGTTTTTATTATAATAAAGAAATATTATTATAAATAAATTGCATTATAAAAATAATTCTATTACAAATATATATCTATGTCCTTTGATATTCAGAATTGTACAGGCTATACATTATATATACATATATAGGTATATATACATATTTTATATTTACAGATACAAAAAGTAATATATCATCACTCCGTATGTTTAACACCATCAGGACACTGATCTAAATGTCATAAATAGTGAACAATGCACACCCAAAAGTAAAGAAAAAAACAAAAAGACACCTTTACTTCAATAACTTGGTATTAGAAAGATACAGACCAACATTACCAGGGTCTTGTTCATGTTTTATCCTCTGAACCTGGTACAGAGTGAGTACTCAGTAAATATTTGTTCAAAGAATTAATAAATGAATGTAACATGGTAATGATGGATAATTACAAAAGCGTTGGCTGGGTTCAGTGGCTCACCCTGTAATTCCAGCACTTTGGGAGGCGGAGGCGAGTAGATTGCCTGAGCCTGGGTTTGAGACCAGCCCAGGCAGCTTGGCGAGACCTCATCTCTACAATCAAAAATCAAAAATTAGCTGGGCATAGTAGCATGTGCCCGTAGTTCTGGCTACTTGAAAGGCTGAGCAGAAGGATCGCCGGAGCCCAGCAAGTCGAGGCTGCGGTGGCTGTGACTGCACTCCAGCCTAGGTGACGGAATGAAACTCCGACTCAAAAAAAGCTTTCAAGGTTTCTGGGGGTTTTTGTTCATTAACAGAAAGACTTGGATTAGCAACATTCAAATGAATATACTCATAATGAGACAAGAATGGATAACAATTAAGAAGGTGGAGCACATTATGTGATTATTGCAATATACAATTTTTCATGAAATCAGAAAATGTCCTTTGTTGCTAAAAATTAAGAGAATGTCACGTTCAAAACATACTGAACCAATTTTCTATAATTTTTGGAAATAAATTCATCATTTCACTGTGAAAGGGCATGAACATTTTTTAATGCCCAAGAGGACACTTTTTTTTGAGAGAATAAAAGTGCAATGTAATAACCAATGACAGAGATGTCTCCTCCCTCTATCGTCCTCCTTGTCTCAAAATCCAGAGCAGAGACTGTACTCATCAGAGCAGTGTTTATCCCAAGTGTGACTGCTCCACCTGGAGACCCTTCCTCACTAAGTCAAACTTGCTCTCTTAGACAAGAAGTTCTCGAGCTCTGAGATTGCGTTTCCCCACAGAAGTGTAAGAACAGAACTGCATACCTGGTGTTCCTCTAGCTTTATGGGTTTTGATTTGGACCCAGTATTACCAAGGCAAGAATCCAGGAAATAAGTTACTTAAAGATTGAGGAACTAGAAAGGATAAAACTTGAAGAAAGACCATCCATTTCTGAATTGGACTCCCATGTTTAAGCCTATCAGCTCCTTAAAAGATGGCGGCCTTGACAAAGTTGTAAAGAATATTTTACATTGGTTTATGCTAATTCTAATAGTTTTCAAAATGTACGCCAAACTTCCTGCTCTGACTTCTAAAACCATGACACCCCACCTCTACCTCCAGTAAAAAATACAACTGGGTTAACTGAGAAACAACATACAAAAGACCCCTACCACAGTAAAATAAAAATAATGATGACAATACCATTGCTAACAAAGTTTACTTTGTACCACTGCTTTATTTAATCATCTTCCATTTTCAGGATAACACTGCAGAGAGGTATGACTGACCTCATATTTCAGCTGAGGGGCAGAACAGACAGCCTCAATGGAGTCACAAAGCGGCCAACCACAGAAAAGGAAGTCTAGGCCTCTCTTACCCCAAATCTCTTAATACCAGAAAATTCGTCCACCCTCAGGAGCTTCACACATCCTGAGTTCTCTTTCTGGAAACTTCTCCCCAACCCTCCATTGTCCCAATTCTGACTCATCCTTTAAAGCTGTCCTGGAAAAGCCTTCACTGACTACTCAACCCACGGTCAGTTATTCTCTCACTTAGTAGCTCATTCTTTCTCTTCAGGGAAAGTATTCATTGGTGCGATGTGTTAGTGCCTGTCTTCTGGCCTAGACTGTAAGCTCCAGACAGGCAAGGGCCACGTCTGCAAATATAACTGTTGTTTGTAATATTAGTTGACTGACTTACTAACTGATGAACAACAGTAATTTTCAAAAGATGAGGGTGAAGTGCTACTGGCCTTCTGCACTTGCGCTCTGCTCATTCTACAAATAGGAGCTCTACTTTCATCTGTTGATATCTTGAACGTCCTCAGAAGATGTTGCCACAAAGTGCTGTGAAAAGAAAAATCTGGAAATTCCCATCCTACAATACTTCCCTATAACAACAGACACAGCTAACCAAGAAGGTGAGAGACGAGTAGCTTAGGTCTACCGAGCATCTGATGAAGCTGACAAGGTATAGTCAACCAACCAACAGAGAGAGAAATGTCATAGCTGTATCAGAGCGTAGATGAAAAGCAAAATTACAGTCATCCTTCTTTCAAAAAGTTTCACAACATGAACCTCTTCTTATCTGTTTTATTTGTGCCATGAATGCAATTGATGATGATTTGATAGACAAGTGCTACTGAAAGAGTAAACAAACCATGATTTGTTTGATAGGCCTATGCCATTTAAATAGTAGATACGAAATAAATAGCCTAACCATATTTAAAGAATGCCCAATTAATTCAGGAGTTGCTGTATTTTTTAAAAAAAAGGTTCTAGAAAGTTGTCGGAATCTTTCCATCTTTCTCTCCCTCTGGGGAGAACCCCACTTTAGGCGCTGATGTCATGCTGCTCAGCAGGACATATGCCTCTGAAAAGTGCCCTCGGCACCTATCCCTACCCAGATGTTCCCATTACGCCTACCTTCCTCTTCATGGAAGACTCCCTCCTACGCGGTTCATTGGCTTCCGGCCTGGAGTAACACGGTACAAGAGGACCAGTTTGTGGTGTTGCGGTCTGGATGTTTTAAGGATTAAGGTGATTGCACTGATTAGAATGGATTCTAACAGTGCCTGCATAAAGTTCCAGGGTGTATATAGGAATATCATGCCACAATTGATAAGCAATGGTCATATTACCAACATCAGGATTGAGAAAGGATTTCCTTATTTTACCAGAACAAGCTTTTTGACAGAGTGATCACCCCGCTATGTGGAAGCAGCTGCACCCCTTACGTTCCTCTCTAAATATGAAGTGAGTCAAGCTCCCCTTGTGCCTTTAGATTTTTCTTCTGGGCCTCCGTGGGAATGACACGCCACAAAAAGTTTATAATTCAATAAAATCGGTCTGAAAATCAGCAGTTAAACCGATTTACAAAAGTCTAGACTCCTCACAGCATTTTTTCCACAACAATCTGACTTAGAGAATATATATTTCAAACTCTAATATTATTTCACGCAGAGCTTATTTTGATGAAATAAAGAGATTCTTCCAATATGGAAGCAGCTGAACCAATTTAGAGATTTGGCATCTGAATTGATGCTAGAATCCTTCAGATTATAATGAAATATTTTTATTCTTTTTATAGGAGAATTCTTATTAAAAAGCCACTTTTGGAAGGTAGCAGCTTACTGACTTCCAGCACAAGCATTCAATAATTTGATAAAGATATATAAAAACTCAAGTAAAGAGGTTTACTTGAGCTTCTAGAAAGGATTACCCACTTATCAGAAAATTGAAACATAAACATAAAGAATTTGTTATATCAAAGTCTACCAGTTAATGCTTAAGAGAATAAATGTTTCCTTTAATCCTGAACAGTTTAGGCAGGATATTTTATATCTTCTATATAATGAGATTTTAACTTCATACAATTCAATTTTTATTCAATGTCATACTAGACTGTGAGAAAATTCAAACATTATCTAACATTTTCCATTTGATGACTAAGGTCATTACATTTTCTTTCAGAAAAAAATGTAAACAAAGATAATATATCTATTTTGCTTCCTTTGGCTGCAAGTGGCAGAAGTTCCTAACTCAAATGCCTTACAATATGAAAACATGTTTATTCCATAGACTAAGAAGTCTGAAAATAGGAGTCTTCAGGGGGAGTTTCCACCAAGGGTCTATCTCTGTTTCTTCCTGACATTTGGCTCTGCCAGTCTCCATAAAGTGGCTTTACCATTGGACAAGATCCCCACATGGTAATAAGATAGCTGTGTAATTCCAGTCATTATATCTAGACATATCAATGTCCAAAGAAAGGAAAGTGGCTATCTTTACCCTCTGTGACTTTTTAAAAGCAAGGAAACCTTTCCCAGAAAACCCCAAACTTCCCTTTCCATATCATTGGCCAGAATTGTGACTGTTTTCATGCTGAAAATTATCACTGGTAGAGGATAAAAGTGAACACTGGCCACTACTACTATTCATTTTAACCATCTAGGATATAGTGGGTTGAATTGTGTCTCCCAAAAAGACGTGTCAAAGTCCTAACCCCTGGTAACTGTGAAGGTTTGGAAATGGGGTCTTTGCAGATATAATTAAGGATCTTGAGATGAGATCATCATGGATCATCTCTAAGTCCAATGACAGGTGTCCTCATAAAAGAAAAGAAAGAGGGAGGGCGGAGGCACAGAGAAGGCAGCCGTGTGCAGACGGAGGCAGAGGCTAGAGAGAGACATTTACAAGCCAAGGAACACCAAGGATTGACAGCAACTACTAGAAGCAGAGAGAGCAGACATAGAATGGATTTTCCCCTCAGAACCTTCAGAAGAAATCAATCCTGATAACTTGATCTTGGATTTTGCCTTGAAATCTCTCAATAAATTTGTTGTTTTAAGCCACCCAGTGTGTGGTAATCTCACTTAGAGAATATTTATTTCAAACGCCAGTATTATTTCATGCAGAGCTTATTTTGATGAAATAAAGAGATTCTTCCAATATGGAAGCAGCTGAACCAATTTAGAGATTTGGCATCTGAATTGATGTTAGAATCCTTGATGTTATGGCAGCCCAAGGAAGCTGATAGGTGGGATCTACCCTTTGGGGCTGGACAAGCTTCCTGAAGCACATGACTGCATGGAAGAGGCCGGATGTGTGAACAAAGATGGCAAGAATGGAAGGAGGCAATAAAGGATGTCGGGTGTAGACATCTTACTGATTTTCAAATCCCAGTCATCCTTGAAATATACTTTTCTTTGAGTCTCACTCTGTCACACAGGAGCACAGTGGCATGATCACAGCTCATCACAGCCTCAAATCTCTGGGCTCAGGTGATCCTTCCACTTCAGCCTCACAAGTAGCTGGGACTACAGGCACAGGCCACCATGCCCAGCTAATTTTTTTTTTTTTTTTTTGTAGATACGAGGTCTTGTTATGTTGTCCAGGCTGCTCTCAAACTCCTGGGCTCAAGCAATCTTCCCACCTCAACCTCCCAAAGTGCTGAGATTACAGGTGTTAGTCACCATGTCCAACCCCAAATCTACTTTTTAAAATAAACTTTATTTTAGAATAGTTTGGGATTTGCAGACAAATGTGAAGATAGTACAGAGAGTTCCCATATAACCCATACCAATTTCCTATATTAGTCACATCCCACATGTTACATTTACAAGTTATATTATATAACACATGTTACATCTTACAAATATAGTATGTTTGTTACAATTAAGGGACCAATATTCACATATTCATACATCATTGTTAATGAAAATCCTTACTCTATTCAGATTTTCTTAGTTTTTACATAATGTCTTTTTTCTTTTCATCTCTTTTTTTAGATTAGGAAATACAATTTATTTAGAAAGTAAATTAGAGAGAGAGAAAGATGAGAGACACTTCCCCAAGGTAGAAAAAGGGGTCAAAGTCAGGAAACATGGCCTGGCCTTAGTTCAAAGAGCACATTGTCACACCACAGCTTAGCAAGGCAATGGCCCGTGTCTTTTTTCTATTCCAGGACAAATTAGTTGTAATGTGCATAAAACCTATAGGACTGTCACCTGCATTGGTTAAATTTCTTTGTAAAACTAAGCAATATAATTATAAACATCATCACGAAATTTGTGTATTCACACATTGTCATAAAAAACATAAGCAGAATAGGTTCACAAAAAGACTATACAAACTACAAGTCAACAAAAGGTGGGTTGATGAAAAAATAACCTTTTTTTTCAAGAATTGCTCAAAGATGAGCCACAATAACCTGGTAAATACTACAACACAATAGAATAATCAGTATCAGAGCTACAACATTTCCAAATCAAAAATCTATCAACTCCTCCAAGACAATAATGCCAGGAGCATGATGTCAAGTGTTTACTTCTTGCTCCTAAATGGGGTAATTCTGACAATTACGTGTTCAGCGCTCTGTTCCTCTCACCACGGTCTCTCTCTTGCTGATCTCATCTTCTCTTAGGGCTTCGAGTCTGGCCTCTGGGTGGAGGACTCAGATCTTTATCTTCAGTCCCTGTTCTCTGCAACCCTGCCATCTGGAAAATGCCATTTGGAGGTCAACAACCTAAAACTGAACTCATGGTTTGCCCCGATCAAGTCGTTGGAGAACTACTCCTCTCGGTGTTAGTAATACTGAGAATTAGACCTCAAAATCAGATTTTGTTTTTCTTTGCACTCCACATCTGATTGTACGCCCGTGTGCCAACTGAAACTCAGAGCAGCTGGATCCTGTGTGCAGGTTTTCCATCGACGAGCAGATCTAGTCGCATTGCCCCGCCTCATCCCCAAGATATCAGCACCAGCCAACCTGTGCCACCTCCTCAGAGGTCTTCATTTTAGCACCAAGAACCTCTTCTCTTATCTTCTAAATGTTGGGGTGGTTGCTACCCAGAGCTCTGTCTCCTGATACCTTAGAGTTAAGTTTTCTCAGCCTCAGCACTATTGAGATTTCAAGTCGGATACTTCTTTGTTATAGGAGCTTGTCCCATGTATTTTAAGATGTCCCGTGTATTTTAAGCAGTATACCTGTCCTTTACCCACCAAATGCCAACAACAGCTCCCCACCAAGTTGTGACAACCAAGAACATCTTCAGACATGATCGATGTGCCCTGGGGCGGCAAAATCGCCTTGGGTTGAGAACCATTAACTTGGACTTCACTTTTATTACCTAGTTAATGATTCTTTTCATTACTTAGTAACCAACTTTATGCCCAGCTAACAACTCCTTATATTAAATTCTCTCTGTGCAAATAACTAGTGTGGCTTCTGTCTTCTGGCTTGACCCCTACAGTGTTCCGTAGTAACATCTCCTGCATTTATCATTTTTATGTTCACCCTTGTCAGTTTGATCTAAGGTCCCATCATCCTATTGTGGTCATCTTCTAAGTCATGTCCCTGCCTTCCGTGACTCCATATTACATTCATCTTAACCCCCATGCACATCCCTGATTTAATTTTCAATGCATTTTCTTCATTTCAGTTGCTGACATCCTGCAGAAGAAAAGCCCACCTCTTTATCTTGGTCTTCAGAGACCTCCAGAAATCAGAGAATTTGCCTACAATTCCAAAGATGCTATTTACTAGTTATGTGTCTTTGAGCAAGTACTCTTTTTTTAAGCCTCAGTTTTCTTCTCTGCAAGATAATTGCTTAATATGTAGAGTTATTGTAAAATCACACATAATGTAATGAACCAGGCATATAGTACCATAAATCATAAAATGTTAGATTGTATTGCAATTATTATTACTTAGTTTTCACTATTTTATTATTATTATTATTATTATTACTTTGAGTTGGAGTCTCACTCTGTTGCCCAAGCTGGAGTATAGTGGCATGCTCCTGGCTACCACACCCATGACCTGCTGGGCTCAGGCGATCCTTATGCCTCAGTCTTCCAAGTAACTGGAACTACAGGTGTGTGCCACCAAACCCTGCTAATTTTCTTGGTTTATTGTAGAGACAAAGTCTCATCAAGTTGCCAAGCAGGTCTCCCATTCCTGGACTCAAGCAGTCATCCCACCTCCACCTCCCAGAGTGCTGGGATTACAAACATGAGCCACCGCGCCCAACTTAGTTTTCAACATTATTAATGCAAATAGTTAAGTGCATAAATAGGAAGTTGATCAATTGTATTTTCTGTGTCAGAGGTCGTAGTTCCTCTTTTCTAACAGGCTAACAATTTTTAGCTGGGCACATGGTAACCAAACTAAAAACTACTTCCTTGCTGCTAGAGGTAATCGTGTGACCATGTTGTAGCCAATCAGATGTGAATAGAAAAGACAGTGAAATTTTTGGGTCATGTCCTTAAGAGGAAAGAGCTTGTCTGCCCCTTCTTCTTCCTGCTCACTGAAATGTGTATGTGATGACCAGAGCTGGAACGGCCATCTTGAACCACTAGATGAAAGCTCTTGCATTGAGGATGGCAGATGAAGAAGCTAGAAAAAAGTCTGTATCCGCAGCACTGTGGTGGAGAAATAATGCTGAGTAGCAGACCAAAATAACTTGCTGTCTTATTTAAGCCGCTCTTGTTTTGACTCTCTCCAATACAGCAGCCAAACCTATATCTGAACTAGTACATTTCCCTTATTATATGTGCCTCCCATAATTTAGCCTCAACTTGCCATGCCCTTAAAAGTCCATTGTGGTTTTGCTTTCACAGATCTAAGAACAAAATATGTCATCTAGGAACAAGATGATTCTCTCCACAATGACAATGAACAGATTTTTCCCCCCGACACACTAGTACTTGATATTTTAATTACAAATAGTTTTTCTAATATCTCTCTGTCTACCCTTTTCTTTGTCTTTCCCCTTTAAAACAGGGATGTTTTTTTCCCTCCAAAATGGTTGATTGAGATAGGAATGTTGACATATTTGAAATTTCCAATGTTAATGTCAAACAGAAAATAAAGGCACCAAAGTGAAGGTCTGGACTTAGAGTAGGAAACAGCCACACAACTTTTTCTTAAAGGAAACAATATACAATTAAGTTTTTTTTTTTTTTAATCCATACAGTCTGATTATGGAAATGACTAGGATATATGAGGGCAAAATAGAGTTAAATTCACTGTAGAAAGCTAGGACCTATCACTATATGTGAGAATTTCTATGGAAGGGCAATGCTTTTGTATTTGGGCAATGAAATTCCCTCTGGGACCTAACCATTCATCTAATTTAATAAGCATTCATTGATCATGAATGGGTATCTTTGTGGACAGACTTAAAGCATAATGCCAAGTTTTAGTCAAAACCATCTCTGCATATTTTTTCTTTCTTGCTAAATTTGCCTAGAGTCAGCAAAAGAAGGCAAAATCACTTTCTTTGTGCTAAGACTTCAGAACTACTCTTATTGGTACCCATTCACTGATGCCAACTCCAACTGCTGATTTAAGAAATACTTGAATAGTAGTTGAATAACCAACCACATCGGTATACATTTAGCAAGAGAAAAAATTCTGCAATTCTCAAACTGTATATACTCAGTTGTGACATAGTCCTACTTTCTGGCAAGTAACATTTCTGACATGAAAAATATTAAATTCAGAGCAAATAAAAACTCACAATACTTGAGTGCCCTTCTAATAAAAATACCCTTCTTTGCTAATGAGAAACCAGATCCTCAGAGTGGTCACTGAACTCACCTAAGGTACAAAAGCTAGCAGAAGGCAGTTTGCAGTAGAACCCTTAGTCTCACTACAAAGCTCTTACCTCTGTTCCCCACTGATTTACATTCAAGCTCAAGCATGAAATCTACAAATAAAAACGAATCAGAATCTTTGAAATGAGGTGTAATTTGTAATTGAGAAAGAATAAAATGTTCTAATATTGCATGCCCTAGGAAAGCCACACTTTGCAAAGGAAAGAGCTTTAAACCAGTAACCAATTGATCTGTATTCCAGGCATTCCTCTGTTAATAGCTTCCTATGTTGCCTTAGATAAATCCAGATAACGTAAAATGAAAAGGCTGAATACTATTTTCAAGGACCCCTAAAAGTCTCTGGTTCTATGTTTCTAGCACTGGAAGAGAGATCACTGAACTCCCAGACTTTGCTTGGCAGTTTAAACTCAAACTTATCCATAGTCACTGTCTTTCCCGTCTTCAAATATATTCATACAATTTGGTAATAAGATGCTAAAAGGAAGTGCAGAGAGTGAACAGCCAATCAGTTGAGTAAATTATTAATACTGCCCTCCACCTAAAACTCCCTGCACCAAAATACAAACGAAGATCTATGAAGCCTGGTCCTAAGCTTCTAGCTCAGGCCCTCCCACTTAAGAAATACAATTAAAATGTCTCACTACATGGTCTATTCACTGTTTCATAGAGACACCATGAACTTCCCTACCTCTGGGTCTTTGCCAGTGTCTCAATACCCTCTTCATTTCTATCAATCGCAGTCCCAATTTTTCTCCAAGGCTCAACTTGAACTTGTTATTCCAAATAGCATCTGGCTAGTTGTTTGCACTCTCTCTTTTCTGACCATCTGTTTGATCCTTAGTCTCTTGGCACTTGGTCTTGGTAAATGCCCTCTGCCCAGACTAGATCAAAGTTTACTCCCTTCAGGAAATATGGCTTAGACCTATTTTTATACCTAGTGCAATAGCCTACACATAACAGGTGCTCAATAAATATTTGTTGTTGATCATGATGATAACAGGGGTTCCCAAGAGTGACAAGAGGAAAAAAATGATAGAAATTAACTTACTGGGTGAAAGGCCATGCATCCATGAGGAGGGGCATGACAGGGTTGCAGAAATTCACTAAAAATTGGATGAGGAACCATGAAATGAAGGAGAGTAAAGATAAAAGATGATCATCAGGTTACTTAGTGTTGGTGTCAATACAGTCATTCACCATTTCTAAAGGACATCCCTTCCTTATCAATTGCTCCAATGCATAACTTAGGAGAATTCACTGAAATCCAGAATTATTCTTTTTTAAAATTAAACAAAATAATGCATTATCCACTAGCTAAAAATACCTCACTACACATGTCTTGGCATTAAATAACTTATACATGTGTTTTGTAATTGTTCTTGTGTTTCAAAAGCAAAATTAAGTCTTCTGCTTTTTTTTTTTTTTTTTTTTTTTTTTTGAGCTAGAGTCTCATTCTCACCAAGCTTCAACAGCCTCAATCTCCTGGACTCAGGTGATCCTTCCATCTCAGCCTCTCAAGTAGCTGGGACGACAGGCATGTGTTACCACACCAATGTAATTTTTTTTCTTTTTTCTTTTTTTGGTAGAGAGAGGGTCTCACTATGTTGTCCATGCTGGTCTTAAACCCTTGGGCTCAACCAATTCTCCCGTGTTGGCCTCCCAAAGTACTGGGATTACAGGTGTGATTCATCATGCCCAACCCAGTCTTCTGCCCTTTGCTGCTAGCCAAATCTTCCTTCTAAAAGTCAGGGGAACATGCCTCTCCATAAGCATGAACTCTGGTGGGTAGGGGGCAAAGGGAAACCCTAGACCACCTAGCATCTTTTGTTGCTCCAGCCCAAGAGGTGAAATAGCTTGACTTTCTAATGCTTCAGAAAGTCCCTCTGGTTCTAAATATCCCCAAGATGTATACACGCCCAAAAATGTTTTTAAAGAAATCAAGTACTTTCTCAGGGCAATGTTTTTTCCCAATGAACCAAAGCCCATCAGCTTTCTGTTACTTGGAAGTATTCTGGTCTAGTAGTTCCTAATCCCAGCTGATTAAAGAATCACCTTGGAAGCTCTGAAAAACATACACAGATCCTCCTGCTAGAAACTGAGATACAGTAGCCCTCAGCAAGGCACATGAATATGCATCATTTTAAGTATCCCAAGTAAGTCTAACATGTGCAGGTGTGAAAAAGCCTGGTCTATATCACATAGTTTCAGTCTCTTAGGTTTCCTAACCTGTTCCCGTTTCATGACTTTCTTTTTCTTAATTTTTCCTTGCAAAGGTAACTCTCACTTAATTGCCCAGCTACAAATGTTGGTTTCAATTCTCTTTACCACGAAACATTTCCCCTGTCGATTTTTACCCAGCAGGCAAATTTCTAAGTGGTCTTCTAAAGTGGTCTTGACACCGCACAACCTCATCCTTCTATTCTCCTTATTCGTCATGAGCTTAAACTCTTTTTTTTTTTTTTGAGTTGGAGTCTCACTCTGTCGCCCAGACTGGAGTGCAGTGGCTGCTCCCGGCCACCGCAGCCTCGACCTGCTGGGCTCCGGCGATCCTTCCGTCTCAGTCTTCCAAGTAGCCGGAATTACAGGCGTGCGCTACCACGCCCGGCTGATTTTTCGATTTATTATAGAGATGAGGTCCCACTGCCCAGGTGGGTCTCGAACCCGCGGGCTCAGGCAATCCACTCACCTCAGCCTCCCAAAGGCGTGGGATTACAGGCTGAGCCACTGAGCCCGGCTTGAGCTTAAACTCTTGAGGATAACCTATTGGCACTCCTTTGACTACTGAGTAGAAGTTATAACTCCAAGCTTTCATAAATCTTATCTCCACAAAATATCACTTTCCATTTCAGCTCGTTCCAGAAAGAAATCCAAACCAGATATGGGTTTGAACAGTGAATCGTTTAGGTTATAAGAGCCTTCTCTGATAACTCTGATTTGATCCTGAATACACAGAGGCAGAGAATAGTGATGAAGAAGGGAGTCTTATTATCTGCATACCTGGTTTCAGATCCCATGTGTTAGAGATGATCTTCATGTGACTTGACTTCTCAACCCTGCATGTCTTCATATAGAATATAGATTATTTTATCCCATCTCAGAGAGTTGTCATGAGGATTTAATGAGATAGCCCATGAAAGTTGCTGGCATATAATGAACAATTAGTAAATTATTACTAGTAAATTATTATTTATTATTAGTAAATTATTTGTTATTTTTTAGTTTCCTCTTAGGCAGAAATTCCTTAGTTTTTCTAAGCTCATTCAGAAGTAGAATTCTTTCTTTCTTCCTTTCTTTTTTTTTTTTAAGACAAGGTCTAACTCTGTTGTTCAGGTTGGAGTGCAGTGGGATGATCTTAGCTCACTGCAGCTTCGACCTCCTGGGTTCATGTGATCCTCCCACCTCAGCCTCCCCAGTAGCTGGGACTGCAGATGTGCACATCACACCTGGCTAATTTTCCTCCGTTTTTTGGTAGAAATGAGGTCTCACTGTTTCCCAGGCTGGTCTCAAACCCCTGGGCTCAAGCAATTCTTCTACCTTGGCTTCCCAAAGTGCTGGAATTACAAGCATGAGCTACTGTGCCCAGCCAGAATTCTCATGTTTTTAGTATTTGCTGCACTGAACAATTTCCTCTCAATCAAGCTACAGAGACTTTTACATGTGAACCTTAACGATGACCATGCTTTATAATTTGTATATCATTTAAGTTTTCATAGCTTAATTTCTTTGGTACATCCCATGTTTAAATCAATTGCACTTTCTTACTGTTTGCAAGTTTTTTTTTATTAATTGCAATTCACTATAAGCTTCAAAGATTAAAAATTTTGGCATTTCATACATTGAATAATTTGACAAAAGACATTACTCAACAGATTTTGAACACTATATAACTCAGTTACAAAGAAAGTTAATTTGCTTATGGGACACTCAAGTTCTCCAAAGTTTCAAACATTTCTAAAATCTGATTTATGGACAGCAAAGGAAAAAAGGATGTACTTCTATGCTAAAGTCCTGAGTTCTGTTTTGGAGAGATGTGTGTGTGTGTGTGTGTGTGTGTGTGTGTGTGTGTGTGTGTGTGTGTGTGTGTTCATCTGTTGATTCTGAATATGAGTTTTTCTAAATATGTATGTACAAAATATTTATAAATTTTGAAAATTGCAATTTTCATATCAACTGGTAGAGTTTGTTTGGATATAATTATGAATAATATACACACCACAATCAATTCCAATTTATTTTTGCTCCATGGACTTCTTTATTTTTAGTAAGACCATTTTTATGATGGTTCAGTACTTTATCAACATATGTAACTGGATTATGACCAAAACAAATAATCTTATCACAGCTCGAATTTTTACCTGTGTCTACGGCGCCATCTATAATAGCATCAAACATTTCATTTTCAACAGAATTAACTTCTAAACTTTTACTGTAATTCCATAAACTGAGTTAAAATAATCAAAGTATTACTGGAATTTGTTTAATTGAATTTTCTATTTTAAGCAAGTAAAAAACTAGCAAATTATTTATAAAATTCTTCTGCTAGTAGAACTAACACATTAACAGCTCCTGCTTCACTTTTTGCACAAGAAAAAATTAAATAAACAGGCTAAATGAATGCAGGAAAGCAGCCATTTATTCCCAAGGAAAGGGCAGGCTTCATAAGTAATGGCAAAATCACTTTCTGCAGCTGCCTGTGATAAATCATCATCTTCACATCCAGGCTTCTGAATAGAACTACTAATTTCTGAACTAGCTTCTGATGCTCCTTCAGCAGATTTGTGTCTTTGGTCTTCACATGACTTCTGATGCCACTATTGCTTCCTTATGCACAGTAAATGTCCATAAGCACTTTGTACATGTTTCCTATTGAGTATCAATCACTTGAGAAATGGAAATATTCATTAAACTACACCTTTGAAACTCATTGGTGCCAAATGTATTGGTTTTTTAAAATTTCAATTTCTAACAAAAGAGCAGATGATGACTTAAACTGAACCTCAGACTTTTGGACCATCTTACTGGGCACTCCTTTGACAACTGAATAGAAACTACAGGCTTTAACAAGTCTAGCCTCCACAAAATGTAATTTTTCAATTCACTAAGATTCCAGAAAAAAACATAAACCAAATAAAGGACCACTATGAACCATTCAGGTTGTAAGTTTTCTCTGGTAACTCTGAAATAATCGGACTACGAAGATAAAATAAATACTTAGGTGTAGCTTCATATCATACAGGAAATGACAAAATCACCATGGCAGGAGTATTCAGATTAAGCTTTCTATGTACCCAGGCAAGACTGCTCAGCCTCTATTTCCCACACATATTTCAACTTCACCTCATCTTAATTTACCACAATTCCCATTGGCCCTACATGCTGGGGGTCTGAAGGCTTGGTGCACCTTGCATACATGGGCCACGGACCCACTAGAAAACCAAGCAGTCAACAGGGCAGCAGCATCAAGAACTTCTTCCACCACCACATAAGACCAGAAGCAAGTAGCAATCCCCATCTGCTCATGTCCAAGAGGTCTTGTGTTTTATCATAGAGAATGCTGTTATTAACATGATGTACCATTTACTGTGCTTCTAGAAAGGGTTGGAAAAAGAGCCAAGTTATCAATAGTGGTCTTCCAGGTTGATTCACAAATTAAAGGGAGGCTTCTACTCACAGTACATGAACCTCGCACACTAGTGAATGAGTCCATGGTAGAACTGAGCCTGACTCCTTTTTGATATACATTAGTGATAATAGTTTAAAAGTGAAATAATACTGGATAAATCCTGAACCATACAAAAACACCCAAGTATAGGCATGAGTCAGGACTGTCCTAAGAAAGCAAGGATATATGGTACTTCTAACCTTTACATATATATTTTGTCATAGAAATATATAGTAGCATATGTCTAAAAAGGAAAATTGTCAATTTTACTGTGCCAAAGGAGATAAATCAGATTTAGACATCTGATTAGCTAGTTAAATATACAAGAATGCTCAGAATCAACCTTCCTTCTTTACTCAGTCCCTACCCTGACTCAGTAACAAAGCCAAATTTTTTTAAAGGGCATCCCAAAATAATAATTTTAACACCATTTGGTATGGTAGGTAGTAAGATAAGTGGGCTGAAAGAAAGCCAGGGTTTTTGTTGTTGTTTGTTTGTTTTGTTTTGTTTTCTGGATATTTTCCATGCTCTTGTCTCCATGGGGTTAACATGAGTTTCCTCAGTCTAAATTTTCTAAATTTCCACCAATAATAGGCTTGGAAACTTGCTTAAAGTATTGTGAGAAGAAAAGTTACTTGTGAGAAGTATTTGTTCTGCAATCATCCCATAACAAGAAATTTCATAAAATAAAAATATACACCAATAATATATTCATGCCAATTCTTGAGTCCACCAAAATTACTGGAAGACTCTCTTGATTTACTATGCTTCCATTTCTTTTCTTTTCTTTCTTTCTTTCTTTTTTTTTGAGTCAGAGTCTCACTCTGTCGCCCAGGTTGGAGTGCAATGGTATGCTCACAGCTACCCCAGCGTCGACCTGCTAGACTCCGGCAATCATTCCGCTTCAGCCTTCCAGTAGCCAGAACTACAGGCACGTGCTACCACATCCGGCTAATTTTTTTTCATTTATTGTAGAGACAAGGTCTCACCAAGTTCCTCAGGTTGGTCTCAAACCCCTGGGCTCAGGCAATCCTTCACCTCGGCCTCCCAAGGAACTGGGATTACAGGCTTGAGCCACCATACCTGGCCTACTATCCTTCTCTAAGGGGGGAATTTTTTTTTAAATAACATGTAGAAAGACATTATTTGTCACTGAGAAGTATAAAATATAGTAGTATGTCCTGAATCTGGCAATGTGATGTTCCACAAGATATCATTTTCCAGATAAAGATAACTCTGTGTTCACATCTGAGTCACTTAAGGTATTTTATTATAAAATAAATAAACCAAACCTAATTTAGTCTTCTCTTTAATGGCACAAGATAATCATTCTATTACAACACAGTGTGTTCCTAAAATAATGGCCCAGACTACTTTTTTTGTTGTTGTTGTAAAGCTCTTTTTCAGCTAGTGTTAGCTTTTCTTTGACTCTTTATACCTGAGGTCCTGAGCTAACATTTTCTTTTTACAAATTCCTGAGTTAGGCTCTGAGTGAGTGCTTTATTAATCCTATGAAGAGAAGTTCATGAGTTTTATAGCAGGTGATCCATTCATTCTTTAACTTACTGCCATGTTCACAGCTTTGCCATTGGTAATGACTGTCAGGAATCGAATCTTCAGCTATGTGGAAACTTACAGTACCAGCAAACTTTAGGCAATAGTCTTTCCATAACATTTGCCTTCCTACGGAAAAGTGGATCTAACACATATTCTGCACTTTGTTGTTAGGGGCTGCATGTTCGTTATCTAATCTGTCCTCTTCAAAAATCCACGTGCAAAGTTAGTTTTAAGTTGTTAGAAGCCAGAGAGCTAGGAACTGGTGGAGCTGGGATTCAAACCTGAGCCAGGAAGACTCCAAACCAGTGTTCTCTTTCTAGGTCATGCTATTTCATCCAGTGGATTTCCCTCTTCTCCCTCTTTTTGGTATCCTTCTTTGAAATCCTGTAGGTAAGCTACCCAGTAAATAAGATACAGTTTAAGATAAAATATCAAATTGCCATCAAGTTAGAAACAATAATGATTGCCAATGTGTTTAATGTTTTTGAAATCCAACTTTAATTTAATGTGAATAAACTCTTTCCAGGTTTATCTTTCAAGGGGGTTAGGGCCTTCTTGATTTCCTGATTAATTGAAATGCTGGCAGGCTTAGTTTTGGTATTGACTTTGGTTTTGACTTTAGAGTATATGGAGAATGGACTTTTCTGAGATCCCCAGAGGCCCAGAGAAAGGTAACAGCCAAAAATGCCACTTTGAAAGGTTTCCATGCTGCCGCCCCATTAATAGCCACCCTAGAATGAAAAACCAGGGCTTAGACAGGCAAATGTCATGAGGAGAGGTTCACCTGATGACAGAAGGGGTGGCTGACAGTTCCAGTGATGGACAGAAATAATGAGTGGCCATGATGGAGGCAGCCCAGGAGTTGGGTCAGTCCAGGTCAATGACATCCATGGAAACTGCCTCTTGTTGGGCCTGGCTTTGAATCACACTTTCCCAAGTACCCTTTGATTTCTCTCATATCACATGATCACTGAAATAAAAGATTTCATCACCCTAAAATACTTTAGATTCTTGATATATATGCCAGGCCAGACAAATCCAAAAGTAGAGTCAGAGTTTTGAGGCCTGCTGGGAATGTTTTTCCTGGAGAACATGCCTATTTTAATTGTGTACCATTTGTTTCATTTCTGTAATAAATCTTCCGATGTTATTTCTGCACATTCTATTTGGAGAGGATGCATTTCTCTTATATGGAACAATTTTACTTCAGTCAAGTAAGTTTTAATAGTGAGTTCTAGCTAAATACATAAAAACACAAGCCTTTTAAACTTTAAACTTTTAAACTTTAATTTATATCTATATCAGTATTTGAGTTGCAGTAGGTTGGAAATCCTCAGAGCAGTCACCCTAAATCTTATACAAATAAAATCTTTGGAACTAAAAAAGGAAGAATTTAAACACTATCTCCTATTTGTGTACACTTCATAGTTTTGAAATACTTTAACAATTTTTAAATACTTATTTAATACTCCATAGAAAGATGCACATTTTAGAAAAGGGGGAAAAATAAACAAGCCTCCAAGACGTCAAGCAACATATTAATTTCTATGACTATCATGAACCAGAGCTCTGTGCCTACCTTTAACACTGTTGTTTTTGCTCTAAAGTACGAAGTAGTTTCACCCAAATTTGTGTAGTAGACCACAAACACTCAGGAGACAGTAAAGCTCTCATGAACTTTTATCAAGACAGATTCTGTGGACACTGACAGGCTTTAGAAATTGAACAAATATTTCTGGTTCTTTCAGAAATCGCCACACACTGTCTTCCAAAGAACTTGTACTAGTTTGCATTCCCACCGGCAGTGTAGAAGCATTCCTTTTTCTCTGCATCCTCGCCAGCGTCTGTTGTTGTTTGTTTTATTAAAGATGGCCATTCTTACTGGGGTTAGGTGGTATCTCAATGTGGTTTTGATTTGCATTTCTCTGATGATTAGTGAGGCTGAGCACTTTTTCATGTGTCTGTTAGCTGCCCATATATCTTCTCTTGAGAAGTGTCTATTCGTGTCTTTTGCCCACTTTTTAATGGGGCTGTTTGTTTTTTTCCTTTCGGCACATTTGAGTTCCTTGTAGATCCTAGATGTTAGGCCTTTGTCAGATATACATTGGCAAATACATTTTCCCATTCCGTGGGTTGTCTTCCCGCTCTCTTGATGGTTTCTTTTGACCTTCCATATGACCCAGCAATCCCCCTATCGGAAATATACCCGGAGGAACTCAAATCATTCTACAAAAAAGATACCTACACACACATGTTTCTTGCAGCTCTATTCACAATAGCAAAAACATGGAACCAACCATGCTGCCCATTGAAGTTGGACTGGATAAGACAAATGTGGTACATATACACAATGGAATATTATAGAGCCATAAAGAAGGACAAACATCTGGACTTTGCAGCAACTTGGATGGATTTAGAGTCTATCATACTCAGTGATCTATCACAGAAACGAAGAACAGAGTACCATATGTTCTCACTCATACAGACCTTGAACACTTGTCATAATACTATAAGAAGGGGACTGGCAGTAGTGGGGAACCGCCGAGGGTTGGGGGATGGGATTGGCAGTTGAGGGAGGCTGCCAGGGAGGGAAGGGCACACCTCATCAACAAAGGTACCTGCATAATGAACATTTGTACCTAACCCTGAATTGTACCCCACATCTTAAAACATAAATAAATAAACTGAACAAATATTAGATATGTAATGATCAAATTAAAGGGGCTGCAAGTCCTACCTTGCTTCCTATAGAAACAAGATTTTTCCCACTCAAGCTTGAAGTATTTTCCCTGAAGCCTGAAGTCCCAGGAATACAAATTTATTTAATGCATCCTTCATCATTTAAAATGCAAATACTTCTTAGAGGTTAGTAATCATAAAGATATCAGCATGAATTAGCATTACTGGAGATTAGATAACATATCATTTGAGAAGACCCAAAAGGAATGGGACAGTGGAGAAGTGAGTCTTGAGGTTGTTAGTGGCAGAAAACATAGATTAGTGAGGTGAACATCGAATAATGCTGTGTAATAATGGGAAAACGATAGCTCTCTGGGTCACCAGAAAGTAGCAGAGGGACAGTAATGTGTCCACTGGGAGCTAACTCTAAAAGAAGAGAGGGATAAAAGGGAGAGTATTAAGAGAAAGTTTAGAGTAAATTTCTACCCATTTTAATAATGTGGTCTGAGCTTTGGCCTATGTACTGAATTCAGGAGGGTCTTAACACATAATTAATTAGAGGGCGCCTATGTCACTATTGGTTATTTGCACACACACACACAAAGATATTTGATACCTCTTAAACTATTTTCTTTGCTTCTCCAATACGTGTCACCTATCTGATTACTCTGGAGATTAACGCTAAAACGTGCTATGCTGTTTTCAGCAAGATCCGAATATGACTTAAACAACAAGCTATTGGCTGATGCCAAAGCAAACATACCATGGTCAGAATTGTGCCTGCTTCATAGCCACAAAAGCTAAAAATAAGAATGTGATATTATACCTAGTGTTATTTTGACCAAGTGCAGATTTCTTTACAAAGTACTTTTCCAGCCTAATGAAGAACAAAGTCAGCTGTAAGATGGTTACACTCTGAAATGCATTCTATTATGTGGGGTAATGCAGGATATATTGAGCATCCACTAACTTTTGGGAAAAACGAAAACTTCATAGAAGAATTTAGAAAAGCCTGGCCAACCTCTTCCTTGCCTCTCTTTCTAGCACCAGCCCTCCTTACACTGTCTATAATCCAGCCACTTGACTTCTTACAGTTCCTGGAACTAGTAACGTTTTAAACCGTGCCTGTAAGAGGCTTCCTCCTTCTTCTGGCATTGCTTGTTTGGCGAACTCCTACTCAATCTCAGGTCTCAGCTTGGTCATTATTTATTCAGGGAAGCCTTCACTGGCCTTTACACAAGGTCCCCCTAGATAGTCCAGTGTTCTCAGAGTAACACATTCATCTCATTTTATTGTCATGTTGGTTTTTTTTGGCTGGATGACAAGCTGGGAAAAAGGGCCAAGGTCTATTTGTTTTACACTATAGGTCCCAGAGCACAATTCTTTTCTTTTTCTTTTCTTTTCTTTTCTTTTTTTTTTTTTTTTTTTGAGTTGGAGTCTCACTCTGTCACCTAGGCTGGAGTGCAGTGGCACACTCGTGGCCACCCCAGCGTCAAGCTGCTGGGCTCCGGCAATCCTTCAGCCTCAGCCTTCCAAGTAGCTGGAACTACAGGCACACGCTACCATGCCTGGCTAATTATTTATTTATTTATTATAGAGACAAGGTCTCACCATGTTGCCCAGGCTAGTCTCAAACCCACAGGATCAGGTAATCCACTCACCTCGGCCTCTCAAAGTGCTGGGATTACAGGCTGAACCACCGAAGCTGACCAGAGTACAATTCTTAGCATGCACTAGGCATGACGAAAATTAATTTTTGAATAAGTTAATTCATTCCTTAATTCAACACATAATTACTGAGCACCTACTAACACTTACTTCTGGAGCACCTACTATAAGATGTCATTCTAGGTGCACTGTAATAATAAAATAGTCAGTGACACCTGTCCGGATAAGAGATTCAATTCTAGTGAGGATAGCAGATGATCATAATAAGTACAATATAAAGAATGTCAGGAGGTGGGGAGTACTATGGGAGAAAAAAATTGAGAGTGCAAATGGGGATTAGGTGTACCCAAGGGGAAGAAGTTGCAATTTTAAATAAGAAGATAAAGGCAGGCCTCATTAAGAAGGGGAACATTTGAATAAAGCTTTAATAAGGTGGTGAGGGAATGAAATGTACACATATCTGGGAAGAAAACATTCTAGGCAAAGGAAGTCCCTCCTCATATCATATCCCCTTCCCATCATCACAATCCTTCTGCTTTTTCTCTTGTATGCCTAGAGGAAAGGATAGATCCAGTTCAACTGACATGTATCATTTTTCCTCTCCTGAATGAATTCAGGATGTGCAAAAAGGATGTAGCATAAATACGCCTAGCAGGCATTCATCTATTTGGCCATATAAAGCCCCTGTCTATGCTGAGAACCTTGGCGGTAGAGGAATAGCTTTGGGAATTTTAAAGCCCTCTTTGTACACAACACCTTGTTTGGTAACACACTACTAACTTGAGCATAATTTATCCTTTGATGAAAGGTCAATTACTTTGATTTTTAAAATAATAAATTTTATACACAGTGGAATATTATACAGCCATAAAGAAAGACAAACACCTTTTCCCAGTCTGTAGGCTGTCTCCCTGCTCTCTTGATGGTATCTTTGGCTTTGCAGAAGCTTATCAGTTTAATGAGGTCCCACTTGTCTATTTTATCTCTTATGGCCTGTGGGTTTCAGTTTTGTTCAGGAATTGGATGCCAGTTCCAATTTCCATAGGGGTGTGTCCCGCATTTTCTAAGGTTCTTATGATTTGGGGATTTACATTTAGGTCTCTGATGCATTTAGAGTTAATTTTTGTGTACCGGGATAGATAGGGGTCTTGTTTGAGTCTTCTGCATATGGTCAGCCAGTTTTCCCAGCACTCCTCTCCCCAGTGGTAGGTGGTGGAGGCTTTGTCAAAGATGAGTTGGTTGAGAAATTGAGGTTTTGCTTCTGGAATCTCAATTTGCCAACTCCAGGTCTGACAAAGGCTTAAAATCTTGGATCTACAAGGAACTCAAATGTGCTGAAAAGAAAAAAACAAACAACCCCATTATAAAATGGGCAAAAGATATGAACAGACACTTCACAAAGGAAGACATCCGAGCAGCCAACAGACACATGAAGAAATGCTTAACCTCACTAATCATCAGAGAGATGCAAATCAAAACCACACTGAGATACCACCTAACTCCAGTCAGAATGGCCATTATCAATAACTCAAAAAATAACAGTTGCTGGAGAGGGTGTGGCGAAAAGGGAACACTTCTACACTGTTGGTGGGAGTGCAAACTAGTGCACCTCGTGGAAAACAGTATGGTGATTCCTAAAAGCTCTAAATATTGACCTCCCATATGACCCCGCAATCTCCCTACTGGGAATATACCCTGAAGACCTCAAATCACTCTATAGAAAAGATACCTGCACACGTATATTTATTGCCGCATTGTTCACAATAGTAAGAACCTGGAAGCAACCATGCTGCCCATCAAAAGAGGACTGGATTAAAAAAATGTGGTACATATACATGATGGAATACTACACAGCCATAAAAAAGAACAAAATCATGAATGTCTTAGTAACCTGGATGGAACTAGAGTCTATAATACTGAGCGACCTCTCACAGAAACAAAGATCTGAGTATCACATGTTCTCACTCATGTAGTGGACCTTGATCATCCAACGTATTACCATAAGAAAATGACTAACAGTGGTGGGAAACTATGGGGGGGAGGGGAAGGGAGATGGAATTAACAGTAGTAAATATCTGTCTGGGGATGGGGAGACACCTCTTATCGACAAGGGTGCCTGAACGAAGCATATTTGTATACCTAACCCTTAACTGTACCCCACAATATCGTAATAAAAAATATTGATTATAAAAAAAAGAGAGGAAAAAAAAGAAAGACAAACATATGGACTTCGCAGCAACTTGGATAGACTTCGTCTATCATACTGAGTGATCTATCACAGAAACAAAGAACAGAGTACCATATGTTCTCACTCATAAGTGGACCCTGAACAATTATCATAATACTGTAAGAAAGGGATTGGCAGTAGTGGGAAACTGTCAGGGGAGGGGATGGGACTGGCAGTTGAGGAAACTGCTAAGGGAGGGGGGCATACCTCATCAACAAGGGTACTGCATAATCAATGTTTGTATACCTAACCCCGAATTGTACTCCACATCTTTACAATAAACAAATAAAATAATAATAATAAATGTTTAATTACTGCAATTTCCTACAGAAAAAATCCTCTACCGGACTCGGTGGCTCAGGCTGTAATCCCAGCACATTGGGAGGCCGAAGCGAGTGGACTGCCTGAGCCCACCGTAGTGTTCAAGACTAGCCCAGGCAACTTGGCGAGACCTCTCATCTCTACAATAAATAAAATATTAGCTGGGCATGGTAGCACACACCTTAGTTCCGGCTACTTGGAAAGCTGAGGTGGAAGGATCACCAGAGCCCAGCAGGTCGAGGCTGCGGTGGGTGCAGTGCACTCCAGCCTGGGTGACAGAGTGAAACTCCAGCTCAAAAAAAAAAATTAATTAATAAATAAAATAAAATAAAATAAAATAAGTTCAAAAAATAAAATAATTCTGAAAATGTTCAGTGAAATAAAAAACAATATTTAGAAAAAAAAAAAAAAGAAAAAATCCTCTATAGTTGAGGTGAAACAAGAAGCCACCAATCAAACCTGAGATGATCATAACAGAGTAGGTATTTAGAACACAAGACACAGACCAGATGTTACAGGGCAAGCAAATGAAGACTAGAACAATCTGATTACCAGACAAAGGAATTTTAATTTATTGTTAGAACATGAGGCTAGACTGAACTATTCAGAGCACAATTTTTGTGTTAGAAAAATAAGATTTTTTGATGTCCCAAGTATGTAGAAAATAGAGAAACATAGAAACAAACCACTTAAACAATCTTGGTAGCAATCATTTGAGTTAATGAGAGACTAAGCCAGGGTAGAGAGAGTAGGAGTAACAATGAAGGCACAGATGACAGAGGAAAAGCTACCAGGACTTAATGATTAGGATGGATAAGGAAAATAAATAATCAAAGACGGTAATGAAGCTTGGAGATAAGTTCACTAAAAGAATTGGGGCTTTATCCCCAAATATATAGACAACAAGAGGAAAAACTGGCATGAGAGAAGAAAAATATGAGTTTATATTTATATATGCTTAAGTTAAGATCCTGGTGACAAACCCAGTGGATATTCCTGGGAGCCAGAGAGAAATATGGAACAGAAGCTTGGCTGAAAATTGTGGGATAGAGATGAAGATTTAGGAGTAATTTGCATGAAGATTGAGTCAGGGAAGCAGCTGAAATGAACAGAACAAAGAGTGGAAAAGAAACAACAGGAGTGGATTGGAGGGAGAAGCTTGGAGAATATTCGTGTTTAAATAATAAAACTGGAGGAGACAATGAAATCAGAGACTAAATGGTCAATAGAGACAAGAGTAGAAGCAAGGTGGCATTGGGACAAAGAAGCCCAGAGAGGAGAATATAAAGGAGGGTGGCTTTAGAGGATCCAATTTGGGAATTATAAAATAAGAGTAATATTTACAGTGGAATCACACAGCAGATGCCGAGATACAAGAGGGCCAGGAAGTGATGTGCAGGTGGTAGGAGAGTGGAGGCTAATCTCTCTAGAAGTTGGTTCATGAGAAGGTGAGAAGTAGAGTGCTAAATCAGGGGTTAGCAATTCAAAGAAAAGTTTTTATGGCTGCTTTAAGGCAGGAAAGAGAAAAGCATGTTTGTATAAACGAGAGAAAAAAGGAAACAACTGAAGAAGCAAGAGAGAATGCTAGAGAGAATCAGATTCTGAGAACTAAGAGCCATTGATTTTGATTTCTACCCTCTTACTTTAAGAGAAGAGAGGAGAGAAGGAAAGTACAAAGAGTGTGAACACAGACAAAATATGACTTAGGAAGGAGAACGTGATAATGTACGTGTAAGTGAAAAGAAAACAGCCAACACAAATGTACTGAACACCTATTATGCTGAGTTATGTGGGGGTATGGAGATGTATATAAAATGAAGTCTCTCCCCTCAAAAAAATTGTAGGCTAATTGATGTACACAAGAAGTGCAGAGTAGAAGCTTATTACAGTACAAGAACAAGACAGAACTAAATGTGTGGATGGGAAGGGTGTCAATTTGGGGCTGAATATGAAACTTGATTATATGAAGGTTCAAGCCTGGGACACCATGTTGAAAAGTTGTTTCCATTTCTGTTTCAGAGGATGGTAATCATCAAGGTCATACTTTTAATCTTGCCTCCAGGAAACTCCTTTTTTTTTTTTTTCCTCTAGATAAGTATATTTATTTGAAGCAGTCTTGGGATAACTAGAATATCTTCACACAAGGGAAAGTAGAGAAAATAATGTGCTAAAGTAATATTTGCAGCATTTAGTAAACTTTAGTGATTTCTTTTTTAATTCTTTATGTTTTTGTTAAAAATTTTATTAATGGTGTGCAACATATCATAATATAAGTACACATTGTGGAATGAGTAAATAAAGCTAATTAACATATCCATTGGATGACTTACTTATAAAATTTAAGTGATTTCTTATTATTAAAGTGGAACCACAAGAATTTACCTTGCTAACAAGCCATGGTCTAGCTCATGAGGCAGTATAGCTGACTTACTGATAGAATATTATTCACTAATTTTGAAAAGCAATTCAAGATTTTGCTCAATAGGGGCATTAAATGAAGAGACCTATTTATTACATGCTACGGGGTCAGGAACAAGGATACATTAATTTTAGTACAATTTGGAAACATTATTTTCCCTTTGTGTTATTTTTAACAAAAAATTACTTTGTTTTAATGACCATAAAATTATAAAACCTTTACAATAGCTAGGCAAATAACACTATCTATTTTTACCAATAAAAAATTAACCAGTAGACTATATTAAAGTATATAATCAATTTAAGATGTAACCAGATACAAAATGATAATTTAAAAGAGAAAGAGGCACCTTGGGAGGGTATGGAGACATTTTAGTAAATACTTGCAAAAAAAAGTATTTTAGTTAAATATCTCAGCATAATAAAAGTGAATATTTTCATTTTTCTTTCTAAATGTGACAGATTAATAAGTTGGGATTCTTTAGTAATTAAGTTTTATCAAATTGTTTTCCCCTGAAGTCTCCCCATTACTATATTTTGTCCAGATTATTTAGCAAACTTCATATTTGCTTTCATTGCAAATCATTAAAGTAGTCTTTGAAGAAATTTAAGAGCTGCTATTTGGATTCTTTCCACATAGCAACAGAAAAAGGACACAAGTATCCTAACTTGAAATATTATGCATAGATGGCCACCATACACTAGACAGAAGGAATTAGGGGAGACAGTATGCCCTAATACTAATTTGTTCCCACCCAAAGGGGGAAAAAAATCCACCCAAAGCCAACAGTCACTCTGCTCCACCAACGGGAATGTAAGTTTAAGTGTTAACGAGCGAGACGTGGGCATTTTCTGAAGATTAAAAGCAGTCTGGAGAAAGTGGGCCCATCTTGGGGTCTCAGCCCCATCTGGTCATTCCCAGAAAATACCTTACCACATTAACAAACAAATTACCATTAGGTCAATGTCCTAGGACAATGGTTTACTAAGCGTGATTTCAAGACCCGCAGCCTCAGCATCTTTGGGAAGTTAGAAATGCAAATTCTTAGCCTCACCCCAGACCTACTAAATCTGATACTCTGGGAATGGGACCCCATAATCTGTGTTTTAGCAAGCTCTCAGTTCGAGAGACATTGTCCTAAGTAAATTGCATATATATATATATATATAATATATACATACAGTAAATTATCCTGAAATAGAAATCTAGAAATCCATAAATTTTGGAAGTACTTTAGGGAAACAGCCACTTTAGAATGACTTCCAGACTAATCATTCCATTGAACGGCTAAGTCTTGGATGCAATTTTTTTGTTTTAATTTTAGAGTCATGGGGTGCATGTGAGGATCTACTACGTAAGCATATTATGTGAAGGTGAGGTTTGGGCTTCTGGCGAGCCCTCTCCTCCCACAGTAGTGAACACGGTACCCAATGGGTGGTTGTGTATCCCTTATTCTCCCTCCCTTTTTCCTTCCCTCCTGTAGCAGTGCCTATTTTTGTCCCTGAGTGCCCAGTGTTTAATGTACACTTATGAATGAGAATATGAGCTATTCAGTTTTTTGTTTCTGTGATAGTTCACTTAGAACAATGGTCTCTAGCCACCATGTTGCTGCAAAGAAAATGATTTTGTTCTCACGGCCACATAGTAGTTAATCGTGTGTATGTACCACATTTTTTAATCCAGTCTATTTTTGACGGCATCCGGGTTGGTTCCATGTTTTTGCTAGTGTGGATAGTGCTGTGATAAACATACACGTGCAGGTGTCTTTTTGGTAGAGTGATTTATGTTCCTCTGGTTTTATTCCCTGGAGTGGAATTGCTGGGTTGAATGGTAGCTCAATTTGCAGTTGTGTGAATCATCACACTGTGTTCCATAGAGGCTGAACTAGCTTACATTCCCACCAACAGCGTAGAAGTGTTATCTTTTCTCTGCAGCCTCGACAACACCTGTTGGTCTTTGACTTTTTTAATAATAGCCATCTCAACTAGTTTGAGATGGTATCTCATTGCAGTCTGCATTTCTCTGAGGATTAGAGAATGCAGTAAAATCTAAAATCTATGTGCCTTTCCCTGATAATTAGAGAAACTGAGCACTTTTTCATGATTTTTGGCTGAGTGTGTGTCTTTCCTTTGAGATATATCTGCTTATGCCCTTTGCCCACTTTTTAATAGGGTTATTATTTTTTTTTTCCTGTCAATTTGTTTAAGTTCTGTATAGATCTTGGATGTCAGGCCTTTATCGGATGCATAGCTTGCAAAGACTTTTTTTCCCCCATTCTGTAGGTTATCTCTTTACTTTGTGGAGGGTTTAATTTGCTGTGCAAAAACTTTTTAGCTTCATAAAACCCTACTTGTCAATTTTAGATTTTACTGCATGTGCTTTTGAGGTCTTGGCCATGAATTCATTGCCTAGGAGGATGTCTAGGAGGATGTTCCTTAGGTTTTCTTCTAAGATTTTTGTAGTTTGAGGTTTCAATTTAAGTTCATGATTCACTTTGTTACTTTTTTTATATGGTGATAGTAGGGGGCAGTTTCATTCTTCAGCGTGTGGCTAGCCAGTTTTTCCAGCACCACTTGCTAAATATGGTTTCCTTTCCCCAATGTTTGTTTTTGTCAATTCTGTCGACAATGACTTGATTGAAGGTTTTTGGTTTTATTTCTGGATTCTCTGTCCTGTTCCATTGGTCTTTGTGTCTATTTTTGTACCACTACCATTCTGTTTTGGTTACTGTAGCCTTGTAGTAAGTTTGAAGTCTGGATGTGTGATGCTTCCAGCTTTGTTCTGTTTGCCAAGGATTGCTTTAGCTATCCAGGCTCTTTTTTGCTTCCATATGAAATTCTGTATTGTTTTTTATAGGTTGGTGAAAAATGATTCTGATAGTTTGATAGGAATTGTATTGAATCTATAATTGTCTTGGGTAGAATGGACATCTTGACGAATAATAATTCTTCTAATCCATGAGCATGGGATGTTCTTCCATTTGTTTGTGTCATCTTTGATTTTTGAGGTGGGTTTGGTAGTTCTCATTGTAAAGATCTTTTACATCTTAGGTTAGATAAATGCTGGGGTTCTGTGTGTGTGTGTGAGTGTGTCTGTTGGGGGGTGTTATTGTGAATGGAACTATATTTTTTATTTGGTTCTCAACCTGTTTATTGTTGGTATATGGAAATGAAACTAAGTTTTGTGCATTGATTTTGTATTCCAAGATTTTACCAAAGTTCTTTATCAGTGTAAGGAGGTTTTTGACAGACTCTTTAAGGTTTTCTAGGTATAGAATCATATCAGCAAAAAGAGAACATTAAACTTCCTATTTTGCTATTTGAATACCCCTAATTTCTTTCTCCTGCCTGACTGCTCTGGGCAGGACTTCCAGTACTATGTTCAATAGTATGACTGAGAGTGGGCATCCGTGTCATGTTCCAGTTCTTAGGGGAAATGCTTTCAGCTTCTGCCCATTAAGTACAATGTTTGCTGCAGGTTTGTCATAGATGGCACTCATTGTGAGGACTGTTCCTTCGATACTTAGATGTTTGAAGATTTTATCAAGAAGAGATATTGGATTTTATTAAATGCTTTTTCTGTGTCTATTGAGATAATCATATGGTTCTTGGTTCAACGCCTGTTTATGTGGCAGATTGCATTTATTTTTAAGTTCACAGGAAAGGAAAACGGAGAGAAGAAGGAAGATAAAAGAAGAAGAGTTCAAGTAGCGAGAAAGGAAGGGAAGCCAGTGAGCTTGTAACCTTGATTAAATTCTCTCTCCAGAGGGGAGGGACCATATCATGCATGGTAGTCCCAGAACCAAAATGGTCAAATAACAAGTGTGCCACAAATATTGTCAAAGTAAACATTAATAGAGGAGGCACAATTCTGGTTGGTTTTCACAATGGGAAAGAATAATTCGGCACATCCATAAATCATGCTTCTGTGTATAATTTGGTTGTTAAGGCTAAACTTTTTTTAAAATTGCTTTTGCTTGATGACATTCCTTTTTGGGAGTGTTTCCGTGTAACATATTTGAAATTCACAAGCCTTATATCACATACATAAAAATCAGATTCAACATATCTTCAGTTTTAATCACATGACCACTCTTCTTTGACTAAAAAAAATAATAATAATGTTTTATACTACAACTTGTAGAAACCGGAAAAAGGGGCAAGAATTATTACAGGATTTAAGATCTCCCCACCCACCTCTGATAGTCAGTTGGGAAGGAGAACATTGCTGCAGCAGGAGGCAAAGATGGTGTCGAATATCCACCTTTAAAGAACAAAACAATAATATTGGAACAAGGAAGGAGGACACAGGACAACCCCTGCCTCCTGCTGGGGCCTAGGTGCTGCACCCTCCCAGGGCAGCTGCTGAGATATCTATGACTTCCCTAAGGTCAGTGTGAGGCTCAGAACTTGTGCCCAAATCCGACTTCAGATTCTTTTCTCCCAGTTTGTGGTGATTCTTTCCATGGGGCTGCAGAAAAGGTGCTGAGTCAAACCCAGGTCTCAGGTCTCTAAGGCAAGGGTGCTGAGTGGCAAGTGGGTGGTTTAGACATGTCCCAGACCCAATGAGAATTAGGAAAGCAAAACAAGAGTAGAGTAAGTACTGTGAATTCTGGAGGCCCTGCAAAATCTCCTCTTTAACCACCTCCCTCCTCATGCCTTTTATCACTACTTTCATAAAGCTGAGGCCTAAGCCAGGGAGCTTTCGTTATGAACATTCCTCAGAAACATCCCCAATGGCCACCCCTGACCTGTTCATTAACTACCAGGCCAGTTCCTGATTACAGTTTGTCAGAAATGTTTATTATCTTCTTGTTTTAAGAGACAGGAATGATTAAGAATGTTCCAGTCTTGACATGAAACTCCACATCTGCAATAAGCTTAAAATAGTATATAAATGGCAGAATAATTTCCTGGCACAGTTCAACTGACAATTAACGAGAAGACCCCCAGCTAGATTAAGAGATATCTATCTTCTTTTAAATAGCATCATCTGAGCGGTTATATAACTAAACAACTTGAAATCTACAATAAACGGTTATTAGACCTTGCTAATAATTGTTTTCTGGCGGCACAGAAAGTTTACGCTTTAAGATGGAACCACGACAACAAACACTTGTTTTGTACAGAGCAGACTTAAGGAGAGAGATTTCACTTCCAACCACCAACTTAAATTCTGAAGCTGTTACAATTAGTAATGTTAACGGCATTTTAAAAAATGAAGACAGAAATTAATTCCCAGTCACCCAAAAATTATAGGGGACATGGGGAAATAAAGCAATACACGAGCATCCGTCTATTCTATTAAGGCATTTCCCCTTCTTAAATGATTTGTTACAAACCACATTTCAAATATCACTACTCCACAGGAGAAAAAATGAGGTGTTAAGATAAAAATTTACTGTGAGCAAAGCAACTCTTGCCAAAAGTGCTGAGACCGTATATTTCAGATTTCAAAAACCTGTGACAAAGTTCATCAAACCTACAGCCCGGGCTCACAAGTGCTTCTCAAGCTATAGTGTATATAAGAATCACCTGTTAAAGCACAAATTGGCCAGGCCCAGTCCCAAAGACCCCAATTCATTACAACCTTGGGTGAGACCCAACCATTTGAATTTGACTAAGATCTCAGATGGTATGGACACTCCTAGGGTAACACTTTGAGTGTCACTGGGAACTATGGAGCCCTGACCATTAGGGATTTGGAGAAGAAAAGCTGGTATTGAAGTTATACCACTAGGGACAGCTGCATCTTTCTCCTTGACATCATCGTGGTTTTTAAAAAGTAACAGTGCAAAGGAGTTTCGGTCATTGATATTGTGTTCACTCTTTTGCCCATAGCTGATCAAAAAGCAAACAAAATCAACGTTCAGAAGCACCAATGAGGTGGATAAACCTTTCAAGGGGTCCCTCTATGTCAGTTAATACCTATTCTAAGGAACCCAGAAAAAACTTGAGACCCTCTGACAAGTGTCTTTAAAATATCAGATGTCTGACTGGATCAGCCTCTCACAGCTGAAAGTCAAATACTCTCTTATTCCACATCCCAGGATCCCTTCACCCCCACCCCTTTATAATAAAAGAAGGGAAATAAATGGGAGCTGTGTACCTGTTTATCCAGCTGTGTCTACAGATCTCGTGGTGGTATTTTGTACACAAAGGGAAATGAGCAAATAAAAATAGCAAGGTTCATCAAATTATTCAAATTGATGGTATCACTTAGCAGTTTATTGTAGCTCTGGAACCAAAGAGCATACATGTGTTCCTGGCATATTAATAACTGATGAGCTGATGAAAGTACTTCTACGTGATGGTACTGTTGGAGATTTCTTAGTGAGAATTTGGTACTCCACTCTACTTTATAAGGTGTTAGTTGAAGGCTAATGTGTGGGACAGAGGGTATACGGGACATCTCTATACCTTCCACTCAATTTTGATGTGATCCTAGAACTGCTCTACAAAATAAAGTCTATTTTGTAAAAAAAAAAAGAGTAAGATCTTAATTTAATCAAAACATACAAGTAGAGCTGGGCACAGTAGCTTGCACCTGTAATAACAGCTACTCAGGAGTCTGAGGAGAGGATTGCTTGAGCCCAGGAGTTCGAGGTTATGGTGAGCTATGACTGCACCACTGCACTTCACCCGGGGTCACAGAGTGAGACCCCATTTCTAAAAAAAAATACTTTGTATGAATTTGAAGTGTGTTATTGGAATTTTTATTTTGAAATTCACATATTATAATGTGTACAATGTCATAAACATCAATGGGGAGGGATCTTTGACAACAGGAACTATCCAATTGTTTTAAGCTTATTTACTCCCTACATATTCTCTCTACATTTTAGAGTGGTGTAGGCCAAAGGTTATTGCAGGAATTCCCAGGTTGCAGCAGAATGCTAGCCTGCACTTTCAGTAAGTACTGCTTGAAAGAAAAGGACTGTTAAAAAATATATGCTATGTACGCAGCACCACCTAGAAACAGGTAAGTTCCTAAAAGGTATGATCCCTGCTTTCTAAGAATATTCCCAGAGAAATGTTTCTGAAGTCTTAAACGTTTAGTCACACACTCAGCTTCATCTCTCTTCATCTTTCAACTAGCTTACCTGGCTGTGCTCTGTATTTGCTCTTCTCATCATTTGTCATTTATAAAGGATGAGAATCTTCAATTCAATCAAGTCCTGACTCCTTTTTGTTTAATGATCCTTACCCCAATTTATTTCTCTTTTCTCACATTTCACTTGAATAAGAAACAAGAATACAGGCAGCATCTTCAACACTTTGCCTGGAAATAGCCTAGTTCACTAGGCACATTTTCTACTTTCCACATTACCACAGGTCATAGTGTTGCTACTTTCTGCCACTGCATAAACGAGAAGCCCCTTCCTCTAGTTTTCAATAACATTTTCTTCACTTTCCTGCAGTTTATCACCCTCGGTGTCTTCAAAGTCCAAGATTCCATGAACAATGCGTTCAAGGTACTTCAAGCTTTCAACATTCTTCTAAAATTCTTATAGCCTGGTTGTGCGTGTTGGTGGCTCATACCTGTAACCCCAGCACTTTGGGAGGCAGAGGTGAGAGGACAGCCTGAGTCCATGGGTTTGAGACCAACCTGGGCAACTTGGCGAGACCTCATCTGAACTAAAAAATAAAAAAAAATTAGCCAGATGTGGTGGCACATGTCTGTAGTTCCAGTTACTTGGTAGGCTGAGGCAGAAGGATTGCCTGAGCCCAGTAGGTCAAGGCCAGCCATAACATGCCACTACACTCCTTCCTGGGCAACAGAGTGAGACTCCAACTCAAAAACAAAACAAAACAAAAACCCTACAGCCTTTCTAATTTCTGCCTGTTACCTGGTTCCAAAGCCCCTCTCACATTTTATGTATTTGTTATGGCAATACCCCCACTTCCGGGTACCATAATCTGTATTTATCGATTGCTATCTACCAATTTACCACAAAACATAGTGGCTTAAAAAACAATAAACATTATCTCGGTTTCTGTGAACCAATAATTGGTGTGACCTAGCTGGGTGCCTCTGGTTAAAGGTCTCTTATGAAGTTGCAGTCAAGTTGATGGCTGGAGCTGCTGTTTCATCTGAAGGCTCAACTGGAGTAAGAGGGGAGAATTTTCTTCCTGGTTTGCCCATAGGGTTCGCTGACAGACTTCGACTCCTTCGATGTGGGTATCTCTCAATGGTAGCTGGCTTCTCTTATAACCATCCATCAAAGGGAAAGTAAGAGAGAACACTCAAGAACAATGCCACAGTCTTTTATAATAATTTAATCTTGGCGACATTTCATAACCATATTCTATGTTCTATATCCCATGACATATTCTATTAGAAGGAAATCATGATTCATTATAAGGGAGTAACTAAATACAGCCTACACTTGAGGGGAAGGGATTACACAAAGGTATGAACATCAGAGGCAAGGATTGTTGGGGACAGACTGAAAGGCCACCTACCACACTACCTCACAGAGTCTCTATGAAGATTAATGGAGTTAAGACATGAAGAATAAATGTTGTATAGCAATCCTATACATGTGGGTTACTATTGGTACATACTATCACTACTACTAAAAACATCTTAAGCAGGAGCCAGTAAACTTATTCCACAAAGAGCCAGTTAGTAAATACTTTAGCCTTTTCAGTGCACATATAATCTCTGTTGCATTTTCTTCTCTATGTGTATAATTTTTTTACAATACTTCAAGAATGGAAAACCTAGTCCTAGCCTGAGAGCTGTACTGAAAGAGGCCACAGGCTATACTTAGCCCATAGGTCATGCTTTGCCAATTCTTGATATTAAGGTACAAGTTTGAGGACAATGAAGAGAACTGTATTTCCTATTAAGCATGCCATTACCTGTGCACTGATCTGACAGGTACAACGCTGTTTAGTAGAGGATCATTACTTCACATGCTAGGAAAAGACAGCCTGTTCTTGTAAGGAATGCCACAATCTTTCTTTGCCAATACAACTTTAATGGGGGCAGGTAAAGAAACAGAGCCATATAAACTAGGGTGGAATTTGGGAAGTTGGATATAATTACCTAAATTGAAACCTAGCCAGTTCACAGCTCCTCCAGAGTGGGAAGAAATCATGCGACCTAATAGACCCGAGAGAAAATTTGATTATGATTTCATGTTTGATTCCAAAGACAGGATTTCTAGCAAGAATGCTTGCAGAACACATCATTAGAGCTACATGTGACTTTAGAGCCAAATACAAAAGAGAGATGCCATAGCTAAGACTTCATGAGGAGTGGGGAAAATCGAGCTCTAATTTCCTTAATGGTCTATCCTGTGAGGCCTCAATGTGATTTTTCCCAATTGGCTCCTCAAATTTTGGGGGATTATAAAATAAACTGTCAGCACTGAAACTAAGCAGGTGTTAAAAGCAGGGTCTAGGAAAGTTGGATACTCCCCCTGCTGGATTTAAGAACATGGAAGCATATTTATTAAAAAAAAAAAAAAAAAAAAGCAAGAAAGAAGAAAAAAGTAAACTTCATTAAGTATCTAACATTCAGAACAAATATGAGGATTTCTGCCATCTTTTATGTAATCACACCATCTTGTATTTTATAGGGTTTTTAACTTTACAAAGAACATTAACAGGATTTTGGGCATGAATATCCTTTGTAAAACGTAACTTGCTAAAATAGGGTGGAAAAGAGGCTTTATCCTTTGTTCCAAATCTGATCTACTGGTTGTCACTACATGTGTCCCAATGAACAAGTTTCTGAGTCCATGCCTGTGATCAGCCAGAAAAAGAGGAAGAAAAGTACCATATCAGTGAGTAAGATCTGCCAGAGATATGGGAAAATGGAATGGGTACCTATGCTAGATATTGGCCATCCAACTGTTATGCAAATATGTAGTATTCTTGTCTCCCCCAATTTATTCATATGTAATTTCTAAAATATATGTCTATCATTTGAGTCACAAACTACTTCAAAGCCAGCTTCCACAGTTTGATTGCCCTGACCTTAAACTTGATACAGAATACTGTTCAAGAGACCATATTCTGCTGCCCATCCACTAATCTGAAGTTAAATTTCACATCCTAATTACCAACACAAATCATTAGGTGCATTTTTTCTTTTAAAACGGCACCTTGGTGGAACATGGGGGATTTATCTCAGGAATCTAAAAGCACAGTTGAGTCTTTTCCATCTGGAATAGTTTTATGCCATAATTTTTATTTCATTCCATAATTACTTATGATGTATTGGGAAGAGGATGGGAAGGAAGAACTAGAATACCGTGTACATCAGGGTATCTGTAATCATGTATCCTGCAAATTTTGTTAGGGGGAATATTTACCTACAGGACCCTTTATTCCTTGCTTCTGCATGTAATAGAGTCCATACAGTACCTCACTATGCCCTGTAGCTCTTCAGCTGATAGAAGACTGATACCAGAATCTATGATAAGAATTACCTGTGTCTACTGACATAAAGGGTAGGGGCCCACTGAACTAAGTGGTCAGGTCAATGACAACTTTCTCCTCGGTCCACTTAAGATGGTGCAAGCATAGCTGGGAGTTGGGTACACTAGTTTTCATAGGGACATGAGTCCTGGATTCAATGGCCACTAAATCCATTTCTCCTACAATGAAGCAGCCAATAGAAGGGATGGATATTCAATACATGCCTTCTGACTCTCTCTCATTTACATTGACCCTATGACAGGAAAAGTCCTGCCTATTCAAATCCTTGAGGGATTGAATAGATTGTATCAATTATTAGATATCATTTACCTGGCCTATAAGTCTATGCAGGGAAATTAGAGCTGTCCTAGTATCTAAAAGAAGCTAATCACTCAACCACCATGCTTTTTCCTCCAAATTTTTTGTGTTCAGCAAGATAGCTAGAGGCAGCGTACGGCAATTCTCATGGGAGTAGTTCTCAGCCTTGAGGACACATGACTCTCTTAAAGAGTTTTTGGAAATACAGAGGCTCAGGTCCTTTCTCATCTTAATTTTCTGATTTGATTGGTCTAGGGAGGGATCTAAGCATTTTTATTTTTGAAGTCCTAGGTGTTTCCAATGAGTCGTCTGAGTGGAGAAGCCCTGGTCCTGTAAGAAGAATCTCAGGGTCACACAGTCTTTAGTTCACATCCTGCTCTACCACTTAATAAGTGCAGAATATTACAGAAGTCACTTATACATTCTGAGACTTTTATCAACTGTAAAATGGGAAGAATACCCACTTGACTAGGTCATAGTGAGGCGAGGGCCTGTCAAGTGAGTGTACAGTCAGCCCTTGGGCCACAGGCAGGTATGAATAAAAGCACTCACCAAAATGAGCTCTAAGGTCAAGTGCCTATGCTCTGTGGTGAACCTTTAAGCTTTGGGAGGCCCCAAGGCAGTGGCAGGAATAGGAGGAAAAGGGGGCTATTAATAGCTAGAAGTTAAAATATACTTAAGTTCTCATCAATATATAATATGAGATTGTCATTATCATGTCAATTCCCTGCTTTCCTCTAGAAACTTCTTGAGGTCATTTCCTATCCCTTTGGTTAGACCCCTCTCAGCATAAACTGAAAGATAGGATGGGGGTAAGAGGATGGGGGAGAGAGAGAGAGAGGGAGGGAAAGAGAGAGAGGAAGAGGGGGAGGGGCGGAGAGGGGGGAAGACAAAGAAAGAGAGAGAGACAGAGACAGGCAAGCATGGGCATAGACACACATGGGTCCCAACTCTGACTTGATGTCTATACTCCAGATTAGCATGGTTTTTCCTGATGACCACTGTACTTGGGTTTTATTCGTTTAAAATGTCAACAGATTAGTTGGGCATGGTAGCACGTGTCTGTAGTTCCAGCTACTTGGAAGGCAGAGGCGGAAGGATCGCCAGAGCCCAGCAGGTCATTGCTGGGGTTGCCATGAGCATGCCACTGCACTCCAGCCTGGGCGACAGAGTGAGACTCCAACTCAAAAGAAAATGTCAGAGAGAAGGGAAGCCTTTACAGAGTAAGTGACTCTCCCCAAGCTCCACACACCCCTAGAACTGACTGAAACACAGAGAAAACAGTTTTGATGTTTTTGGATATATCAGCTGACACCATTCTGAATGATTCAGATCCAAGCTGTCATCAGCCTCCACTACCTTGGCCTCCCTGGGATTCCCCTGCAAGCAATTCCCCCTGATCCAGCATGATCCTTCAGTATTAACAACTTTGCTCTGAAACCTACAGTTGAAAACATTTTGCATGCAGAAATGGCTGCAATCAGATTTCACCCTGCAGTCTTCTGGATCTTTCTCACATGCTCGACTTGCATTAAAATTGTCTCCATTGTGAATGCAAACTGTGTACACCCATAGTGAATTCTTTTTCACTAGCCTATTCTAATATTTTATCGTTGAAATCATTCTAGGTTCAGTTATCCCAGCAGAGGCATTAAATAGATATCCTTTAAGAAATTCTGTGATTAAACTAGAACCACTGTGATGCTTACATTTTCTAAATAGTCAAAGTTGCTATTTCCAAATTATGCTTTGATATGACTGCAAACTGCACGAGGTTGTTGAACCCTCTAGATTTTCACATGGTGTTGGATTGCAGGTTCTGTGTGTGATTTACTAGAATCGCATCTTGTCCACAGAGCACTGGTCCTGCTTACAGGTAGCATCCTTGAAGTGATTCTCAGATGGGGGCACACAGCCCCAAAGCTGCAGGTTTTGGGGTTGAGGAGAAGCAACAGCACAAATAGGAGGTGGAAAAGTGTATGTGATGAACCTCCTCTTTTCAGAGTACAATCTGCTGTACAGTTTTGCCAAATATGCTTGGCCATGTCCTTGACTGATGGTCACCTGTGGAAGATGGCATGAGAAAACGTTCTGGGGGAATGAGTTTCAAAAGCTTGGGGTTCATGCTCCCCAGTTTCTCTACTCTCCCACAAATAAGCAGCCTTTCAAATCTGAGCTTCTAATTTTTTACCATTTTGCATATGAAAAACTTGACCAGCATCGTTTTGCCAACTCCATGCTCAAGTGGCAAGAAAAGAGAAGTTCTCCCACTAGAAATCAGTGCCATATTTTATCTATTTAGCTCTAATGAAATGTTCACTGCCTCTTAATCAGACTAACAGAAGCGTAGAATTTTGTCACGGGAAATAACAGAGGCCCCATTCGGTTCAACTCTTACCATTTTTCTGACTGAAACACTAAAGTTAAGTGACATGAATGAGGACACAACTGTTGTGGGGCCAGGGATTGTAAAGCTACTTTTTTACTCAAGAAATCCTCATTTAAGGTTTTAGATTTTTGTTTGGTTGGTTTGGTTTTTAAATTAGCTCTTTACCATTATAAAACTCCATCTGAATTTTTACAAAAGTTTGTTGCTCTGAAACACTTAAGGAAAGACTGTACACACCTCTATCTCTCACGATGTACACATGTATAGATATCGATTCTGGTCAGTTTATGCTCTGATGAGCATGTTGTGTTGAGACCTAGATATTCTCCTGACCAATAAAAAAGCATCTGCCTTGCAGTCAAAAGATCTAGACTAATATTTTGAAATAGAGTTTGAGATAGTATAATATGTGTGAAAGCCCTGCAAGCCACATATAGGATGCTGCACAGATATAATTATTATTATGATTATGATTGTCACTGGCAAGTTTTACTCTGATACATCACTACTTTTGAGCCTTCAGTAAGTGCAATGCTGGGTACCGAGCAAACAGGATGAACGATCACGGAATAACATCCTTGAGTACTTAAAATCTAAGGGTAACAGGAGGCAAGAAAATAGAAAATTATGAATATACACCAATATGATACCTGCTGGTAAGTAAACAGCAGGGGAGGGGGAGACCCAAAAAATGAAAAGAATGACCTTGGATTTCAAATTCGAACTGTAAAGATACTTTTCCACAAATGCCACTTTTGAGTAAAATTTATATTGTACACATAAAGTTTTCTGTCATTCTTCTTTTCCCTCCTTTCCAGGCTCAAAACATAGGAGGAGAGGTGAGAAAGTCAAAGCCTCCACTTCATGACACTTCACCAACTGAAAAAGATGCCTCATAGGATCAAATCTTCTAAGGGGTCTCTCCATGCCTTGGGAGAAACCTACACCCCACATTTTCCTTCCTAATACCCACTCCAGGCATTCACAGGGGCTCAAGGATTGGGTGTTCTGCCACCTGTCTCAGCATCCCTCCACAAATCCATGACTATTCTCTTTCCTCATACTTTTAAATTCCTTAGTTGGAAAGCAACATTCACATATGAATCTTGGGCTCTGGTACAAGCCCAACCCCGGAAAATGGGTGGAGGGAAGCAGCCTTCACTTACATGGGCTTGCCTAAGTGCTGTTTCCAGACCTACAGCTAATGCTTCATAAAAGAGAGATTTCAGTGACTCAGTTTGCTGATTGCTTGCCTAGAGGCCATGACCTAAGCGCGATTCTGGTTCCAAGTTCTCCAGATGTTCTTGATCCTGTTTGGAACGCACATGCCAGAAACCCTGGAAAGCAGCAACCCTTTCATAAAAGCGGTTCTGACTTGGTGGTCAGATGGGAGTCATCTGTTAGAAGGCACCACCCTTCCCAAGGCTGCCCTTCTTACCAGCTGCAGGGCCCTGCCGGTCAGAGTTTTTGGGGGGATGAATCCATGGTGGGGTCCTCGCTAGCAAACCAAGGCAAGTTTCTATGAATGTGGCCTCACAGTCAGTACCAGCAATGCCTGGACCTTTGCCAGGGCAAACCTGTTTCTTTCTCTAGAAATGGAAGGCACCTTCTTACCCTGAAAGCTAAATATTTTTACAAGCATTTTGGAACCTGAATGCTAAAGCTGGGGACATTTTCTGGAGAAGGGCTCCTCTGTCAAAGAGGGAGCACTCTGCCAAAGCGACATACCTAAATCTCTCTTCAATTGCTTCCCCACCCTATAATTCCAGGTTTCTTCCTCCAGATGACTCATGGGTTACATTGTGTCATAGAAAATACACTGGGCGGCCAAGCACGGGGGCTCATCCCAGGACTTTGGGAGGCCAAGGCGAGGGGATTGCCTGAGTCAGTGGGTTCAAGACCAGCCCGGGCAATCTGGTGAGACCCTGTCTCTATAATAAATAAATAAATAATTAGCTGGCCGTGATAGCGTATGCTTGTAGTTCAGGCTACTTGGAGGGCTGAAATGGAAGGATCGCCTGAGCCCAGCCGGTCAACACTGGGGTGACCGTGAGCGTGCCACTGCACCCCAACCTGGGCGATGGAGTGAGACTCCAACTTAAATAAATAAATGAAAATACACTGGGTCGGAAGGCAAGAGTCTGGCTTTTGTATTGCTCACTGGCTGTGTGAGCTTAGGTAAGTCAGAGAGCCCCTGTTGGCTTCAGGTTTCCCATCTATAAAAGGAAGGAGTTAGGCTCCTTGGTACTTGCCAATCCTTTGCGCTCTACAGCACTCAATGTTAGCTGCCTGGCCATGAAGTATTCTCCATTTGACAGCTTCACCTGGGTCTTGGACTCTGGCAGGCTCAAGAGCCATTTAGCAAGAATCAAGAGAGGAGAAGGCAGATTTCCAGAGCCTTCATTTTAAACTGTCTTCTCTCATTCTCAGCACCTAAGCACCAGAGAGAGATGATAGTCAGAAACTGGTTTTGTAGACAGAGGTAGGGTCTTGAGGAGACTTAACACCTGCAGGAATGCACCCTGCATGGCCCAGTGTATAATTGTTGACTGAAAATATGGTTAGTGTGGTTAAGAACACCTTGTCAACCCAGGATGTACTGCTAAAGGGACTTTTTGCTGCTTAAATACAGGCACAGTAGCTCAACCAAATGTCCTAACTTGACCTTGGCTTATTACAATAGCATTAACATATCATTCGCATTGAGGTTTTACCCCCTGAGTGGGCTTTTCTACAGTAATTATGGGTAATATTCAAGATGGAATAACTTTGGTCAGGGACCCGCATATGCAATAAGAATTGGGTCTCAGAAGGTTAGGAGGGATGAGATGTAAATGAGAGAAACACCGTCAGAAAAGATAAGATTAAAAACCACACACACACACACACACACACACACACACACACACACACACACACACTCCTAGCATGGGAATACCCCCCTCTCTTCTCTGAAGAGGCCCCCTCTCTTCTCTGAAGAGAGCTTTCTTACTTAATAAACTCCCTCTTTCACTCTTTCACTCATCATTTTGGTGTCTGCATCCCTTAATCTTCTTGGTTCTGGGACAAGAACCCAAGGTTGCTGGTTTAAGCCGACAGTGGAGTTCAAAACTCCTGCAACACCAACACCGGGGCAGCTGCCTGACATCTTCGATCCTTCTCCCCTGGGCGTGAGAGTGACCCTCTTCACCCCTTTCGGGGGATAAATACACCATTCCTGACCACTGGGTGTAAGATACGTTTGCCTGTCTCACTCCCTAGCTTAATGAGAGTTTAAGTTGCTGAACATTTTTCTATTAAAATCCTTAGGTGGTATTTGGCTGAGATAAGGGTTATATTAATGACAATTCAAATAAAAGTTTACCACTCAAATTATTTTCTAATTAATTTTATAGTTACAGAAGGTCTTCTCTGACTTATATATGTTTTGTCCCAGGATCCAACATTAGCTCTAGCCTACCTATAGTCTTGAGAAATAGTCAACATTTCCATGTCACTTTCTGAATACTTTTTTCTCATTATTATTCTTATACATGGTTTTACTATTCATAAGTTACTTGAGACTGTGTTATAAAGAATTTTGCAATTTTCATTTTCCGCATCACCCATGTCTTCAAGAAACGACCTAATGAAATTATAAAATAATTCAATAGTTACAAAACATCATAAATATAAAATGGTTCAATAATTATAAAATAATCTAAATATATCCAAAACTATACATCAAGATAAAATGATCATATGCAACTCATATGCACAATTTGGTGTGCATTATATTTATGGAATGTAAAGTTAAAGTATTGGGTACATTGCAAAGTGATATTGGATTTGTAATCGTGCAAAATACCCTTAGGTCTAGCACTACCCTGACCAAATGGAACAAAACTAGGCCTGGCTGTCCTATTTGGCTCAGTTCGCTCTCCATTTCTTGGGCTGAGAAAGCAGAGAAGCGGTACTGAAGATACCCAGGTTTCCTCTCCCCTAAAGTCCCATGGAATTGGCACCTATCCTTCAGCGGATGTCAATTTTTGGCCTCGGGACTTAACTCACTCTAGTTTACAATTAATCTTGCCCAGTTCTACCTCTGAGGAAAACCAAGACCAAGGTCCATAAAATCAAGTATTTTATAGAATTAGACTATTTGTTGTTTAATCCTTTATTTTGATATGTTCCTTTTCTATAAAATGATTCTCCCCAGTCTTTAATGTTCTAGTAACAATCTCTCTAGATTTGAAAGCATATAGAATATACTTATGTATGTGTGTGTAGGTAGAAACTTTCTGCTTGTATGCTATTATTCGCTAAGTTTTCTGGCAAATTTTCTACTATGCAGGGCTCAAAGCTAATCCCTAATACTTAAGAATCTGCCTTAGCAATTGTGTTAATTCTCAGAGCTGCTTGAGTTTCTTCTGAGAAACTTGGCAAATTATGAGACTGAATTTGAAAAACAGGCCAGTGTGTAGTGATTGGTATTCTAAACTGCCCCCATGGGTAATTTAACCACACACAGTATCAGTTGTAGAATGAAAAAGCATTATTCTTAGATTGAGTTTAAATTTCCCATGTCACTGATGCATGGGGTGGAAGTTTCTTCTGAAGACGGAAGTTAAAAAGCAAGACGTGTCCATATAGCTCTGTCTTCTATTCTAATTTCTAAATATCCAGAGAGGGAAAATCATATCATTACAGAAAACTGACATATTTGTGGTTGAGAATCTATGTCTGCAAGGCTGGATTCTAGGAACAAGAGGAACTGCTTGGTAACTATTTGCTATAACTTCATAAGGTCCATTAAGTTAGAATAGTCTTCTTTGAATTTAAACTTGATCTTATATGCTGCCACTCAACCCCATGTCTGATACCACTAGCCTCAGTGGCTAGTTATATTTTTGACCACTTGGAAATCCAAAATTTATTATCTGAATTGTTCCCATCTCCCAAACAAAATAGCCCTATAGTTGTATAATTTTTTAACCAAAACAATAGTCTAAAAACCAGAGAAAAGGGAACTTCTCATATCCATAATGATGCTAAGTTCACCATACAGAATCTCTGGTAACTGACTCAAACAGCAAAGAGTAATTAAGTGCTTCTTCACTGACTCTGTGCCAGGTTCCATGCAAAGTCCTTGGAGTGCAATAGTGAATAAGAGAGGAAGCTGACACTCTGAGGTGAGGTAAAGATAGGTAAATAGCATTTACAGGGCAGGGCGTTAAGGTTTATCTTAGAAGTGACACGAGGTTTTTTAGAGACACCGGAGAATGGATGGAGAAGCCAGCTTTTTGGATGGAGTTAGAGAAGCCTCCTGAATGAGGGGATGGAGAAACTGAATTGGGAAGAGGGAAGAGGAAAGAGGAAGTTGAGGGAAGAAAACAAAGAACATTCTGAGCGTCAATGCAAAGTCGGAGAGGAGAAGGAAAGACAAGGGAGTGAGTGAACTGCTTGGGTGAACTGGCTATGTGAAGGAATCTATTGAAATGATTAAGGACGTGAATGACCGATGCATGATGCAATAATGATGACATCAACAGAGCTGGAGTGCAGATCCGTGGGGGAGCGTAACCAGCAAGAGATGTAGGTAGAGCCTGTGGCCATCATGACTGCTGCTCACCCATATCCCATCCTTTCTCCCTCTGGGGTTGCCTTCCTGGCTCCCTTTTGGTTCGGTAAGGTCATGTGACTAGCAGTGGCCAGAGTTCTGAGCAAAATTATCACTTCCAGTTGTGCTCGGGTGGGACCCTTCAGAGCTTTTCTTCCCTCAGGTATTCAACGTGGAAATGCTTAGTGAGCTGGAGTCCCTGAGGGGACCAGAATGAGGAAATGTCCACTGCTGACCTGAGTTTATCTTGCTGCATGAGTAATCTGAGTTGTGTGAAGCTTCGAAGATCTGGGCTGTTGATAACCAATAGCCAAAATGTCAAGCCTATCCTAATTTATTCAAGATGAGCATGGCAGGCCGGGCTCGGTGGCTCAGTCTGTAATCCCAGCACTTTGGGAGGCCGAGGCGAGCAGATTGCCTGAGCCCGCGGGTTCGAGACCCGCCTAGGCAACTTGGTGAGACCTCGTCTCTACAATAAATCAAAAATTAGCGGGGCGTGGTAGCACGCGCCTATAGTTCGGGCTACTTGGAAGGCAGAGGTAGAAGGATCACCGGAGTCCAGCAGGGTGAGGTTGCAGTGGCCGGGAGCATGCCACTGCACTTCAGTCTGGGTGACAGAGTGAGACTCAAACACACACAAACACAAAAAGATGAGCATGGCAAATAAGAACTGACTCATGCAGGACCTCCAAGCCTTGCTATGGAATTTGTAAAACTCTTATGCTAAGAGCCCTGGGATCACTTAATGAGATTTAAGCAGGGTTTAATCAGGCTTGCATGTTCATATTGATCACTCTGACTGCAAAGTAGAGAACAGATTGGAAGGGGGCAACATGAACATTTCAAATTACCGAGCAGCAGCGACTTAAGCATTTCACCAGCTGGTTAAAACTCTTATCTAGATCTGTTTTCTGAGAATTGACACCGCAGTAACTTGCCTCAGAAAAACTGGAAAGCTTGATAGACATAAGAATATTTTAAAATCCCATGTCTAATATACCCTAAATATCTCACAAGGAATGTAATTACCAATCCAGTTTTATCATATCTTCCTGATCTTCCTGATAGGAGCGAAACACGCTCTCTTTGAATTTTAAGCTCATGAATGAGGGGCTAATTTCTTTGAAATCTGATTACTTCAGATTCTATGTCAGATGGTCTGAGGCCAAATTACTATGGAAAGAGCAAGTAAACTGAGCCAGAATGCTTCATAATTTTCCTTCATTAGCAAGTTTTGCAGGCTTCACTGAATTTAATGAAAGAAGTACCATGTAAATCAAGTCTATTCTCTCCAGGGCAAAATTGTGTTTTTAATTCTCTTGGAACTAAGTATGATTGAATGTGTCAACATTTAAACACCAGAACATTTAGCTTAATTAAACTCCTTTTGGGTTACCCCTCACTTCTGTGAATGTGTTTAAGATTTCAGTACCGTGATTGTCCCTATTACCAGAACTCGCCCCACAGTGATTGCATGGGTTAAGGGTATAAATCATGAACTCTGGGGCTTATCTAATCCACCTGCCTCATTTTACAAATAAGGTGACAGAGGTGGCAAATTACACAGGATATCTTCAGGAAATGAATGAGGAAAGTGTTTCTTAGTCCTTCTACGTTTACTCTGAGATGACTCTAACCTGCCATCTGTTTTTGCATTTTACTCTGTAGCAGGTTAATGATTTGGTAGTAAAACACCTGGAAAGGTAGAATTCTAAATTAATAACTGAAAATGTGAAACCGTTCAAAAAATATAAATTATTCAACATAAGCAAATATTAAAAGCCATTTTTTTTTCCTGGTCCACTTCATAGCCAGTTATCAGAGAGAAGCATTAAGGACAGCATTTTCCGAACTGAGTTCCATGAAACACCAGTGTTTCGTGAGGTGTCACTGCAATTTTTAAGACAGAGGAGCCCTATGATCAAATAGCTTTGAAAAACCTGGCTTAAGCTACGTTAACAAGATTTTATTGTTGATTCTGATCTCCTCTTCAAAGGAAATGCTTGGCAAAATTAATCTTGGGCTCACAGCTCCAAAAAGTTAGCATTTAAGATTTAAACATTTGAAAATGAGGAATGTCTCTGTTTTTATTTCTTTCTTCTACCATTTTAAGAAATTGCCAGATTTTTTCATTAACTCCAAATATGTAAGAGCATATGATGATGCCCTGTTCCAGCAAATCTAGACAAATGTTTTAATGACTCGACAGGAAAACAAAGGAAATTAAGTAGTCTTCATTTTTGTTCAAGATAAAGTAAATCAGTTCTGAATCTCCCATTCACTTAATACTTAGGACCCAAATGAGGTAGTTAAAATGTTGTCATCACAATATACGCATACAGCTAAGAAAATAGTTGACATAATCATGGGATTTGCTTCTGGTCATTAAGACACCCAGAATATGAGAGCTAGAGGGAGGCTTAGGTCAATCAAATCTATCCAAGCCCCTGGCCTTCCAGGTGAGGAAACTGAAGCCAAAAGTGGTCATGGGCTATATTCAAAGGCTTTTTCATGTGCATAAGTAACTTGGCTTTACATTTACATTTTTCATTGCTTAGTCATCAATTTATTGATTTACAAAACATCTTCTGAGGCCATATATTAAGCACCAAAAACCCAAAAATGAACACAAGAATGTTCCTTTCAGACACTTAGTATTCAGTGGTATGTTGGCGTCAGCTGCTACCAGCTCCAAAGGGCCAAGTGTTAAATTATCATGAACTCTGTAATTGTTAAACATGGCCATTACTAAATAATTAAAATATATAAACTTGCAATTAATTATATAGACATTAAAGGTAATAAATAAATAAAATAAAGACATAGTACTTCCTAATTATCTTTCTACATTTCTGTACTGTTGAGGCTATTTATGTCTAGTGAATGTGTGCCGTAGAAATAGTGTAAACTGGAACACTACAGCACATTTTTCCCCAAGTTCAAACTCGGTGATATCACATCGGGAACTTGCAGTCAGGTGAGTATCTGCACTATGAAAGTTGACAAACACTAAAAAGCAGTAATTTTTTTTTCCTAAGAGGAGTTTGTTCAACATTTACCACCTCACCACTGCATTCACCTAATACATATGGAGTACACGTTACTGTAATTTAATTTACAGTAGGACCAGAAATCTACACATGCATGTTCTCATACTCTCTTCAAAATGAGTCTGTGAGACAGATTTTATGACTGACAGCAGGCTAGACCTGTGCAAAACTAACCATAATACAAAAAGTCCCCTAAGCGCAAGATGAATAGAGCAGGAAGCAACGAATTCTGCGGGGCAGTTACAAGAGTGTAAGAGGCCATGTTAGATCTGGATTCAGTATCTCGCCTGAAGATTAGGTGATATACTGAAGATTTGAGGAAACTGAAGGCTGTTTTGCCTCCAGCATATTCCTGTCACTATGTTCCACATACCTATCACTCATTTGTTGAGTGACTATGTACCAGACATAATGCTTCCTAGAAAAGGTCTGGTATTATACGAAAGTTAAGATCTATTGGCTTTGTAATTTAAATAGCCCTATCCATAAAGCAGGTTATTATTTGCTTAAAACCAAGAAAGATAAGGTAGTATGGGGAGAGAACAGCGCCTAGGGTACCGGTTGAGGCTAGGTTCTAGACTGGATTGGCATTAAGCTGTGTCTCTTCCGTCAAGTTACTCAAGCTCCCTGTACTTCTTTTTCCTTCACCTGTGAAATGAAAGCAAAATCTGCCTGGGAAAATAAGCAGGATGATGTATTTAAAGCTCACAGTAGGTGCTCCATATATGCTGCTTCTCAATCTTCAGCTTCCTCCTGCAGTAATGGTCTGCCTTTGTACAAACTTCAGTGAGCTGTGCAGGATTTTGAGGTGTTCTCCAGGTCTTTGCTATTCATTCTTTCCTGTAGACTTGTCTCCCTTCTTCTTGTGCTTTTCCATCTTTGCCCTCATTACAGAGTAATCTTCCATCCAAGCATGGATCAAACTTCATTGTCACTGCTTGTTTATTCATTTTTTAACTCTGTGAAGTCAGGGATTTCATCTATCATACTTGCCATTGTATACACGGGGCCGCGTACTGTGCTTAATACATGTTTAAAAATATTTGCTAAGTAAGTGAGTGATCTGATTAGATGTTTTAGACAGTTGATTACATTTGGTACATCTCTTCACTTTTTTGGCATCCAAGTTTCTATCCAATTTCCCTTCCTCAGTCAATGCTTTGTTAAGCCCTGGTGTCTGAATGTTTCTTCTAACAAGTAGCACTAGTTTGCTATGTTTTCCAAGACAACAGAAGTACCAAGTTCTTATATTTAGTCATGCCATGTAATGCATCAAAGATACTGTTCTATAGCTCCTGGGAAACTGACAAACATCACTTTCCCAGTGGTACTAGAGGAGACGTCTAAGAGTCCTAGGCTCACGTGAGTAATTCTGGCTTACAATTGACATCGGTCCCATGGGTCTGAGAGAATACCGTAAGACAAACATGTGCACACCATGCTTGTGGTTTACCCCTCTGTTCCTTTCCACTCTCCCCTTGGCATGTGATGCTCCCACCATTATTTTGTGTCTTCACTTGCTCTTTGCTTTGTGGGCTCGTATCAGCGCCTGAGTTGAGCCTGGGCTACCTACCACATACAGAGCAGCTTCCAGGTCGCTCCCTATGGAAGCCTCTGGAGCTCCTTCCCTTCCTCCCTGCAGACAGCATCCTTCATTCTTCCATTCCTCTTGTTCTTGTCCTTCCTTCACATTTTCTGGTTAACATTTCTGACCTTTAGGTTTTTTGCCTCCCTTCAAATCCTTCCCATTTTGCAAAAATATTTTCATTTGTATATGGAATCCTTTTAGCCCTAGTTGAAACATTTCCTCGGCACTTGAAGGAAAACTGCCTTTCTTGAAAACATTAATGAATTCAATGGTCCATATGGACCCTTTCTTTAGTATATAAGTGATTACATTCACAATCATGAAAAGAAATATTTTCTTTTTAGGTGTCCAAACATTGACATTCTGCAACTTAATTGTTTTAAAACACTATTGGAATTCTTTTTTTCCAACTATAATATTTGGCTCTTTAAGGCCATGAAGTGGGAAAACATTTTGAATGTAAAACCTAAGTGTACTTAAATTAAATAAAACCTGACCCCAAAGAACCTCATTTCTAAATACAGAGAATTTGGCTTTCATGTAAGTTTCCTTTCATATGGTAAAGGTGGATTGCACAGAGGTCCATTCTAAATGCTCCCAATCCTGTGATGAAGAACAAGGTTAGTTTGAAACGTTCTGGGTGTTGATGCTTAAGTACATCTGCCTGCTACACCTCCACACAAAGTAAGATGATGATTTATATAACATTTGAAACTGAGATTCCCATCCAATTTTCTACAAGAGGAGAAACGAAATCAGACTTCTATTGTCAAGGATCCATCTAAATGGTAAGTCTTTGGGTATTTCCAAAGTGCTGATTCATGTTGCAGTAAAACAACTGGCCGTAGTGATGAGAAAGAAACAGACAGACATGTAGGTAGTGTGTGCACAGATGTGCAGCTCCTGAATTGGCTGGGACAAATTTCTTTCCCTACACAGAAGCAAGCATGAAACCATATCTGTAGGAATGACGATATCTTCCCACTCTTAAGAATCTGTGACCTTCATAACACACGTGTAGAACAATCCTTGAGTAAATTAGATTTCTATTTACTCCCATGCTTCTGCATGTACATGGTGACTGTCAGTAAATGGAGCTTGACAAGGAGGTCACAAAGGCAGGATAAGAAGCTGGAGTCAGCGTGGAACTGGGCTGGATGCCAGGATGGGCCTGGAAGTGAAGGGTCAAAATGAACTCACAGAGCGTGTGACGATGATCACTTCACAGTATGGGTGAACAGATGCTAAAGGTCAAAGGTAGGCGTCGGTCGGCAGCCACAGTATAATGGCAAGTGGATGGAATTTGAAGACACAAAGAATCTTGGTTTTAGCTCAGCTCTGCCATTTGCTAGTTATCTGGCTCTGGGTAAGTCATTTAACTCTTTTTGCACTTTGATTCCCGTTCCTCCAAAACAGAGATATAACAATGTGTACTACTAAGCGCTCTTTTGAATCTTGAATAAAAATAAAAATGCCAATAGCAGCTAACACTTACAGAATCCTCACTGGGTGTCTCATATGAATTAATTCACTCAATCCTCACAATAACCCTATCAGGTAGATACTATTCTCATCCCCAAGGTCACACAGCTGATAAATGGCAGAGCTGGGACTCACTAGAGCCTACTTGAAAATATGAGATTACAACTATTGTAAAGTAGTCCATTGATACTACTAATAATAGTATCATTAAGTACTTACTAGGTGTCAGGGACAATATTCACTGTTTTACATATGGGCGGACCCCCCTAAAAAAAACATGGAATTGTTTTATGGAGAAAAGACCTCATGAAATATTTCCCCTGCCAGGTAAGTATTCTAGAAACCCACCAGCATCAGTGTACCAGCTAGTATTGTTGTGAGAGGATGCATTTGACTTCCGGTGAATTTTTTTTGGAGATTCTTTCAACGCATTTGCCTATTTCATGATGGGTGATTTATGAACTCTCCTGCCTACACTGCACTGCATTTTCAGCAGTTTTTGACCCAAAAAACAGCATGCCCCCTATGCCTCACCCTCCGTATTCACCTGATCTCACCCTGAGTAACTTTTTTTTTGTTTCTCGGGATGAAAACAGTCTTCAAAGGAAAACATTTTGCCACTGTGGAAGAGACGAAACAAAAAAACAGCAGAAGCACTAAGAGCCATCAAAATTGATGAATTCTTTACACAATGGAATATTACACAGCCATAAAGGACGACAAACATATGGACTTTGCAGCAACTTGGATGGATTTGGAGTCGATCATACTCAGTGATCTATCACAGAAACAAAGAACAGAGTACCATATTTTCTCACTCATGAGATCTTGAACAATTATACTACTATAAGAAAGGGACTCTCAGTAGTGGGATATTGTCGGGGGAGGGGAATGGGATTGGCAGTTGAGGGAAACTGCTAGGGGATGGAGGGGCACACCTCATCAACAAGGGTACCTGCATATATTTCGGTACTGTTTGTATACCGAAACCTGAATTGTACCCCACATCTTTATAATTAAACAAAAGAAAATGTATTCGAGAAACTAAGTAAAAAATGGAAGCAAGAACTTAGCAAATGTAAAGGAGTTTTGTGTGCATATATTTTTTGTTTGTTTTAAACCAGAATGACAATTTAAAAACCAGATTTAGAGATTTCATATATTCAATATAATAATATTTAGGCTTTATAAATAACTTACTCTTGCATTTAAATATATAATGAGATGGGTAGAACAATTAAATAATGAACACAAATTTAATTTTTGAGACAAAATTCTATGTAATATGACATGTTCATGTTGTGGTAAATGCAATTTCTATTGTGAAAATTGCACTAGAGAATAGACTTGGTGAGAAGAAATAAAAAATCTGTTCTAAAAAAACTGATAAGTTCAAAAACTGTTCTGAGCAGTGGAAAAAGTATCTCAATAGGTATATTGCATCAAATGGAGATTACTTTGAAGGTGACTGAAGTTTAAACAGGTAAGACTAAATACACAATTTTTTATAAATAAGTTCTGGCCAGGGTTTTTGGGTACCCCCCTCCCGTATATTACACTATTTAATTTTGTCATAGCCTTCTAAGGTAATATCTATAATGTCTCTATTCTACAGAGGAGAAAACCGAGGCTCAGAATGTAAGGTCACCTAGCTATTGAACTCAGGTGTTTAAAAAAATAATTCTAAAGTATGTTTAGTCTTCTATTTCCACTATGCCCAGCTAATTTTTTTTAACTTAATTTAGAGACCTCCTGAGCTCAGGCAATCCCTCTGTCTCATCCTCCTAAGTAGGTGAGACTACAGGTACACACCAACATACCCAGTTATTTTTTAAATTTTTTGGTAAAGATTTTTGTAACCCAGGTTGGTTTCAAACTCCTGGCCTCAAGCCATCATCCTGTCTTGACCTCCTAAAGCACCGGAATTACAGGTGTTAGCTACCATGTCCAACTTAGTCTTCTATTTTTTTTGACAAAATTGAGGTTATCAATAATGGTACCCTCAACATTCGCCTCCTTCCACCCACGGATTCCTGTTTATTAACACCTATTCTTACATCCAGATTTCCAGTATCAGATAAGAAGTCATCCTTTCCACTTAAGGCCAACATCCCTTCTATGCTCTCGTTTTTAGGTATGACTCTCCCCTTGTATCTTCAATCTTTCCCTCTACTGACTTCAACCTTTCAGGGCATGAAAGTGCAAAATTCCCTCCATAATATCCCCAGCTGTGAGCCAACCTCCCTTCGTTCCTTCTCACCTAAACCACTCTGCACAGTAGTCTCCATTCCCTACCAACTTCCCCATCTCCCATTCTCTCCTGGGTCACTACCCTTCCGTTTCCATCTGCTCTGATCTGCTCAAACCGCTCTTTCCCAGCTCACCACTGACTTGCTACCATCAAAACTAATGGACATTTTCACCCTCATCCTGCTGGTCCTCTCTGCTTTGCTCCTCCATGGCTGTGACAGTGCCTAAGGCTCTCAACCTCCAACTTCCACTCCCTCAAATCCACGCTCTACCAAACCACCACAGTGCTGCTTATACAAATGTTGTCTCTCACCTCCCCATCTGTCTCTCCTCTGGCGACTCTCGCTCCCTGGAATGCCCTTCCCCACTGCCACACCATTCCTCCTCCCACAGACAACTTATTAGATTCCAGCTGAAATTGCTTTTCTTCCTGGAGACCTTCACTGAATCAGCCCATCTAAGATTAGGTGTACCTTCTCTACGTTCCTGTGATATCAGTAGCTTTCCATTAATTTTAATTTTCTTAAAATTACCTATTGCTGCACCAGACTTCCCAGCTAACTGGGAGTTCCTTGAGGACAGATAATGTCTCATTCATCTTGGACCAGCTCGTCTCTTCTCTAAGTACTGGGATAAGACAGTGTGACTGAGCCATGCTTCCTAAGTTTTGACTGTTGCTTCTTTCTTCTTTGAAAAGGATTATTTCTCCTATCTGTCTCACAATATGTGTACAGCATGTTTGTTTGTTTGTTTTTAAGTATGACTCTCCCCCTATATCTTTTGTTAAAGAAATAGAAGACTAAGTTGGACATGGTAGCTAACGCCTGTAATTCCAGTGCTTTAGGAGGTCAAGACAGGATGATGGCTTGAGGCCAGAAGTTTCAAACCAACCTGGGTTACAAAAATCTTTACCAAAGATTATTTCTCCTATATGTCTCACAATATTTGTACAACATTGTTTGTTTGTTTGTTTGTCTGTTTTACATCTTTGGGCTTGTTATTGCAATCCTACCATTTTCATAATATTTTTTTCCTCCTAGTAAATGGTAGAGTTCCTTCGTCTTTCTCTTCCAAAGGCCAGAATGGAGGCTGCCTGACACATCATAGCCTGTGGTGATTAGTCATTGTTTTTGCCTTCCTGATACCCATTCTTTTTCTCCTGGCAACAGCATCTTGATTTTCCTTTTGGAAACTACCCCTCCCCTACCAGATTTCAGTCCTGGTGGGATTGTCAAGGCAAGTTCCCTACACTTCTCAGGTTCAAGGATGGGATAGTATCCCAAGCCAATCAGTCACTCCCTGGAGTTCAAATTTTGGAAAAAGTAATATGGAGGCTGAAAGTGGCTAAAGTTTATTCAGCCCAGAAGATATTTTCTTTAGTTCATGTCACCTGGATTCTCCTGAGATGTTCTGGCCTATGTCATCTGCAAAGACAGATCCTTAATCTCTTCTACCCATTTTATAGTTCCTCTTCCAATACATTCCTGTTTTGTTCAACGTAACCAAAACCTATTTCTGTTGCTTGCAAGCAACCAACACTACATGGCACATAGGTATTCAAATGCTTGCTAAATTAGAAATAACAAATGAATATCTGAGTCAAAGGGAGGTTTTTCCCAAGGTAAAAGGGACTTATAAATTCCTAGAAGCACAACGATGAACAGAAAGATCCCTAGGGCAGGAAAAGGTAGCAACAAACTGGGAGTTTTTAGAGACTAGACAGAGATGTCTTTCTCCCTCATCTGATTCTGGGTCTATAGGAGAGAGAGGTAAAGCTACAGAAAAGAGCAGGCGACGGGTGGAGAGGTAAGGTAACCTTAATGTTTATTAGAAAAGGAGATAATTATATGTGGGGAAGGGAGGGAAGAATAGAAGCAGATTTGGGGGAACTGAAAAAGTATCTAACATTATTCTGGGGGGAGTGCACTAAAAAATTGAAGGTGAGGATTGCCGGACAGCTTGAAGACAAATATCAATATATTATCATATTAAAACATCAGTGTTCAATCTTTCTCATTACAAGTATAAAAAAGACCTACAATGATCAAGAAAAATCTTAGTGATAACTGGGAAAAGCACTCTTTGAGGAAAGTAAAGTTATTCTCTTGGTATATGTCTTGGTGTCACAACTTGCAGCTAACTTCCTAGATCCTACAGAGATAAGCTGCCACAGAGGCTCCTGCTGTGACAGTCTTAATCACTTCTATTTTTTGGTCTTAAAAAAAATAATAGAATTCAGCTATAATTCATATTTTTGACAGTTGCAAAAAAAACCACATAAGGACTGCTTCTCCTAGCTATGTGTACATTATGTGCATTATCTTTGTGTTCATATTACACTCACACATTCCATTCAACTACTTTTATTATTATTTTTCTCTTTATGGGTATTTGGTTAGTGGTTTTCTTTATTCATTATACATAATAAAGATGTGCAGGGAAAAAAAAAAGAGGCAAAATGTTTTCCCCAAAGAGAGGGGTTTTCAGATGTGCGTTGTAATTTGTCATCTAGAGGAAAGAGTGTATCATCACCGCTTTAAAAAAATAAATGAATTACATCGATTTGATACACAGCAGGCTGGCAGATTTCATGGGGCCTTTGTATTGAACATATGCTTGCTTTCTGCTGTCTCCGCTCAGATTATTCTAGGCATCCAGGAGATAAAACAGGAGGGAAAGCAGCAGACGTCACAGCAAATGGCTTAATAGGTCACCTCACTCGTAAGACACAAAGTCAGAAATCTACCTCTCAGACAGGAAATTAAATACTTATAAGGAACCCACCAACCCATTCCACAGTCTGATTTTCTAAGACTTTTTCCCCTCATTACCACTTCCCTTTCCAAAGTTTTTAACTTCCTTAGATGACTTCATAATATCAGATTATTAAAATAAAAATATATACATAACTAAACATACCCTGAGGTTACTGAACTCCTCACAGCCTGTAGAACACTTTTTTCTCTTCTTTTTTTAAGAAAGGCCACTCGGTTAATACAGCTTCATCTATGAGTCTGTTACCAAATCTTTGCTTTGCTGGGTACCACGGAAGAGCAGCCTTGGGTCAACTAGCAAGCCACTCTCCTATCGTTAGCCTTCCTCCTGTATCCCTAGCTCTGTCTCCCAGCCTCCTGACCCTGCTCTGTCACACGTGTATACTAACCATGTTCTTTTCATCTTTTCTCATCTTCACCACTCTTTTTGACGAATGTGCCTTGCCTTCTCTAGAGACGTTGGTTTCCATTATAAATGACATGGTGCTTGAATTTTCACAAGCACAGGTATATGTGGACATATGTTTGTAAACATAAGTGGCTACACTAAACTCTTTTAACATATGTCCGTTTCCACTTATTTGATTACACTGACCTTTTTATGGTGTTAACAGTGATAAAGCTAGAACTATGTGAGATGCCTAAGTGGTCCGATTTTCTATTAAGGGAGAAAAATCTAAGGGGAATTTTTTTAAATGGAGAATGGTCCATTTTTCATTAATGGGTACGACAGTGGTGCCAGTCATTCCAGGTAACATTAAGGCATAACTACCATTATGGCATTTTCAGTAGGAGATAGTAGTTGTGTGCAACTTCTAATTTAGAGCATCAGTTGCTTGAAGACAAGAGATTCAGTAAGAAAGAAGATTTTATTTCCTGGGTCTCCATCTTTATGGAAAATCTGTTTTCTTAAAATAATACTAACTGCCATTTGTGAAATGCTTCCATGTACCATATACTAGATGTATTACACATAGGATCTTCAAAAGAATCCTGCATGATAAGTATTACTACTCTTTTTTTTTCCTGTGCAGAATAGCAACACATGAATTCCAGAGCCAGCACCTTATTTACAAAGGTCAGTGAAATCGAGGCACCACTGGGTTAAGAATTCTTTGAGAAATATTCTTCTTTTCAAATAGATACCTGTCTTTAATAAAAGTAGAGTCACTTACTTAGAATTAATAAGTAATAAATATCACCAACATATGTGTAAAAATTATTTCCTGGCTAGAGTATCTAGAAAGGACAAATGCTCTCAATTCTAATATAATACATGTGTATTCCCTTGTCCATGTATATGACACAATAATTCTTAATCACAGTCAATGCAAGTCCATTCTTTATTCAGCAAGATAATTAGGCACTCCTAAGTTATAACCAACACTCTGCAATTGACATCAAAATGAAAAAAAAAAGTTTTTAACCAAAAGCTTCAAATTCTAATTGGGGAACCTATTTTTAGACCAATTGGCTCGATTTAATTTTTTTTTTTCCCTTATACTCATGCAAGTTTCAGCTGGACTCCAAACTGGGATAAAGCCAACTCTGTATGGTACTTTTCAACATGCATACTAAGCTAATGGCACCAGTGGAATGCAGAACTGCCCTGAGACCTCTCACTATCAAAGGGTCCACTCTGAGGCAAAATGCCTGCTCAAATGAAAGCTTATGTAGTAGGTTCTTATCTGAAATAGCAAGAAGGTTAAATCAGAAAGCAACCTAAGCTGTTATCTCCAGTTAAGTGGAATTACTTGTATATTGTTTGTAAATAAAAGAGTATTCATCACCCTCCTGTGGCTTATGTTACCAAAAAGATATGCAATAACAAATGCTGCATTGCCCCAGTGGGCTTACACTGCACAATCATTTTATTTACCATAAAAAATGCAAAAGGGGGTGGTGGTGAATGAAATGTGGAGCACGAAGATTGAGAAGAAGGATAAAGTAGGAGAAAAGTGGGGTGGGGGAGCTGAGGGAGGGAACGGAATAGAAAAGTGCAGTTTAAAAAGAGTTGGCAATGAACAAGCCGCTGAAAGCACTTTGGGATTCAATATGGAAAACAATACCCAGTACAATAAGTACATTAAGTAGCACACTGATGACCTTTCAGAACTACAGTGCAGTATATTGTAAAGCTCTCCAAGAATTTATTCTGTCTTGACCAATGATCCTTGGGCTTAATCAAATCTTCACCTCAGCGCTCATTCTGAACAAATAACCAAAGAGGCAGTTGGTTTGACTGTACACAACCCTGTGGCCCAATCAGTCTCATCTTCACCTTCTATGGAAACGTTCTCTGCTCTCCCCAAACCCAACTTCCCTAACATCTTGGTGTGAGCTCCAGGAAAGCAAAAGAGTCCCAGGGAGAAGCAAGTCCAGGTCTGCACTCATCATTATAATGAATGCAGTGCTTGGTCTCTTTTTAAAGATTGGGCATAGGAGGTTGGTTAGAGGGTACGAGAGGGACCAAAAACAATGGAAAGCTTGCAAAACATCTTGGGGAAAAAAAAAAAACCCAGTAACTAAAAACACTCTTTGAACACTGGTAATTTAGAGTGTGATAATTTAATATAGATGAGACAAGTTTATCTCCGAGACAGGGAGTGATAAAAATATTAGCCGTATAAAAAGACTGATGTCTACTCAGTCACACAACTCACATTTATAGAGCAATGACTTTGGCTGGGCACAAAGGTGCTTACATTACTTTAGCCCTCACCATAGCCCTATAGCTTAGCCATATGCACTGTCATTTTAGAGATGAGGAAGCTGAGGCAGAGAAAGGGACAAGTCAGTACCCAAAATCCAGTAGATAGCAGAGGCAGGATTTGAACCTGGATCATCTGATTCCAGAACTAGCATTTTTATCCATTATGCCACAAATAACATAGTATGTTTGTTTTTAGCGTTCTAACTCCTATTATGTGAATACTAATAATAAATGTATCTCTTCTATTAATTTAAGCAATCTTGGTAGGGCTTTTACTTGCATGCCCCCTGTTAAACGATTTGGCAAGGAATTAGTAGAATAAAAAGAAAATCAACTACTAATTACTATAATTTAAAAAAAACCTGAAATTACTCATAATTTTACTCTCCAGTCTTTTCACTAACTCAGACCAAACTATTCCCGATTAACCCAAGAGCTTTGTGACTGCTGTCATTGAGAACTTAACTTTCATTTGTCCAGAAATACAATTTCCTACTTACTGAGTCTTTGGGTTCATTATAACTTCACTTCGAGCTACCTGCCTTGAGTTTCACTGGCTGTCCTTTTGCTGGCAGAAATAATGCAGCGTTTTTCTTCATGGAATCTCTGGCCAGAGCAGCCCTGCATTCAAAGACTATCTCCCTAATTCCCATGAGAAATATGATTCCCCATGCTTTGATTGGACCTAGCAGTGAATGGGGAGGTCACCGTGTTTATCACCTCCTTTTTTCTTGCCCTTCAGCTGGTTCCTGTGGATCAATCAAGGAAGGGAAGGAGTTAGTTCTAATACAAATATAGTTAAAGCATATGGCTGGGCCTGAATTTCTGCCTCCCTTCCTCTGTTAAGCACAAAAGAAGATAGAGGCAGAGAAAGACGTTTCCTAGGCTGTTCTAAGCAATACATTCGGACTGTGAGAAGAAACCTCTGGCGTGGAAAAAGAAATAAACATAAACAGATTGCATTCCTCTTTAAAAATTGTCAGCTAGAGGGAATTTTGGTCCTATAAAGGGCGGGGTCTCATCTACTTCCTTTTTAATTGTGTAATCTCTCAAGGATTTCACAGGCATAAGGAAAATTCTGATGTGTCCACTTTAATAAATCATTTCGAAATGTTTAAATAAACATTCCTGTCTACCTAGAAAATCCCCTTCCTGGGCTTCAAAGGAACTTGAAAAACCAGAATTGTAAATGAACTGTCTCATTTTAAACCTTGACCCTAAATTTACTACTGACCTGACAGTATGCAGATTTAATCTCTCTGTTTTGTTAACTTTATCTTAAATACAGGGTCGTTAACTCTGATACATTATGTACAAATACTGGGGATTAATATTTGTGAATTCTATTGCACTCACAGAAAGAAAATGATTTGAAGAGTATAATACAAAAGTAGAGGTGAATACATCAAAAATCTAATGAAAGCATTTCTAAATCGCCTTGAACCATCTAATTATTACAAGTTCTCATGAAAATGACGTAGGAGCTATTTTATAATGATACATTCCCAAGTGTCACTTTAAATGACTATTGCTATGGATTTTGTATCAACCTTTTCTATGATCTATGATACTGACTGAAAATTAGTAAAAAGTAAAAAAGGCAGAAAAGTTATTTGAAACAGATACTCTACAAAAATCTCCAACCAGCAACTGTTCAATCTTTATTCATGATAGAACCACCCCAGCCATTTTATAGCCAGTGTCTTTTGTCCTTGGTCAGAGTGACTACTCAGATTGGTAAGGGCCTTTCATGAACCAGTGGTTAAATAATTTGAAGATAATTCCTGTCAACCATATAAAATGACCAAAAGAAAAAAGAAAAAAAAGAGACTATTCCTGCCAAAGTGGAGAAATCATCTGCATCAAGGTCAAACACAGTAAAATATCACTGTGAGTTTAAAAATGGCAAACAAAAAAATTCAAACTTATAAAAAATTCATTAAACACAAATTAGCTTCTGAAGACCTCTCTGATCTCTAAAAAAATACAGACAAAGATGAGTAAAAAAGGGATATATTGATTCCTACTAATATGGAGATCCAGATTTTTAAAGAATATTACAATTTTTGAGTATTCTTCAACAGAATCAAAGAAAACAAACAAAATAAATTGCAGAATGTAATCATCAATCATTAACAAAAGTGATCATCCAAACAGTACTTTGTATTAGAAAAAACTGAGGGAGCAACTATCCCCCATCTTATCATCATTAATAACACCTATATAATTTCTGCAAGAAAACTAACTAAAAGAAAAGCTAACTGGGTGTGATGGCTCATGCCTGTAATCCCAGCATTTTGAGAGGTGGAGGCAAGAGGAATGCCTGAGCCTCAGAGTTCAAGACCAGGCTAGACAATTTGGCAAGACCTCGTCCCTGCAATAAATATAAAAATTAGCCAGGCATGGTGACACGTGCCTGTTAGTTCCGGCTAAGACAGGTCAAGGTTGTCGTGGTTATGACTGTACCACTGTGCCCCAGCCTGGGCAACAGAGTGAGACTCTGACTCAAAAAGAAGAAAACGAAAGAAAGGCTAACGGTAACCAAGTTGAGATTGCTGACAATGAGAGAATTCTGTCGCTGATTAGGACACAGGTATCCCAAAAATGAGAATTTATGACCAATAGGCATGAATGTAAACATATTTCCATCTGCCTATTTGAACAGAATTCTGTGAGCTACGACTGGCTCCTATTATACTTTTGTGGGCATAAACTTCAGTCATTACTTTCACCAGTGTATCAGAGGTACCCATTTAGTCTCAGAAAACATACATGGAGATAAATCCTTCAAGTGGGAGAAAAAAAATTCATGACTAAATATGTAATTTAACATGTTAAATAGGAGTGAATGTCACACTTTCCCCTAACTTTGTGAAAGGCCAGATGTGTGCTACACCCTTCTGTATGATTTCATAATTCTTATAACTCCACCCGACAAGATAACCTACTAACATTTTTATGATCTTTCTTCCTTTCCATGAAGAGCTGCTACATAGATCTCTAGAGGATTAAATCCCATACTAGCAAGAATGTATTTCTTGCCTTTGTCATTTTTTGAATACAGCATTGGGATAGATTATATTATTTATAATCCATAAATTGGCTATCCACTTTAGTAAACTTAGTATCAAATATAAATTCAAGTAGATGAATACTCCTCTATCCACATTTGCAATTTTCCAAGCAGTTTGATTTTCAAATTCAGTAAAGGGTTGTGTATAATGTGAGATAGTAGCACAGATAACGTAACCAAAAAAAAATGGGTATAGGGAATTACACTAGTTTAAATCTTGCCTTTACTGCCTAGTTGCTTGACCTCTCAGCTTTATATATATATATATATGTATATATATATATATATATATTATATTTTTTTTTTTTTTTTTTTAAGATGTGGGGTACAATTCAGGATTAGATATAGGTATACAAGCAGTCATCATGCAGGTAAAGTTTGGGCCTCCCTTTGGTCCTTACTTCACCTGGCTTGAGACCAGGTACTCTTACTGATGTTATATGCCCCGCCCCCCATAGTACTACTGCCAATCCCTTTCTTATAGTATTATGATGAATGTTCAGGGTTTGCTTATGAGTGATAACATGTGGTACTCAGTTCTTTGTTTCTGTGATGGATCACTGAGTATGATAACTCTAAATCCATCCAAGTTTGACCTCTCAGCTTTCTTAACGTGGGGCATGCGATAGTAGAACTTACTTCCCAAATGACAAAGAGACCAAGTACAAGCATGTGTCCAAAAATAAAATTGTGAAAACCTTCAAAATTGTTACTGGCAAAAGTTTTTTAAATCATTTAAAAAAGAGATGGCTGAGAATAACCAATATGAATGGCATTAAGTATATTTTACAAGAAAATGCTAGAAGGTACCCACTTCTAAAACAAATCAGAATTGCAGATAACACAGTAGCTGAGAACAAACGTTCACAGGACTCTGTCCCCTAGCAAGAGGCGCCCATCCAGCTGTGACGGCTGCTCTCCGCCCATGTTCTCTATAGGAAACGGTAATACAACCAGGGAAGGATAACCTAGACAGGGATGCAGGAAAGGGGTCTTCCTCCCTGCCTTCTGCCCTCACTCTGCATGGCCTGTGAGAAAGTGGGGATCACCCCCCCAAAAGGGGCAAAAGGAACATAAGTTAGATGGGATCGAAGCTGGGCAGGGACAGGCAGCACGCAGAGGGACAGGCCTCTCTGGGTACGAGAGATAAAGCACAGAACCCTTGGTGATTGGGGTCTCCATTCCAGAGGGGAAAAGTCGGGGGAGGGACAAGGAGGTGATGCAGGGTTCTAGGGGAGACAGAGTCCTGTCTCATGTTTTCAAGGAAGCACCTCCCAGTGAAAGCAAGATTTCTTCATGAGTTGGCTAAATCATTCGTTAGACTACTTCTCGCTTAATAAAGGAAGTTACATGAAAGGCAAAAATGCACATGTGACAGCCTTACCATGAAATCCAAGGAGTACCTGAATAGGGAAGTACCCGGCACAGGGTTGCGACTTCATATGAGCTGCATTTTCTTCCCTTCCAATACAGTCCAGATTCAGATTGTTACATGATGTGAAACCAGCTAGCAGAAGTCACACAGGTGTACGTATGGGGGGAAAACTTAGAAGGAACTGGTGAACACTTTTTTCAGCTTTCACACAAGAATGAAATTGTGTTAGTCAAATCAAAGATTTTCCAGTTGCTTTTTATCTATTATGTTAATGGTCCTCAGGCAACGTAGCAGGAAACTGGAGTCACTCCAACAGGGGCCTGGAAGATGGGAGCCATACCAAAACCATTCACCCTTAGAAGAGTTGGACTTTTCAAAGCCTGAGCAAAGGTTACTATAGGCAGTGCTGGATCTCAGTAGTACTCCAGCTGAGTCCTGAGATTTCTTTAGTGGTCAGCAGTTGTCTCTGAATCAGTCTGAGAATTCGAATCTCTTTACCAGGCACTACTCAGACCCATCTGCCTGCAAATAATCATATAGAATTTATCATTGCTTTGATAAGAATGTTGTTCCATATGTCCATTAGATGGTCACAGAAAGGACAGAGGTTGGATGAACACCGACACCACTTCCAGACCATCCACACAGCACATAGATAGACCTAGGAAGACGCTGACACTCTAAACGTCAATTTCCTCATGTTCTATATGGTGGTCATAATATTGCTGTGAGGATATAACTTTCTCAACTAACTCCCAGGACAATGCCTGAGATAGAGTAAGAACACCTGCATATGAATTCCATATACTCTTTGCCTAGATCCTTTATTAAATTCTAAAACAAAAGGTTTCATGAAAGCTAGGCAAGCATTTTGAATTTCCTGTCAAAAGTTAACATTTCATTTATTTTAATGTATCATCTACTGTATAACTGAGATTTATTCTAACCACAGATCAAGAGCGTGCGTTTTTTCTACCTATAGTCTTCCTACCGGGTAAAGTTAAGGTCCCATATGTCAAAGAGTAAAGAACTGATACCAGAGAGTTGTGGACAGGATTAATTCAATCATCTGTTCTTGAATAACAAGTGATTTCAAAGCAAAGCAATATTATCCAGAGATATGGCTCAGCTTACAGAAAAGCAGAGGTTATGACCGCTTCTAGACAGTTCGTTTAAAAACACCATCTGGGCGTGGTGTCTCACACCTGATATCCCAACATTTTGGAGACCAAGTCGGGAAGATTTCTTAAGTCCAGGAGTTCAAGATCAGCCTGGATAAGATCTCATCTCTATTAAAAAAAATTTTAAAGTTAGGTGGATGTGGTGGCATGCCCCTATAGTCCCAGCTACTGGAGAGGCTGAGATAGAAGGAAGTCATGGCTGCAGTGCACAGTAATTGTGCCACTGCACTCCAGCCTGGGCAACAGAGTAGGACTCTGTCTCAAAAACACAAAAACAAAATTAAAAAAAAAACTAGTTTTCTGGGTTCTTTTTGCTGTTGCTGAAAACCAGCTTTAACAATCAAATGGGACAACCAGGAAATTAAGTATAATGAATTCGACTCAAGGTGAGGCCAATAAAATGAGTGCCATGACTTACATTTTGATACATAAATCGACTATAAAATGTGAGAAAGACTCACAGACCTGGAAGTTCCTCTTGTGAAGTAATAGTTCATGGCCAGTGAGAGTCTTAGCATAAGTTAGTTGCTGTTTTGTGGCAACAAAGGGATTTACTTGACCAAAAATGAAATGAAAGGAGTCCAAACATCTCGATGATTAAGTATGCAAATATTTGATGATTAATGATGTCGATTAAAGTACATAAATAGTCATTTATAAAACACTCCAAACAGAAGAGCTAGTTCTCTAACTTTTCAAAAGGTCAAGATTGCCACATAAAAAGCTTACAGGCATATGATGGAAGATAATGTCTCTTTGCCACATTACCAACTTACAGGATATCTTTTCTTTTGAGAAAGAGTTCTTATTTAATAAACCCTACATCTAAAGGTCATTCTTGCTTGGTGCCCCTAATTCCCTCCTATTCCAGAGAAGGTTTTTCTCATTTAATAGATCCATGACTTAAATTTTTATTTTGCCCTAATGTGAACTTACATTCAGGAACTGCTTGTTCTCACATCACGAAGCTCACATCAAGAAGACTTTCACAATGACCTTGTAAACTTGCATGCTAAAGAAAGAATCAGATGCTCATTTTCTAAGTTAGAAAAAAGCTAAACAAAACACCAATGGCTGGCTGGGAATGGTAGCTTATGCTTGTAATCTCAGCATTTTGGGAGGCCGAGGAAGAAGGATCGCTTGAAGCCAGGAGTTCAAGACCAACCTGGGCAACAAAGCAAACCTTGCCTCAAAAAAAGAAAGTGAGAAAGAGAGAGTGAGTGAGAGAGAGAGAGAGAGAGAGATGAAAGAGAAGCGAGAGAGAAGGAAGAAAGAGGGAGGAAGGGTGGGAGGAAGGAAGGAAGGAGAAAGAACTTTGCCAGGCAAGGCATGCATGCCTGTAGCTCCATCTACTCAAAAGGCTGAGGCGGGAGTATTCTTGGGCCCTGGAAGTGGAGGCTGCAGGGAACCATGATTGTGCCACTACACTCCAGCCTGGGCAACAGAGTGAGACCCTGTCTCTAAAACAAAACAAACAACAACAATAAAAAATCAATGGCAATAAACAAATAAAAAGATCCCTTTTCTAGAAATAAATACCTATTTTAAAAGTATTTTGCCTAGCAAGGTGACAAATATCTTACTCTTTGTTGGTGAAGGTGCAGGAAAGGTGTACTCCCAATGAATTCTGGTGGGAATTTACATTGGTGCAAGCGTCTTGCCAAAAAGGCTTTTAGTGTACATGGATCTTAATTCTGCTTCTGAAAAATTTTATTTTAAGGAATGAACACCAAAAAAGCTTTAGTTACAAGGAAAGTACAGTGACTTTTTAAATCAATGCAATGATTTTTAAAACAGCCTAAATGTCAAATAATAGGGCACTGGGTAAATTATGACAAAGTAATGAAACATTTAATCAGGAAAAATGATTTTGTATAATTCTATTTTCAGCCTGAAAAGATGTCCACAGAATAATATTAAATAAATAAAGCAAGTTTAAATATATGATGCATAGTACAACCTATTTTTTTTGTTTGTTTGTCTTGAATTCTAAACATAAAAACAGGATGAGGATTCGTAAGCATACACATCAAACAATGTAACAAGTACAGTGTCTGGGTGGGTGGGCTTAGGGTGCGTTTTTTCTCTTTACTTTTAATTCTCTGATTTTTTTCTGCAATAAACAGTTTTTCAATAAATGAGAAAATTTAAAAATTAATTTATGATACATGTTTATGTAAAATAAACCATGTTTTTTCGGTTGGGAACATAATTACCCCCAAGAAGGTGAAAATTGGCTCTTGAGGGTGTGTGAAAAACCCTACCTAACAAAATCATCTTATTCTTAATATTTAATTTTATTCAGGGGAAGCAGAGAGCAATTGGGGAAAAATATCTAAAAATAAGCTCCTTAGGGGGCAATAATGGAAAAAAAACTTGAGAAATACTAAACCAGACCACGATGAAATTTTGTTACCAATTTTCACATAAAACATAAAAATCATAATTTATAATAAAAACCAAAATCATTATTCTAACATATTTTCTATGCATATCTCTTCCTCTGAAAAAAAGGCAAAAAGCTCACTGATAATTGAAAGCAGTAACACACTCATGCTGACATCAGCAGAAGAAAAGTTAAATCATTAACAGACCTTAATATCAAATTGGCTTCTCTTGGCAGGTGAAGTCAGATATTTTACTTTAAAATGATGGTACTCTTGGCCATCTCCTCCAATAAATTGATTTCTTTTTTTTTAAAGAACGATAAGGGGATTTTATATAAAAGAATTATATAACTAGCAACACATGGGCCTGGTATGAATACTCTTGTGATTTTCACATAAGTGTAATAATCCCCAGGGAAACTTACACTAAATTCACTAAGGGGCCATCTGCTCTCTAATTCTACATTAACTGGTAACTATTCATTGTGGAAAAGAATCACTGAGGTAAGTATTTGAAACCCAACATTATATTTGTCACTAAAGAAATGAGGTCAATAGAAGAGTAACATGCAAACTCAGAATACGGTCATACCTCTAACAGGCTTGAACATTCCATTCTTTCCAATTTAGTCAATATTTCTCATTTCACCTTTCAAAAGGAATCCTAAAAAGTAAAACAATGCCAATAAAGTTTCACTTATTCTTTTTTTTTTTCTTTTGCACCTGCCAACTCCCAGTTACAACTCATATGGTTTCCAAAAGGAAATACAGCCATAAATGTCAGAGCAGTGGAACCAGCAATCAACACCAAGCAAGACAAATTTGAAAACCACAGAACTGAATTAAGGGGGTACTTTGCAAAATTACTATTTTAATGAACCAAAACAAATTTGTCATAGCCCCATGTAATTCAAAGAAAAATGAAAGAAAAAAAAAAAAGCTGGGATCCTGGGATGGAGTCTCAGCAAAGACAAACATGCATATCCTGGGTTATCACAGAGAGATGAACCAGTAAATATGACCTCTTTCAAAAGCCACTGGTCTCAACTCCCAATGACTGAGTCTGCACCTGACTCAGTCAAGAAACAGATCAAGGGAACTTGAGTCTAATGATGTTTGATGGAGAGACAGGAAAGGCTTTCAATGGCTCCGAAGCAAAAGCAAGGCATTTGGGATCATCAAGAACATGTTGCTGGCAGAGTTCTAAAAAAAACTGGTGGTTAATCAGTTTGTGCTTTACCAGATGCTTCTCCGGCACATTTTAGATGGTTTTATTAGTCAAGATAGGCTCTCCCTGCCCAGTTGTTAAAAAAAAAAAAAACTACTTAAACTATTACACACACACTAAGTCTAAAAGTCCAAAGTGATCCAAATATTTCAAGCACCTCGCTCTCCCATAAATATTTCATTTAAATTCTCTTTGCTTGAGCCATATGGATCAGATCTGCGTGGTGGTATATTTCAACCTTCGTAATATAACAATAACGTCAGATTGCTGTGACAGTTAATTCCCTGTAGCCACTTTTTATTTTGGTGATAACATCAAATGGCATCAACTGTTCTCTGTGTTCTGCCTTCTTGGCCCTCCAAAGTAATTACAGTTGTGATGCTTACCATGAGGATCAAGAAACAAGAAACAAACACTACAATAGTAATGTCAGTGTGTGTTCACTGCCCTAGATGCAACCACTACTGCCATTGTTTTAGATCTGCCATTGTTTTAATGTAAGACATTAAATCTTTTGTCCGTTATTAAAATTTGCAGATGCCCCCTGCAAACTCTTCAAGAGACATGATATAAAAGAAGTTATTCTCACTAGGTCCATGAAAGAGATCACGAGCATCAAAAATTCAAGGGATTAGTGGGAACCATTCCCCTAACAAGCTGTAAATCTGTACTTAATTTCAGGATTTCTATTATCTGACTCATAAAACACTAAAATGGCTATAACAAGAAAACCCAATTTGCTGAAGAAATAGCACAGGTTTACATTTTAGCACATTTTTATTTACCTTTATAATCTCCCCCCAACTGTGCTAGTGTCAAATGGTGTATGAGGTAATGTTTGCACCTAGTCAACAGTCTCAATTCCAGACATCTGTAATAAATTTTTTTAAGGCCAAATACTGGTACTGCATACACACCTGGCGTTTGAAATAAGCGATTGTGCTGCAATGCCACACTCTCCAGGATGGCTAGCACGGGCAAAGGGTGAGGGTTTACCTGAAAACTCAGACCTCTGGAAGGACATTGAGTAGAATTTTAAATGGATCGCCTTGCCTATGCTGTTTCAATTCAGCACAATCTTAACTTGGATGTGTGTCTCACCTTTGACAAGTACAAGTGATAGACGGAAAAGGCACTTATCTACACAGCGATAGTGGATTAGAGATCATTCTTGCTTTTGATATTTGCTCACTTTGAGTTTGAGTTTCCTTCCACCATGTCTGCTGCTTTCTACCTGGGTACTTACACAGAACTACTTCTTTGAGGTATCAAAAGTCCTGGACTTCCACCATGTAGACAACTGGACTGAATGAACGGGTCAGCTATTTATTGGATAACCAGAGAGGATGAGCAGCTGAATTCCTAAAGGATAACAGACACTGTGGCAGGGCAGTTAAAGAAACATGTGTCTTCAAACACAGTTTATCTCAGGTAGAGACAGGGATATGGGACAGGCGCTTTAAAATTCCTTCAAGTATACCTCTCTGAAAACTTTTCTGCACACTTATAAACTCAGAGCTTCCAAGCCATCTCTAAGGGTCAACAAAACTGTGTGCAAATAATTGAATTGTTATTTGTTAGCCAGTTACTTCCACATACACCTCAATTCATTTTTAATTTTTCTTCACATATTGAATAATTTTAGGCTGATAAATAAAACCATTTATTATTCTTGACCATTCAATGTTCCTCTAACACTTGATTAGCGTTAAGTGATCATGGAAAAGAAAATGGGAAATATATTTACATAACAGTGTAGAGGATTAGCATTAGAGGAACACTGGAACAAGGGTCATAGGCCTGGATTCTGGTTGACCACGGACCAGCATGTTGCAGATTCTCTAGGTATGGTTTCTGCAGTTCATACTAACAAAACCTCCAGAAGTCGCTCTTTACAGAAATCATCAAATATACATGAGAACTTCCCCAAATCTCACTTTGCTCATTTATAAAATGATGGGATTGGAGTATATGCCCTCTAATCTTGTTCCCCATATGATATTTAGAGATTATAGGAGTCCATGTATAATTATGCAATTTATGCAAAGGCTCATTCACAGGAAAATTATTTTCACTAAATAGCAGCCACTTAAACTCAGTAAGGCAAAATGTTTCTATACTTCAGTCAACCCAATCCCCCCTTGTCTTACATGCTGCATGCCAATTCTTGCCTTTATATCTTACCTCCAGCACCTCTTTGTGTAGTACTCAGAACTATAAAGTATTTTTCAAGATTTGGTTTTCCTGTGGCTAAACCTGCCCATTTAAACTTTGTGTTGAAAACAAAAAGTGTTTTCTTTATTTTAAGTGGTCTTCCTAGTTATATGGTGTTAACACTAACATTTAACTTCTGGAAAATATATTTCAATCATGAAAAGCATGATTAAGATGCTTCTGTGGTAAATCGGTTGACGACATCATTCTGTGCACAGTTTTTATTAAACATCAGCCACTCAGAAAAAGAAAGAGATGTCAGAGAGGTCTCCATCAATAGATATACATTAAAATGTGTTTCAATTCAGAGAGTAGTCAGACTAGGAGGATGTAATGTGGCAATCCCAAAGCAGAGAGGGCTTGTGCGGAAGGTTCTTATACATATTCCAAAGAAGTCACCCAGAGATCAAGCAGGGAGAGACACTGGTATATGAGAACTTAGAGGAGCCGATGCCAGCCAGTCAATGAGGAAGGGATCTGCCCATGAGTCACAGATGCCAGCAGGTCGGTGAGAATAGAAACTGTGCTTTGGGGCAAAGCAACAGTTTTCAGGCAAGCAAGCCAATTAATCAAATTCCTATCCTGTGTTTACAATTACATTGATTGCACGTGAGGACTACATAACTGTCATCCATTACTGGGAATATGCATACCCTGCAGAGACCAGCCTTGGCCTGAGGCCACTCCTGAAGGAAGGGAGATGGGGACACAATCCATGTCCAAACCACACCCCACAGAGGAATTAACTTAGTTTCATCTTCTCATTTTTAAGCAGATAAGAAATATATACATACTGAGTACTTTCTGTATGTAAGGCACTGTTCTACTGAAACAAAGCTATCTCCTCACAAAATGGTTTAAGGTAACAATTATTATTCTCCTGATATGAAGTGGGAAAATTAAAGTTGAAATAAAGTAAAATTACAAAATGTAGTTACCTTCTACATTTTAAAGATCATTTAAAATTACACAGGCAGAGGGGGTTAAGATTAGAATTTTGACTCAGGCCTCCAAATTCTTACCATTAAGACAGAGTCGAAATCAGAACTAGAGTAAAGACATCAACTCATTTCAAAATGAGGAAAGGGTTTCAACGATCTGAAAATGCCTAGCTGCCATCAAAAGAACATATTTATTTCTCAGAATCTTGCAGGCCTGGGGACTTTCTTGACAGCAATTTGACAATACCTCCAAAACTTCACAACTCAAAGACAGAGCAGTTTCCATTTCTTGAAAGGCATCTGGAAATAGTCACACAAGTACCTACATGCAAAAAAAATCAAGTATGTTCCTTACAATAATATTTATAACAGAAAAGTTTGGAAATAACTTGTCAATTGGTACGCTGCTCACATAAACTCTTATATATCCCTATAATGGAATACAATATAGTCCTCATAATCTAAGTTTATAAGAAAAAAAGTCCAAAAGAAATTAGTAAAAGAAAAAGAAGGCTACAAAACTGTGCATGTATTATCATTGTATTTAGTTAATCAAACATTAATAGATAGATGACAGAGAGATAAACTAATGAGTCAGTCAACCAATCATTGGGAAGTGTAATGCCAGGGTAACCTCAAATCTGAGAAGACTCGCACATAATGTTTACCTGTTCCAAAGAAGTCACCCAGAGGTCTAGCAGGGAAAGACACTGGTTCATTAGAACTTACAAGAGGCACCCAAGTCAACAGGTCAGTGAAGGATTCACACCTTGGGGCAGTATAGCAAGCAGTTTTATAACCAAAGCAATCAAGTTAATCATTCAAATTCCTATCCAGTCTGTACAATCACATTGATTAAAAGTGACAACTACATTGTTTTTGGCTTTGCTTGGTCACCTGCACCCCATGACTCATTACTGAGAATACACATATCCTTCAGAGACCAGCCTTGGCCAGAGGCTGAAGAAGCTAGGTAAAGGGGGCAACAGTCTAGGTCTGGACAATACCAAACAGGAAGAATATATCAAATTGCTAACAATTACAATCTAGGTGTTTGAATGTGAGTTTTACTTCATCCTTACATCTTTTCTTACTTTGAATTATGTGTCACTTTTATAATTAGGAAAAAAAATATTTTAATTTCCAAACCTGGTAACTGCAAAAGTAAATTTCTGGTTTCTTAAGAATGGTTCTTAAACACACACACAAAAAGGCCACCTGTGACTACTTTGAAAATAATATTTAATTACATAAAATTATACATTTTTCTATGCCTTAAGCACTTAACTTATTGATCTCATTATCTGTTTATAAATCAAATAATATATTTTAAAATTCACCTTCAAGAAAAGATTTTATTAACATTTGGTCCCATTTACAAAATTAGATAATTAACCTCCCCCTAAACAGTTTAAACCACATTTTACAACTTAATATGTGAGATTTTCTTTTTAAGAACTTCAAAAGACTCACAAACAAATGTTCCCAGGTTATTAATCCCAATAAATCTAATTCATTAGACATAAATGTGGTATCTCCCAATTTCTTTTAACAGTCCAATTCTGTCTATAAATTTAGCCAAATTATACATTTCAATTTAAAAACCTCAAATTCTAAAAGAAATTAATTACACATTTTTAAAAATCACAAGTTTAGTCAATTACATAATATCAAATTCTCTTAAACATTTAAAATTAACCACATTCTCAAGTGTGACACAAAATTTTAATACAATCCACGTAATTTATTTTTATATTAAATGCTAAAATTTCAAAGGTTAAAGGACACCATTACCCGGTAAGAAAGAAATTCTCAATCTCAGTTACACATTTCAATCACCTAGGAATCATTAGAGGTTGAAAGGGAGAAAGTATTAATGCCTAGTAATAACCAACTTAACTCAGAATCTCTAAATCTCTAGGGATAATTTTTTTACCCCAAATATAATGATCACATACAGCCAGGATTGAGAATCTCTGCTGTAAGAAAATAGTAGCATCCCAATCAAGAACTGGTATTACTATATCAGTGATAGGTGGTAATAAAGTGAGACTGCTTATTCCTTTTTTTTTTTTTTTGAGTTGGAGTTACTTTGTCGCCCAGACTGGCGTGCAGTGGCCGCTCCCAGCCACCGCAGCCTCGACCTGCTGGGCTCCAGCAATCCTTCCGCCTCAGCCTTCCAAGTAGCTGGAACTACAGGCGTGCACTACCACACCCAGCTAATTTTTTTTATTATTGTAGAGATGAGGGCTCACCAAGTTGCCCAAGCAGGTCTCGAACCCGCGGGCTCAGGCAATCCTCTCACCTCAGCCTCCCAAGGCACGGGATTACAGGTTGAGCCACAGAGCCCAGCTGAGACTGCTTATTCTAATAGAGTTTGGGTGAATGTGGGAGAGTGACCATGAACTTGAATGCTACTCATGAAACTCAGACAGGTGAGCCCCTTTAAATAAAACTCCTGTGAATGTTGCCCAGAAATTGATTCGTCTGTTTGAATTGAGCCTGTAATTTCACATACTCTCTTTGCTGGTCTCTTACCTGGTTTTATTCTTAATTCTATTCATAGTCTTCTTGTCTGATAGGGCCACACCTCTTACAGATATTTCAATGATATTTGATTCAATGCTGTGTAATTTTTATGGCTTTATAACAAAAATAATGTCATGCAATGTCAGTAGTGAATGTGTATAAATGGAAGTTCCAGGGAAATTTCAAGGAAAACTATAAAATAAGAAACCAGTTATTTAAAAGATAGATCAGAATACCATATGTTCTCACTCATAAGTGAACCTTGAACAATTATCATAATACTATAAGAAAAGGACTGACAGTAATGGGAAACTTCCAGGGGAGGGAGGGTGGGATTGGCAGTTGAGGGGAGTCAAGGGGCACACCTCATCAACAAGGGTACCTGCAAAATAAACATTTGTATACCTAACATTGAATTGTACCCCACATCTTTAAAATAAAAAATTTAAAAGTTAGGCCGGGCTTGGTGGCTCAACCTGTAATCCCAGCACTTTGGGAGGCCGAGGCTAGTGAATTTCTTGAGCCCACAGGTTTGAGGTCAGCCTGGGCAACTTGGTGAGACCTCATCTCTACAATAAATAAAAAAAAAATTAGCCAGGCATGGTAGCATGCACCTGTAGTTCTGGCTACTTGGAAGGCTGAGGCAGAAGAATCACCTAAGCCCAGCAGGTCAACACTGGGGTGGGCGTGAGCATGCCACTGCACTCCAGCCTGGGCGACAGAGTGAGACTCCAATTCAAAAAAAAGAAAATTAAAAGTTAATAAACAAATAAATAAATAAAATGCATTATGCATTGAAATATGTAATATTTAAAGTAATTATAAATATAATTATAATTTAATAATTATAACATAATTTTAAGTATAATTTTAAAGTAATTATACCATAAAAATACTTAATGCATAAAATAAAACATTTTGAATAATTATATGTTAAAAGAATTTTTTACATGGAAAGTGTACAAGTAGTATAATGTAGTCATAAATTTTGCCTTCTCTCTTTTTAGGATCATATAAGTATCAAGTCATATTTGCCCTAAGGGCATTTACTAATACCTCACACTTGAGCTTTTGTTTCTTGACCTTATAGAAGCCAACCTAAGGTCAAGTCAAAGAGTCTTATACTCTAAAAAAGTGCCTCATAATGCTACATGCTAAGATAAGGATGATCCAGAACAAAACACTCCCAACATTCCATCAGCTTCTAGGAACTACAGAGAAGTGCCCTTTGTAAACAACAAAGCAGAAGAAGAAAATGTATGAACAGAACCTGCATCTAAGAATATGAGATCATAGATTGAGCCTTGAATAGATTTGCACCCCAGGTGCAAGAAGCCTAAGTGGACCAAAGAACCTCAATCCATAAGTACAGAGGGTGCCAAAAAAATTGTATATACATTTTAAGAAAGGAAAATGTTGCATTAAAATTGTAGATGAAGACACATTTGATTTCTGCAATTATAAGAGGGTGCTCAAAGTTGTAACCATCAGTGTCCATACACTTCTGATTATAGCAAACTCAAAGTAGCACATAGATAACATGGCTTAAGATGTGTATACATTTTTCTGACACCCCTGGTATATAGAGGAGGTTTCTAAAGGTAGTGCCTTCAGGTGACTGGCAAAAGAAAATGCAAAGCCTCTTTGAAGAAGGGAACATTCATCCTAGACCATAAAGATGGCTCACACAAATAATTTTCTAGGTTGATAGCAAGCAGTCAAAATTAATGAGATACACAAGGAAATAAAGCAACATGAGCAGAAACTAGCACAAAAAGCAAGCAGAAAGAGACCTGTGGAAACTTTAGATATTTAAGTTATCAAAATAACTGTTAGTACCATACTTAATGAAATAGCAAGCTTGAAAATATCTTCAGGGAATAGGGAATCATAAAAAGTGACTGTCCTGGTTAGTTTAGGCTGTTGTAACAGAATACCATACACTGAGTGACTTAAACAGCAAATGTATTTCTCCCAGTTCTGGAGACTGGGAAGTCCAAGACCATAACACTAGCAGATCTGGTGCCTAGTGAGGCTGTTCTTCCTGGTTTGCAGACACCATATTCCCATTGTTATCTGCTATGGTTTGGTTCCACCAAGCCTCATGTTGAATCTGATCCCAAGCAATAGAGATGGGTCTAATGAGAGATGCTTGGGTCATTTGGGAGGATCCCTCATGAATGGCTTGGTACCATCCTCATGGAAATGAGTGAGTTCTCACTCTATTAGTTTCCATGAGAGTTCTAACAATAGTTGTTTGTTAAAAGGAGTGCAGCACCTTCCTCTCCTTTCTTTTACTTCATTCTGGCTTGCCACATGAGCAAGGTGATATCCTTCACCCTTCTCCATAAGTGAAAGCAAACTGAAGTCCTCACCAGAAGCAGATGTTGGTGCCATGCTTCTTATACAGCCTTCAGAACTGTGAGCCAAAAACCCTCTTTTAAAATAACTTATACAGCCCTGGGCATCCCTTTATAGCAACAAAAATGGACTAACACAGTTTCCTCACATTGTCAAGATAGCGATTATCTCTCTTTGTTCCTTCTGATAATGAATTAATCTCATTTCTGAGGGGATCCCTCTCATGACCTAATAACTTCCCAAAGGTCCTAGTTACTAACACCATCACACTGGTGGTTAAAATTTCAACTCTGAAGGAACAAAAAACATTCAGTCCATATCAGTGACACAGAAGATTTGAAAAAGAGTCAAGTGGAAGTGTAGAAATAAAAAAAGAAAGATCAAAATTAAAACCCAATGGTCATGTTTGGTAATAGAAGAGATAAATGATAAAATGGAAGATAGAAAAAAACTGTCCAAAACATGGCATAGAAAGGCAAAAGGTGCAAAATATAGAACAGGAAAAGAAATGGATATGGGGGAGTGATGTCAGCAAGATGGCAGAATAGAAGTTTGTGGCATTCATCCCCAAATATAAATATCCATTTGAACAACTATCCACAAGCAAAAATACCTTCACAATATCTAATGAATTTAGGTGAGAAATTATAAATGGGCAGAACACATAAATAATAAAAGATACATTGCAGAAGTTAGAAGAAACAGTGTCACATTATCCATGTCACCCTTCTCACAGGCCCATCAGTACAGTACAAAGATATATACCCTCTATAGTAGATGAGCAAAGTGAACACATGACTTTACCACAGACTGTAGCTTAAGACCCAGGCAGGCTAGGCCAGACAAGAACTCCAGCAATAAGCTGGCCTGTGGATACTTTCAGCTGGCCAACCCAGAATCCTGTAGATGGGCTGACCAATGAAGGATTTTTTTCCTGTCGAAGTCAATCCGAATTACTGAAAGTGGTACTTACTCCTTCTAATGAACAGACACCAAAGCCACAAGGATCACAGATAAGCAGAAAAACATAACACTACCAAAAGAACACAGTAAAGCATCAGTAAGTGACCTTTAAAAAGTGCCTGAAAAAGAAATCAAAATCATCACCTTAAGAAAGTTTAGCAAGTTACAAGAAAACAAAAATCGTAACTCAATAATATCAGGAAACCAATACATGAATCAAACGTGAAGTTCAATAGAGAGAGAGAGAGAAATCATTTTAAAAAGAAATTCTGGAGCTGAGGAATACAATGAATACAATGAAAAATGTAATAGAAAGTACCAATATTGTTTCTCAAAACTTTTTATAAAAAAGAAAAAAGAGAGAGAGAATGCCAACAGCAGACTTGATCAAGCAATACTGATTTTTCTTGGCCAAGAAAGAACCTGGCATTCAACTAAAATATGACATTTGAAAAGGAAAGACAAAATAAAGAAAGTCTATGAGATTTTTAGGGCACCATCAAGAGAACTAATATATACATTATGGTAGTTCAAGAATAAGAAAAAATAGAGAAAGGGGCAGAAAAATATTTAAAGGACCAATAGCTGAAAACTTCCAAAATCTAGGTAGAGATATGGACATCCAGTTACATGAATCTCAAAAGTCTCCAACCAGGATCAACCCAAAGAAGACCTCACCATATATATATATATATATATATATATATTTTTTTTTTTTTTTTTTTTTAACTGTCAAAATCAGAGAAATGTTAAAAGCAGCAAGAGAAAAGAAACTTGTCACATACAAGGAAACCTATATGACTACTGGTGCATATCTCAGCAGAGACTTTGCAGTCAGGAGACAGTGGGGCAAAATACTCAAAATGTTGAAAGAAAACACTGCCGACCAAGAATACTTTACCCAGCAAAGCCTTCCTTCAAATGAAGGCGAGCTAAACACTCTCCCAGAAATACAAAAGTTGAGGGAGCATATCACCACTAGCCCTGCCTTATCATAAATGATAAAGAGAATTCTTCAAGCTTAAATGAAAGGATTATAATTAGTAACAAAAAATATATGAGAATAAAAATTACTAATAAAGGTAAGTATATAGGAAAATTCAGAATACTGTAATGGTGATATATAAATCACTTTTAACCATAGTATAAAGGTTAAAAAGCAAAAGTATTAAAATATCTGTAGCTATAATAATTTGTTAATGGATACATCAAATAAAAAATTTAAATTGTGACATCAAAAACAAAAATGGGGAGGGAAATCAAGTGTAGAGATTTTGTAAGCAATTAAACTGACATTGTTAGCATAAAATAGACTATTTTAACTATAGAATTGTTATTGGTCTGTTTAGCATTTCGATTTCTTCCTGTTTCAACCTTTGGAGATTGTGTAATACCAGGAAATCCTCTATATTTTGTGGTTTACTTACATATAGATTACTTTAGACCAAATGGATCTACAGGCTGATACAGAACATTCTTTTCAAGAGCACAGAACATTCTCCAGAATAGATCATATGTCAGTCCACAAAACAAGCATTAATAAATTTAAGAAGATTGAAATCATATCAAGCATCTTTTCTGACCACAGTGATATGAAACTAGAAATCAATAATAGGAGGACAACTGAAATAAATTGGTAAGTATGTGAAAATTAAACAACACACTCTAGAACAATGATTAGATAGATAAATCAAAAAGAAAATTAAAAAATATTGAGACAAATAAAAATGGACATACAGCACATGAAAACTTATGAGATGCAGCAAAAACAGTTCTAGCAGTGAATACTTTCATTAAGAAAAAAATAAACTCAACCTATCTGTATACTTCAAGAAACTGGAAAAAAAAATTGCATCAAGCCCAAAGTTAGCAGAAGAAAGGAAATAATAAAAATCAGACAATAAATAAATAAAATAGAGGCCAGGGAAACAACAGGAAAAACAGGTGAAGCTAAAAGTTGATTTTTTAGAAGAGGCAAACAAAATTCTCACATCTTTAATTTAGATAGACTTAAAAAAAAGAAGATGCAAATAAAACCAGAAATGAAAGAGAACATATTATAACTAATACCTCAGAAATGCAAAGAATCATAAGAAACTACTATGAATAATTATATGCCAACAAATTGGATAACCTAGGGGGAAAAATGAATAAATTTTTGGAAACATACAATCAGAAGCATATAACCAACAAAGACTAAATCATGGAGAAATAGATTATCTGAACAGACCAATAATGAGTAGGGAGATTTAGTCAATCTTCCAACAAAGAAAAGCCAAGAGGTGAGCCTTTGGTTTCACTGGTGAATTTTCCCAAACATTTAAAGAAGAACTAACATAAATCCTTCTGAATCTCTTTTTGAACAGGAGGGAATACTTCTACTCTCACTGTATAAAGCCAGTATTACACTAATACCAAAGCCAGATAAGGACACTACAAGAAAAGAAAATTATAGCCCAATAACCCTGATGAACACAGATGTAAAAATCCTCTACAAAATACTAGCAAAATGAATCCAATATCATATTAAAAGGATTATACACTATGATCAAGTGGGATTTATCTCTGAGATTCAAGACTATTACAACATATGCAAATTAATAAATACACACACCTCACTAACATAATAAAAGATAAATATCATAGGATTATCTCAATAGATACAGAAAAAGCATTTGGCAAAAGTTAACCTTTTGCCATGATTTTTTAAAAAGTTAACCAATTAGGCATAGAAAGAACGTGCCTCAACAAAATAAAGGTCATACATGACAAGCCCACAGCAAGCATCATAATGATGAAAAACTAAAAGCCTTTTCTCTAAGATCAAGAAGAAGATAAGAATGCCTACTATTCCCATTTACGTCAAGATATTACTAAAAGTCACAGTCAGAGAAATTAGGCAAGGCAAACAAAATAAAAGTCATCAGCTGGGCTCGGTGGCTCGACCTGTAATCCCGCGCCTTTGGGAGGCTGAGGTGAGTGGATTGCCTGAGCCCACAGGCTCGAGACCCCCTTGGGCAGCAAGACCTCATCTCTACAATAAATCAAAAAATGAGTCGGGCGTGGTAGTGCGCGCCTATAATTCCGGCTACTTGCAAGGCTGAGGTGGAAGGATTGCCGGGAGCCCCGCAGGTCGAGGCTGTGGTGGCTGGGATCAGCCACTGCACTCCAGTCTGGGTGACAGAGTGAGACTCCAACTCAAAAACAAACAAAAAAAAAAAAAAAGTCATTGAAATAAGAAAGAAAGGATTAAAATTATCTATGTTTGCAGATGACAAATCCCTAAAAACTCCACCAAAAGCAAACTCAGTACAGTTACAGGACACAAAATCAACATACAAAAAACAATTGTGTTTCTATACATTAACATCCAACTACTCAACAGAGAGAGAGAAATAATCTCGTGCACAATAGCATCCAAAAGAATACTTAGGAACAAATTTAATCAAGGAGGTGAAAAATCTGTACAATGAAAACTGTAAAATATTAATGAAAAAACTGAAGAAGTCACAATAAATGGAAAGATATCCCATGTTCATAAAGACTCAATATTGTCAAACTGCCCATATTACCCAACATGATCTACAGATTCAGTGCAATATTTATCAAAATTCCAATGGCTTTTTTTTTTTTACAAAAATAGAGAAAACAATGCTAAATTTGTAAGAAACCACAAAAGACCCCCAAATAATTAAAGCAATCTTGAGCAAGAACAAAATTGCTATTTTAAAATTTTCTATTTTTAAATTATATCACAAATTCATAATAATCAAAATAGTATGGTACTGGCATCAAGCTACATCAAACTAAAAAGTTTCTGCAAAGGAACATCACTAAAGAAAATGACTTTCAGAGAGAAAGACCTATATAATGGAAGAGAACATTTGCAAACTATGTATCTGATAAAAGGCTATATGTGATATATGCTACAGTCTAAATATCTGTGTCCTCCCCAAATTCAAGTAATGAACCTTAATCTCCAAAGTATTAAGAGATGGATCCTCTGGGAGGGATTAGGCTCTACTCTCATGAATGTGGTTAGTGCTCTTCATGAGGCAGGGAGCTTGCTTGCCTTGCCACCCTGAAGGACTCAACTAGAAAACACCATTTATGAACTAGAGATGAGTCCTCACCAGACTATGAATCTACTGGTCTTATACCTTTTTGTCTCCAGAGTTGTGAGAAATAAATTTCTTTGGTTTACAAACTACCAGATTATGATATTTTCTTATAGCAGCCCAAATAAACTGATAGTATCTGAACTATTTAAGCTCATACATCTCAGATTAAAAAACAGGCAAAGGACGCTGAGCATGGTGGCTCACAGCTTTAATCCCAGCACTTTGGGAGACCCAGGCAAGAGGATCACTTGAGTTTGAGACCTGCCTGGGCAACATAGTGAGACCCCACCTCTACAAAAGATTTTAAAAATTAACTGGGTATGCAGGCGCCTATAGTTCCAGTTACTCAGGAAGCTAAGCTGCAAGGGTTGCTTGAGCCCAGAAGTTCAAGACTTCAGTGAACTAAGATCACATCACTGCATTCCAACCTGGGTGACAGGGCAAAACCCCATCTCTAAAAACATAATTTTAAAAATGGGCAAAAGACCTGAATGGGTCATTTTCAACCAAAGACATATAAATGGCCAAAAGGTGTATGAAAAGGTGCTTAACATCATTAATTTCTGTGAAATGAAAATCAAAACCATAATAAAATATCACTTTGCATCTGTTAGGATGGCTATTATCAAAAAGACGAAAGATAAGTGTTGGTGAAGATGTAAAGAAAAAGGAACCCTTGTACACCGCTGGCAGGATTGCAAATTAGAACAGCTATTAAGAAAAAAGTATGTAAGTTTCTAAAAAAATTTTTAAAATAGAATCACCATTTGATCAAGCAATTCCACTTCTGGGTATAAATTAAAACAAATGAAATCACTATTCTGGAGCTGTATCAGCCACTCCCACATTCATTGCAGTGTTATTCACAGTAGCCAACATACAGAAACAACCTGTGTCCATTAACAGATGAATGCATGAAGAAAATGTGATATATGTGTGTTTATATTAAATAGAATACTATTCAACCTTTATAAAATAAGGAAATCCTGTCATTTACAACAACATGGATGATCCTGGAGGATGTTATGGTAAGTTAAATAAGTCAGGCAAAGAAAGACAAATGCTACATGATCACATCTGTATGGAATCTAAATAAGTTGAATGCATAGAAGCAGAGATTAGAATGCTGGTTACCAGGGGTGGGGCAGTGGGAGGACTGGGCGATATTGATCAAAAGGCACAAAGTTTCAGCCATACAGGAGGGATAAGTTCTAGAGATCCAATGTACAGCAAGATGACTATAGCTAATACTCTATTGTATACTTGAAAATTACTAAGAAAGTAGAATTTAAATGTTTTCACCACAAAAAAATAGATAACTATGTGAGGTGATAAGTATGTTATTTAGCTTATAATAGTAATCACTTTATAATGTATACATATATCAAAACCTCACACTGTACATCATAAATATACATAATTTTCATTTGTCAATTATACTTCAATAAAGCAAGAAAAAGTAAATAAAAAATTTTAACATTAAAATTAAAAGAAACTAATATGAAGAATATAGGGAGAAGGCGTTACTTAGTTCTGATTAGAATTCTAGGAAGAAAATGCACACATAGTATGCTTTAAATTAGTTTTTTTCTACATAAAATAAAAAGAATGATTTTCTCTTGACCAATGGTCATATTTCAGCAGTTAAACATGTTTCTTTTTGGACAAGTATATTCAAGTATGCAGGCAGAAGAACCACTAAAACATAACTAAATTTTATAAGATAAAATCAGATAAAAGCCCCATTTAGTTAAATTTACAAAACTACTTAAATTTGGCCACACTTTTAAAGCAGCTGTTAACATTAAAAATTATTTTAATAAAGTCATATAATTGGCTGCCTTTCCAACAGGTATTTTGTGAATTGGCTTGTTTTTTTGTAAACATTTTATGCTCATAGGTTAATTTAATTATGTAGCAATTCTAAGACTTCTATTAGTTATGACTGTGTGTGTCCTAGATTTAAAAGCCTATTCAAAAATCAGAGTTAATGTAGCATTGATAGTTTTTAGGTACTTGGAGGCCACAAAGCAAAAACAAATTTAAGGCACAAAACTACTCACTAGTTTGGAGAGCCTAACAAATTTGCTCTTGTCAGATGAGAAGACAAGAAACTGTTTTTGAAGACTGATAGCTGGCTTCAGAAAAGAAATTTATTTTAATGTTCAGAGGACACTTGACAGTTTGTTTGACTAAATTTTTTCTACACGTTTCCCCTAACCCTCTAAACTTGAAGAAATAGTGTTCTGATGGTATATTTTATTTCCTCATACCTGAATGCTCTTCACAAAACAAATAGCATTAAGGCCACATTTCAGGGAGTTCTGGTAAGATGGAGACGGCATAGGTGGATTTGTGAGATTCTCCGAACGTGAGTTCCCAAAAAGACTCTTACTTTTCTTCCCCCACTCCCCTGCCCACTGCCAGCCACACTGGTCCCAGGTCCGGGGACCTTTGGTCTCACGCAGGGCCGGATATTGCAGCCCCCAGCTACTGCTGCTCCACTATATGTGACTCCTTCCCATGCGTGAGTCCCAGGTCTCCGCTCCCTCCCTGGCTATATCATCTCGCCCAGCACCCAGCACAAAGCTGCCAGTCACCCAGCGAGGCTCTGGGTGCCCACCCCTCAGAGATACCGGTCCTATTTCTGGTTGAAGTACCCTGTGAGGGACCCAGGGCCAACCACCCACCATCTGCCCTTTGGAACTTTGGAGCTCTGGAGCTCTGGAGCTCTGGGCCCACCCTGGCTGAGGCAATCAGCATGCAATCCCATGCTTGTGTAAGGGAATAGCATATCTTAAGGAGGTGCTGATCAGAGGCTCTCAGCTCCAGAGGAGGGAACTCCCAACCCTCTCCTCCACCCCAGCCCGCTGGTAACACCCCGGACCCAGTGCCCAGCTGTGCAGCTGATCCCCAGTGCCTCCCACTTCAGCACGGTTCATCATAGTGATAACACAGGGACCCAGACGAGTGGAGAGAAAAGATACGCAAAATTGAAGCTGCCACCTCGGCCACTCTCCAGGCAGAGATTTGCATTGCCCCGCCCACCTATCAGCAACTTCCACCTCGGTTCCTAATGTAACATGCTAAACAGGAGAAAAAGCCCTTCCCCTGCTGAATCAGACAAAGGCAATGTCACAGACCTCCCAGGCCGCAGGCTAAAAAAAAAAAAAATCCAAGCTGCCGGTAAATCTAGCTGCCTGCAAGGAAAGCAAAGGGGAGAGGCTGGAGATCAGAGCTAAAGAGACTTTAGACACTCAGAAAAGATTCCAGAGCTAGTCTGGTCTCTTATTTTGACTTTTGATTTTATCATTTTGACTGTTTTGCTCACTTTTGTTCGCTTTCTGACTTACCCTATCTGTTTCATGATTTTATTGGTCTGTCTCTGTGTAGCTACCAGTATCCTTTAGGGAATTTTGCTCATGTGTTTTTTTCATTCTCTCCGGCCTTGTGTCTCTTTTTCACCTGTTAGTTGATGTGTGTGTCTGTTTTCCCTCTCACTCTCACTCTTTCTAACTTCCTATTGACCTCCCCTTCCTCCATTATTTTCCTCTTTTGCACCTCCTTTTGATCCAGGGACCAAACCTACATACTGCTGCACAGACAGATTATAAGGCAGCTGGAAATAGGTTCCAGTGTGCCCATACACCTGTTGGTGGATGCTGGAATCAGCATATAGATTCTTAATCACAGCTTCCCCCTCAATTAAAGCTCAAAACTGCAAAAAGTACAGCCCGCAGCCAACACTCCAACCTCAAAAGTGAACAAAGCCAGAGGACCCTCATAAGGAAGAACAGGAGATTGCACAAGTGAAACTAAAGCAACCCCACCTTCCCTGAAAAACAGAATTAAAGAAGGGGAGGGAAAGGGGGAGAGACAGAAAAATCTACACAAATGAAGAAAAACCAAAGAAGAATATAGGTCTCTCCCAGACCCCTAGGAAGGAAGACACTGAGGAAACTGACATTGGAATGCAAACAATGAAGAGCCCCCAGAATAACTGATCCCAAACCACAAACCTAGATATCAAGACATAAATGGAGAGATTTAAAAGAATTGAGGAGAGACAAGAAGAAACCAGGAAGGAGTTGATATCTGAGATAACAGTAATGAAGAATACTGTGAATGAAAGAAATAACAAACTGATAAGCATGGAAAGCAGAATACCCAAGCAGAAGAAAGCTCTGAGGAGCTTGAGGACCAAAATATAGAACTAACCCAAACTCTTAAAAACACAGAAAACAAGCTCAAAAAGACAGAACAAAACCTTCAGGAGATGAGTGATTACTTCAAGAGACCGAACCTAAGAGTAATCGGCCTTCCTGAGGCAGAAAGAGAGACAAAGACCACATTGAAACAAACTTTCCATGAGATCATTCAAGAAAATGTCCCTTATCTAATCAGTGATGCAAAAATTGAAACACAAGAGATTCAGAGAACCCTGCAAGACAACAAATGAGAAGAGCAACTCCTAGACACATAATAATTCACCTAAACAAAGTAGGCATAAAAGAAAAAATCCTAAAGGCAGCAAGAGAAAAAGGCATTATCACCTACCATGGAAGACCAATTAGAATAGCAGCAGATTTATCTGCAGAAACACTGCAGGCTAGGAGAGCTGGGAACCCTATCTTCAAAGTCCTAAAGGATAAACAATTTCAACCAAGAATAACCTACCCGGCCAAGTTAAGCTTCATCAGCAAGGGAGAATTAAAATCTTTCCCAGATATCCAATCCCTAAGAAATTACACTGCAACCAAACTGCCTCTACATGAGACACTTAAGAAAGTACTAAACACAGAAGAAAAGGAAAAAAGAACAACGTTCTTCACAAGGTACAGGAAAAGGAATAGAACACACATGAACCAACCCCAAAACCAAAAGAAAGACAAAAAACCAAGTGGAAGAACAACAACTCTATAAGAACTCTATGATAGGGATGAACTCTCACATTTCAATAATTAGCCTGAATGTGAATGGACTAAATGTGCCACTGAAAAGACATAGAATGGCAAAATGGATAAAATATCACCAGGCAACAATATACTGCCTTCAAGAGATCCATCTCACTAGAAAGGACATGCACAGACTCAAAGTAAGAGGATGGGAAACAAATTTTCAGGTGAATGGAACACAAAAGAAAGGAGGAGTCGCAATTCTAATTTCAGACAAAATACCATTTAAGCTATCAAAAATTTAAAAAGATACAGAGGGCCACTACATAATGAAAAAAGGTTCACTCCATCAACAAGAAATATCTATCCTAACCATATATGCACCCAACATAGGTGCGCCAACTTTCATAAAGCAACTTCTAGGAAGACTAAAGAAAGATATTGACTCTAACACCATCATAACTGGGGACTTTAATACTCACAACCCTAGACAGATCATCAGGACAAAAAATCAGCAATGAGATCCAGAACCTCAATGTGACTCTTGACCAAATGGACTTCATTGATACCTACAGAACACTCCATCCAAAGACCACAGAATACACATTCTACTCATCAACGCATGGAACGTATTCTAAGATTGACCACATAATTGGCCATAAATCAAGCATAAGCAAATTTAAAAGGGCCGAAATTCTACCATGCACCTTCTCAGATCACAGTGGAATAAAAATAAACATTAACTCAACAAGGTCCCCCCAAAACCCACAAAGACATGGACACTAAACAGCATGATGCTAAACAACTCCTGGGTCAATGATGAAATCAAAACAGAGATCAAAAGATACCTGGAAACAAATGAAAGTGAAGAAACATCTTACCAAAATATCTGGGATACCATGAAAGCTGTGGTAAGAGGGGAATTTATAACCCTAAAAACGTAAATGAAGAAAATGGAAGGATCACAAATTAACAGCCTAACAAGCCACCTAAGGAAGCTGGAAAAGCAAGACCACAAAAACCCTAATTTCAGCAGAAGAATCCAGATCACCAAAATAAAAGCCCAAATCCAGGACATAGAAGATGAAAAGATAATACAAAAAAAATCAATGAAACAAAAAGCTGGTTCTTCGAAAGAATAAACAAGATCAATGGTCCCCTAGCTAGACTGACCAAGAAAAAGAGAGAGAAAGCCAAATAAGCACAATCAGAAACACAGAAGACGAAGTCACATCTGACCTTGAAGAAATACAAAAGATCATTAGAGACTACTATGTACACTTGTATGGAAACAAACTTGAAAACCTCAAGGAAATGGAGGACTTTCTGTCATCACACCACCTGCCTAGGTTGAAACAAGAAGATATTGTGACACTAAATAGACCAATAACAATCAAGGAAATTGACTACATCACAAGAAAACTTCCTACAAAAAAAAAACCTGGACCAGAAGGCTTTCCAGCAGAATTCTACAAGATATTTAAGAAGGAGCTGATTCCAATCCTACTGAAGGTATTTAAGGTGATTGAGAAAGATGGAACTCTCCCCAAATCATTTTACGAAGCTAACATCACATTGATACCCAAGCCAGGTAAAGACCAAACAAAGAAAGAGAACTACAGGCCAATATCTTTGATGAACATAGATGCTAAAATTCTCAACAAGATCCTAGCAAACCGGATTCAACAACACATCTCAAAAATCATCCATCATGACCAAGTAGGCTTCATCCCAAGGATGCAAGGCTGGTTCAACATTCATAAAACCATAAATGTAATTAAATACATCAACAGATGTCGAAACAAAAACCACATGATTATATCATTAGATGCAGAAAAAGCTTTTGATAAAATCCAGCACCGCTTCTTGATAAAAACTATCAAACATCTAGGCATATGGGGAACATACCTCAAAATAGTAAAAGCCATCTACGAGAAACCCACAGCCAGTATACTCCTAAACAGACAAAAACTGGAACCATGTTCCCTGAAAACTGGAACAAGACAAGGATGCCCACTCTCACCCCTCCTGTTCAATATAGTATTGGAAATCTTGCTAGAGCAATCAGAGAAGAGAAGGAAATCAGGGGTATCCAAATAGGAAAAGAGGAAATCAAGCTATCTCTCTTTGCAGATGACATGATCGTGTACCTTGAAAACCCAAGAGAATCTGTCAAAAACCACCTTACACTGATAAAGGACTTTGGCAAAGTCTCAGGGTATAAAATAAACATGCAAAAGACAATCACATTTCTTTACACCAATAATAAACAAACAGAAACCCAAATAAAAACCACAATTCCATTTACAATAGCCACAAAAAAAATAAATACCTTGGCATCTTCCTAACCAGAAACGTGAAAACTACAAAACTCTGCTCAAAGAAATCAAAGATGACACAAACAAGTGGAAAAATATCCCATGCTCATGGATTGGAAGAATCCACATTGTGAAGATGTCCATCTTACCTAAGGCAATCTACAGATTGAATGCAATACCCATCAAATTACCAGCAACATTCTTCTCAGACCTAGAAAAAACAACACAGGAATTCATATGGAAATACAAACAAGCAAGAATAGCCAGAACAATCCTCAGCAAAAAAAACAAAGCAGATGGTATCACATCACCAGACTTCAAACTTTAGTATAAAGCTACAATAATCAAAACAGCTTGGTACTGGTACAGGAACAGGCATATAGACCAATGGAATAGAATTGAGATTCCAGAAGCAAAACCTCAATTTCTCAACCAACTCATCTTCGAAAAAGCCTCCACCACCTACCACTGGGGAGAGGAGAACCTATTCAGTAAATGGTGCTGGGAAAACTGGCTGTACACATGCAGAAGATTGAAACAGGACCCCTATCCATCCCCATACACAAAAATTAACTCTAAATGGATCAGAGACCTAAATGTAAAACCTCAAATCATAAGAACCTTAGAAAATGAAGGACATACCCTCATGGAAATTGGAACTGGCATCCAATTCCTGAAACAAAACCCGAAATCCACAGGCCATAAGAGATAAGATAGACAAGTGGGACCTTATTAAACTGACAAGCTTCTGCAAAGCCAAAGAAACCATCAAGAGAGCAGGGAGACAGCCCACAGACTAGGAAAAAGTATTTGCCAACTCCAGGTCTGACAAAGGCTTAACATCTTGGATCTACAAGGAACTCATACATGCTAAAAAGAAAAAACAAACAACCCCATTATAAAATGGGCAAAAGATATGAACAGACACTTCACAAAGGAAGACATCCGAGCAGCCAACAGACACATGAAGAATGTTCAACCTCACTAATCATCAGGGAGATGCAAATCAAAACCACACTGAGATACCATCTAACTCCAGTCACAATGGCAACTATCAATAACTCAAAAAATAACAGTTGCTGGAGAGGGTGTGGCGAAAAGGGAACACTTCTACACTGTTGGTGGGAGTATAAACTAGTACAACCTCCGTGGAAAACAGTGTGGCGATTCCTAAAAGCTCTAAACATCAACCTCCCATATGACCCTGCAATCCCCGTACTGGGAATATACCCTGAAGAACTCAAATCACTCTATCGATAAGATACCTGCACACGAATGTTTATCGCAGCATTGTTCACAATAGCAAGAACCTGGAACCAACCATGCTGTCCATCAAAAGAGGACTGGATTAAAAAAATGTGGTACATATACACAATGGAATACTATGCAGCCATAAAAAGAACAAAATCATGAATTTCACAGCCACCTGAGTGGAACTAGAATCTATAATACTGAGTGACCTCTCACAGAAACAAATCACACATTCTCACTCATATCACACATTCTCACTCATATAGTGGACCTTGATCATCCAACGTATTACCATAAGAAAATGACTGACAGTTGTGGGAAACTATGGGAGGTGGGAGGGGAAGGGAGATGGGATTAATGGTAGTAAACATCTGTCTGGGATGGGGAGACACCTGTTATCAACAAGGGTGCCTGAACAAAGCATATTTGTATACCCAACCTTTAACTGTACCCCGCAATATCATAATAAAAAATATTGATTACAAAAAAAAGCCACGTTTCAGAAATCAAAGTTTTGCTATATAAACAGAATTAGTTGTTTACCTGTATTTATACGTGTGTAAACAGAATTAGTTATTTACCTGTATTTATATGTGTGTAAACAGATATATGTATCAATAACCAAATTTACTAGGCAGCAAATGCATATGGACTATCTATTATTTAAAGCAAGGCATGTTTTCATTGTATATGTAAGTTCCATTTATCATTTGCTATGCTCCAGCATCTGTTTAGACTCGATTCCTACCTTCAAAAGATATGAAGTTTCACAGGGAAGAACACATAAGCAGATAATTTTTGGCAAATTCAATGCCAAAGGAATAGACAGGCAAGTGTGAAGATAGGGAGCACAGAGACACCTAATCCAACCTAAGGGGTTGAGAAAAGCAGGACCAAGGTCAATGTCTGGAGAAGAAGATGCATGAGCTCAGATTTGCAGGGTGAGAAGGTACATGCAGAATAAAGAAGGGAAATATCATTCTGTGCACAGAAATAGCAGAAGCACGGGGGGGGTCACTATGGTAGCCTTAACATCAATACACAGCTAGAAGCATAAAGTTAAGGCGATGAGAAAAAAGGGACAAGCTGTCCAGGTTCTCAAGCAAGATCATCACAAGGCTTGTCCTTCATGCCCAAGTGTTTCTATTTCACTCTGAGGACAGCAGTGAGTCACCCAGGGGTTTTAAACAGGGAAATGGCATAGACACTCATGTGAATAATTTGAGAAGGAGGTTATTGCATGTTCTGAGTAACAGCTAACAAGGCCGTTGGGAGGAGAGGGGAGGTGATGGTTTTGAAGGCTTGTTGATAAAATAAAATGGGTATGAGTGGGACAAGTTTAAGAAAGCTCCCATGTTTTCTTGTCGGGATAATTAGATGGATGGTAAAATATTACTTGAAGTAAGAGATATTGAGATGGTCTAGAATGGGAGATAGGGGAAGATGACGAGGCCTCATTAAGTAAGAAAAAACAGTCTTAAAACCCAAGTGGAAATGTACAGCAGGCATCTAAATATACTATTTGAACATCAGCCATGAGTTCAAGGCTGATAAAAGGATTAGCTCACACGTGCAGGGTAAGGTTACTACAGTGACTTATGAATATCCATATTTTTAATTTCTCTAGGTAGGAAGGTAAGTAAAAAAGAAGAAAGGGCTTAAGTCTAAACTTTGAAAGAAAGAGGTACTAGCACCAGACACAAGGAGATTTTACATGGAAACCAAGTTAAAACCTCAGTGAGCTATGCAGCCCATTGAAATAAATCAAAAACTAAAACACAGCCTGGACTAATTGTTTGAGATAAATGTGCTGTCATGCCATGGACTCTGCATGTAAGCCATTTCTAGAACATATGAGAGAGATATGTCAAAAAGTCTTCTTCCAACATCCTCCCTTTTCCCAAGAAAATACATTTTCAAAAAGAAACTAATACTAATTATGTTTATATAGTAATACATAAGATAATCCTAAGTTACTCAATTTTCGTGTATGAAGTCACACATATATATAGAGACACAGAACATACACTGTCTACATGTATGTTTTGGGTCATGAAAATTCTAGTTATGTGTTCTTTATTTTCACATATTCCCCTAACCCTTTTATTTCACCATATAAGAAAGAGAGCTATATATGTCCTTTTATTATGTATAACTATTCTGTGGATATACTGAGCAGGTTCCTGAATTTATACATTTCAAACCATAAGTCATTAAAAAGAACATTTGAGAAAATAGCAATCCAATTATTTTCTCTTTTAAATAAAAGTATGTACATCTAAGTACTTTATAACATAATAGTACAACATAACCTAATATGATACTCTATTATATTATCTTTTCCAAAACACACAACACAGAAGTTTATGTGATTAACTCTTTAATTCAATAAACCAAAACTGGGGTCCTGACTGGGCTTTACCTGAAATTATGTAAGTTGTCCACAGGGTGAAGCATATAGATTATCATCAGCCAATACAAGCATTATGGTTTTTCATTTTAGCTCTGTGCTATATGAATTATTTTTATGATTTCACTTTTACAAAGAAATTCATCACAGAGTTTAAATATAGTATATAATATGGACTCTTAACACTGAAAAAAGTTTGCATATGGCTAAAATAAATTTTTCCTTTACAAAATTATTTTCTATGTTTTACTGGTCTATTAAAATAATATTTTATAAATATTAGACTTTTAAAATTATCTAATATTTAACTTACTTAAAATACTCTCTAAAAATAAATAATGTATAGATAAGACATATGTTTTTAATCTGCAACGAGGTGTTCTACCTCATTTAATATACTGCTCAAATAATTATTCTGATCTCATCTTATAGAAAACAAATAGAATTTAAAACTCAATAGTACTCATGTATATTTTCTTAGTTCTGGAAAATAGATAAGATGTGCAAAGGAAGGAATAATACTGCATATAGCCTTAACTCCTTCCAAAGCGTGTAGATTTGCTAACCATAGTCCTTTTTGTTTATGAGAATATGGCTGAATGATGTGTTTGAAAATAGATGCTTCATAAAGGCAAAGTCCACCTCCTCTATCTGTTTCCTTCCTTATAACTAAGTCTCATTTTCTATTTCAGGAAGCATTGCCACATCATCTTTGCTGAGGAAGGATTAAAAAATTGTCCAGGAGTTATTATTCTCTAATATCATATCTCCTTCTTATTTCCTATAAAACTTCTCCCAAGAGCAGAGATAAATTAGGTTTTAATTGGCAATCTAGTTGATGCTACATTTTGTCCTATTTGCCTTTGATTTTTATGCAGAGTTGGTGTCTATGCTTATTATAAAAATAAGGCCAAAAATATACACATAAAGTGAAATAGTTCTAGGTATTTTACAGGCCAATGCAATTAAAAACTGGCAGTATTGCAATAGGAAAAAATGCCTGGATAAAATGTCACTGAGGCAGTTATACACCATTCTGCACTTAATGAAATTATGTTTAAAACCTCAATGAAGGATTATAAATATATTAGAAACTTTCTAAAGACCATTCAAAAACAATTGATCAAAAAAATTCATTCATGGATGTTGCTTTTTAAAATGGCATGGGGCTAGCTAATGTGTGACACAATCTCTCCCAACATCACACTAAATTCTCTAAGGTCTAGAAGCAGAAGAAGCCAAACTAGGTCCAATACATGAGAATAACACATTGCCAGAATCTGAGAGAAAATTCTCCCAACTACAATGCCAATGGCACTAAGCTAATAACCAAACATCAGTAGCCAATGTCTGCTTTATCAGCACACACATCAGTCCAAACAAATATTGGGGATCTAATTTCAACTGCATTCACTAGCCTAGCATTGGATAAGGAGACCTAGCATTGGAACTAAACGGCACATTGAGGAGCCTGTCCCCTATAGGATGTATAAGTAATAAGAAATAGCCAGCGCATTGTTCTCACACTATTCTTTCAGTTCTTCTCTTCTGACATGTATTTGGAAATGGAAACATTTAGTAAGAAAACACACACACACACACACACACACACACACACACACACACACACACACACACAAATGCATACATGCCTGAAAGAAGGATGGGGAGTGCTGGCATCACAATGCACTCTGGGAGGCACAGAATAAATGTGTGAAGTGCCAAAGGATGGCAGATGATAGGGATACGATAAACCTGAAAAACATCAGTAGCAACATACATGTAGGTGTTTAGTCTTTGATGTAATCAATAGAGTGAGTTTCAAAGACTCAGAAAGAAAGAGAAGTCTCCTCCTCAGACAACTAAAGCTACCTTAGTCACACATCTGTTTACCAAAGATTGGAGTAAGAGCTGCGCACAGCAACTTGCTCTCCAGTTGTGTCCCAGAGAATGAGATCTTATAGTTCACAAGTAGTCAGTGAGCAAGGCCAAGAGCAAGCTACACACACCCTGTCTGTTGGCAAATACCAAGTCTGAATAGATTTTTTCATGATCCCAGAGTGAATAAACAGAAGAAACCTTGAGCAAAGCAAGGAAAATTAGACAACATTTTGAGAAAATGTTAATCTGCAACGTGTTTACTGTAGGAAATATACACATTAGGTATTATTTACTAAAATAATCAAAATAGTATTTCGGAAAACTGGTTACCATTTGCAATAGGGCACAAAAAGATCTCTGTGAATCAGGAACAGAAAAATATCAAGAAAGAGAAGCTGGGATACAAAAAGCAACCCAAATCAGATTAAGTAGGATGGCCGGGAAGCTAAAAATTCAACAGTAGATTTACAGTCTACATTAGAAATATTTAATCTCTTTAAGCCTCGTTTTTGTCATCTATAAAGTTGATATAATGATTTTTACCTACTTGCTTTGAGGATTGTGTAGAAAGTGCTATGTAGAGTGTCTGACTCATAGTAGTTGCTCAATAAATGTTAGTTGTTATTATTACTATTGTTATCCATCTCACAAAATTACAGATACACTAAGCAATTTAGAGATGAATCTGAATTAAAACATAATGATAACAAATTATGGCAAATTGAATTGGCAAGAGATTGAAACTAGTAAACCATAAAATTATAAAGAAAGTGACAGTAGGAGTATAAATTAGTATAAGTTGTCTGAAAAGAAATTTGGAGAAAATAACAAGAGCCTTAAGAGAGAATATACCGATTGGGCTCGGTGGCTCAGCCTATATAATCCCAGCGCTTTGGGAGGCCAAGGTGAGTGGATTGCCTGAGCCCGCGGGTTCGAGACCCACCATGGCAACTTGGCAAGACCTCATCTCTAACAATAAATCAAAAATTAGCTGGGCATGGTAGCACGTGCCTGTAGTTCCAGCTCCTTGGAAGGCTGAGGCGGAAGGATCGCCGGAGCCCAGCAGGTTGGGGCTGCGGTGACTGGGAGCGGCCACTGCACTCCAGTCTGGGTGACAGAGTGAGACTCCAACTCAAAAAAAAAAAGATGGAATATACCAGCAATTCCCAGACATCCCAATTCTAGAAATGAATGTGTATGTATGTATTTATTTGTTTATTTCCTCTCTGTATAACTGAAGCCTTAGAGACAATAATAAAACCAATAACAACAGGTTTCCTTTACTGCTCCTATTATAGTCTTAAAATATTATTCTCACTTAGTATCCATACTTAAGGATGATTTTTGTAAATATCTGATTTCAGCAAATCTAAATTTCAACAATAATAAAAATTGCAATGAATTAAAATCGAAATGCCTTCAAGTCCATTTGTTGATAATATTTTTAAATTTTTGTTACTTTCAAAGATGTGAGAAAATCAATTCATTATCTCAATAACTACTAAAAGGAAGTAAATATTAATAATATAAACATTAAATATCTATATAAATAAGTAATGAATATTAATATAAATAATTAATAAAAATATTTATACTTTTTTTCTTATATGAACTGTACCTCTGAGAAATCAAATAACAGGACAGGGAAGGGGAATACTTAAAAAGTAAAAAAAAAAAATTCCTGTAAAGTAAAATATTCTTCACAATAATATCCAACTAATAATAAAAGTAAAAGAAATGCTAGAATTAGAGTACTGCCATTTGCAACCCTCAATGAATTAAGAGATATAGGCATTAAGGTTGAATGGTCCTCATTCTTTCATGGAAAATTACAAGGAAAATGAAGAAATGGAGGGGAAATCTACAGATACAAAGAAAATTAAAACTTTTATTTTTTTTAGTTGGAGTCTCACTCCGTCATGCAGACTGGAGTGCAGTGGCACACTCATGGCCACTCCAGTGTCGACCCACTGGGCTCTGGTGCTCCTTTTGCCTCAGTCTTCCAAGTAGCTGGAATTGCAGGTGTGCGCCACCACGCCCAGCTAATTTTTGATTTAGTGTAGAGACAAGGTCTTGCCAAGTTTCCCAGACTGGTCTCAAACCCGCGGACTCAGGCAATCCTCTCACCTCAGCCTCCCAGAGTACTGGGTTTAGGTGTGAGCCATCATGCCCAGACAATAGCAAATTATTTTTATTTATTTGTTTATTTTTGAGTTGGAGTCTCACTCTGTTTCCCAGGCTGGAGTACAGTGGCATGCTCACGGCTACCCCAGTGTCGACCTGCTGGCCTCCAGAGATCCTTCCACCCCAGCCTTCCAAGTAGCTGGAACTACAGGCATGTGCTATGACACCCGACTGATTTTTTTGATTTTTGTAGAGACGAGGTCTCACCAATTTGCCCAGGTTAGTTTCGAACCCGCAGGCTCAGGCAATCCACTCCCCTCAGCCCCCCAAAGTGCTGGAATTACAGGCTGAGATCATATCGTTTTTAAAAAGGTAAGACTAAACTGCATTATACATGGATATACATACTGCACAATCCCATTTTGTTGATGAAAGTATAAAAAAACACAAGGAAGTAAATAAATCACTATGCAGGGCAGAACGGTGGTACTAACTGCAGAAGGAAGGGTTTGTGATTAGAACATGGCACGCGCAAAAGGCTTCCAAGGAAATGGCAAAGTCGTTTCTTCACTTGAGAGATGTTCATCTTATTATGCCATACATTTGATTTCTATGGTTTTCCGAACCTGTTTTATTTTATAGTAAAAACTAAAAACAAAAACAAAAAATTTGTAAATAATAAACCAACCTCTTCTATCATAGCACTCTAACAAAAACACTTTTTACAACTACTTATTCCTTCTCTGTGTTCCCTAAGGACTTGTTTCCTTCAAGCAAGAACTACGTCTAGAGGTTCCTGATCCTATCTTAATTTGGATCTATCCAAGAAGCTCTTCATGGGCTTTGACATTCCTAAATGTTTAGACTTAAACTAACAATGGGACAAACAATTTTTATTCCACTGCATTGATACTCAGTAGCAGGTTAATTCGTATCTTTCCCTTTTTTTTTTTTTTTTTTTTTTGAGTTGGAGTCTCACTCTGCCGCCCAGACTGGAGTGCAGTGGCCGCTCCCGGCCACCACAGCCTCGACCTGCTGGGTTCCAGCGATCCTTCCGCCTCAGCCTTCCAAGTAGCCGGAATTACAGGCATGAGTTACCACGCCTGGCTGATTTTTTGATTTATTGTAGAGATGAGGTCTTGCTGCCCAGGTAGGTCTCGAACCCGCGGGCTCAGGCAATCCACTCACCTAAGCCTCCCAAAGGCGCGGGAATTCGTATCTTTTCACTGGTTTCACTAGAAGAACAAAGCAGAGAAAATCCAATGATTGGACAGGCAGTAGTCCCTGGCTAGTAAATGTGCAGTCATCAGCAGAAAAGGTCCCTGGCTTTACTTCTGGGATGGGATCACCCAGAGGACTAGGATGTCTGAGAGTTCTGAGTGGATCAAAGGAATTTAGCATTCCTATAACCTGGAGACATACTCAGCCACATGTACTTGGATGGGTACTTACATGCCCTAGGGGCCTCCTACTCATAGAACTGATTATTTGGGCCCCATTTCATTGAAACTCTGAAAATAATTTCATTTTAGTCATAGGGGTTGTCAAAACCCTTAATACCCCAATTTATCATGTATAATAGAATTTTCTTTAAGGAAGCCATTGCAATCTTTACCAGCATTCAGTTGGCTTGGTTTGTCTCCAATGATAAGACAAACTTAAAATAATCAGTGGCGTGATTGTTTAATTTTTTTTTTAAATCAGACTAAATATAGCACATCAGTTAGTAATTAACATTGATGGAATACTTTTCATTCCACAATGCCAGAAATTCAGTATTTAATCAATGAGAAATCAATATGCATGCCTTTACGGGTCTATAATTCATCAGTATTTAATGTAAGTATATTCTCTAGAGATACAGAGCACAAAATATGCTAAATTTGGGTTGTATCATATTTCCTTTTTTTTTGTAAAAATAAGTTGTGAGCTTGTATTATGATATATAAAGGGATTTTTTTTTTCCTGAAACAAAGTCATTGAATAAAACTATTTTTGAAATCATGAATATAACATGACCTTCATGTCCTGACCCCTGGGGGCAAGGCTGGTAAGCACAGTCTTTCTTAAACAGGAGACAAGAAGTCATTGAAAGACAAAAGAAGCTTCAATTTCCAGGATCCTCAACAGGGATGGTGGGAGGAAGTAATGCATCACGGTCAGGGAAGTTGTTTTATAGACAGTATCTATTGTAAAACTTAACAGTGGAATCCAAGATCTTTTTCAGACTTTGTATGCTGGCAGACCTGAATTCCTATCCAGGTGCAGAACACCAGGAAGACTTCTACCAGTTACAGGACCCCAGGAAGACAGTGTCAACACCCAATGATATCATCAACCAGTCACCAGTTCTATCCCTCTGCCCGCCTAAATTCCCTTTAAAAAATGTATCCGCTAAATCTTCAGGGAGATGGATTTGAGAGATTTCTCCCACTTTCCTCACTTAGCTGCTTTGTGATATTAAACTCATTCTCCATTGTAATGGCTGCAGCTTTTATGGGCAGTAGGCATAAGAACCTGGTTTGGGACTGGGCTCGGTGGCTCAGCCTGTAATCCCAGCACTTTGGGAGGCCAAGGTGAGTGGATTACGTGAGTCCGCAGGTTCGAGACCCACCTGGGCAACTTGGCGAGCCCTCATCTCTACATCAAAAATTAGCCAGGCGTGGTAGCACATGCCTGTAGTTCCAGCTCCTTGGGAGGCTGAGGCAGGAAGATCGCTGGAGTCCAGCAGGTTGAGGCTGAGGTGACGGGAGCGTGCCACTGCCCTCTAGTCTGGGCGACAGAGTGAGACTCCGACTCAAAAAAAAAAAAAAATGGTTTGGCTCTTACATTGTTTTCCATGAAATGTTCATAGGGAAAAACTGGACTGTTCGACTGAAATACAGATCAGAAAATAGGTAGAAAATAATAAAAATTACAAATTGGGGAAAAAAACTAAGTTTTATTCTACCTTGATTCTATTTAACTTCCAAGTTGTTCATTATATGTTATTGTAAAAATGCCAGATGGAAAATAAAGCTAGATAAAGTAAATACTTAAACAGTTGTAAACAATAATTTTTCCCCAAAAGAAAGTCACTGAATAAAAATATTTAACTTTTTACATCTTTAGGTCATAGTAGACTCACATGTAGTTACAAGAAGCAATATAGAAATATCCCATGTGCCTTTATTCAGTTTACAGTAACAACACTATTATAGGACCTTAACAACACTATTATAGTACAAGAGGATAACCAGAATATTGACCTTGATACAATCCACCTGTCTCATTCAGATTTCCACAGTTTTATTTATACTCATTTGCGTGCACGTATGTGTATCCTTAGTTCACACAGTCTTGTCGTATGTGTGGAGAGATATGAGGCCCGATTAGGCCTGCAGCAATTGAGTAAATTGGGAAAGGAAATCTCAGGATGAGATTTTACAAATGTTACAAAGAAACTTACTGGTAACAGCAAAGAGCTGTAAAAGCTGGTTAACCAGCTCTAAAACATTTGCTGCAAACAAAAGATAGTTAACCATCTGTTGCTAGTTAACTATTGCTGTTAACTAACCCCATCTTAAAGAAACAAAATACCATCATTAATCAGCTACTTCACAAACCTCTGGAAACTTCTTTTTGCAGACAACCCCAAAGACAATTCTCCCAGGCCAATGATGGAACCCTCTTATAAAAATCCCCCTCGTGCCGGGCTCGGTGGCTCAGCCTGTAATCCCGCGCCTTTGGGAGGCTGAGGTGAATGAATTGCCTAAGCCCGCGGGTTCGAGACCCGCCTGGGCAACTTGGTAAGACCTCATCTCTACAATAAATCAAAAAATGAGCCGGGTGTGGTAGCGCATGCCTGTAGTTCCAGCTACTTGGAAGGCTGAGGTGGAAGGATCGCTGGGGCCCAGAAGGTCGAGGTTGTGGGGTTGTGGTGGCCGGGAGCGGCCACTGCACTCCAGTCTGGGTGACAGAGTGAGACTCCGACTCAAAAAAAAAAAAAATCCCCCTCAAACTCCCACCTCTTTGCAGATAGCAGACACTCACTGCTGTCTCTGCCTGTTGTGCTCTTCAGTTGTGTATCTTAATAAATCTACCTTTCCTAACTCATAACTGCCTTGGTGAATACTCTCACCTCCCGCAACTCCAGCCATACCCAGCCGGCCACACACGGCTATATGTATGTTCCTATATCCACCACTACAGTCAAGACATGGAAGGGTTTTGTCACCACACAGTGGTCACTTGTCCCTCTTGACTGCACCCCTCTCTATATACCCTGACAACCACTAATCTATTCACATCTCTATAATTTTGTCATTTTAAGAATGCTATGTAAATGGAATCAAACAGTATTATATTATTTTTGGAGTTTGGAGATTATATAATTCCAGTAAATAAAGAGTTTTAAAGTCATCAGCAACAATCTAAATATGGGAAAGGACAGCACAGGGACAATGTAGCTTATGAACTAGACAGTGGTCCTTTTGAACAAGAGTCACCCACAGCACATGGTTTACATCAAGTGACCAACAAAGGGTTTCCAGAAAAGAGTTATTTTTCTATGTATAATGTGCCACTGATAGTTCGCTTTTTGAAATTTTTGATCAATTTTTGCAAAGGCCAGGGTGATTGAGAGAACATGTTTTTCAAAGTTTTGTTTTTTGTTTTACCACTCTTGGAAAAGCTTGTCTAATTTCTATGCTGTAGATTTCACTAAATAGCAAATAATAATAATTTCAGGGGCACAGACCTATTAGCCTGTCAAAGGCACAACTGAATATCACTGGGGGAAATGAGAAGTGAGAGCCAGTAGGACTATCCCAGCTATCAATGAGGATTTTTTCTTTAAAAATTTGACTCTTAAGCAGGAAAATGAGAAAACAGGGTGAGAATTCTGTTATTCCTGGCAATCTTTCAGCAACAAAATTGAAATGATCTATTGACAAAAATGTCTGCTAGTCTAGAGGGATAAAATCCCGTAAAAGTTTTAGTGCCTTCAATTTGAATCTCAATCTGGACTACTTGATGTTATATAACAAAGTGACCCATATTTAAAAAAAAAAAAAAAAAGAAGCTACCAGAATTCATACTTCCTGGATTGAATGTCTATCCCTTTAGAATCAACAATACACAGACACCCTAGTCTAAGATTTCCCCAAAATGCATTGTTTTTTCTTCATTCCCTACTATTTTTCACATGGAATACTTTTTCACCCTCAATCTCAGTTTGAACAATACTGTTACCAAATTGTATTACTTGAACAATGTTCTTTAAATATCACTTTCTTGAATAAAGAGTCTTCTTTATAACTACTAGCTGTGCTCTAATTTTCCCCAAATTTCCAAATGTCCATAGTCTAGTAACTAGTGTTCGTTAGTACCTAATGATGTTTAAAAACTCAATCCATATGAGGTACAGAGGAATAAATATGAAATAAAGCAAACATAGCAAAGTGTCATATACAGAATCAATGCAGGGGTATACAGATTTCCAATTTTTAACTCTTCTGTGTGTTTGAAATTTTTCAGGATAAAATGAAAAACAAATCCAGAAAGCTTGCTGGATACAATTGGGGCGGGTATCATACATTAAAAAAAAGTTTGAGGACATTAATGGAATTGTTCAAATGAAACTCTTAGTCTCATTCACTTATCTCAGGGGCATTTTGCCAAAAGGTAGCTAATTGCACATTTCAGTGCCCTGAAGGTCAGAGGGAATCCTATCTCCTGGCCCCCAGCCATGACACAGGGTGACATCATGAGAAATCGTTTCAATTGATGTGGCTCCTTGAATGCCAACTGACAATTACTTCACCAGGAAACTTGGCAACACGGCTGTGTCCTTGGAGTATGATGTCACTGTTCAACCCATGAAATAACTACATGCTGTGCAAAGTTGTCTTCAAAGGAAAAGAAATTGAGCATATTGAGGAAAATACATGAAAACATACTTGAAATTTTAAAATATACAACTGTCTCAGGAATCATAATTTTCAGAACACATCATATAGGGGAAATATAATTGGTTTACTGAATCTCCATAAAGAAGCTCATAAGCAGATATGGAACTCAGAATTTCTCAACTTTAAGCATGCCAGGGTTTCATATTTTTCTGCCATGTTATAAACACAGCCATTGAATGATTCAGATAACATTTTCTATAAGAGGGTAAATTTCCACAGATAATGATGGTCCTAGATTTTTTCTTCTAATATTGGAAGCATAAGGTAAAACATACTACTAAGAGATGAGAAATGTCAGAAAATTAACTCTTACCAGGGCTTATTTTTATAGACAAATATCATAACTCTTGATGTTGAGTACAAGACTAAAAACATGAAAAATGTAAAACTGACAGGAACATGTCCAAAGGTATCCTGTGACACTCACAGTGAAGTAAATTCACTGTCAGTGGTAAATTTCTGGGTCAAGGTTTCCTTGCTCTCCCAGTCCTAGAGTGTGGTCTCATTAGAACTCTTCAAGTGGATACCAGCTAAGGCTGGTAAGACCTTGCCTGCATTCTAGCTTCTACCCTGGTCAGCTGGGAGAAGGTCAAGATGCAATTTAATAAGGTGGAACAGGGAATTAGAAGATCCTAGCCCAGTTTCCAGATCTGCCCCATAGTTATGTTGTGATCTCTGGCTAGGTCATTTAATCTCTAAAAACTCATTTTGTTAATCTCTATAAGTAAAGATAACCAAATCTCTCTGCTGCAAAGGGAATGTATCTCTACATGATAAAGCTCTGTATAAAAGTGAGCTGCACGCGGGTTTGAGACCAGCCCCACTTGCACTTGGCAAGACCTCATCTCTACAATAAATCAAAAATTTAGTCGGGCGTGATAGTGCACACCTGTAGTTCCAGAGACTTGGAAGGCTGAGGCAGAAGGATCATGGAAGCCCAGCAGGCGAACGCTGGGGTAGCCATGAGTGTGCCACTGCACTCCAGCCTGGGCAACAAAGTGAGACTCCAACTCAAAAAATAAAATAAAATAAAAGTGAGCTGCAGTACAGTGCTTCCAGGATCAGCATGGGAATTCTACTTGAAGTGTATATCCTCAGGAAGTCCTGAAGAGGAACTCATATTCTCTTGGTGTTCTCAGGAGGGGCTAGAGCTGTGATGACCACAGCCATGCCACTCCACCCTTACAGCCCCCTCAGAATGGGCAGGAATGGGAAGGACCTCCAGATTAAAGGGCCACAGACAAATAGAAAGGGACTCCCCAGGGCACGCTCCTCTCACCATTGGTGTTTCACACAACTGTAAACCGTGCTTCAGGTCAAAGGGAATGTGAAGCTGAGACCAAATCAGCAATCTCAAAATAATAATTTTAGAATTTTTGGAACACAGACACAACAGTAAAATGGCAAGAGTACCCCAACACCATTCTTCATTATCTCCTTTATAAATAATCACAACATTCATGAAAAGTTATTACACCGATTAGAAGGGTGAAAAACAGAGGCTCTGAGAAATTGAAAACTCATCCCAGTTCACATAGTTAAGTATTCAGCAGAGCTTAAGTATTCACCTAGGAGTAAATTATTCCAAAGTCCCTTTCAGTGCATTATGCCAACCTGCCTTGCAAATTATTAATGTCTAAGGTAGATAAATCACACACAGGAAAAGTAAATGGTTTAAAGTATACTTTCAAACAATTTCCTAGCCTGGCTGAACTATTTATTTCAATGATATAACCTTAGGTGGAGACAGTGATGAGATGAAACGTTGAAAACACTGAGATATTAAGAAGACTGAGATGAACACAGGAATAGCAAGAAAAGAACATCTTTCTCACTCTTAGGTTTTTAGTCCTTAAGGAAAAGGACACTGTTACGTGCTTTCCTATCCATCCTGCACTGCGTACAGTGCTGTGCACAAAGCAGAAAACAATTGATGCTTATACATTGAATGCTGATTCCAAAAGACACATGAATAAGTGTTTAGCCTCACTAATCATCAGAAAAATACAAACAGATGCTGGTGAGAATGCGAAGTAAAGGGAACATGTCTACACTGTTGGTGGGAATGCAAATTAGTTCAATCTCTATGGAAAATAGTGTAGCGATTCCTAAAAGAACTAGAAATGTACCTTCCATATGATCCAGCAATCCTCCTTCTGGGAACATATCCAGAGAAATTTAAATCACTCTACAATGAAGATACTGGCACATGCATGTTTATTGCAGCACTATTTACAATAGCAAAAACATGGAACCAACTGTGCTGTCCACCAAAACTGGACTGAATAAAAAAAAATGTTGGACATATACATGATGGAATATTACACAGCCATAAAGAATATCAAAATTATGAACTTCACAGCAACTGGGATGGATTTAGAGTCTATAATACTCAGTGATTGACCACAGAAACAAAGAACTAAGTACCACATGTACTCACTCATAGTGGACCCTGAACATTTACCATAATACTATAAAAAAGGGATTGGCAGTAGCTGGAAACTGCCAGGGGAAGGGAGGGGCTCATAATATCAGTAAGGATACCTGATCTCAAACCAGGCAAAGTGGGGACCAAAGGGGGGCCCAAACCTTACCTCTGTGATGTCCAATTGTATAGCTAATTCTAAATTGCACCCCACATCTTTAAAATAAATTTTTTTAAAAAAAAGAAACTGAGCCCCAGAGCAGGTATCTTACAGTAGGTTGACCACACAGTTAGTCACTGGTGGAGTCCAAAATCTTCTCTAAGACAGTCTGACACTTTTCTTTCTATAAAAGTGACCAAGACAGCTAGTTCTTTATTCCTTGTATTTGTTCTTTTATTTTTTCTCAGTAATAGTACCCCAAGTTCTTAGCTGGGCAAATAACTACATAGAATAAAGACTATATTTCCCATTTCCTCAAGGCTAGATATAGCCATGCGACTAAGTTTCAGCCAATAAGATTCAAGAAGATTTAGTAGTATCTACAGCTTCTAATAAGTGTCCTTCATGGAAGGGGCATGCCTTCTTTTATTGTTTTGTCCCTTCTTGCTGTATAGAATGTAGCTAAAGATAGTTGAGCTAGAGCAGCCATCTTGAACCAAATCTGAAAATGGCTGCTAAAGACACTACAATGGAAAACCAGGAAAGAGGAAGCCAGGTTTCATAAAGCCAGAAATCATCCCTGATCTATCAGTGTTAATAAGGAACAGAAATGCATTTTGAGATCATATTTAAGCCACGGTAACTTTGGGTTCTCTGCCACGTCTGAATTTAATCCTATCTAATATACCACTCTTTCTTTTAGTGACTCCTGGGATAAACCTGAAAAATAAGCAGTATCCAAGTCACTATTTTTTAAGAATTTATTTTATTATAGGAATGTGAAGTATGAGTGAGGATTAATTACATAAGTAGGCTGCATGCAGGGGAAGTTTGGGTTTCTAACTGGCCCTAACTGGCTGGCCTTCACTGTCCCTGGTAATGAACCAAGTACCCTTTGTGTTTTCACATGCCCCCCACACTCCTCTGTCTTTCCCTCCCCTAGCAGTGCCCAGTGACTGCCGATCCCTCCCTTGGGCTAATGTGACTAGTGTTCAAGACCCACTTATGAGTGAGAACATGCAGTATTCAGATCTTTGTTTCCATGATAACTCACTTAGTATGATGGACTCCAACCTCATCCAATTTACTGCAAAGTCCATTATTTTGTTCTTGTTTATAGTTGTGTAATACTTTATCCTATACTTGCACCACATTTTCCCAAACCGTTATTTAGTAGAAGTTCATACAGACACATTTTATAGATAAGTCAGACTGGACTTTAAAAATCAAACTGAGAAAGTCATACTCCAGGACAGATAGAAGAGTTATAGTAGAAGAAAGAAGAACATACAGGAGGAAAAAATGGTTAGGTTACAAATCTAGGTTTCAAACACTCAGTAAAGTTGTGGGGAGAGGAAGAGGATAATATTATCATCTATTTCTGCAACAAAATTTAAATTCTTAATACTACACAAAAACCGAAAGTAGCAAACTTCTGAGGCAGAAGAAGATGGGGGGGAGTATTACATTAATTCATGCTACGTGACAAATGACATTAATCAAATATATAAAAATCTAAATGCTGCTTCGAAAAATTCTAGGTACAAACGTAACTTTTAGTTTATCTTCTCTGAGAACTTAAGTCAAACATATTCAAAATATTTAGAAATCCTTTCAGGGTTTCTGTTCACATTTAAACCATGTATAGAATTTATGTTGACAATTAAAAATAATACTATAATGCATTATAGTAGTGATTATTTTAAGGTATTAGTCTCAAAGGCAGAAAATTTAAAAACAATATCAGAAAGGACATTTATTTAGAAAATCTCTAAGATCTGGAAATACTTGTTAGATACTCAACTTGATAGTTTTATGATCCTGATTTAAGGTATGACAGTATTAATACCTAACTGATATGGATTTTCTCTTCTCAACTACTGCCTGGAATTATAGCAAGTCCAAATTTCTCATAGAATTTAATAGGGTTATCTTTTCATAATGGTACTTATTTGTTTATTTCAGGCAATATCTCACATGGTCTCAAATGTAATTTTTAAGACATGTTTTCCTTTGCTTGGCATGGAAGAAATGTGGGTTTTGGTTTGGTTTTTGGTTTTGATACACAAATCCAATTTTTAAATCACCTTACTTGAACTGCCCTGGAATGTGTTATACGCAAAGCATACAATGCCACAGAAAGTGCAGCTAATTAATGTAATTAAGGACAAATAGAGGAAAAGAACATTTTGTCCAATGCCCAATTAATGAGCCATTCCTCATCTAGGGATAAGCAAGTTATTTTGGCTCGGGATCCAGCCTAAGACATTGTTTGCACTCCACGAATTTTTCTTGGAAGAAAAATGTCAACTAAAATAATCTTCCTGTAACAAAAACTAATGCGTTAAACTTGCTCACAAAACCAGTACTTTTGGTAAACAAGACGGCTAAGTATTTCCCAAGATGGAGGGAATGTTTCTACAAGTTGCTTCTTCTCCCCGTTTTCTCATCTGAGTGTCTAGTGGAAAGACAGATCATAGCATCATTTATTGTGGCTCTGTTGTTCTGTATTGTGAAATACTACTCTGTTGTTAATAGGAACTCAGAAAAGGGTTTTGTGTGAAATGATGGCTTACATTCTACAGTCAAAACATACCCATCCCTTCTTAAATAGTAGGGTTTAAAGGGAAGGAGGTGAAATGACATATGACACACACAAAAAGAAGAAGGAACGAAGGGACCTTTGCAAAGAGGATTAGAAAGAAAAGCATTTGGACAAAGTAAGACAGAGTGAGACTAACATATTTTGGTAGGTAGGTCTATTAGCTTCCTCAGGCTATCATAATTACCACAAACTGGGTGGCTTAAAACAACAAAAATTTATTCTCTCTGAGTCCTGGATGCTAGAAGTCTGAAATCAAGATGTTGGCGGAACATGCTTGCTCTGAAGGACCAACAGGAGGATTCTTCCTTGCCTTTTCCTAGCTTCCGGTGACTCCCAGTAACCCTTAGCATACCTTGGCTTGTAGCTCCTTCGCGCCAATCTCTGTGTCTCCTGTGTCCACTCCTCTCATATGGACACCAGCCATCAGATTTAGAACCCATCCAAATTCAGTATGACCTCATTTTAATTACATTTTAAAAGACCCCTTTCCAAATAAGGTCACATTATGAGCTTCTAAGTGGACATAAATTGGAGAGGGTGCCATTCAACCCACTACAGTGGGAAACAAAGGCCACATCTGAGTTATCACTTCCCTTTACCATTGGAGATTGACCTATGGAGAGGCAAAATGTAGGCTAATAAGAAAACAGCAGCTGGAACAGTCGAGATGATGAGAGAGCTTGAGGGTGAAGGTGTTTCAGAAGCCCAAAAAAGCATCAAGCCCGGCCAGGCTCGGTGGCTCAGCCTGTCATCCCGCGCCTTGGGAGGCCGAGGTGAGTGGATTGCCTGGGTCCGTGGGTTCAAGACCCGCCTGGGCAACTTGGCGAGACCTCATCTCTACAAGAAATCAAAAATCAGCTGGGCGTGGTAGCGCACGCCTGTAGTTCCAGCTACTTGGAAGGCTGAAGCGGAAGGATCGCCAGAGCCCAGCAGGTCGAGGCTGCGGTGGCCGGGAGTGGCCACTGCACTCCAGTCTGGGCCATGGAGTGAGACTCCAACTCAAAAGACAAACAAACAAAAAAACAACATAAAAATAAATAAATAAAAGCATAAAGCCCATGATGGCAGCCATGGCAACTGTCAGAGTTTATTAGCTTCCAAGGCATGCTGAGTAGTAGCAATAACAAGCACAGGGCTAAAGAGAAGCAACAACAGTATCTGAAAGTTAGAACGGGTGTGGAAGAATTCTAGTGAGGCAATTACAATAGGTTCCTCTAGGCTCTGATTCTCCAGTGTTTCTCAGATTGGGGGTGCATGGGTCTGTGAGTTCTTTTGGAACACTTGATTGATTTTTATAAGTTTAAATCTATAGCCATCCATCTTTGAATTCCAATCAATCTTTCTTTCTTTTTTTTTTTTTTTTGAGCTGGAGTCTCACTCTGTCACCCAGACTGGAGTGCAGTGGCCGCTCCCAGCCACCGCAGCCTCCACCTGCTGGGCTCCGGCGATCTTTTCGCCTCAGCCTTCCAAAGTAGCTGGAACCACAGGCACATGCTACCACGCCCAGTTAATTTTTGATTTATTGTGGAGATGAGGTCTCACCAAGTTGCCCAGGCAGGTCTCGAACCCGCAGGTTTAGGCAATCCACTCACCTCAGCCTCCCAAGGCGCGGGATTACAGGCTGAGCCACCAAGCCCAGCTCCAACCAATCTTTCTAATACTAGTTTTCTTATTTAAAATTGAGAACACTGGAGCATTTTTCAATTCTATGTTTTTCATGAAAATCTAGGGAAAGGAAATATGAATTCTGGATCATCTGACAGCTATACAATTTCACTATTCATTTTAGTGGTAACAATTAAGAGGTAGAAAAGTAGGATGATTTTAATGCTTGCAAGCTAATGAGGAAAGAACAACACTGAATGAAATATTTAACTTTCCTGTTCAAGCCAAGGAAAGGGGCAATTGCTTCACTGCCAAAAAGAGAAAGGAAGCAGAAAAAGACTCATCCTACAGACATTCAGGCAAACTAATACCCAAGCCCCTGGAAGCAGTTGCAGTCTCCTGGGCTTCCCAAGCATAAGGTAGTTTACTCAAGAACTTTCTTTGCCTCTTCTTCAAGTTTTTTGTTTAAATCAAATGAAACCTTTTTAGAATTTCCAATTGTTGCATGTTAAAAGAAGAGCACGCTGCCAACGATATTGCCAACTCTACTCATACTCTTGGTAGTCTACTAATATTACTATCAATATTATTTTTACTAAGTAGTGCAGCCAAACAAGATAATTCAGTGTTCACATTGTTCCTTATGTGAAGGTAATTGATTATCAGACTTAGATCATATCTCTGCAAAAGAAGGTCTTATCACCACTTCAAGAAGCATGACAAGTGACCCAGTATGGTGGCTCCAAAAGTGAATCAGCACTTTGGGAGGTTGAGGCAGGAGAATTGCTTGAGATCAGGAGTTTGAGACCAGCCTGGTCAACATAGCAAGACTTTGTCTCTACAAAAAAAAATTAAAAAATTAGCCAGGCATGGTGGCATATGTCTATAGTCCCAGCTACTCAGGAGGCTGAGGCAGAAAGATCATCTAAGACCAGGAGGTCGGGGCGGCAGTGAGCTATGAATGTGCCACTGCACTCCAGCCTGGGGGACAGAGTGAGACTCTGACTCAAAAAGAAAAAGAAAAAAAGAAAAAAGCATTATAAGGTAACATGTATTCATGAAAAATACAAATTTCTGTTAAATGACATATTAAATTTATATAATAGTCCTATGGACAACTGTGCACATTTGGATTTTTTTTTTTTTTTGAGTTGGAGTCTCGCTCTGTCGCTCAGACTGGAGTGCAGTGGCCACTCCCGGCCACCGCAGCCTCGACCTGCTGGGCTCCGGCGATCCTTCTGCCTCAGCCTTCCAAGTAGCCGGAATTACAGGCATGCGGTACCACGCCCGGCTGATTTTTTGATTTATCGTTGAGATGAGGTCTCGCTGCCCAGGCGGGTCTCAAACCCGCGGGCTCAGGCAATCCACTCACCTCAGCCTCCCAAAGGCGCGGGATTACAGGCTGAGCCACCGAGCCCGGCTCATATTTGGATTTAAAAATAAACTGTTCTGATTTTTCTGTGGTATTTGGTTGTCATGCATAAGAACTTTAGTGAATAATTTTAAAACTATTTTCTCCTTTGAAAGCTTTCAGAATTTAAAAAAAGAACTTTCTAAAAGGAAAATTGAATAAAGAAACATAAAATTAGAAGCCTAAAGCATATTACACAGTAGTCTTCCCTTTTCTATATCCCAAGACGCCCAGTGGATGACTAAAACCATGGGTAATACTATAACCTATATATAATATGTTGTTCTTATGTATACATAACTATGGAAAAGTTTAATTTATAAACCAGGCACAGTAAGAGATCAACAACAATGACTAGTTACAAAACAGAATGCTATCATGACAGTTGATCTGATCATCAAGATGGCTGCTAAGTAACTAACAGGCAGGAAGTGTAGACAGCACAGATAAAGGGATGATTTATATCTCAGGCAGGGCTGAGTGGGATAGCCCCAAGATTTCATCACACTACTCAGAATGGTGCAATTTAAAACTTATGAATTATTTAGGTCTGAAATTTCCCATTCAATATGTTTGGACTGCGGTTGACCATGGGTAACTGAAGCTGTGAAGAACAAAACCATGAATAACGTGGGACTAATGTAACTACAATCCTAATTTTTGAATTTTTCAAGACTCGGTCCTCAGCAAACCAAACAAATTAAGAACACAAAAGTCCACCTTTTCACTCTGCTCACAGTATAGCCAACAGATTCTCCTATTCTGGGTCCCAAGAAGGAATGAATTTCTTCAGTGATACAACAGCCTGTAAGGTTACCAACAACTGGACAGTCAGAGGGGACAGACAGACCTTGAAGTAATATGAGAGGCAAGCCCTTCACTATTATTAAAAGCGAGCCACAGCATGTATCTACAAGGTGGCCCATTAAACCTTCCAATAATTTTCTATGCATCTAGCACATATACATACCGCATACAATATACACACATCAACATGTGTATATGTGTATATTTACCTTATTCTTCAATATTTTTAATTCATAAAGATTGAACTTAAAAATTTGAGATTGTGGAGTGTTTAGTCTCAAAAAATTCGAAAATAACTGGAACTACATCCATTTGCATCTAACTCCTGGCTTGCAAGCTGGATGCTACTGTTACACTTCTTGAGAGGTCTTAGGAGTTCAAGAGCAGCCCAGAACCTTTCCACCTTTGGCTTGATAGACTCCAGGTCTAGCATCATCAAACTGCTGAATCGGAAGGAGTAGGAATTCAGGAAACGTGAACCTTCCCTGTACAGATGTACAGAATCATTTCCATCTTAAGTGAAAGCTCTAAACAGACCTACCTGTGTTTCATTTAATTTTTCCCCTTCTAGAACTGAAGGTTGCTAACTTAGAATAAAACCCTGGTCCTTTACATCTCCTACTTCTCAGGGTCAAACCCCCTTGTTTGGAAGAGAAAGCAAATGCTTCATGAGCACACTGAGGGACAATTAAAACAATCAAGCATAATTCCGTCCATGCCTCAACGAGTTACACAATTCTATCCCTCCTCAGTTTTTTATCAATAACTAGGTTTGGGAGCTGTTTTTTCTACTGAAAATGTCACGCAGGTATAATAATAACTTTTTTTCAAATTAAATCATTCCAAAAAATATACAATGAAATATGTCTCCCTAATACCCAGACCCTCTGAACCCCTCTTCAGAAACAATTATATGAAAGATGGTTTCCAATTCCTTGAACTAGACTGACTTAATGACTTGTATGATCAATAGAATGTGGCAGAAGTAATGTTCTGGAACATCTAAGACCAAGTTATAAGAAGCCTTGCAACTTCTACCTAGCCTCTTGGAATGTTCACTATGGGAGAAGTCAGCTGCCACATAGGAAGTCCTTCTCTGAAACTGCCATGCTGTAAGGAAGCTCAAGCTAGTCCCATGAAGATGCCACAAGGGGAAATAAACAGATTACAGAGGTAGAGATAGGGAGAAATAGACAAATAGAGATAGAGACAGAGACAGATTGCTTTGGCCAGCCCCAGATCTTTCAACTGTTTCAACCCAGGCTTCAGGTTTGTGAGTGAGGAAGCCATGTTAAATATAGACTTTATGTAGAAAATAACCAAAAAGTGCCCAACCAACAGCCAGCCATTCCTGTCATTCCAACTATCTCGTGAGAATTCAGTTCTCACGGGGTAGAGGCAAGCGAAACTCCTCCCCCACAGTATCAACAGTATAAAACACTTTATGCTGTTTAGTGGCGTTTAAACCACTAAGCTTTGGGACGGTTTGTTTGGCAGCAATAGATAACTGGAACAGCAACCTTCCAGGCTTTTTCTTTCTTCATGTATTATTCTGAGCCTTAAGGGTTTTTTTTTCTAATTTTAATGTTATATCTTTCTAGATAAGTACATACAGACTTACTTAATACTTTCTAAAGTTTGCAGAGTATTAAACTGGTCCCATAATGATGAGAATTTAGGTAGTTTTTGTTCTTTTGCTTTTACAATATTGAATGGGCTAGGCGTGGTGGTTCATGCCTATAATCCAGCACTTTGGGAGACCGAGGTTAGAGGATTACCTGAACCTACAGGTTCAAGACCAGACTGGGCAACTTGGCAAGATCTCATCTCTACAATAAATCAAGAAAAATTAGCCAGGCATGATGGCGCATGCCTGTAGTTCCAGTTACTTGTAAGGCAGAGGAGGAAGGATTACCTGAGCTCAGCAGGTCGAGCCTGTGGTGGCCGTAAGCATGCCACTGCGCTCTAGCCTGGACAACAGAGTGAGACTCCAACTCAAAAAAAAAAAATACAATGTTGAATGAACATCCTTATGTGTAAGTCTGTGTACATATATATCTGGTATATCTGGAGGAAAAATTACCATAAATGAAATTTCTGGGTCAAAAGAACTTTGCTTTTTGTAAAGCTAGTTTTCTATTTTCTACTTGGAAACTTTTATCTTTTAATAAATACGGACAAGCTCAATGGTTCCCTTCTCTGTGAAATCTACCAAGATTCTGCAAACAGATTGGGAATCCCCTAAGCGTAGGGTTTCTAGTTTAGTAGTTATCATATAGACTACCACCAGGCATACGTTAAAGCATGTTCTTGTATGATCAAAGGTTGTAGCATGAACAAATAAACGAGCAGATGTACCTGTGACCACTGAGCATCAATCAGCAACAGCAATAAGAACAATATGAACTTCTAGCAATGCTGTGTGTCATGTGACAAAGCTTTCTCCAAAGGGCATATCTGGTTTGCAATTCCATAAAGATGTCATTTCTACCCAAATTAATGCAGGTAATCAGTGTAATTCCAACCATAAACATCTGTGGAAATTGATACATTGATTATAAGCTTCATGTGAAAGAGTCAAGGCCCAAATTGAGTTTGGACATTCTGAAGGAGGAGGAGAAAAAGGAAGAAAAAGAGGAAGAGGAAGGAAAGGAGGAGGGGAAAAAGAGAAAAACAAGAAGGAAAAGGAAGAGGAAAGCAGGGAAATGAGAGAAGGAAGAGAAAAAGAGAGAAATTGCTTTCCAGATAATACTTCTTATATCAAAACACATAGATTTAAATTGTGGTCATGGAAATCTTGTTTGAATCTGTGCAGAAAGATTCAAAAAGATCAATGCAGCAGAAGAGAAAGCACAGACACAAATCTATACTTATATGGAAACTTGGGGATAAGAGTGAAGGCATAAATTATGAGGCAAATGATGGACTAGTTAAGTAAACAGTGTTGGAATAACTGAATTTTTCATAGAAGAAATTAATTAGATGTATGAACAAAAGAATTCCAAAAGGATTCAAGGCCAAGAAGTAAAAAAAAAAAAAACCCCAATTTTCATAAGGATATTGTATGCTTTCAGTGTCAGGAATTTGTTTATAAATAGGACCTAAAATATTTCATAAAGGAAAAAAATGACTTTGCATAAAAGTACAAACTGTTAGAGCAAAGAACATCAAAAGTAAAATTAAGCAATGAGCCACATACTAGGAGGAGATATTTGTAACATATATAAGAAGAATTAGAATCCAGATTTCATAAAGAATGTTTCCAGATAAGAGACAAACAACCCGATAGAAAAATGAGCAAAGGCTATGAATAGTAAAACATAGAAAATGAAAATAGAACAGGTAATAAACCTAGGGAAAGGTAATCAACCTCACAGATAATCAAAGAAAGGTATGTTAAAAGCATATTGTGATCGATACCATCTCAAATTCACCATTTTTGACAAAAGTAACATGTCAAGTGCCGGTGAAGATATGGGGAAAAGGAACCCTCAAGCAGAGCTGGTGAGATGGCACTATACAATAAAGTTTAAAAAATCTACATGCCTAAGACTAAGCAATTTTGCCACTACATGGACACCCTGGAGAAACTCTAGGCAGGTGGACATGAATGCATGACAAAGATGGCCCCCGAGACATTGTCTATAGCAGCACAATACTTGAAACAGCCATGTGCCATCTCCTCTTTTTCCCTTTCAGATCCACAGTCCTCCCTTCTCTGTGATGCGCTGTGTCATGGGAAGCTAACCTCTAAGCACTCCCTTATCCTCCATCTTCCAGGTAAGTTAATCCAATGGGGAGCCCAAAAGGAAGTCAGAGGGGAAAAAGAAAAAGTAGTCTAGGTGTTTGCCTTCTTCCTCTCTTTTAGAGACATCTGTCGCCATGAAGGAGACAGCTCATGTGAGGCCTCTCTAGAGAGTTTTCTGTTCAGGAAACAATAACCTTGCGTCAAGCCTAGGGTTGATAACAGGTGCCCGGCTGCATACTGAACTCACCTTTGTTGAATCACTGCCCACCTAGTTGTAAACAGTCCTTTGCTTAAATTCTCCCCAATTACTCAGCATAAGTGTTTTTAGTCGTGACTCCAATGGACCTGTCTACGTGTTCATCAGTAGAGAAATGTATAAACTCTGATATGATGGAAATATTATAGTCATTTAAGTTCATGAACTAGAGCTCTTATGTATTAATATGAATAGCTCACAAAGTATTGTGTGGCATATCATAATTATAGAATGCTTCATGCAGTATAAGATATAAAATTTATATAAATGTTTAATTAAATATATATATATCAATACACATACGATAAAAACATAAAAAGAGAGGTGAAGGAAACCTATGAAATTCATAGGAATCAGTTGCTTCTGAGAAAGGATGGGAATAGGATTAGGATAAAAAGTTCAAAGAGTACTCCCCAGCTATCATTAATTCCTCAGTAAAATTAAATAAGAAATGCAACAAAAATAATTTGCATCAATTCTAGGATGTAGGTTCATACGTATGTTTATAGCATTAGCTATACTATAGTTTTTCTTTTTTGTTTCTTTGCTGTTGTTGTTGTTGTTGTTGTTGTTGTTTCTGAGTTGAAGTCTCACTCTGTCACCCAGACTGGAGTGTAGTGGCCGCTCCCGGCCACCACAGCCTCGACCTGCTGGGCTCTGGCGATCCTTCCGCCTCAGCCTTCCAAGTATCCAGAATTACAGACATGCGCTACCACGCCCGGCTGATTTTTTTATTTTATTGTAGAGATAAAGTTTCACTGCCCAGGCGGGTTGCGAATTCTTTTTTGTTTTTAAATACAACTTTTGAAGTCTCTCTAAAAACCCTAAGAACGTAAGCATCATGGTAATAGCACGTAAAAAAAATTGCCACGGAGACTGGTTTTCTGTCTTTTGCTATCAAATTGAGAAGTGGTTACCTGTCCAGAAGCATTTCAGGGAATCACGTCAGAGATCTGGAAACCCGTGAGGGCATCTTTACAAAGAGACTAATGCCACATGCATGCAGGGAGAGCTACTGTAGGACGCACAAGAGACATATCCAGGGACTGATCACATCAGCCCTGGAGAAAAGAAAGGAGAAAGGGCCTAAGGCTTCCACCATGCTGCCTGTGAGAAGTTAGGCAGAAATAAACCATTGTGTCTATATTCTTAAGAACTAGGCTGGTATGGCTCAGAGAGGCCAGGATTCCAAGCAAAATGAAGGTCTCAGTTAAAACATGTTGAAAAATAACAGGAAAAAATTAAAGCTCCAATCAGCTTGCTCTCTTCTTTGGGCCCTGGAATATCTTCCCTTTGAATTCTGAATATAAAACCTTCATTCTCTTTCCAAAGCCCTGCTTAATAGTAGAAATGACCTAATTTGTTTTTCTTCTTATCAACTGATGTCCCTTTCAGTACCTGCCGGGCAAACTTACATGGAAGCTCTTTCATGTACAGGCCTGGCTACAGCCTCCTGACTCTGTCCCTGGGAGATCACCTTTCTCTGAGGTCCATGAAGCCCTCTCTGGAAAAGTCTTTAAACTGGAGCCTCTCATGTAACTGTCTTGCACACAATATAAAGGTTCCATAAGCAAAAGTATTTTTAATGATTTTTTAAATACAAGTACATATTGGAGACATATATATATTCTTAAGCATTATACCTTCATTCTGGTTCAAATACAACCTTAAGAACTTAAGGTTGTCAGATACTGGAATGGCCACTATATCTCTCTTAAGGGAGGATAAGAGTTTAGAATCACAAAGGGTTATTTTGTTTTGTTTTGTTTTTTAGTAACTCTCTGATCATGGATAAGGTATTTAAACCACTTGTGTCTCAGTTTCCTCCACTGTAAATGAAGGCAATAATATTAACTGTGTAGAGAGCATCACTGAGAATAAGCGTACTCACATGTCCCAGGTGGCACAAAGAGTCATGGTTTACATCGCTTGTCCTGACATCCTGTCCCGTCTAACATTTATGCTACTATTGTTTCCGTTTTAATTTTTAAAGTCTTTTCATTAACATCTGCAGTATCCTAAATCAGGATGGTTTAACTAGTTTCCAGTTTCTTCTAACATTGCAACTAAACACTTTGTATTTCGAGTTTCTGCCATGGTCTTATCTATCTGGAAACAACCAGGATTTAGGTGATGCTGTTTTCCAGACGCTTTCCTGACCTGATACAACTGACACTTTTCTTACAACGACAGTATACATGACACTCCCTAATAAACAAAATGTACTCTAATACCAGTGGCTTCAGACAGCTACTTCTGTTCTCAAATTGTGATGAGACGAGTATTCCAAGCTACTCCCTCAACCACCCACTTGTGACATTAGTCACTTGGGGTGGTGTTCCATGTCTTAACTCTGAAAGGCATTAAGCTGCTAATTCACAAGACAACTGGGGCAATGGAAAATGGGAGGAAGTACAAATTAGGAATTTGTGAAATATGTGGAGGAAATAAAGGCCTCCTGCTAAAGAACACGCAGAGTAGTCAGAATACTACTGTAACAGTGATTGTATCATATATTGTGGTGGAAAGCTACAGTTATTTATTTTTATTTTATTGATAATGTTGTACAATATTGCAGTGAACCCTCTTGGTAGCAATGGGCTCAAAAAGTGAAAATGCAGGTTGTTTAGTGAAAAATTAAGCACTGGATTTCCACTTCAAAAGAAAATGGATGATGAGCACGTAACTTGAACAGAATGTTTGTCAACACTTACCACCCATTACTGGAGCTATAGTGAATCACAGATTACGTGGTCTCAGTCTACCCAAGAAGCATCAGCATCTATTTCAAAAATCGGTAGCTGTTTTCAGAAGATGGTACCTAAAGATGGTGTAACACATGCAGTTACAGAAGGTGAGTTTATGGATCACTCTTTGATGCATGACTCTACTTTTAGGTAAAATAGTTGTTCCCCTAAACTAACTTCACTTATTCAATTCCAAGTTTCCTTGTGCACATAAGAAAAATGAAAGAATGCCATTAAGTGAATGCTTGGCTTATTAGCATAGATTTGCAAACAGTGAAATGACCATGGCCATCAGATGCTTTGAAAAGAAGTCAGTTAAGTAATGCCACGATATTTCATTTTGTGAACTATAGCTACTGTGGTTGGTAAACTATCACAGTTTGGGCACAATTTCAAATTATTTCAAACATATTTCTGTTCTACGCATTTCTGAATTTAGTGCAAACATTGCTTTACCGGGATGTTATGTTCTATCAAATTTGTGTTTACACCACAAAAACAAAGACTTTCATTTTCAGCGATGAGCTTTTTAACTGAATCCGCAATAGCAATCAAGATATTTCCAGATTTTCACTTGAGACACTAAAAAACAAAACAAAACAAAAAAACTTCCCAAAGATTTGCTCTATTCTAGGAAGCACAGGAGGAATCAAACTATTATTGGCATTTACTTAACTGACTTATTTTCGAAGCATCTGATGGCAATGATCATTTTACTGTTTGCAAATCTATGCTAATGAGACAAGCATTCAGTTGTGTGTGTGTGTGTGTGTGTGTGTATTACAAAGTTAGTGCCTTATAATTTTTAGTTACTTTAGTTATTTTAATTGTATAACCATATATGGGACATTAACATATGTACATATATAAATATATGTGTATACATACACACATATACTGCACTGTGGCTTTACATATTTTGTTTTGACTTTATATATGTAAATATCTTACCTATAACTATATATAGTTATCTAGTTAAGTAACTATAAATATATATAGTTTATACGCACACGCAGTTAAAGAAATTAGAAACAGCATTTGGATGGCAAAGCTGATGCTGCTTACTCAAGCTTCTGCGTGGCAGACTATGCTTTCTCTCTGCTCCCTTATTATCAGTTGGATTTTAGAAACCTTGTAGACCGGGCTTGGTGGCTCAACCTGTAATCCCAGCACTTTGGGAGGCCGAGGCAAGTGGATGCCTGAGCCCACAGGTTTGAGACCAGCCCGGGCAACTTGGCGAGACCTCGTCTCTACAATAAATCAAAAATTAGCCGGGAGTGGTAGCGCACGCCTGTAGTTCTGGCTACTTGGAAGACTGAGGCAGAAGGATTGCTGGAGCCCAGCAGGTCGAAGATGGGGTGGCCGCAAGCATGCCATTGCACTCCAGCCTGGGCAATGGAATGAGACTCCAACTCAAAAAAAAAAGAAAAAAAGAAAAGAAAATACGTACAACTATTTTGTAAATCAACTCTAGTTTCCTACAGTGGTACTGACAAATCTACTGAATTTGCTTCATTCTATTTAAAATCAAGTAGCCATGTCGGATAAAGTACCAGTCAGTGAAACGCCGAAACATGACAGCTTTTGAAGATTTCAGCAAACTACGATTGTGAAACCAAAGCTTGCAAACAGAAAGACACTGAAATTAATCTTACAAATGTAAGGGAGTCACTGAAATAATTAAATAATGAGAGTGCCTCAAATAGTGTGTAAGATTTCATTTAAAATTCTCTAATTCCACTTTGGAATAACTCTACTGGTGGAAGAAACTTTTCATGAAATTCTAGAATTCCTATCTTTAATTGGAAATTTTACATTGAATAACAGGATGAAAAAAGTTCAGAAGGTCTAAAATTTCATAACATCTAAATTTAGCCAAACATAAAAAGGAATCAAAGTAAAGACAAGTTATTTTTTGAAATCTGTCAGTAAAAATATTTGTCAAGGAAAGGACTTCTAAATGGAGATTTCAAGATGATATGTTCATTGGGCTGGAATAATTATACATATAATTATGAGAAAATAAGATTTGAGACTATTTTCCATTTACCAGAATGTTCTCAGACTTAGGTACAAATTGCCAACATATTTTTTCTGCCAAAAATAGAAGAGAAATTTGAAGAATTCCATAGTTTCAAAGGTATTAGTCATAAAATTCAAATTGAAAGAAGTTTACAGGCAACTATTTATATACTTAAAACCATAGTTTAAAAATACAATCTTCATAACAACAATAGATAAATTATTGGAGACAGAAATGGAAAGGTAACTGATTAAATATGTGAAATGTTCCAAAACTAATTATTCTGCTTTTGTTAGTTTTCATGCTCAGATAACTAATATAAATAAAATTTTAAATTTTAATGTAATATATGCTATTTTTATTTTTTAGAATTTTTAAAGAATTTTCTTACAGGTCAACCAATATAACAAAAGCAATCTGTTGGTTAAAGTTTTCAGAAAAGTTTACAATTTTAATTTTTTAAAACTATATTCACTCACAAAAGTTCATCTATTTGAACATTAAATCTCATAGTTGCCTCAGTAATAATTTATGTAGAAAGCTTAACATAGTACCTGGGTCAATAAAGAGAAACTTATTATTATTAAGCTAGACCCTGTCGATTTGACTTTCAGCACACAACACCATTCAAGAAGAAGCAGTTAATAAATGAGCAATGTTACTTTATTCCATTATTTCTGTTCATACACACACATTCCCCATAAGCTTATCTTTCAATATAAAGATGTGTAAACACACATACAATTCACTTATAACACAAGACTTTCTAGAACACACTACTAAGATTTAATGCAAAATAGTACAAGTAGGAATTCCTCTTTGTGGCACCATCAGGTAGGGCTCTAGGAAGGGCCTTGAGGCGCTCTCACGGCATTTTCATATTTCTCAAATGGTTCAAACTTGTAACTCATAAGCCATTCATACCTATGTAGGAAAGAGGCAAAATAAGTGTGTCTATGCCCAGGTGAAACGGCAAAACGCTTTAAACAGGAATCCCGGTGCCACCTCCTAGGCCTAGGCCTGAGGTTCAGTAAAGATCATTTAGGAAGTGTGTGTGTGTGTGTGTGTGTGTGTGTGTGTGTGTGTGTGTGTGTGTGTCTGCATTAGCCAGTGATGAGGCAAGAATGATTTTTATCCTATCTCAAAATCAACAGCAATGCTTCTAAACTACCCCAAATACAAATCTACAACATGCAATCCAAGTCAAGCCCAGTCATATGTGTTAAGCTTTAAAAAACAAGCCACTCCAATCTATTCTCCATGAACATTGTTCATGTCAACTGTCTTATACAAGGGCGCTGTAGTGTGCACCCAAGGCTGACATTCAGTTGGTATGGACTGATGATTAAATACCGAAATACTCCCCACCAGTTGGTATAAGAAACCCTATATTTATGGAGACTACAAGCTACCTAATTATGTCACCAGTGGCAGCCAGGGAAGCAGGTGATGGAGCCTGGAATGGTGCCAGCACCGATGTGAGGGGCTTCCAGGGGCTGCTGAAACTACACAGGTGGTGGGAACAGCAAGGGCACATACGTTTCAGGGAGTGTTTGTGAGGGGTCACATGGGCAAGGCAGTAGGGAGGTTTTTTTGTGAAGGCCAAAGTACAGGCTCTTCCCAGGTCTTGTGAGAAGGACTGGCCTCCGAGGCAGCATCATCCATCATATTTCAGTTGTAACAAAGCACCAGTGCCAGAGACCTAACTAACCAGTAATTTAATGGGGAACTTGGAAGAGTTTGACGCTATTCCCTTTGTTATGTCTGAGCTCAGATACAAACATCGTTTATCAAACAAAAGATCACACCAACAATTTCTAAGCAACAACAAATAACTGTAGAAATGATTTGATGAATATTTGAGCTGTTGACAGTTTCATGATATTTATTGATACTTTGAATAATACAAGGCATTATTTTTTAAAGCATACAATTCAGTGGCATTAAGTATGCTCACAATGTTGTACAAACATCCCATCGTTATTCATTTCCAGGGTTTTTTCACCATCCCAAAGAAAAATTCAGTACACATCAAACAATAACTCTCAGATAGGTGCAGTGACTCATGCCTATAACTCCAGCACTTTGGGAGGCAGAGACAAGAGGACTGTCTGAGCTCAAAGGTTCAAGACCAGCCTGGGCAACTTGGTGAAATCTCATCTCTACAATAAATATAAGAATTAGCCAGGTGTGATGGTGTGTGCCTGTAGCTTCAGCTACTTGGAAGGCTGAGGTGGAAGGATCGCCTGAGCCCAGCAGGTTGAGGCTGTGGTGGCTGTGAGCATGCCACTGCACTCCAGCCTGGGAAACAGAGTGAGACTCCAACTCAAAAACAAACAAACAAAAAATCCAATAACTCTCTATTTCCTCAGTCCCCGGTAACCTCTATTCTACTTTCTGTCTCTCTGAATTTGTGTATTATACACCACATATAGGTAGGAAGAATCATACAATATTTGTAAGGCAATTGCTATATTCTGAATGATTGTATCCTCTCCAAGTTCATAAGTTGAAACCCTAACCTCCAATGTGATGGTATAGGGGGTTAGGGGCAATTAGTGCCCTTGTAAAAAGGATCCTGGAGAACTTCCTCTTCCCTTTCACCATGTGAGGACACAGAGAAAATAGTTTTCTGTGAACCAGGAAGTGGGCCTTTACCAGACACCAAATTTGCTAGCACCTTGATCTTGAACGTCCTAGTCTCTGTAACTGTAAGAAATAAATTTCTTCTGTTTACAAGTCAATCAGTCTATGGCAGTTGGTTATAGTAGCCTGAACAGACTAAACAACAAAAATACGTGTGTGTGTGTGTGTGTGTGTGTGTGTGTGTGTGTGTGTGTGTGTGTATCTGCTGCCCAGGCTTCTCAAGTGATCCTCTCACCTCAGCCTCTCAAGTAACTAGGACTACAGTCACACGCCACCCACACCCGGCTAATTTTTGGTGGAGACAGGGTCTTGCTATATTGCCTGAGCTGATCTTACACTCCTGATCTCAAGGAATCCTCTTACCTCAGCCTCCCAAAGCGCTGGGATCACAGGCATGAGCCACCTTGCTCAGCGCTGACAGCAATATATATTTTTTAAAAACACACACTCTTATCTATACATATTACTATACTAGTTATTAATACTATCCCTGACTTTCAAAGCTCTTTGAAAAACGAGGCCTGACGTATGTTTGTTAGTAGCATACAGGGTAGTCTCCCTACTAACAAGAAAAATTTTGGAATTTGTATCAGCTAAAAAATGTACAGATTCTACACTGAAACTATCATAAACAGTTGTCTCCCCCATTAAGAAATAAGCTACAAGTATCCAAAAGCTACATTAATGCTTGAAACCTTTCTAAGTAACACTGACTAACCGCAATATTGGCTGCTGTAACTTGCAAATGAACCACAACTTTTTCTTTTTTTTTTTTTTGAGTCAGAGTCTCACTCTGTCACCCAAGCTGGAGTACAGTAGCACACTCACAGCCGCCACAGTCTTAACCTGCTGGGCTCAGGCGATCCATCCCCCTCAGCCTTTTAAGTAGCTGGAACTACAGGCATGTGCCACCACACTTGGCTAATTTTTTTATTTATTGTAGAGACAAAGTCTTGCCAAGTTGCCCAGGCTGGTCTTGAATCCCTGGGCTCAGGCAGGCATTCCTCTCACTTCTGCCTCCCAAAGTGCTGAGATTACAGGTGTGAGCCACCACACTCAGCCCTGAACCACAAATCTATGTAACTCCAAATTGAAAATCCAGACCTTAAAAGTTTAAAAAGAAGGATAGGAAGATTTTCAAGAGACAACAGCTATGAAATCACCTGCCTGAAGTGTCTAATCCAAAAGAAACATGCTTAGTTTCTCCCTTTTACAATACAGACAAAAACAAGAATTGCAACTTCAGAGCCCAGCATTTTGGGAGGCTGAGGTGGGAGAAACACTTGAGCCCAGGAATTCAAGATCAGCCTGGGCAGCATAGTGAGAAAAAAAATTAACCAGTCGTGGTTGTGTGTGCCATTAGTTCCAGCTACTCGGGAGGCTGAGGCTGGAGGATCAAGTGAGCCCAGGAGTTCGAGGCTCCAGTGAGCTATGATCACACTACTGTACTCCAGTCTGGTAGACAGAGCAAAACCCTGTCTCTAAAACAATTTTTTTAATTTCAAAATAATTTTTAAAAGACCTGAAATTTCAAAATGGCATAAAGAAATGGAATTATTTCTTTAAAAAGTCTAAAGTTGAGTACTAAAATAAAAACGCTTATTTTTTTAAAAATCATACAAAAGATCAGCATCTAAACATATAGTCACAGAAGAGATGATTGTGGAATAATTTGTCAAGGAAATCTGAAAATATCTGAAAGAAATAAGAGCAACAAGGGCATTAGCAGGACTGTCCTTAAGAACTTGAAGTGTATTTTAAAAGTTACAGAAATCCAAGGATATGCCGGGTTGCATACTAATGCATACTCCCTCTCTCGTGCTTCCATCTCGTGTTTCCAACTGCCTGCCAGTCAGCTTTGTTCAGATGCCTACCAGCCAATTCCAACTCACAGGTGATCAATAAGTGCTATCTAACCACTCACAATTTATTTTCCTTCCTGTATCCCTATCTCAGTAATCCGCACTGCCATCCACACAATCTATCTCTTAGAGTCATCAGCTGCCTCTCTCTACTTGGCCTCTGAATTCAATCAGTTATCACATTCTGTTCTAAGACGTGTGTGCTTTCCATCCCCTGCTGCCACAGCCTACTTCAAGCCCTAGGATCTCTCACCTGGATTTTTGGAATGCCCTCCCAACTCAGCCCCCCGTCCACTGGAGTCTTTTCTCTTCTCAAATCTAAATCTGTCCTTCACGATGACATAAGGGTTGCAAGCTTAAAAACAGATTATGTCACTTCATTATGCTAAAACACAAACACGTGTACAAACAAAAGCATAAAGGAACGTGATAACCGAGCTGACAAGCAAGCAAAATTCAGAGTTGTCGCAAATCAAGTTTAACCAACCACCTGCCTGCGCCCTTACTTCTCCTGTCACACTCGCTATCCTAATCACACCTATTGTTTTACCTTCCTCCTGACATACCCTCCTCCTTGCTTCCATGCCTCTGCAATGCTCTTATCTACCAAAACCCTGCTTCTCCCTGTTATTTCACCCAGCCAAGAAGAATCAAGTCCAACATCACTTCTTCAATGACACTCTCTCTTCCCTAAGCTAACATTATCACTTCCTCCTCCGTGTGCCCACAGAGCTCTGTTAAAAAAAAAAATCATAGTAGATACACATTACTATAACTTATACACATGTCTATCTTCCTCAGATGATGCACTTTGCAAGGGAAAGTGACTCACAATATTCATATTTTTATCCCAAGTGCTTCATGTAGATGGGAATATGTATATGTTCAATATAGTATGTACTCTAAGCAAATGAGTAAGTGAATGATTGATTCAGCATATCAAAAGTCAACTGAAAAAATTAAAATCCCAACAAGATTCATTGTGATCATTATAATTAGCCTCTCATTAACTGAGCTAAAGCTTCCCTTGAGGTGGAACGTTATATATAAACAGTCATACATTATTGTTACCAACCGAGTGTACATTATCATCATTATCACCACTATATTATTATTATTATTTTAAGTCAGAGTCTCACTCTGTCACCCAACCTGGAGTGCAGTGGCACGCTCATGGCTACTGCACGAGCTGGGCTCAGGCGATTCTTCCACCTCAGCCTTCCAAGTAGCTGGAACTACAGGCACACACCACCACTTCTGACTAATTTTTTGATTTACTGTAGAGATAAGGTCTCACCATTTTGCCTAGGCTGAACTCAAACTCCTGGACTCAGGCAGTCTTCTCGCCTCGGCCTTCCAAAGTGTTGGGTTTACAAGCATGAGCCACTGTGCCCGGCTGCATTATTTTTTGAAAGAATCTTGAAAATTTTTTGAATGAGATGAAAAGGCACTGATAAAGTTAAAAAGTCAGAATTTTAGACATTTGAGACAACATTGAACACAATTCATAAACAAGAAAAACAAAGAAGGGGACCCAAGAGGAGACTGGTTTGGTTAGAACACTAGATGGTGGTTATAGGCCTTAAAAAAAAAAAGAAATCGTCTAATAAAGGAAGACGTTGAAAGTTAAGTAATACCACATTAATGCTGAAAGAAACAGTTTACCAGAGAAAGGGAAGAGGTCAAGTAAGAAACAAAATAAAAAGGGTTTGGAGATATAGAGACTTTTCCAGAGGCTGAAAGAAACCAAGTCAGTCACTGTTAAACCATATAACTCAGCTATGTCCAGAAAGTACCATGCTACACACATGGAAAGTATAAACAGGAACCAACGGATACTTGAGAGAATGAAATGGAAGAATCTGATAGGTATTCAGTGTAGAGAGACCATAAATGGAAGGAGGAATATTTTCTTTTCAGATTAGAAAATATAGTTTATTTAAAAAGTAAATTAAAGAGAGAAAGAGGAGATTCACCTCCCCAAGGTAGGGGAGGGGACCAAAGCTGAAGAAAACATGGCCTGGCCATAGCTCAAAGAGCACATGGCCACACTACCATCTAGTAAGGCAATGACCGGAAGGAGGGATATTTTCCCACTAAACAGGGACAGAGACATTAGGCAGAGAAACTGTTTAATGATTTGTCAAAAAAGCTGGGGGAGGGCCTTCTCTGTGTCCGGTTTACGATAGTGACAAGACTTTCAGACAGAAGTAGCAGGGGAAAGCAACGGAAAGCCAAGGGATGCCACATGGATCTGCTCGGAGTTAAGAGCTTCATAATTAGGAAATGTGTGCTTTTGAAAGGTCACCATTCCCAGAGTTCCTCAAAGATCCCACAGCAAGGTAAGCCTAGCAAACAAGGAAGGGCCTTGTCAGAGGAAGATGACTGGGAAATCTCTCCTAGTACCTAGCTTTTGTTTGGACAGGGGGCTTTCCTAATCTCCAGTTGACACCTTTCTGCAGTTTTCCACTTTACAGTGAAGTCAAAGTTCACAGGAACACCTGCAGCTAGTGGAACAAATTGTGGGCAACATGATTCAGCCAAACACGAAGCAATGAAGAAGAATCAGTGACGTACAAGGTCATGGAGATGACACCCCGCCCTTGGCAGAAGGATAGAGAGTAAAGATGCCCAGCACAGCACCTGGAGGTATCCTTTTGAAACTGTTTCCACTTTCATGCACAAAGATTGAGGTAAAACCTTATGAAATTTTCAAGAGTCAAATTACACGAAATTCATGTTACTCAATACCCAAGAACCCATGTGAAACGAGTTTGCACATAAGGCCCTTGTGCCTTATGTCATTTTACAGGACTGTTACGCCCCCTGACAGCAGCTCCACAGAATAGTTTAAATGATCAGTGTATGTACACGCCCCATCTAAATTAGAGATGAGTGCACACAACTACTTGCTGGAACCTATGAAAAATCTTAAATTATAATTCAAACATTTGGACTTTAACAAAGAACATTTTTTTTCCAAGCATATTTTCCCTTGGTTTTTAAACCCATGTATATTTCCAGGGGGAAAAAAACTCCATCTGTTTCTGATTCATTTATGCTTGACTCATCAGGATATCACTGGAGAAGAGGTATTGGGTGTCCACGTCACCTTCTCCCTCCTTGCACTTCTGTATGCGTCTCTTCTTAAGAGCAAGCAGGTGTACTGTGCCCCAATTAAACAAGCATGAATTGTAAAACGCTGTCATTTGGACTCAAACTTCAAGATCTGTGTGTTTTAAAAGACAGCAGTAGAGTCTTCCCTTTTCCTACTTTCTAGTCATGTGTTTTTGTTTGTTTGTTTTTGTTGGAACAGTAATGCCTTGCTTTGTTTCAAGCCAGAGGGAAATGGGGAAACATAATATGGTCAACAACATGCAGTAGGCCAATCGTCAACTAACCTAAATTATCTTAATATTTTATTATAAGAAGCGCCTGGGTGATGGTCAAGAAGTAGATTTTAAATCAACAAGCCCCCTCCCCACCTACAAAGGGTTAATATGACCACAGTTTACATGTTTGTTTAAAAGTAGGAATCCAGCCGGGCTCCGTGGCTCAGCCTGTAATCCGATGCCTTTGGGAGGCTGAGGTGAGTGGATTGCCTGAGCCCCCGGGTTTGAGACCCGCTAGGGCAGCAAGACCTCATCTCTACAATAAATCAAAAAACCAGCCAGGCTTGGTAGCGCATGCCTGTAATTCCGGCTACTGGGAAGGCTGAGGTGGAAGGATCGCCGGAGCCCAGCAGGTCGAGGCTGCGGTGGCTGGGAGCGGCCACTGCACTCCAGTCTGGGCGACAGAGTGAGACTCCAACTCAAAAAATAAATAAATAAATAAATAAATAAAAGTAGGAATCCTCCCCCCCCAGAAACAATGTTGTAGAATTAGATCTGGGCTTCTGGACAACCCATCAAAATCTAATCACCCTTCAGGGATCTAAGTCTAGCACTGGCTACATCTAAGAGGCAGCGTGGAGCGGCAGAGAGAATATGCACTGTGAAGTCAGGAAGATCTGCATGCAGACCAAGCTCAACTCTGATTAATAGGTCACTTGCCTCATACCCAAAATGGAGACAAAGCCTCCCCTGGAAGGGCTGTTGTGAAGATGAAAGATCAGGCCGGCACAGAGCTGGGCCGACAGCAACATGCTGTGGGGGTTCTCTCATCTATCTGCAGCATCACATTAGGAAAGATACTTTCAAATCTGGCTTAGCATGTCTACACTGAGTGGTCTGAGCTTTTCCTCAACAGCAGCCGTGGGTGAAGCACAAACACTGGCAAACAGGCTGCCGATGGCTAGAGGTGTAGGAATAGCAATCAACACATACTGGGTAGCACAGACCTAGAGGAGCATGGCTGGTAGACAGAATCATGTCCATGGGAAATCCCTCCCACAACCCAAACCAAACATACTGCCCTCGGACCAAAAGTCACATGGAAAGCATCAAAAAATAATTATAAAGCTCACTGCCAGTACCACTGGCAGCTTCTCACCCTTCAAGGGAGTCCTTTAAAGTTTATTTGTGGAAGGGGAGTAAAGCAGGCCTCTGGCAAAAGCCCATCCATGCAGGCAGTGGCTAGGTTGGGGCGATATTTGGCAGCAAGCAGGGGTGGTACCTGCTTGCTACAAGCCTCATGCCTCTGGTGTTCCTGTTTGGCGGAAAAATGGAACATGAACGTTGGCAAAGAGCTGGTAAGAAAAGGGAGAGACGGTGATATAATCTAGAGGTATTTATGCGGTGGCCCTGCCCACATTCACAGATTGTTAGGGCTAGAAAAGACCTCAGAGATCAACTGGCTCAACTCCCTTCCCTTTGCAGAAAGAAACCAAAGGGTCACAGAGGCTGCAAGCCTTGCTTGAGGTCACCTAGCCTGTGTTCCTTCCCTCACAGGCCTTGATCATAACCACACCCCTGTTGTCTGTGAACTTCCTCAGATGTTAGAGGTAACTCAACTTTCCACCTCAATGGTGTCAACAAGTACTGAGTATATCCCAATAGGTAGAGACAAAAGAATCATGACGAAGAAATGAGGCACAGTGTTTACACACACACACACACACACACACACACACACACACACACACACGTAAACAAGAATTTCAACTATTTTTTGAAGTTGCAAAGGGGAGATATCAATCAATAAAATTACCTAAGGCATTAGGGTCTTATGTATGAACTCGTTTCACATAGAAATAGTTTTGACTTAGCAAATCACAAGGAAATTGTGCTTAGAAAAAAGCACATACGTATGCATATTTGTCAACAAGATGGTGAGGCAGAAGCCAGAGTAATTGAAGACTTTGTTTTTGTGTTGTATTGTTTAAGATCTATATACTAAATACGAATCCTTGAGGTAGGAGTACGCCTGGCATGTTCAAGGAACAGTACAGGGGCTAGCATGGCTAGAGAACAGTAAATCAGGAGAAGACCGGTAGGAGAGAAGATCAGAGAGGTGGCTAGATGGACGGGAACTGTAAGCTATTTGGGAAGCAGGAAAGCTGGAGGATGTTAAGTAGGGGAGCGGCTTGGCCTGACTCTTGCATAAAAGGGTTACCCGGATGCTGTATTGAAAGAGACTGAAGGTGGATACGAGGAGAAGTTGGGACCACTGTAGAGCACACTTCCAATAATCCAAGCAAGATGTATAGTTTGAACCAAGATGGCGACATTGCAGGTAGAAGAAGTGACTTGCATCTGTACCTACAGATGGCGGAGCTACAAGTATTGCCAGGGAACAAGGCATGGGTGTGAAAAAGAGAAGAGTCAAAAACAACGTGGTTTCGGAGTAAGCAAGAACCAAGCTGCCTTTCAATGAAATGGGGATGGTTCCAGGAGAAGCAGCATGTTGTTTTATTTCACTTTTTTGGAAAGTGGGAGTAAGGAGGGTCTAGAACTCAGTTTTAGCCATGTTGAGATGCCTATTAAATATCCATGTAGGAAAGCTAAGTAGGTTGTGAATACATGAGGTTGGAGTTTAGGAAAATTCTGAGCTCCAGATACACATCTAGATATCAGAGTCTAATTAGTATTTCAAACCAGGACACTGAGTGAGAGTAACTTCAACCAAGGAGTGAGTGTGGAAAAAGACAAAAGTGTCAAAGAACTGATCCTAGGGGAGCAGTGGAAATAGAAGAGGACACCTATAAGGCAGGAGGAAAGGAAAGTGTGGTATTCTGGAGGCCTTGGGAAGAAAGACTTACAGGAAGAGGGGGTGGTCATTTGTGTTAAAGTGATAAGTCTAGTGGAAATGAGAATGAAGAATTGTCCATTGGATTGGGTGATACAAAGGCTATTGGTGGCCTTGACAAGAGGTGGCCTTGTTTCTGAGGTGTAGCAGTGTAAATTTACTACAGTCCATTAAGAGATAGTGAGAGAAGAGTGAATAGCAGGCAAATCTTTTTTTTTTTTAATTTTGAAGATGTGGGGTACAATTCAGGGTTAGGTATACAAAAGTTCACGATGCAGTGACCCTTGTTGATGAGGTGTGCCCCCGACCAACAGTTTTCCACTACTGCCAATCCCACCCTCTCACCTCCTGGCAATTTCCCACTACTGCCAATCCCTTTCTTATAGCATTATGATAATTGCTCAAGGTCCGCTTATGAGTGAGAATATGTGGTACCCAGTTCTTTGTTTCTGTGATAGATCACTCAGTATTATAGACTCTAAGTCTATCCAAGTTGCTGCAGAGTTCACTATTTTGTCCTTATGACTGCATAATATTCCATTGTGTATATGTGCCATCTTTTTTTATCCAGTCATCTTTCGATAGGCAGCATGGATGGTTCCATGTTTTTGCTAATGTAAATAATGCTGCAATAAACATGCATATGCAGGTTTTTTTTTTTTTTTCCAGAGAGTGATTTGAGTTCCTCCGGGCATATTCCCAGGGGGGGAATTGTGGGGTCAAATGGAAGGTCGATTTTTAGAACTTTTAGGAATTGCCACACTGTTTTCCACAGAGAGTGTACTAGTTTACACTTCTCTTACAAAGAGTTGTAGTGTACGAGAGAATGGGACAATGAAGTGGTAATCAAAAAGGTAAAGAGTATCAAGAGAGCTATAAAGATGGAAGAATTAACGGTATGTTTGTAGGCTGATGGGAAAAGTACAGGGTATAAGTTAAAAAAAAAAGCAGGAAGCAAAAAAGAGGAGAAGAATCATTAAAGCAATATCTTTGGATAGGTAGAGGGGTATGGAATCTGGGACACCAAATAGAAAGATTGCCTTTATTAGTTTGCAACTGGAGAAATGAACTAGACGCAGGTAGGTAGGGAAATATGGACACTTTCTCTTGACAGCTGCTACTTTCTCAATGAAAGAAGCTATCAACAGAGACAGGGAAGGCACTGTGAGAACTTTGATGAGAGAAAAGAAAAAAAAAACATTCATCTGAGGGAGTGGGAAAGTGGATGGACTTGGGACATACTGCATGATTGCTGAGCAGCATGGGAGCCCAGCATGTGAGGATGGTGACCATGCCTGGACAGCAAACACATTCTGCTGCTCAGGTGGTATTATATGGGTGAAGTTTAGCCAAGTGAGTGCACCAAAGAGGGAGAAGGAGGTTGAGGGAGAGGTTATAATGACTGGCTGAGGCATTTAAGTATGTCAAGGTTAAAAGAAAGGTTGTGAGATAAGTGCCAGTGAAGAAGCAGTAGGAATAGGACTTGTAGACCCCAGAGTGGAAGAATTTTGGAAGAAAGACAGGAGTGAAACTTAGAGAGTAAAATGCCAGAAATTGAGATTATGCAGGAATTAAGTTTATTGTTAATGGTAGCATCTGTCCTGCCCTATCTCTGGAAAAAGGATCTTGAAGATGTGATTAAGCGTTTTGAGATGAAGTGATTGTCTTTGATTACCTAGGTGAGTCCTAAATGTCTTCACAAGATGACATCACAAGAGGAAGAGAGAGATCTGACACATTCAAAGGAGTAGGTGATATAAAGACAGAGACAGAGATTGGAATGATGTGGCCACAAGTCAAGAAAGACTAAGGAATGCTGGCAGTCACTAGAACCAAGGAACAGATTATCCCCAGGTCCTTGGGAGGGAGCGTGGCATCTGCTGACACCTTAGACTTTTATTTCTCGCATCTAGAACCGTGAAATATTTTTTTTTTCTTGTTTTAGGCCACTTGGTTTGTGATAATTTATTACAGCATCCAAAGGAAACACCTAACACTTAATCTAAGGGGTATCTACCACGATGGTACTAGGCTGGGCATTTTGTACCCAAGATGGACAGTGCTTACTTCTTTCCACAGAGATTTTGGTTAGCTACTTTAATTGATCTGAATGAAGTGACTAATCATGTCCAGAAAATAAGAAGTCAGACTATTGAAGAAATGTGTCCTAAAATCTGGAGAAATGGTCATATATCTGGTCACAATAGAATTAGAGTTATCCAGATTAAGGATTCCTGAAGAAATTCCAAAGTGCTTGCAATTTACTTGCACGTGTTTCAAAAAAGGCCAACATGGAGAATAATCTGTTGTAATAAACTGATTACTTAGATCACTGTATTCAAAATGAAAACATTTTCTAGGATAGCCTGCACTAAAGGGAATATATGTATCCCCACCCAGCACACAGAAAATACTTTACAATGAATGAAATAAACTTAGAAGTTTATTCCTGTCATCTGTTCCAACGTCTCAGCTTTAGAAATCACCCAAGAAACTAAGGATTGTATAAGGGAAGCCTTTACATTCCACAGAGAGAATTCTACCACACCTTCAACCAAAAGAGAATTTACCACCAAGAACTTCTCCTGAAACAAAAACAACCAGGACAGAAAAATCCCAAGAGGAATAAACTGTAACTAGCTAGTCACTCAATAGTAAATTCAATCAGTTCTCACTCTCTGTCTCTCTGCCTCCATCCCTCCCTTCCCTTTCTCTCTTCTTCTCTCTTCTTGTTGAAGACAGCCTCAAAGAACCACATGCCCAACATTCATCTTTATTTGCTCCACACCCTGGACTATTTTGTAGCAACTGATGGAAATGTGGTGGCGACCGCCCTGGATATGCCAACCCAGCTCTGGGCAGATGTGGCTTTTGACTTTTACCACTGGCAGCTAAAAACATAATCAAGTACAGATGCAAGGAATGAGTGCTGCTGGAGTTCATGGTTGGCTGTCAGGCTTCTGAAATCCCCCCCAACCGGCATTCCTGTGAACAGAGATCTATTTTGGAGAAGACCTACAACAAAATCTCGTAGGAAATGGCATGTTGCCAAACGTAGGGGTACATAGGTGTATTTGAATTAAATGAACTCAAATACTCCAAACAGCATTTCTACACAGTCTTTGCGTTATGGTCGTGCTCTAAGTGTGGCAGTTTTTCAAAATGCACAGGGGACCATGATTACTCACCAACGTGTTGCAAATTAGTACTGCCGTAACAATCTTGCCAAACCATAGATCCTTGAATTTGGGAGTTTCCTCACTGCCTAGCGCTGACCCTTGATGGAATTTCAGCATAAATCTCTTTACTCATCCCACTAAAGCCAAGAAAGGTGCCACCATGACATCACTCACCTGCTTTGAGGTTATTTTCAAAGCTGCCACAACTTTCTGATAAATGCCAATCAGTCACTTTTAAGCTTCATTAGAAAGAAAGGGCAGGAGGACAACACTGACCTGAAACTACCTTATACAAAAAGAAAAAACAAAAGACAACTGAAAGAAACAGGATGTGAGAAATACTTACACTTCTTGAAAAACACCCAATTTGCAAATTAATTTCTTTGAAATTTAGAATTTAAAATATACATTTTTCTATGTGAAGATTATCCTTCTTCTCCAAATACTGTTCCTCCCCGCCTTTCCAACTTTTCAAAAGGGATAGCTAAGTTATAAGAGTTAGATGAATGACAGAAGGGAAGAAAAAAGAAAACGTCTCCAGAGCGCCACAATACAATTGAAATAGAAACGATACAGGAGCCCAACTAATCCCTCAAGCTCTGAATTATGTCTTTATTTCTGCTAAGGAAGAGTGAAGAGAGAGGCTCACAAACTGGGCACAAAAGAAGCATCCAGGCTCGGATTTCTGCCTCCATCCCGGGGAGCACGGAAGAATGGCACACCTGAATGGTGGCCGGGCAAGCTTTGGCTTATAGAAGTACAGTATCATGATTTCGTAGCTCAGTTACAATTGCCTTGTTGTGTTATGAACCAGACATGCAATAGGTCTTTTTCTCTCATTAAACACACAGACACTATTTGATGAACAGCCTCATGAGATGGAGAACTGGGTTTTATTTGTAGTTCTTCAAAAGACCAGGACTTATCAGGTGATTTGGGAACTGCAAATAGCCCACTGGGAAAAAAGGCCCCATTTTACTAAGGACAATGCTGCCAGCAGCCCAACCAGAACCCCACCTGAGCTTACATTCAGCTGACAAGATGTTCATCGATACGTATCACGAACACAGCTGCACAGGAACAGGCTGGGAAGATTCAATGTGTACAGCAATACATTGTTTTGTTCAGTGTGACTCACATAGTACATGTCTAACCAGACATCCCACCCTGATTTCCTTATATCTCCCCTTATAATTTTGAAAATGATGAACCTGGCAAAAAGCTCTCTTAAAACAAAATTCAAACTCTTGTTTGTAGTGGTTCCTATCCTCTGGGTCTTGAACTTCTCAAGGGCTCCTAAATTCTTGAAAAAGATTTGTAAATCCATATACACACATCAACTACATGCTTGTACATATATGTATGACGTTCTTTTTCTGTTTTTGCTTTTGTTTTTGTTTGTTTTGAGTTGGAGTCTCACTCTGTCACCCAGACTGGAGTGCAGTGGCCGCTTCCCACCACCGCAGCCTCGCCTGCTGGGCTCTGGCGATCCTTCCGCCTCAGCCTTCCGAGTAGCCAGAATTACTGGCATGCGCTACCACGCCCAGCTGATTTTTTGATTTATTGTAGAGATGAGGTCTCGCCGCCCAGGCAGGTCTCGAACCCGCGGGTTCAGGCAATCCACTCACCTCAGCCTCCCAAAGCACGGGATTACAGGCTGAGCCACCGAGCCCGGCATATATGATTTTCTAAGTGCATTGCCCCAGAGTCCAGTTTGTATGACTTCCTAAGTTCACAGTTATCCTACCAAGCTCCCTTGTTGGTAGTTGTGGCCCTGGAACTGAGATTTTTATGGTGGGACAATTGGGACTGGGACCCTACGAGATTTGGATTTGGTCAGGAACACCAAAAGTGGATGTGGCAAAAGGATGCATTCGACTCCTAGGATACCTCCCAAAACACCTTTCCATGCATCTCTCAGAACCCTCTTTCTCCAACTGTCACCAGATACAGACAGAAACAGAGTGACCTTGGAAACAGAGTGACCCAGAAACCGCGATAACAAATGGCAGAGCCTCCATCAACTCAGTCCCTGACAATTGACTGAGAAAGATTAAAACTCTGAGATTTCAGGATTTTTCTACTACGGTAGCTAATGTGTCCTTAACTAATACATGGTCGTGGGTGCTGTTGTGATTAATGATGTATGCATTCCTTTTAAAAGTAATGCCAAGTTCAGGACAGTTTTGTCACTGCATATTTTCTCAAAAACACTTCATTAATTCCTTTTTCAATGATTCCAGACACTGCGTTCCATGTTACATATACAGAGAGGGGAGTAAGTCCATCCCTGGCCTCAAGTGTACAATGTATTGGGGATAGTAGACATATAACAAAAATGTCAACAGGTGTATCATTATAAATTGCAAGTACTTGAAGGAAAATGGGCACTGGGAGAGAGAGTGACAGAAGCCATTGAACATAGGAAGTGGAAGGCCAGCACTTTCTGGGGAAGTGATCTTTAAGCTGCAGGCCACACAGATAAGCATAAACCAATTAATTAAAAATAAAGAAAAGAGTCCCTCAGGAAAAAAAAAGTGTACCCAGTCCCTGAACAAGCTTGACATCCTTGAGGAATTGAAAGAAAAGAAGGCAGGACGCTTGGACAGCAGGGAGCTGAGAGAAAAGAAGAAGAAACAAGAAAGGAGGAAGACGAGAACAGGAGGATGGGAAGGTTGGCCAGGGCTGGACCTCAAAAGGCCTTGAAGACAAAGGAAGGGTTTCATCTTATTCCAACGCATACATTCTCCATAGGAATCATAATGCCCTTAAGGGGGTAAAAATTGGATTCTTGGGGCAGGGAGGGGGTCTTACGGTATATTTATGGTATTAATATTCCATGGTGAGGAATAGATTAAGAGAAAATGTCCAAAAGGCTTTTTAAGGAGGTGATAATGAAAAGGCTGAGAAATATTGGTTTAAAGGCAGCAGGACGACACCGAGGGCTTTAAGCCGGGCGGTACCATGATCCAATGCTCATCTCTCAAAAATCTGTCCCACAGGAACTATTAGTATTTTTCTGTGTTAAGAAAGTTTCATATTTTAAAAGGTTAGAAATGCCTATTCTTCATCATTTAAAAAATTTATGGTAAATTGGCATCAACCCACTAGATCATGTCATCCAAGCCTTTCATTCTATAGATTAATAAAAAAAAATCTCAGAAGGACTCGAAACATAGCTGCTTTGTCCAAAGTCATACAATTAGCAAGTAGCAAGCAGAATTTTGATCCTGGTCTAATGCCTTTTTTTCAGCACCCTTCCCAAAGTTCCACCCTGCCCCCCCCCCGTGCCTCATGCCAAGTATGCAACTAGTTTGCATGGCTTCGTTTTACATATTGATTCATGCAATCAATAATTCACACAATATGAGGCAGATGCACAAAAAATACATAATTTCTCCTTTTGTTGTCATTAGAGATGGGGTCTAGTTCTGTTGCCCAGACTGAGGGGTAGTGGTACAACCATAGCTCACTATAACCCCAAACCCCTCTGGGTTCAAGTGATCTATCCAACTCAGGACCCCAAGTAGCTGGGACTACAGGTATGTGCCACCATGTCCTGCTACATTTTTTAAGGTTTTGTTTTTTGGTTTTTTTGGTGTTTTTTGTTTTTTTGTAGAGATGGAGTCTCCCTATGTTGCCCTGGCTGGCCTCTGATGCTGGGCCTAAGTGATCATGCCATCTCAACCACCTGAGTAGCTAGGACTACAGGCATGAGCCACTGTACTTGGCAAAATATATATCATTTCTTTTTTTTTTATGCTCATGGATGTTTAGAGGAAAAATAATGTCCTAGTCACATGTTGTCCCCTATCTTAGAAAATGTCAGGATTTGTGGGTTACATAGAAGACTAAACACAGGTATGTCTTGGTTCTGTTGATTTGTTTGAATGTGTAAGAAGGGGTTGAGAATTGTTCAGCTTTTGTTTAAGCCATTGGCAGAAGATTCACAAAGTGAATCTGTTTGTTCTACATTTAAGTAAAAACTAATGATTTCCTGGCCCTTCCAAAATAGTAAACTAGAATCTGAAGAGGGAGGTGTTGCTTCTTTTTTAGAAAGAGGACTACACAAAACAAAATACAACACCAATATTCATAGCAGCATTATTCACAATAGCCAAAAAGGTGAAAACAGCACAGGTGCCCACCAATGAATGAATGAATAAACAAAATGTGGCATATATACAGTCACTCCTCAGTATCTGTGAGGGATTGGCTTCAGAATTCCCCCAGATCCCACCAAGAATACCAAATTCCAATCCACAGATGCTCAAGTGCCCTATATAAAATAGGGTGATATTTGCATATAACCTATGCACATCCTCCCAAATACATTAAATCCTCTCTAGATGACTTATAACACCTAATACAATGTAAAAGTGTAAATAATTGTTATACAGTATTGCTTAAGGAAGAATGGCAAGGAAGACAGTTTGTACATGTCCAGTACAGATGCAAGATATTTAATCCAAGGTTGGTTGAATTCATGAATGTGAAACCCAACACACACACACACACACACACACACACACACACACACACACACACATGTATATATGTATATGATGGAATATTATTCAGCTTTTAAAAGGAAGGAAATTCTGATACATGCTATAATAGGTATCAACCTTGTGGGTAATGTGCTAACTGAAACGAACCAGAAAGAAAAAGACAAACACGGTATGATTTCACTTATATGAGGTATCTAGAGTAGCTATATTAATAAATACAAAAAGCAGAATAGTGGTTGCCAGGAGACAGAGAAAGAGGAGAATGGGGAGTTGTCAGTGGGCACAGAGTTTTAGCTTTGCAAGATGAACAGTTCTGGAGATGGATGGTGAAGATGGCTGCATGACAATGTGAATGTACTCACCACTGAACTGAATATTTAAAAACGGTTAAAATGGCCGCATTATAAATTGTTTTTAAAAAATTTAATGGGTAAGACAAAGACAATTTTAAGTGACTTCACAATAAAGTCAGAAAACCTCACTTCATATATACACACACAGTCTGAAAACTTAAACATCAAGGCCATGTCTTGAACGTCTGAAAGTTTGGAAAAGCTAACGAGGTTGAAACCAAAACAGGAAAGTAATTATTCTGGGTTCATGATAACATTATACTTATGATCCTCTTGAATTGGATTGGTCAATAATACACGAGCAGAAGCAATGCCTGTCACATCTGAGTGGAAGTATTTATTGACAGGAGGTATGGTCAGTTAGTGAAAGAAAACTTTGTGGTGTCAAGCCACCGTGATTTGGGTGGTGTTTGCTATCATAGCATAATCTAGCACATTCTGAGTAATGCAGTTTTTTGTTTGTTTGTTTGTTTGTTTTTTAGTTGGAGTCTCACTCTTGTCGCCCAGGCTGGAGTGCAGTGGCACGCTCATGGCCACCGCAGCCTCGACCTGCTGGACTCAGGCGATCCTTCCGCCTCAGCCTTCCAAGTGGCTGGAACTACAGACACATGCCACCACACCCAGCTAGATAATGCAGAGTTTTAAAAGGAGTTTTAGAATATGAGAATCTGAATTTCAGTTTATATCAATAAAAGGCACTCAAAAGCTGGGCTCGGTGGCTCAGCCTGTAATCCTGTGCCTTTGGGAGGCTGAGGTGAGTGGATTGCCTGAGCCCGCGGGTTCGAGACCTGCCTGAGCAGCGAGACCTCAGCTCTACAATAAATCAAAAAATCAGCCGGGCGTGGGAGCGCATGCCTGTAATTCCGGCTACTTGGAAGGCTGAGGCGGAAGGATCACCGGAGCCCAGCATTTCGAGGCTGCGGTGGCCGGGAGCGGCCACTGCACTCCAGTCTGGGCGACAGAGTGAGACTCCAACTCAAAAAAAAAAAAAAAAAAAGGCACTCAATAATAAAAAATCTTTATTTCCCCGCAACTGATTTCTGAAAGGAATGTCACAATAATCATTCTTCATAAAATGTACATGCTCTTTGACAGGGACTACTAACAGCAAATAAAACTTGTTTCCACGTGTAATACGTCACAGACCACACATGACTCAGTGGAGCGTGTGTGTGTGTGTGTGTGTGTGTGTGTGTGTGTGTGTGTGTGTGTGTGCGCGTGTGTGTGTGTGTGTGTATGTGTGTGTGTGTTTTGTTTGAATGGTTTGTGGTAGAAATGGGGAGAGCATCCTCAATAATAGGCATATGAAACATTTCCTTCCTTTTCTCCAAGAACGCAGCAACATTTGCTGTACCTTACTTGGGGAGAGAAGGTATACAGCAGCACGTACTCTCCGTGTCATCAAGTGTCAGGTTCCTGGATGCTTTGAATGGTTTTCTAAATAAGTATCTGTTAATCTTCCAGGGGCATGATGATTCGACGAGAAAACACACAGAAGCCAGTTTCCAGCAGGTTTGGGGGGGGGCGCTGGTTAGGGCGGAGGACTTTCCTCTGCCTTCCTCCCTGATCTTTCCTCTGTTGCAGAGTGACCAAAGGCTGAAGCTATTCCCAAACATCTGAAAACCATTTATAAAAAAACTGAGGTTACTACAAATAAAGACACTTTAAGCTGGTGGTTCATATCTTTAGTTCATGATGTAACTAGACACTAAAATAATAGTGTATGCTCTGGTGGGAAAAATCACTGAGCAGAGTTATGAGATGCGTGGTCCACTCCCACATCTCCCACTAACACCCTAGGACCTTATTTCTCTCAGCTGGTAAATAAGATGGATCGGATCAGTGTTTCCCAAAATGTGGTCTTTGGTCCAACTGTGTCTGAATCCTCTGTGTGCATGTGGCCGCGGAGAAAGACAGGCAGAGGGCTGGGGTGGGCCTGTAATACACAGATATTCCTAGGCCCATCCTAGTCCTATTGAATCAGGATCTCTGAGACTGAGGCCCAAGACTCTGCAATGAATACTTTTCCGATTTTAGTTGCACAGATCGGTTCCTTGGTGACTTTTGGAATGATGCAATATAGCAGAGCTGACATGTACACGGAAGTTTGTGAGCCCTAAGATGAAGGAATCTCTAAGGCTCTTCCAGCTATGTAAGTCTTCGGTCATGAACAGAGCTGAGGAGAAACATGTAACACTTGCACCACCCACTCGACTGCCCCCAAAACGCATAAATTCATACTTAGAGGTCATCCCAGTACAAAACAAAATATTAAAACCAATATGGAATAAATGACTATTTAAAACTCCCTACTCATTTCACCTCTGTTTTCCACCACAAATAAGCTGAAACCTCAGTCACACCTTAGAGAATAAATCTTAATACTAAATAGAATACTCTAAGGTCCGATCTTTATAGCATGTTAACTCTATGTGCTCTCATAAAACTGTCTCTAAATGTGAATATCAAAATTTGTAAAACAATAAACTATCTCTGTGCTATATCTCTGAGAAAATAAGTTAGATTGTGTTTATTTAAGCAGAGAATGGAAAGTTAACAGTTACTGAAAAATTCAAAATTAAAACACAAAAATGGGAATGGGGAGAGTATCTATTATTGCATTTGGTGACCAGAAGGCAGTCAGTAAGCATTAATTTCCTTCCCTAAAAAAAAGTCTGACTTTCTTAGTTGCAGAGAGGGTCACGAAATCCAGAACTAGACCCAGGCCTCTAGACTTCAAATCTAGATGTCCTTTTTAAAAATAATACTGACGAGTGTCTTGCTTACATTGGGAAGTAAAAAATATCAGCCTCTGAAAATTGTGGATCATAACCAGAATAAGTTTTAATAGGACTTGGAGTTGGATCAAGACAGAAAAATAGAAATAATGGAAGAGAATAAATAGTGCTAACTTCCAGTTAAACATGGCAGATTGAACACCATATTTTCTCCACTCTCTCCCAAATGTCTGCTAAAATAACAGTAAATAAATAAAGATGACAAGAGAACTGGAAAGGAGACAGCAGCAGACAAAAGATGCCAATAAATTTTTGGAATATGGAAAACTGGTGGAGGAATTGTAACTGGCTTAACAGAATTGTGCCTGCAGAGAGATATAATGAGGAGAAGCCAGACCATGTGGCCCGTAGGGCTTTGGACTTGGAGGCACCTGGTGCTGCTGAAAGGGGTGGGAAAGGGATGAAGTTTGTCCATGACTAGGAAGAGCAATTGAAAATCTGTGTAAAGATGACTCTATTGGAAAATCAAATTGAGAAAATATTTTAGAAAGTTTCACAGAAAGCAATAAGGGTAGAAAGAAAAGATCTTAAAAGATGGATGAGCAGCCCATAGGAGTTTTATAAAGAGTAAACAAATAAAATATCGGGATGAAAATCATTGAAAATAAATATTTCCTGAAACCGAAGGACATAGATCTATTGAAGGTTCACAAAGAACCTAGCACGATGAATTTAAAACACACCAAGGCCTACATCATGTTACCTCCACAGAGGGGTTCGCATATGATGGTCCATGGACCAAATCTGGCCCATTGCCTGTTTGTGCAGTTTACTGGAACGCAGTCATGATCGTTTGTTTACTATTATCTCTGGCTGCTGCGACTCTTCAATAGAGTTGAGCAGTTGGGACACAGACAGTATAGCTCACAAAGCCTAAAACATTTACTATACTTTCCTTTAAAGAAAAAGTTTGCCAGCTCCTGCTTTGGGCACCAGAACATTCTAGAAGTTTCCAGAGACCAAAACAGCAGGCTGAGGACACAGGAACTAGATTTAAAATGGCAGCAGATGTGTCAACAGTAACATGAGATAACAAAAGAGAAAGCAGTGATGCCATGAAAATCTGAGGGGGGTGGGTAGAAGCAGAAAAATTATTTTCAATCTAGGACTCTATACCATGCAAAATAAGGAACAAGTACGAGAGTAGAATAACTTTCTACACACAAAAGTAATTTTAAAATTTGACTTCTCTACACATTTTACTTGCTGGGAGTTGTGGAATCTATGGAATAGAGGATTCGACAGAATAAAAAAAGCAAAAGGAAGTGTCCGTATGACAGCCATGTGGGTGGCTCTGCAGAAAGCAGTCAGACCTAATAATGACAGAGAACTGTGAAAGAAGGAACTCTAGCTAGCAAAGGAACTGATACTGATTGGTACTGTGCCTTAGCATTTGGAAAATTTATTCATAGGCCTGTGACAGGTCTTTAACAGCATTGGAGGAAAAGTGACAGTTACATACATTAAGGACTTTTCTTTCAGTCAAGACAATTGTGAACTCCAATAAAAAGGAAATGTTGGGGGAAAAAAAGGTGCTTGACATCATTACTCATTAGTGAAATGCAAATCAGATTTTTTTCATGCCCACTAAGATGGGTATAATATAAAAAGTCAGCTAATAACAGGTGTTGGCAAAGATGTGGAAAAATTAGAACCTTCACATACTGCTGGTGGGAACATATAATGATGCAGGTATTTGGGGAATGTATAATGGTATAGCCATTTTGGAAACTCAGAAAGTTTCTCAAATGATTAAACAGGGAGTTACAACTGGATACAGCAACACCGCTCCTTGGTATATATCCAAGGGAAATGAAAACATTTGTCCACACAAAAACTTATCCATGAATATGTATAACAGCATTACTCATAATAACTAAAAGGTGGGAAAAACCTCAATGCTCATCACAGGCAAACAGATTTTCTTAAATGTGATATATTTATAAAATGGAATAATATTCAGCCATAAAAATGAATGAAATGCTGCTATATGCTATGACTTGGATGAACTTTGAAAACATTATGCTAAGTGAAAGAAGACAGTCACAACAGTCCACATATATGATTCCATTCATATGAAAACCCAGAATAAGAAAATATATATAGAGAGAAAGTAAATTGAATGCTTAGGGCTGGGGTAGGGGGGAAGTAGAGAGGTATAGTTAAAGGGTACAGGATTTCTATTTGAGTTCACAAAATGTTGTAAAATTGACTGTGATAATGATTGCACATATTTGTGAATATGAAAAAACACTGAATTATACACTTTAAATGGGAAAATTGTATAGTTTGTTAATTACATCTCAATAAAAATTGTTTTAAAAAAGAAATGTACTAGGAAAAAATAAAACAACATAGTACTTGACTCACTATAGCCATTGCAATGTATTAATACTCATTAATTTTTAATGTGATAAAAGATAATGAAGGATGATGAAAATGGAAAGTGAAAGAGAATTAGAAAATCATACAATAATGGGAATTTAATAAAATATGATCAATTAATAAGTTGCATTAAAGGTATACTATAAGAACTGTGGAACAAACTATATCAAAAATCTCAACTAATTAAAAATGGTTATCTAATATTAATGCAGACAGAAGCAGAGCAGATTTTAGAGCACAGATCATTGCCAAGGATAGAAAAGGTAATTTAGTAATAATTAAAAAGCTAACTCACTAGGGTGACATAATCCTAGAAATTTGTGCATCCAATAACAGAGCTTCAAACAAATAAAGCAAAAACTAATAGAACAGCAAATAAAATAGACAAATCTACAATGGTATATGGAGATTTCAATACCCTTCTCTCAATAACTGACCCAATGAAGTATACAGAAAATCAGTAAGTATGTGGAAGATTTGGACAATAGCATTAACCAACATGACCTAATTGACATTTATAGACTATGCCACCAAACAAGAGCCAGACTGATCAGAAAAAAAATGAAGGCATAAATTTGTAGAAAGTATAATTCTTTTCAAATGCACATAAAACATTTACTAATATAGAACATATTTTAGGCCATAAAACTAGTGTCAATAAAATTGAAAGGATTCAAGTTACATAAAGTGTGTCCTCTGACCACACTGGAGTTAAACTAGAAATCAGTAACACAAAGATATCTGGAAAATCCTCAAGTATTCAGAAACCAAACAACACGCATCTAAATACCCATGGGTCAAAGAAGAAATAAACGATTATAAGAAAGTATTTTGAACTGAACAAAAATGAGAACACATATCAAAAATTTATGACATGCCACAAAAGCGGCACCTAGGGACTATTTATATCATTGAATTCCTTTGCTCGAGAACACAAAAGGTCTTACATCAATGACTTCAACATACACCTTAAGATAAAACCAAACCAAGCACAAAATAGGAGAAAGAACATAATAGAGAGAGGAAATTAGAGGAATAGAAAACAAAAACAACAGGAAAATCCATGAAATCAAAAGCAGGTTCTTGAGAAGATTGATCAAACTGATAAACTACTAAGCAGATTGGTCAGGAAAAAAGAAAGAATAAATAAATAACCACCAGCATGAATGATACAGGTAATCTAACTACATATTCTAATCATATTATAAAGGAGCATTATGAACTAGGCCAATAAATTCAACAACTCAGATGAAGTTGACAAATCTGTGAAAGACAAACTACCAAAGCTAACTCAAAGATAAATCGATAACCTGAATAGTCCCTTTCTATTTAATAAGTTAAATTAGTCATTAAAAACTTTCCCACAAAGTAAATTCCAGGTCCAGATGATGTCACTGGTGAATTTTCAGACACTCAAAAAATAATGGCTGGGTGCGGTGGCCCACACCCAGCACTTCGGGAGGTCGAGGTGGGAGGATTGCTAGAGTCCAGGAGTTTGAGACTAGTCTGGACAACATAGAGAGAACTCGTCTCTACAAAACATTTTTTAAAATTAGCTGGGCATGGTGGGCACACCTACTTGGGAAGGATCATTTGAGCCCAGGAAGTCAAGGTTGTAGCAAGCCATGATCATGTTACTGCACTCTGGCCGGGGCAACAGACTGAGACTCTGACCCCAAAATAAAAAATAAATCAAAATAAATCATATACAAACTCTCCCAGAAAGTTGAAAATGAGAGAATATTTCCTGACTTATTCTGAGGCCAGCATTACTCTGATACCAAAACAAGACAAAGACATCAAGAGATAAGATAACTACAGAACAATATATACTCATGGGCATAGATGTACAAATTCTAAGCAAAATGTAGAAAATTGAATCCAACAATACAGAAAAATAATATTATAATCAATTTAGGTTTATTCCAGGAATGCATGTGGGTTTAACATTCAAAAGGCAGTGAAGATAGTTCACCATATTAACAAACTGAAAAGGAAAAATTCTACAATAATTAGATGCAGAAAAAGCATTTCACAAAATCCAACATTCATTTCTGATAAAACCTCTCAGCAAATGAAGAACAAAATTTCCTCAACCTGATAAAGGACATCTATAACAAACCTACACCTGACATCATACCTAACAATGAAACACTGAATTATTTTTCCCTAAGATCAGAAAGAAGGCGAGGATATCTGTTCACACCACTTCTATTCAACTTTATCCTGGATATTCTAGCCAGTGCCATTATACAAGAAAAAACAAAAAACAAGAAGACATCATGACTGGTAAGGAAGAACTGTTTTTATTTACACAAGACATGATCATTGTGTGGAATATACTACTACAACTAATAAATGATTTTAGTAAAATTACAGGAAGTAAGAATATAGAAAGTTAACTGTGTTTTTATATATTACTAATAAGGCACAACTGGAAAGTAAAATTTTAAAAAACAGAGCCACTTAAAATAGCAACAGAAATATGAAATACTCAATAACAGATCTGACAAAAATGTTTAAGGCTTGTACACTAAAAACTACCAAATATTGCTTTGAAGAACTAAATAAATATAATGGAGGACCCCCCAAAAAACAGAATTATCTTTTGGAGGGCAGGCCTCTTGTAGTACAGTCATAATTTGTTCCCTGGGATCAAACGGCTTACCACAGTTTCTATCTGGAAGTTCTGAGAAGGTTGTATCACAATTTGAGGAAGAAACATCTTGAGTTGTGGCAAACAAATGACTGGTTCTTCCGCCAGGACAATGCACCTGTCTATACCACACTGAGTGTTCAGCAATTTTTGGCCAAAAACAGTACAACCTCCATGCCTCACCCTTTCTATTCATCTGATCTTAACCCAAGCGAATTTTTTTTTTGTTTCCCTGGATGAAAAAAGTCCCCAAGTTTTGTCAATGTGGAAGAGGTGAAACAAAAAATGGCAGAAGCACTAAAAGGCACCAAAATCGAAGAGTTCAAAAACTGTTTTGAGCAGTGGAAAAAAGCACCTTGATAGGTGTATTTCATCAAATGAAGAGTACTTTGAAGGTGACTAAAGTTTAAACATGTAAGAACAAAGACACAACTTTTTATAAATAAATTATGTTTTTAGGGGGGCCTCCCATGTCCATGGGTCATGAAACTCAATATTATCAAGAGAACAATTTTCTCAAAATAAATGCATAGATTAAAATATTCTTAATCCAATCCCTGCAGGCTTTTTTTTTTTTTTTTTTTGAGTCAGAGCCTCACTGTCACCCAGGCTAGAGTGCAGTGGCACACTCATGGCCAGCATAGCCCCACCCTGCTGGGCTCAGGTGATGCTTCCACTTTAGCCTTCCAAGTAGCTGGAACCACAGCCCTGTGTCATTATGCCCAGCTAATTTTTCTGATTTACTGTAGAGACGAGGTCTTAACATGTTGCCCAGGCTGGTCTGGAACCCAAGGACTGAGGCAATGTTCTTGCCTCTGCCTCCCAAGGTGCTAGGATTACAGGTGTGAACCACTGCACCTGGAGTGGCTTTTTTTTTAATTGGCAAACTGATTCTAAAATTCATGTGGGCTAACCAAATCAATCACCTTGAAAATGAAGGATAAAGTCAGAGGACTTCATGGGTTCAAGACGTTTTATAAGGCTACAGTACTGAAAAAAGTGTACTGTGATCATAGCAAAAGACATATACTTCATTGGAATAGAATAGTGAATCCAAAAATAGAGCCACATGTATAAAGACAAGTAATTTTTGACAAAGATAAAAGGCAATTCAGTGAAAAAAAACAATAGTCTAATCATGCAAGAACAACTGAATATTCATAGGCAGAAGAAAAAAACTTTGATCCATATCCCATACCATCCACAAAAATTAACTCAGAATGGAACAGAGATTAATTGTAAAACCATAAAACTTCTAGAAGAAAACCTCTGTAATTTGGGGATAGGCAAATATTTCTTAGAAACCAGAATACATCACAATTGTCCAAGAAACCATTTGATAAGTCCAACTTCATCAAAGTTAAAAGTTTCTGCCAGTCAAAAAACACTTCAAGGAAATGAAAAGATAAGCCACAGACTGGGAGGAAAACATCTGATAAAAGGTTCATAGCCAGAAGATATAAATAATTCTCCAAACCCAATGATCACCAACAACTCAATAATGGGCAAAATATTTAAACAGAAATTTTATCAAAGAAGATATATGGGTTCTAAATAAACCTATGAAAATATGGTCAACATCATTAATCACTGGGGAATTTCAAGTTAAAACACACTGCCATTACACCTGTTTATATGGGTAAAAGAAAAGACCATGCTTGGTGTTGGCTAGGAACTCTCAAGGTGCCAGTAAGAAAAAGACCCAACTTTTTGAAAAACTGAGTTTCTTTAAAAGTTAAACATACAACTACCATATGATTTAGCCACTCCACTCCTAAGTATTTACCTAACACAAATAAAACCATATGTCCACACACAGACTTGCACACAAATTTTTGCAGCAACTGTATTCATAATAGCCAAAAACTGGAAACACACTGTTCATCAATAGGTGAATACTGATGGACAGACTGCGGCATATCCATGCAATATAATACTACTTGGAATAAAAAGCAATGAATGATTGAGGCATACTACAACATATGTAATCTCAAAATAGTTAAGCTGAGTGAAGAAAGCCAAGTCAAAATTAGGAGAAGTGGTTTTATTTACATAAAATTCTAAAAAATGCAAACTAATCGATAGCAATAGAAAGTAGAACATTATTTGTCTGGAAGGGTGTGAGGAGGGCATTACAAAGTGTCATGAGGAAACATTAGTGTGACGGAGTCACGAGTGTATGCTTACACTAAAGTTTATAAAATTGTACACTTTAAACATGCATTTTACTATGCGCCAATTACACCTCGAAATAGGACATGGCAAACAAAAAGCCTTAGTCGTATTTTTTAACTATGCAAGTTATTATTATGGTATGCACGAATACAAATCAAACAACAGCACGAACATACAGGACGATAACAAATGAAATAAACAAGTCTTCTTCTAGACACTTACTTGAAAATCAGGTGCCCACAAAGGTACGAGTTCTTTCTAGCTGACCTGAAACTATTTACTTTATTACTGAATTCCTAACAAGGATGCCATTTAGAATAACATTGCAAATGGAAATCTTCCAGCTTTATGTCTGAATAAGCTATCCCTCCAAAAGGACATGAATCGCCAGTGACATTTTTAAGCAATAGTAATGAATTTGTCCTCTTGGCCAACCTTGTTCATTTTACAGTAGATAGCTATAGTCAGGCTGTAGAAATCATTAAGTAATTGATAATATCTGCTGATTATAATGATTAGCTGGTTATGCACTTGCTTACCTGGGAGCAATTAGGATAATAGGGTAAATCTGGGTTCAGCTTATGAAATGAAATTAATCAGTAAAATAATCAGTTTCATAAGAACCTAAGGAGTGAGCTGCCTTTAAGTTGCTGGGAAAGAAAAGAATCTTGCAAGTTAGGATGGTGAATCAGTCAGAACAGAAGGAGAGGAAAATAACCCTGAAAGCAGAAATGGGAGAAGAAAGAAGTCCTGGGATTTCCAAATAATTTTATGTGCATTAAAATTGTCCTTTGAACTATTTGGAGACTACAGCTCAAGTGTAATTCAGTTTATGTAGCAGAAGCTCTTGATCACAGTCCTCCTTTTACTATAGCTACAATATATACGAGAGGTCTGCTAGCTATGCTTTCTTTTTTTAACGTATTTTTTATTTTAAAATTGTGGGGTACAGTTAAGGGTTAGGTATACAAATATGCATCATTCAGGCACCCTTGTTGATAAGGGGTGTCCCCCCCAATCCCCAGACAGATATTGACTACCATTAATCCCACCAACCTTGCCCTCCCTGTACCCCACCCCTTGGATTCCCAACACTGTCGATACTTTTCTTATATTATTACGATAGATGTTCAAGGTCCACTTATGAGTGAGAACATGTGATACTCAGATCTTCGTTGCTGTGAAAGATCACTCAGTATTACAGACTTTAGTTTCATACAGGTTAATGCTAAATTCATGATTTTGTTCTTTTTTATGGCTGCGTAGTATTCCATCATGTATATGTACATTTTTTTAATCCAGTCCTCACTTGATGGACAGCATGGTTGGTTCCAGGTTCTTGCTGTTATGAACAATGCTGCGATAAACATATGTGTGCAGGTATCTTTTTTATAGAGTGACTTGAGTTCTTCAGGGTATTTTCCCAGTAGGGAGATTGTGGAGTCATATGGGAGGTCGATATTTAGAGCTTTTAGGAATTGCCACACTGCTTTCCACAGAGGTTGTACTAGTTTACACTCCCACCAACAGTGTATAATAAGTGTTCCCTTTTCACCACATTTTCTCCAGCATCTGTTATTTTTTGAGTTATTGATAATGGCCATTCTGACTGGAGTTAGGTGGTATCTCAGTGTGGTTTTAATTTGCATCTCCTTGATGATTAGTGAGGTTGAACATTTCTTCATGTGTCTGTTGGCCACTCGTATGGTCTTCTTTTGTGAAGTGTCTATTCATATCTTTTGCCCACTTTGTAATGGGGTTGTTTGGTTTTTTCTTTTCAGCACGTTTGAGTTCCTTGTAGATCCAAGATGTTAGGCCTTTGTCAGACATGGAGTTGGTAAATACTTTTTCCCAGTCTGTGGGCTGTCTCCCTGCTCTCATGATGGTTTCTTTGGCTTTGCAGAAGCTTGTCAGTTTGATGAGGTCCCACTTGTCTATCTTATCTCTTATGGCCTGTGGGTTTTGGGTTTTGTTCAGGAATTGGATGCCAGTTCCGATTTCCATGAGGGCATTTCCTTCCTTTCCTAAGGTTCTTATGGTTTGAGGTTTTACATTTAGGTCTCTGATCCATTTGGAGTTAACCTTTGTGCATGGGGATAGATAGGGGTCCTGTTTCAATCTTTGCATGTGGTCAGCCAGTTTTCCAGCACCATTTACTGAATAGGTTCTCCTCTCCCCAGTGGTAGGTGGTGGAGGCTTTGTCGAAGATGAGTTGGTTGAGAAATTGAGGTTTTGCTTCTGGAATCTCAATTCTATTCCATTGGTCTATATGCCTGTTCCTGTACCAATACCAAGCTGTTTTGATGATTGTAGCTTTATAGTAAAGTTTGAAGCCTGGTAATGTGATAGCACCTGCTTTGTTTTTGTTTTTGTTTTTTTTGCTGAGGATTATTCTGACTATTCTTGGTCGTTTGTGTTTCCGTATGAATTCCTGTATTGTTTTTAGTTATGCTTTCAAGTACTGAGCGCTTTGTTTTAAAAACAGCTTTCAAGTACTGAGCGCTTTGTTTTAAAAACAGCTTAGGCTGGCGGTGGCTCAAGGCTGTAATCCCAGCACTTTGGGAGGCAAATCATCTTTAGCTATAGTCACAGCATGATTTCTTCTTTATCTTATGTTAAGCATCTTAAGTTTCTGATCTGTTTAACTTGATGAGTCAATATAATGCCCATGTGATTAAAAAAACAGTGAAGAAATTAAACAGTGTTATGAGATCAGCTGCTCTAACACTTGACCAAGTTAATTCTCAAAGGCACCTGGCACTCTACCTAAGGCACCTTAGGATGTGGAACTAAGCTACCACTTTAAACTTTCTATCCTTTTCCTGACAAGTTTAGTCAGGCTCCTCACATGTGAACAGCTGCAGGTCCATTTGGAATTAAACAGTAAACCATTTTCAACACACACACACACACACACACACACACACACACACAAGACCCAAGTCTGCTTTCACGTCCTCATCCAGAAGAAATGGTTGAGAAATGGAGCAAAGAAAAGGCAGGTGTCTTACATTAGGAAAATCAGTTTGTTATGAATGCCAGGAAGGTACCTAGTGTCTTACGGTGGGTTTGAACAGGCAGTGGTTAAGCATATTTAAAAACTATTCTGGCTGGGCTTGGTGGCTTAAGCCTGTCATCCCAGCACTTTGGAAGACTGAGGTAAGTGGATTACCTGAGCCCGCGGGTTCGAGACCCAGTCAGGTAACTTGGCGAGACCTCATCTCTACAATACATCAAAAAATTGGCTAGGCATGGTAGTGTGTGCCTGTAGTTTTGGCTACTTGGAAGGCTGAGGCGGAAGGATCGCCAGAGCCCAGCAGGTCAAGGCTGCGGTGGCCAGGAGTGTGCCATTGCACTCCAGTCTAGGCGACGGAGTGAGACTTCAACTCATAAAAGAAAAAAAAAACTATTCCAAGTCCAAGAAACTACAGTAAGCTCTCCTTTCTAGCATCTTTGCTGGACTCAAATATTAGCAAACATTTTACCAAAATCTCAAGGATCAGTTAGAATTTCTATCCCTGTGGGAATTTAAAAATAAGACAGAAGTTGCTGTCTTGCTATGGTTTAGATGTCGACCTGCCTGGTGCTGTTGGACCTGCCAGTACCTTCGAAAAGACAGGCCGACCACCCTCATTTAACAGAGGCGGAAGTGGAAGCTACAAAATGACACAGTATGTTAGAGAGAGCGACAGGACGGGAAGCTACATGTCAAGACTCCAGAGCCTCTGTCTTAGGCCTTCTTTACTGTTCTCCTTTGAGTTTACTTTTAGGGCCATGATTCCATAAAAACAAGTCAAAGGTCATTCTTGCATGGTAGTTTTCAATGCAGCTGCACAAATGGAATCACCTGGGAGCCTTAGAAGCTCTGATGCCCCAGCCTCCTCTTGTCCCCAGGATTCTGATGTAGATCAGCTGGACTGTGGCCAGCTCCCTAGTCCCAGATAATTCTACTGTGCAGCCATCACTGAGAAGCCCTGCCATGGAGCAAAGCATGGTGAGAATAAAACCTGATGATAATTCAGACAAGTTTTTCCAACTGTTTGTCACAGCCCATCCAAGCAGGTGCTCCCTGCTGAAAGTTTCTATTACTGACTAGGGTAATCCCTGCTACCCTGGTCCTAGCTGGCTCTGTGGCCTTCTGAGTCAACATTCTCGGTCCTCTCTCGGCTTCTAGAAGTGCACCACCGCAGTCGAAATGACCGTTAACGTAAAGATCTGAAAACAAGTTTCAAAACGTTAAGAGAAAGTGAAGGAAGGAAATCCCCTGATTTGGACAAGTCTCCATAAGCAAAACAGAGGAAAGGGAGGCTATCTGGGGATAATTCCGGCCAAGAGTATTTGGGCATTTTCCCAGAATTACCCAAGTAATCCTGTGTAAAGCACATCTATGTTGGCTAAATTATGTCCAAACTGCCTCAATCGTGGGGTTCAACGTAAAAGGTGACCTGACTCTGGAAAGCGTGCAAGCCAAGGTTGCCAGAGGCATCATGGGTTTGACCTGGCCCGCGACCCCCGCCCCTTTCCAAAACAGCTCCCTCCAGGGCCTTGCAGTAATAAACCACCACCAAGCAAACCATGGATTCGACACCCTCTCCCAGGGCCCTTCTGCGCCGCCTGGGGGCCTGAGCCACGGAGAACTCTTCCATTCCTACACGCTGCCTAGCACGGGAGAGAGCCCAGGAAGGATTCGGAGGGGGTGTGGTCAGAGCCAACCCTCAAGCCCCGGCCAGAGCCACCACCTCTCCACCTCTCCACCGCGGGGCTCCAAGGAGCCCACCTGGTCAGGTGTCCGCACACCTTACAGCGCTCCGCCCCTGACACTAGGGCGCGGTGGCCCTAGGGTGACGATGTCAAGTTCACCGGGTCCGCGGAAGGGCGGAAGTGAGGAGGAGTGTCCCTGCGCTTCCCTGGCGCCGCCGGAGACTCAGGCAGGAGCGAGAGAGGGGTCTCCCTCCACCAAGGACTCTCCGGAGAGGGTGGGGGGTGTCACCGCTCCCCCGCTCGGGCGCCGCCTTCTCGCCCCGACTCTGCCTGGCTGGGTGCGGGACCCGGGGTCGGATGAGAAGCCGGGGCAGGGTCCCAGGAGGCTGGGCCGAGGCTAAGCGCCGAGTTGCACCCCGCCAGGCGGGGCTCGCCACCCGGGCCCACCCGAGCCCAGCCCCGCGCCACCTGTCCCAGCCCAGGATGCACCTTCGCGGAAGGGAACGCGCCCCAAGCTGCAGCGCTTGCCGCTGTCCCACGGACCAGAAGAAAAGCCCGGGAGGCACGCCCGACGCGCAGGCTGCCCTACCTGTCCGACGACGCAGAGCAGACACCAGGTGCCACCGAGGAGGCGGGCCAGGAACCCCGGGCGCCGGGGCGCCTCCGGCCGTGCCATGGCTCGCGGCGGGGATCCAGGGAGTCTAGTGCGAGACCCCTCCCTGGGAGAGGCGGCTGCCTCCTGCGCGGACTGCGGGGGCTCCGCGGGGGCGGCGGCAGACGGGCCGGGGCGTGCGCCCCGCGGGGCAGGGCTGCGCGGGGCCGGCGGCGCGTCTTCGGAGCGGCGCGGCCGCGGAGCGGGACTGCTTTCAATGGGAGCGCGTGCGCCGGGGGTGGGGGCGTTATTTGTGAATGTGCCGCTTGTCTTGGCTCGGGATGGCTCGCGCTCCCCCAACCCCCAGCACCCCCTCCGGCTCCTGCTCCTCCCTCCTGCGGCAGCCCAGCGAAGGCGGGGAGCGCAGACACCCCGCCGCCCCGGCAGCGCCCGCGGTGCGCGCTTCGGGAAACCCGAGCGGGCGGCGCGCCGCTTCTATTTATTTATTCTTTTTCAAAGGGAGGGTCGCGCACGGCCCACCTTGCTCGCGTTTGGAATGCCACCCCGCCGGCTCTCGGAGGAGGAAAACTCTTCCCGGACGCTGGCGGCTTCCCAGGAGCGAGTCCCAGGGGCCGTTCCCTGCGCGCCTTCCCGGGAGTAGTTGAGAGCTGCTGTTGCTGCCCCGGGAGCCACGCGAGACGCTCCCGGGTCTGGGGATGGCTTCGTGCGTGGGGGGAGGAGGCGATGATACAGAAACTCACAGCCCCCGTCTCAGGAAGGCACTGGGGGCTACGCTGTGTTTGTCCGTGGGGACCTGTCCCCTGGCGCTCAGAGATTTTCCCATGGAGTCGACTTGTTTTGCAACCCGGGTCTGGAAAAAGACAGCTGCGCTCGGGAGCGGCGGGGACCCACGACCGCCGGGCGGGGACGCGGTGGACTAGGAGCCGGAGAAGTGGGTTCAGTGAGCCCGACTTGGCTGGTTGTCTTCCGGTACTGATGGGCTGCTGGGGACAAGCGAGCCCACCGCCCCCCGTCCCCCACCCCCGCTCGGCTCTGGTTTGGGCCACTGTCTTATTACACACGGGGCTTCCCGGCTTTCTCTGTGACATTAGATAAACATCGCGCTCCCTGGCAGCTCCTTGCCACTGGGACTCAGGCTCATTTCTTCCTGAAAACCTGGCGCTCCGGAGCCGGTCTCCCAAAGCATCTTTATAAGAAAACCAATCCCCCACCCTCCTTCCAGCGGTCTTCCAGGCCACTCCACCCCTCTCCAGCTTTGGCACTAAAGCCAGAAGAGGCGGGGAGCTGGCCCCACTTCAGGAAGGGCCGTACGATAAGGGGAGTCAGCGCCGCGCTCGTCAAGTGAAGTCACTTTTGTGAAGTTCCCACGTGCGCGCGCTGGGATGAGCCCAGCATAACACTCAGACGCCACCGTCCTCCCTAGCAACGGGTCGCTCAATCCACAGATTCCTGCATGCCCCACGCCTCGCCAGGCGCTGGGCTGAAACGTTGAGGCCCATGAGCGAGGGAGACACGCGGATCCTTCTCTGTTTCCTTGAGTACACAGAGGAGGATGCAAACTGCCAGCTGACAGAAGGGGAGGTTAAATCGGGGCAGAAGTGCCTGTCGGAAACCTATGTCACAGGCCGATATCGGCACTTGTGTCCCGAAGAGGGGTTTTGCAGTTGTATATGGTAAAAGAGGCTACTTCTCAGAATTCATCTGTTTACTCATTATGCGCGTGTTCAATGAGTTCCCAGGGTGTGAAAGAAAAGTTAGAAATGGAAAAAAATAAATCTACTTTTGAGCTTAGAATCCCAGAAAGTTAAAGGTCCAAGACCAAAGTATTTAGAGGTCCTTTTTTGAAGGGGTCTTAGGCCAGGTTTTCAACTTGAGTTGGTAAAGAGGAAAGGGTAAGACATTTTTTTTAAATGACCCCCACCCCCGCCAAAAAAAAAAAAAAAAATGCTATGAAAAGGAAAGAGCAATGAGCACAGAGGCTGGGAACAGAAAAGTATTTCTAGGGAGGACTGCCAGTGGCTGGTCTTCTAGGGTGACTGAGTCACAAGGCTGAGAAGAAAAAGGCAAGGCTGTGTTTGGTGGGGAGGTGGTCCTAGCATGCTGGGGCAGGGGGTACCTGTAGCTCCAGGCTTGAAGAAAGAAGGGGCATGATGTGCTAGGTGACATTAACTGAATTAAATCTTCAAGCGACCCTCAAGATAGGTGCAGATGAGCCCAATTTGACAGAAAAGAATCCTGAAGCTCAGTGGCGAACGGGATGGGAGCCAGGCCCAGGAGGGGTACACAACCACAGAATGTCAGGATTGGAAGGCACTCTGGTTCAACCACATGCCCCAAGCCACAAAGAATTCGGCCATCCAGGCCAATAGCCACACTTTTATTTTGAAACGGGTGAAGAAACAAGGGCCCAAGAAAATTAAGTGAGGTGTCTAACGTCTCACACTTCAAAGGCAGATGAATTTATTCCTGCCTCCATGTGATTAGAAGACCACGAGCTTCTTCTATTCTTTGAACAAGGAGGTAACAGAAGTAAACAAGGATATAAGTGGGTTAATAAGCCTGTGAGTTGAGGGTAAGTTTAAAGAAGGGTGAAAAGTCCAAGAGGAGGGAGACCATTGAGGAAGATGCTGCCATAAATTGACTATGAGATGATGAAGCCTTTATCACTAGAGGTGCACTCAGCTAGCAGAGAACAATGTGGGTTGGGAAAACTGGGCAGGAGAAGAAAAGCATTGCTTGCTCTGGGATGAGAAGACGGCATCTCCTTATGGTGTCTTCACGCCAGGGATTCAACTCCAGACTCAAATGTTAGCAAGGAGTCTGGTTGTGTTGGTTGTTCGTTGTCTGCTTAAAAACCTATCGATTTTGAAACTACTTTCCATCAACACACATCACTGATAGTTTAAGAAATAACTGAATGAGAAGGACGAGAGTGTTCTCATGATCCACTGAAGATCAAGTTTCTTTGATACCACATAATGTGTAGGGAGGATGCTTTAAAAGTGATGTCTTAACAGCTTAATGACCTCACTGTGACACAAGGACTAAGACATGTCACATTGCTAGGTCCTGGAATCCAGGTGGGATGTCAAATACCGCAGCCACCATTGATGGCTCTTAGTCTCACCCAGTTCCAATCTTGCCGGCGCCTCTTCCCTGGACAACAAGCCCTTCCATCCGAGACTCGCAGCAGAGGAGTGCCGTGGACGTCACAAGCCAGACCTTGTGATGGACACAAGGACGGTTCCGCTGGAATATAAGAATACATGATACTGAGGGCAGGCTCTGACTCTCACTCTTGATCTCAGGGATGCTTTACGCCATGGACTATTCATGATGACCCACCCCTTTCCTTGGCCCTCACCTTTCTCTCCATCTTCCAGCATCCTCTTCCTTCCAGAGCCCACGATTTCGAGAACACTCTTTTCAGCACCCTACACTATCTTGCCCTGTGGTCTTTACTTCACTTCTCCAGTCAAAATGAACCCAGTTACCTGCTTTCTCAGGTAATTGCTTGCCCTATGAGAGCAAGCACTGCAGGAAAAAGCCATCGAACAGGGCAGATAAGCAACACCATCACATCATCTTCACCAACCTCAAATGTACTCTCAACACTATCAGTCCTCTTCGTCCATTTACTCTCACGCCTCTCCACCCCTGACAATGAACATTTCAAGCCTCTACTTTCTCCAAACTACCAATTCCTCCTTCACTCTGCTCCCTTTCAACAGACATGCTGAGCTCCAACTTTTCAGAGAAAACCAAATCAGATGAATGGGAACAATTTCTACTTCTATCTTTTTGTATCTATAACCATCCTGCCCTTCTGTTTTTTCTCTAAGGCTAGTCCCTCTACAGTGTTCTAGGTTCAATCCTTTCTTGCCTTCAACTGGTAAGGAAATTTACTAAAGGTTGTCCCATCTCTGAACTGTATATTCAATAATTCCCTGTAAACTATATTCTACCTTTCAATATTCAAACATGCTCAAGACTTTCCCATGGATAAATGAAGAGATTAACCCTCTTTCAAGGATCACACATCTTCTTCCCTTCATAACCACATTTCTGGAAGGTTTTTTTTTTTTCACACTCCCTATTGGCCTTTTCCTTTTCTGTTTAACCCTCAATGCATTTCAGTCAGAATTTAGGGTTAGGCACCATCAGTCCATAAAAATAGAACCTGCTCTAGTCACCAGTGACCTCCATGCTGTCACATCCAATGAACACCAGTCAGTCCTCTTCCTCCTTGTCCTCACAAAACCATGTGGCATGGTTGATTATTCTTTCCTTCTTGAAACACTCTCCTTTCTTGGCTGTTCATCAGACATTGGCATGCTACTTCTAGGGACACGACTTTTAAAGATGATGTCGCTTGCCTTCCTGATAACCGTTAACAATTACTCATTACTGAGCCCCTCCCATATGTGGGTTGGATTTCTTATTTATATGCACTGATACGCCTGTGTTCCTTTTTTTGGAGTCATAGTCACAGTCCGTTGTCCAGGTTGGAATGCAGTTGCGTGATCACGGCTACAGCAGCCTTGACCTGCTGGGCTCAGGCGATCCTTCTGCCTTAGCATTGCAAATAGCTGTCACTACAGGCGTGTGCCACCATGCCCAGCTAATTTTTTGATTTATTGTAGAGATGAAGTCTCTACAACTCACAAGTTTCCCAGGCTGGTCTTGAACTCCTGGGCTCAGGCAATCTTCTCACCACTTCCTCCCAAAGTGCTGGGATTACTGGTGTAAGTCACTATGCCCAGCCTGTATTCTTTTCCTTCAGAGACTTTGTTCAGATTTGTAGTTATACTCTTATAAATGCAATTTATTTAACAAAAATGTGTCCTCCTCTCTCCCACTAGGTTAAAAATTCTACAAGAGCAGTTCACCATTGTGGTTCCAGTGCCTAGCCATCCCAAACGCCCAGCACATGTTTGACAAAATTAAAATGTGTTGAATTAATAAATGGATGAATTAGTACGTCACATCTTTCAGTGGGCTTTCCTGGAAGCCTAATCATTAAGCAAGCAGCAAACTCCTTGAGGACAGGCAGTATAGGCTATCAACATTTATCCCAATACATGTGATAGTCCTAGGAACATAGCAGGTACACCAAAAAAATGATGATATTACTGACTAAATAAATGGACAAAATCTACAAATAAAGTGGGCAACTGCCCAATCATGTAAATTCCTAGGCAAACTCCCAATAAAAATCCATGAACCTATGACTGGGCGTGGTGGTTCACACCTATAATCCCAGTACCTTGGGAGGCCGAAGGGAGAGGACTGTGTGAACCCAGGAGTTCGAGACCAGCTTGGGAAACATAGCAAGATCTCATCTCTACAAAAAGTCAAAAATTAGCCGGGTGTAGCAGCACATGCCTATAGTCCCAGCTACTCAGGAGGCTGAGCTGTGAGGATTATCTGAGCCCAGGAGATCAAGGCTGTGGTGAGCCGTGATTGTGCCACTGCACTCCAGTCTGGGTGACAGAATGGGACCCTGACTCAAAAAAAAAAAAAGATCCATGGGCCTATAAATAGTTCTTGAGTAGATAATAGAACATACCAACAACACTTTCTTCTTCTAAGAAATGTAATGAACTTTAGTATAGAGCCAGTTATGTTCCCCATCATCACCCCAAAGTGTCCCCCATAAGAAAATAATCTAAATATTATGTACAGAAAGTTTACTACAACGCAAATTACTTTTTACTCAATACTTAGAAGACCCACATTCTATGACCTGCGGTTAAGATTTATCTAAATTATTTCTAATGTGTATTTCATGTACATTATAAAACATTCAGCAAGAGAAGAATTTTCTGATAGCTGGCTGCTTTATGCCCTTCTTGGTCTTTGGCTGGAAATGCCCTCTTGTCAGCCTGTATTTGCCTCAGTTGACAAACAAAACACAGAGCAAAGCTGTTCAGTCAAGCAAAATGTTCATTTTTGACAAGATGAATGTCACACACCTTGTTCAAAGAAAATACCTGAATGATACAGTTAAAAGTCTCCTCCTGGCCAGATGCGGTGGCTCACGCCTGTCATCCCAGCACTTTGGGAGACCAAGGAGGGAGGATTGCTTGAGCCCAAGAGTTCAAGAACAGCCTAAGCAACATAGGAAGGCCTTGTCTTCACAAAAAAATCAAAAAATGAACCAGAGTGGTGACACCCTCCTGTAGTCCCAGCTACTCAGAAGGCTGAGATGGAAAGAGCGCCTGAGCCCACGGAGTCCAAACCTGCAGGGAACTGTGATTGTCGTTATGATGCCACTGCACTCCAGCCTGGGCAACAGAGTGAGACCCAGACTCAAAGGAAAAAAAAGTCTCCTTGAGTGAAGCCCGCTCAATAATATATCAGTCCACAGAGACATGTGGCTTCAACTATTACAAACTGTTAAATTATGTGCATAATAAAAAAAGATAGGAAACAAAGTAGTATGTTTATATCTCACAGAAATGACTCAAAACCATATTTCAAGAAAGTAAACACTGGAAACCAGCAGTTTTACTTACTGTCTGCCCCAATTTGATCTGTTTTAATCCTGTCTTTTATATGAACCTACAAATTTCTCTTTAGTTTTAGCTACTGTATTTCTGGGTTTTTAAATCATAGTCGTAAAGATTAGCTGATACTACATAAACAAAGTTATATGAATTAACATTCAGATCAAAATATTTTAAATTGTCTCTGCTTCCTTCTAAGGGGATAACTGTGTCTCAAGAGGGCTATAACATATCAGCAGGCTTATCTTTCCATTCTCTAACACTGGGTTCCCGAAGGGTGTTTGCGCTCACAGCGATTCCCTGGCATCTGTCGAACTGCATTCATGATAGTGTGTTAGTAATGCGCATACTTAATCTCTTGATGTTGGCTTGCAGGAGTCTCAAATATAAAATGTGACAGCATTTGTTTTTCTTACCACATAAAAAATGACATCACAAACTGTTAAGAGGTTAAACCATATATTATGGCTTCGTTTCAGAGTCACTGTTTGCGTCACATGACTGCCCAAGGGGACCGAATCTAACACACTTAACATTCCTGAGTCTAATAACATATATAACAAGCTCGTCTGGGTGAGGCCCATTGGGTGTGGTTTTATCACACAGAAAATCTTATATAATAATAACCTTTTCAAAAAATTGTCATTCTTTCTCCATGTGTTGAAGGATTTGTCCAAATAATACAGCAAAGGACAACAGAGATTATAAAGGAATCAAAAACTTACATTTAGAAACAGACGTATTAATTCTGTTCATCTTCTCTGGAGACCTCAGAAAGTGTTTACCTGAACTTGGCAACAAGTTTCCATAGTTCAGCTAGTCTGTCAACAAAAATATTCAGTTTCCATTTTCTGTTAGCCATTATGAAAATATGCAAAAGAAGTAAAGGATACGATCCCTGATTTTTCAAAACATACACAATTAAGCTTCACAAAATACATTCATGAAACAGATGCGTATCTCCAAAGTATTTGTTCTCTATTATCTTATAAGCCCTTTGAGAGCATGGCATTCTGTCCTGGTCATTTTTGTATCCTCCAAACCTATCACACAGTGGGCACTCAATACATGCTTGATGAATTGCATCGAATATTTATTCTAATGCAAACCACATTGATAAGCACTGTGAGAGTCAACACTGATTCTATATTTATTTACGCCCAGCTTCCTGAAGCCGAGACCAGAACAATCCAATTATCAGAATGCTTACTTCTCTAAAGTACTGATATGGCAAGCTCCAAGACATAATTAAAATATTATACGTAAAGTCTTGTGGTTTAGTAGATAGATCTCAGCCAGCAAGTACAACTTTTTTTTTTAATAGGGGTTTGTTTTCTTACAAAAGAATGCATTTTGAAATTCAAATATTCTGTGTGTTTTGGTATGTTTTGCTTCGTTACAACATCATCTGCTACAATAGCAGTTCATGTTCTCTTTGCTCCCAGGCACGCTGGGAAAGCTGGTAGATTAAGTGCAATATTGTACTCATCGTAAACTCAACACCTGAAGTTCCTTGACTATATTTTAAAGTCTCCAATATAAGTCCTAGGAGCTGGATGCCCATGTCTTATAAAATCACATTACCAAACACAAGAGAAAATCACTGTCATCTATTTCCTAAGCAACAGTCTCCTTTTCAACTGTTGCCTATTTTCTGGATATCAAGAATTTCTCCATGCTATAATCACTTGTAATTTTTTATTTGAAATCAGTGTCCAAACAAAAGAAAAACGGGCCTTTGTTGAACCGTTATCATCATCAGTTCCTAGTGACAACTATAGAAGGCAATGGCATGTATTATAACTGTTTGCTTCACTCTGAAAGAAATACCCATTTATATATGTGTACACAATCCTCTTCCATTTTGCTAGAAAAATCAGAACTTCAACTCTGAGTTTCTGGATAGCACTGGGAAATCATGCAATGAGAATAAACATATGAGAGTACAAGATTTAGTTACTTGATTTGCTTCTCATGAACAACTTAGACAAACAATTCCTCAGAGAATTAAAGTGGATTGTGATATAAAATATAATTTGAAAGCAATTGTTACTTTTGACCCCCAATTAATAACTAAAATATTTTCACCTATTCTATTGGTCTGTGTATCCTTATACATTGTTCTTTTCATTCTAAGATGTGACTATTGATGTTTGCACTATCCACTGGGATGAATGTGAACATAAAATTTGAAGCATGACTTGTAATTTTTCTAACTAGATAACACCAGAACAGTGACCAAAAACAAAAAAGGCACTGGCAAAAAAACAAAATCTAGCCAAATCAACAAGATTGTTAGCAACACAAAATAACCATGTTTTAGAAGATACTGTTAATCTTAGCTTGTAAGATTAAATGAACTAAAACAAGAAAGGTGCTTTAGACATTGGGAAACGATTAAAAACACTTTTACTCATGATTCAGTAGTACATTGCTATATTCCAGAAGAATTTAAGGTAGCTTATAAAAAATGTTTAAAAATATATATCAAGAGGCTGGGCACAGTGGCTCACTCTGGAATCCCAGAACTTTGGAAGGCTGAGGCAGGGGGATTGTTTGAGGTCAGGCATTCAAGACCAACCTGGGTAACATAGTGAGGATCTGTCTCTACAAAAAATTTAAAATTAGCTAGGTGGGGTGGTGCACACCTGTGGTCCTAGTTACTCAAGAGAGCAAGATGGAAGATTATTTGAGTACAGGAGTGCAAGTTTACAATGAGCTATAATCGGGCTACTACACTTCAACCTGGATGACAAAGCAAGACATTGTCTCTAAAAAGTAAATGAATAAAATTAAAAATATACATCAAGATATCTAATTAAAAGTAGATGAGAACATTAACATTCTCTGGGAGTGGGAGGTCAGTGTGAGATGATTGGGATATTTCAAGTTTTTCTTTGTTTTTTAATATTGTTTAAGTATTGTTACTTAGAGCATGAATTGACTTCATAATTGAATAAAACAATAAAGATATTTCCATATAAAAAATGGATAAGAAAGAAAAACAAAGATATAGCCTTAAAGTAGAGCCAGAGATGAAGCTAATACAAAGGCACATTCCGTAAGAAACTGCAGCCACAGATTGGGCTCTCAACTTTCAAAGAATCATGAAACCTGATAAATTACAGTGCCCATATTAAGGGGGAAAAAAATCAAACTAATTGCATGCATAAAGCACTATGGGCCTTGAGGTAAATCAGAAAAGTTAAATCATTTTAAATTTTGCCTCATATAGATTTTATCACATAGGCACTTGGGTTTATTAGCATGCAGTTATTAGCAGAAAATGATTCACTAATAAAATTGATAATGGAAACAATAATTGTCATTCATAGTATCTATGTCTTATGGCAAAATTTCTTGAATATGTATTTTCCTTTTAAATCACACGTTTAAGCTTTTCAAAGGGAAGACAAGACATAAAAGGGAACACAGGAGGAAAGTTGAAGAATTTCAAATTTGAGAAACTGAAGTTGGGAGAAGGTATGTGTAAATAGGAAATGCAAATTGTGACCTTGATCAATGGTCAGGTAACAGAGGGAAGACAAGAACGTCCTCTCAGGCTGCATCTGGGATTTCCACTGGGTTTGGCCTCAGAGATTTGGTATTGGGATCCCACAGTTGATGTGAATCAAGGATCAAGGGGCACGTTTATTAGGAATGAGTAATACTAACTGCTGTTTACAGATAAATCCCCAAATCTCAATAGCATAACACAATAGCTGTTTAAGGTAAGTAGGTAAGCTTTGGTCAAAAACATGGCAGCTAGAAATAGGTTTAAAAAATCCTTTCAGATGACCAAGGGAACATCAAAAAACTGAATATATCCATAAAAAGTAATCTGGAGTTAAAAGATGGATGTTGCCATAGAATTAACAACAGCTGAAGGAAGATTCTTCAGGAAGCCTTATTTGACATTTCCTCCCCAACAAAACCAAGTTAGGCATCTAAGCCAGTGCTCCCATTTGACTCCTACTTTCCCTTTTAGACTTCCCTTGTTATAGTGCCCATTACACATTATAATGTAATTGTTTACTTCATTGCACCCTCAATTAGGCTGTAAGCCCCCATGAGAGCAAGAATTGTGTCTTCTCACCCCTGCATCTCCAGTACTCAGAGCAGTGCCTAGCCCATTATAGGTACTTATTCAGATTACCTGAAGGAAAAGAGGAAGGGAAGAAGAAAAGGAGAAATGGAGAGAGGAGATGCATGAGAACCTAAAAATATGTTAAATCTTAGAAGATAAAGACTAGCTGTAATCTTTTAGTTGTATAAACAAGTAAATGAATTAAAAAGTAAGTCACAAAAAAGCGATTAATGCAAAAATTTAAATGCCTTTGTGCTGAAGGAAAAAACAAACAAAGAAAAACAGGAAAAAAAAATGACAGCCAAGATTTCATTTTTGCTTTTAAGCTTTTATGTTATGTGCCACTATGTGAAAATAATTTTTTTTTTTTTTTTTTTTAGTTGGAGTCTCACTCTGTCACCCAGACTGGAGTGCAGTGGCCGCTTCCGGCCACCACAACCTCGACCTGCTGGGCTCCGGCAATCCTTCCCCCTCAGCCTTCCAAGTTGCCGGAATTACAGGCATGCGCTACCACACCCGGCTGATTTTTTGATTTATTGTAGAGATGAGGTCTCGCTGCCCAGGCGGGTCTCGAACCCGCGGGCTCAGGCAATCCACTCACCTCAGCCTCCCAAAGGCGTGGGATTACAGGCTGAGCCACCGAGCCCGGCTGTGAAAATAATTTTAAAATATAAGGAAGAAACAATGTATTAGAATTAACTTGCCAATCTTCATTTATTTAACTATAATATGTAAAAACTTTACTTTGGGAGTAAATGTTATTTGTGCTTGTTTCCATTTTCTTTCAAAAGGGTAAAAAGAGAAATTTGTGAGCAAACATAACAGAGCAAACAGAGCCTCTTGAAACCCTTGTGCCTCAGATATTGCTACTTAGAGTACATAAATGTATTTATCGAGCTACAAGTGCAAATAATGGTGTTGGCTGTGCAAACAAAGTCATATTACTTTAGTCATTGATGGAACCACATTTGGAATCTTTTCAAAGCCTAAAACAGTCTTATCAGAGATTATGAAGCTCCTTACTAACATTCATCTTAAGTGAATTCTAGACTAACTCAAGAAAATAAGGTATGAGGCTTATAGAGATACTTTATAAAAGGGTAAAAGTTGTGAATTATTTCAGGAATGTGCTCATGTATGCAACAGTCATACTTTTCTAAATATTTCTACATGTATCTTATTTTAACAAGAGACGATTTTCTTTTTGAATTCAGTTCTTAAGACCACAAACAAAATCAATACACAAGCTGAGCAAAACTCCAAAGAAGTGCATATTAATTATTGATTATAATCCATGCCATATTAACATCCAGCTTTTATTGACCTTGATAAGGAAATATTTTTACTTTTATATATATATATATATATTATTTTTTTTTTTTTTTTTTTTAAGAAAGCAGGATTTATTAAGAAGACACTGCACTCCAGTCTGGGCAACAGAGTGAGACTCCAACTCAAAAAAAAAAAAGAAGACAGAAAATTCCCACAGTAGGAGGGGACCTGAAGAGGTTGCCCTAATATACATATATATAGGAGGCAGTTTTACTAAGCACAGAATGATACACATTTCAAAAAAGTATAATACATGATCTGAAGATACTCCAGTCAATTTGGCAACTGTGTATTTACATTTCTGTAATGATCTTACATAATCCACTATATCCCTCAAGTTTCATTACAGGTAACATTTCTTGCTATTGGTTTTCTAATTTTATAACAAACAACTTCATATTCCTAATTATTTTCTTGTGTGTTTTTTTTTTCCATTGAGGAAATCCTGAATCACGTCATATTTCAATAAACTAATTTTTCTCATATGAGATTTTGTGCCTTTGAAATTTTAACACCCAAAGGTGAACTCTATCTAATTTGATCTCAGCACTAAATTTGAATTGATTATCAATGATGTTTGTTTCTCTTCCTTGTTCTGGTGAAGAATCCTTTCTGTCAGAGTGTTGAGGTTTGGAAAAATGTTGGAATCATTTTCTAAAGTGAGAGTTTTCAATCATTAGAAGATTTATATTACTCAATTCCCTAGTAATCAAGTACAATCAAAAGTTCACAGTGGAACGTCTGCAGATGCATTTCAGGTATAATTAAAGTCTCAGCATTTGTCAAGGTGTTGTCCTTAGACCATCTATATTAAATCACAGAGATGCTTGTTAAAAGTGCCTATTCCCATCTCCTATCCAACACCTGTATATATCAATCTTTGTGTGTTTTTTAGCAACATCTAAGACTCTTCTTTCTCTGTTTTAATATTGTTAAGACAACAGGGATAAATAATTGAATAAAATGGATTATGTGATCAATATAGATCATAGGTTCTTTTATACCTCCCAACATATTTCAATCTAAAATGAAATTACCCAAAAAAGAACAGAAGGGTTCACTGTTTGGGATTCCACTGCTAAGTGATAGAAAGGTTTAGGTTTTCCCTAATGTCATTTGCATTCCCCTAGGCTATCAGAAAGGAATCTGAAATGAACTTTCCAGGAAGAGGGTGTGGAATCTGAAGTCTTGCTTCTTTCTAAGCTCAGGGTGGCTGCCCAGAGGAAATCCCTCACTTTTGGGGATTACATTCCAATTTCTAAATGTTTGGAAAACATTAGAGTTGACTAGCAAGATGGGGAGTTAGAAAAAAAACGAAGAGGATCTGAACCATGAAGGATTCAGCTAGTTGATTTGGGCCCCATGCCTGACTTGAAAGGCAAATGTTTTATTACTTGGCAAGATTCCCATTACATGTCACTCCTTATAGTTTGCGTTTTCTAGTTCTTTCATACATTGAGTCTGTAAGGCCTCACATTCTTTTCTCCTATTCAAGAACTGAAGGCAGACTTTATAGGTACTGGGGAAGTTCCCTCCCTGTATCTAGGAATGAATGGAAAATGCTAGGATCATTAAGAATTCTCTGTATTAATTGATTGTTAGTTCCTACTGACTCTAAGTTAGAAATGTTTACAATTCCTGAAAGCAACATAATATCTATGCAGGCGATATTCTTCCCACTTCTATTATTCTTATAGTATAGAGATGGAAAACATTGATAGCTTCAGAGGTTGGGCAGATAGATAGGTGGGTAAGTCACGCATGAGACAGAAGGAAAGTGCTAGAGACTATGGCAAAGTGGAGAATGTCCAGCCTCATGGAATTTTTAAAAACTGTACAGGCCAAACAAAATAGTCATCTTTAATATTGCTGGCATGGGTCCCTGCAAAAGCTTTCCCAAACTTCCCTCTAAAATACCTACAAATGATTCAGAAGAAAATATAATGAAAGTTGACAACTATAGTGAAATCAGTACTATCAGTCAAGCTATTGCCACTCTTTGAAAATAATTTCTACTAACTTTACAATTGATGAAGCTACATGGAAGAACAGTCATGCTATACCCAACTAGAAGTTCATAAAAGATTCATTTTTCTGTTTTTCCCCCATCAGTTCCTGGGGTAACTTCCAAAGCCTGTTTCAGTCACAAAACTAGGAAACTATCCTTGTTCCAAATGATTGTCATTTTCTGTGTGAAGGAGAATAGTGTATGTCTGATTCCCTTAACTGCCTTTCTACCAACCAAAGATTACAACTCCTGGCCACATGCAGTAGCTCATGTCTATAATCCAAGCGCTTTGGAAGTCTGAGGCAGGAGAATTGTTTGAAGCCAGGAGTTTTAAACCAGCCTGCACAACATAAGTGAGACCCCTGTCTCTGCAAAAAAATTTTAAAAATTGCCAGGCGTAGTCATATACACCTTTAGTCCCAGCTACTCGGGAGGCTAAGGTAGGAGGATTGCCTGAGTCCAGAAGTTCGAGGCTGTAGTGAGCTATGATTGCACCACTGCACTCCATCCTGGGCAACAAGAGTGAGACCTGACTCAAAAAAAAAAAAAAAAAAATACTACGACTCCCAAGAAGCAGTTGAGCAGGAAGTAGGAAGGAGCATTGTGAAAGAATCTCCCATGCCAAGCAGAGTTCCCATGGAAACCCATCTTCAGACACTTCCTGTGTTAAGCCTGGTGGAAAAACAAGTAATCGTAGAAAAAGATTCCATCTTGCAATTAGAGGACTTGCAAAGTGCTTAGGAACAGTATACTTCAAACTCTCTAATGTTTTAATCTTTGAATGAACCACAATTATTTAACCTATTTCTCCTTCTAGGATAGTTGTTCCCAACGCCTTCTGATTCTTTTCTGTGACAAACAAACCTTTGGTGAATAGTCCTACATCTAAGTGTTTTTCCAAATCATTTTGGAAATCATCTTTAATATTACACATTTATTTCAAAATAATTCTCCACTTTTTGTATCTTTTTCTTCCTGTAAAGACGTACTCCTCTTATTACACCGCCTTTGGATTATTTCACTTGTTTATATGTGTGTCTCTCTTTACTAAAGTGTGAGTTTCTCAAGGGAAGAAAGGTCAAGGGTTTGACTTGACGAACAGCAGATTAACACAGTGCCAGATATACCCAGGTAATCAATGGATGCTAACTGAATGAATGAATGAGGGTGAAGGGTGATGAAGAAGAATTCGTAGAGAGTCGTGACAGCCATGTTTGTTAGTTCAGATGTGGAACTTTGCAATGGAGCATCCACCAAAGGTCTTGAGTTCAAAACTAATACCAAAGGAATTGCTGAAGGAGCTGCTAGTGCCCTGTGTGCCAAGTCAAGTGGCGATGGTTATCGGGTGAGAATGATGGCCTGAATCACCACAACTGGCTACAGAGGAAGCTTAACAATTGAAATGGCCTGCTAAATTGCCCAACTGTGACGATTTTAATGATAAAAACGAACACTTTATATAATTAAGAAATAAATTCCAAAAAGAAACCTCCCAGGCCCCCGTAAAAACATAGAGGAAAAAAGTTCTTTGCATAAAAGAGGCCAACACAAGCCCAGAGTGACTGTTCTGTTCTGCTTGGATAAAGATATCTTGTTTTAAATGTGAAGTTCAATGGATTGTGCCATTGTGGACCTAGCAATACTCAGTGAGTCTATAAACCTGGATTCTCTTGCTGTTTTTCCTGCCTGAACTTTTTTGGTGACATTTTGAAAATCTTCAGCTCTCTTCTTGCATCAGTGCCTTTATGGGTCAAATGGAGATCTTACATTCCACCCCCATCGCAGGAGTATGGAGATTAATGAGAAAATAATAGTGAAGCACAGAGATTTTAAGACATTTTAATCCGATGATCCCATTTGAATGCTGTGGATCAATATTGTTTTATCTCATCATATTTGAACATATTTAATGTGATTATTAACCTATAGGATAACCTGTGACCTAATTAAAGGTACAGGGCATATTTTATTACAAATAGCCGAGTATAACGTAAACGAGCTCTTGATTCATCTGTGAAGCATGTGGGAGTTGGAAGGTGATTGGGAGCATCACTTATAATATCCTTCTGGTCTGTTTGTGAACATTTCATTGCAGCCTGTTAGTTCCTGGAAGTCTGTATCACTTTCACTCTCCAAGAGAAACTACTATTGGGTGGTGTGAGTACAGTTTAGAGAGTTCTTAGACACCCTAATCCTTTAGCCACTTTGTTAACTAAAGTTTTTACTATGTAAACTGAATCTGTTTCTGGTCAACGTACATTTTTTACCTTAAAAACACTGCCCTGCTTCTGTGTCTAAATAAAATCCAGGCTTTTTCTTAAGGGATTGGTGCAACATTGGCATTCACTAAAAATAAATACTTCTTTTGTAATGTTAATTCAACTAGAACTAAACTCACCTTCATGAAAAACATACCATGATTTCTATCACCGTGTACAGTGGAAGAAGCCAGAATTCAGTCTGAGTGGAGACATGCAATATAACAGTTATAGAGTCATGACATTCTAAAAGGAATAAAAGTCATAGTTATTAAGTAATTCCATCAGGATTAGTGTTAACAGTAATCTGGGCAGGAGTTTTTAATACCCAAATAGTTGGCTTTGTATTATAGGCAGATTTACAGCCATTTCCTGGGCATTAGGACCAAAATTTCTGCTAAAATATTTGTGTGTCATTTTATCAGATCAAATTCTTAATTCACAGCATACTTCCACACTTGACTGGAGTTCAAAAAATATTCTTTTTAGTATCAGTAAACATTTTCATATCTAAAAGTTTAAAGAAATTATTACATTTTGCTTCTTTTCTTTTGAGGATAATTTAGAAGAAAGTTGACCTTGATTTGCTTGATTAAACCATTCTAAATTAGAATATACATCTCTTTCATAGATTAAATGATGTTTACATTGTTTAAAATGTCCCAAGTTGGCAAGGAGATGACCCGTTAAGAAAAATAAAATATGTGCATTATATGAGCTGATATAGTTTTGAAAGAGTGGAAACCCAAGATATCAGATGGAAAAGCCATCCCATGTTGCACTGGATTTTTTTCATTATCAATATGCCATATTATATCTGCAGGGAAGCTAACTTATTACTGGCCTGGTAAAGCCTATTTGCTCAATGTTGTTAAAGATAATCTCCATTGTGAGAAAGAAGAAAGGGGGTGAATATGCCTTGACATATGAACTGATAATAGTAAACCTGAAATTTGACCTTAAAAACTGATACATGTTGGATCATTTAAATTCCTTTCATACCAGGAAAAAAACTTTACAATATATCAACCTTCACTGTGATAGCATCTATTTATTGTGCTGAAGTTTTGAACTTGTGATCCATCTAGATATCTGAAATATGAAATGAGTTCTAAGCAACTCTGTTTTCTATGTCACATACATTTTGGGCATTTTCTAGCTCTATTTGCTATTGATTAGTAGGACTGCTTGTATTTGACCAAGTACATGGTCTCATCGCAGCCCCATTTTAATGTCTACCTTGATCGGGGCTAGAATTTACATTTCAGCCTTTGAATTTCTGAAATCGTCTCTTCTTTGCCAAGAAGAAGAGGAGGAGGAGAGGAAGAAGAGAAGGAGGAGGAAGAAGAGGAAGAAATCATAAGAACAACATCATGTCTTGGAGTTCAATGCATATAATCATACATCAACAAAAATAGTTTCAGCAATACCGTTAGTATTGTTTCAATAGCATTAAACTTCTTTAAAATACCATGCAATTTAATAGCACAAGCATTTCTCAATTCAATAAAGTATGATTTCTCAATTCCTGCATTTATTTATTTATTTATTTATTTTGAGTTGCCCAGACTGGAGTGCAGTGGCCACTCCCCGCCACTGCAGCCTCGCCTGCTGGGCTCCGGCGATCCTTCTGCCTCAGCCTTCCAAGTAGCCAGAATTACTGGCATGCGCTACCATGCCCGGCTGATTTTTTGATTTATGGTAGAGATGAGGTCTCGCTGCCCAGGCGGGTCTCGAACCCGCGGGCTCAGGCAATCCACTCACCTCAGCCTCCCAAAGGCGCGGGATTACAGGCTGAGCCACCAAGCCCGGCTTCAATTTCTGCATTTAACAGGTGTCATGATCAGGACTTTCTTTGAAAAGACAGAGATTACAATTCTGCTTATAATGTAAACTTATCATATATTTTTCTAAGCTCTTAATTCAATAAAAGATACTTAAATGCCTGTTTAAATAAGCCAGACACTGTTCCAAGGACTGAGGATTGAGTGTTGATCAAAGTCAGAGACCCTGCCCCGATGGAACTCATAATCTAACAGTGGAGACAGGCAATAAACAACTAAGTAAACAAACAGAGAGAGAACATAGCACATATAATAGTGCCAGGAGTACCAGGAGCAGTGAAGATGAATAGGCAATGTTAGGGGGAGCAAGAGGTTAGTTATTTTATAGAAGGCTACTACAGGAGGTAACTTTTTTGCAGGGTCTCACTCTGTTGCCCAGGCTGGAGTGCAGTAGCAACATCCTGGGCTCAGGCAGACCGTCTACCTCAGCTTCCCAAGTAGCTGGGACTACGCTACACACACCACCACACCACACCCAGCTAACTTTTTTATTTTGTAGAGACAGGTCTCCCTATGTTGCCCAAGCTGGTCTTGAACTCCTGGGCTCAAGCAATCCTCCCACCCTGACCTCCTAAAGTGCTGGGATTACAGGCATGAACCACTGCGCCTGGCCTGGGAGGTAACATTTGGGAAGAAACCTTAATGAAGTGAGAGAAGAAATCATGAAAGATATGAGGCAGTAGGTTCCAGACAAAGGGAAAAACAATTACTAATGTCCTAAAATGCAACTTGGTTTGACATCAAGATGGATAAGCAGAAAGACCCATGTAGCTGGAACACAAGGAGGGAAGAGAACAGTGGTGGGAAACAAGGTCAGAGAGGTATCCAGGTGCTATGGTTTGAATGTTTGTCACCTCCAAAATTCATGTTGAATTTGAACTGTTATTGTAAGAGTATTACGCCAGGCTCGGTGGCTCAGCCTATCATCCCGTGCCTTTGGGAGGCTGAGGTGAGTGGATTGCCTGAGCCCGCGGGTTCAAGACCCGCCTGGTCAGCGAGACCTCATCTCTACAATAAATCAAAAAATCAGCGGGGCATGGTAGCGCATGCCTGTAATTCCGGCTACTTGGAAGGCTGAGGCGGAAGGATCGCCGGAGCCCAGCGGGTTGAGGCTGCGGTGGCCGGGAGCGGCCACTGTACTCCAGTCTGGGCGACAGTGAGACTCCAACTCAAAAAAAAATAAGAGTATTGAGAAGTAATTGGGTCATGAGGGCTTTGTATGCCTTCATGAGTGGATTAATGCTGCTATCCAAGGAGTGGGTTCCAATAAAATGGTGAGTTCAGTGCTCTTGCTCTCCCCCCCCAACTTTTCCACTCTTGTATCATGTGAACAGTGGTGTTCCTCCTCTCCCGAAGATGCAGCATTCAAGGCAACATTTTGGAAGCAGAAACCAGGCCCTCTCTAGACACCAAACCTGCTGGTGACCTGATATTGGACTTCCCAGCCTCCAGAACCATGAAAAATAAATTTTTATTGTTTATAAATTACCCAGTCTGTAGAATTTGGTTGTAGCAGTATAAAAAGGACTAAGACATCAGGAATTAAGTCCTCTGGGGCCTTGAGGAGTCTGGATTTTATTCTGAGTGCCATGAGAAGTCTGTGGTGGATCTCACATAAGTAGCTTAGCCTGATTTACATTAAAACACTCATTGTCACTGCAGGAAGGAGAGTTAACTGTGTGGAATGGGGAGAGCAGTCAGAAACCTATTATAGGGGTCCAAGCGGGAGATGGTGATAGCTTCAACCAGATGGCAGCAGGGTGGTCACGAGAACTGGTCAGATACAGGATATGTTTTGATGACCGAGTCTGTAGGATTTGCTGACGAACTGTATGTGGAGACTGAGGGGGAAAGAGGCATCAGGGATGATTCTAGGTTTTCAGTCTGAGTGACTTACTATGAGAAAGAAAGGAAAACCCAGGATGGTGGAGAGAAATTAAGAATTCTTTTAGGATGTGTATAGGGCAAGATTCCTATTTCAGACATTGATGTGGAGAAGTAAACTTGGCAGTTGGTATATGAGTTTTCTATTGCTGTATAGCACATTACCACAAAGTTAACAGTTTAAAACAACAGTGATTTATCTTCTAGATTTTGTAAGTTAGAACTTAGGGATGGGATCACTCAGTCATTTGCTGATGGTCTCACCAGGCTAAAATAAAGATGTCATCCAGGGCTGGGATTCTCACCGGAGGCTTGGGATCCTCTTCCAAACTCACTGGTTGTTGGCAGAATTCACTTCCTTGCAGCTGTACGACTGAGGTCCCCATTTTCCTGCTGGCTGTTGTACAGGGATTGCTCTCAATGTTCCTTGCCATGTGACTCCCAAGGGCATTTCACACTGTAGCTGTTTGCTTTCCTCCAGACCAGGAGGAGCACATCTCTCTGATCCTTCACGGTCTTATAAAGGCTCACCTGATTAAGTCAGGCCCACCCAAAATAATCTTTTCTTCATTATCTCAAAGTCGGCTAATTAGTAACCTAACAGGAGTGATATCCCATCATATTCACAGGGTCCACCCCTAAGTAAGGGCAATGGATTATACATGGTGCGTACACCAGGGGACGGAAATTAAGAAGACTATATTAGAGTTCTGCCTAGTACAGTTGCTTATATTATGGTTTTTATATAGAGATTGGAGCTCTGTGGAAGTTCAGGACCATTTAAGCTACCACCAAGAGAGAGATTGTAGATGATAAAACGATAGTAACATAAAAATAATTATAACAAATACTTGCTAAATGCATTCTCTGTGTCCCCACACCCTTCTTGGTGCTTTATACCTATCACTCATTTAACTCTTTCAACAATGCTTTCAGGAACCTAAAACTCCCATTTCACAGATAAGGATACTGAAGCATAGGGAGGTTAACTCACTCGCACAACCTCACATAACTATTTAAGTAGTGGAGCCAAGATTTGAACCCAGGCAATCTGGCTAAAGGATCTGGACTCTTATTCACTATTCAATACGGCATCATTGAAGAAGAGATGTGGGAACAGAATTGATACTTGAAGTTCTAACTTTTTCATGTCAGAGAGAAGAGGACCTAAGAAAAGAGAGAGTGAAGAGGCAGCCCTTGAGATAAAAGATGAAATCATGAGCAAGCATGTGATCTCCCAAGAGCCAAGTAGGAAGCATCATAAGAAAAAAGTGAGTAGTAATCTGAGACAAATATTTATGGGAAAATCTCCCATGTTCTCATTCACAGAGGTGTGCCAAAATGATTCCATCCTTAATACATTCACTTATTAAATATGATTTTGTCTCCTACATGCCTGGGGTACAGCAGTGACCAAATAGGCAATTCCTCTTCTCAAGGAGTTTATACTGGTTTTGTTTGTTTGTCTGTTTGTTTTTGAGTTGGAGTCTCACTCTTGTCACTGGAGTGCACTGGCACGCTCACGGCCACCACAGCCTCCACCTGCTGGTCTCAGGCAATCCTTTCACCTCAGCCTTCCAAGTAGCTGGAACTACGGATGCACGCCACTATGTCCAGCTACTTTTTGTGATTTATTGTAGAGACGAGGTCTCAACAAGTTGCCCAGGCTGGTCTCAAACCCCCAGGTTCAGGCAATCCTCTCGCCTCAGCCTCCCAAATTGCAGGGATTATAGACTGAAACACTGCACCCAGCCAGGAGCTTATATTGTAAAAGAGGAAGGGGGATTTGTAATAGACGGGTAAATAAATGCTCAAATAAGCTCATTTTATATAGGATAAGAATAAAATTGAGTTGGGTTCAGCGTTAGAGATTAGTAGGGCTGATTTGATCAACTTTTGGTTTGTGTTAGTCTTCTAGGGCTACCATAAAAATATACCACAGACTGGGTAATTTATTATTTTTTAATTTTCTTTATTTTCTTATAAAGATGTGGGGTACAAGTCAGGATTAGGTACATAAGTAATGTACATGCAGGTGAAGTCTGGGCCTCCAACGGGTCCTCACATCCCCTAGTTTAGGACTAGGTACCCTTTGTGTTGTTACGTGCCTCCTCCGCCTCCTCTGGCAGTGTCCCATGACTTCCAATCCCTCCCTTGTGTTATTGTGACTAATGTTCAGGTTCCATTTATGAGTGAGAACATATTCAGTCCTTTGTTGCTGCGATAGTTCACTAAGAATAACTGTCTCCAACTCCATACAATTTGCTGAGAAGTCCGTGATTTTGTCCTTCTTTATGGCTGTGTAATATTCCATTATGTATATGTACCACATTTTCTTTATCTGGTCTAGTTTCGATGGACAATAGGGTTGGTTCCATGTTTTTGCTATTGTGAATAGTGCGGCAATAAACATGAGTATGCAGGTGTCTTTTCTGAAGAACAATTTGCATTTCTCTGGGTATATTACCAGGGGAGAGATTGCTGGATTGTATGGAAGGTCAATTTCTGGTTTCTTTAGATATCATCACACTATTTTCCATAGAGGTTGGACTCGTTTGCACTCCCACCAACAGTGTCTAAGCATCCCTTTTTCTCTGCACCTATTCCGGCATCTGTTGTTTTTTATTTAACGCAGGAGACACGCTTATGCACATTGGCATAGGCAATCAATTCTTGATCAAATCCCCAAAAGCATATGCCATAAAAGATAAGATAGACTAGTGGGAGCTCATTAAACTGAAAAACTTTTGCATAGCAGAAGAAATCATCAAAAGAGTGGGGAGGCAGCCCACCAAACGGGAAAAAATATTTGCTAACTGTGTATCTGACAAAGGCCTAACATCCAGGATCTACAAGGAACTCAAACGAACCAAAAGGAAAAAGACAAACAGCCCTATGAAAAAATGGGCAGAGGACATGGATAGACACTTCGCAAAAGAAGACATATGAGCAGCCAACAGATATATGAAAAAATTCTGTCTCACTATTCGTCAGAGAAATGCAAATCAAAACCACTGAGATACAACCTAACCCCAGTAAGGACAGACTGTAATATATAAACCACAGAAATGCATTTCTCACAGTTCTGGAGGCTGGGGAGTCTAAGATCAAGGCGCTCGCAGATACAGTGTCTGGTGAGGGACTGTTCTTTACAGATGGTGCCTTCCGTGTATCTTCACTTGGCAGAAGGAATAATCTCCCTGAGGCCTCATTTATAAGGACACTAATCCAATTAATAAGGGCAGAACTCTCATGACCTAAGTACTTCCCAAAGTCCTCACTTCTTAATACTATTGCATTGTAATTAGGTTTTAACATATGAGGGAGAATACAAACAATCAGATCATAGCAGGCCTCTTTTCCTGGCTTTTTGAAGGCTACCTTCTCACCTGTCCTTACATGACCTCTTTTCTTTTCATACATGGAGAGAGAGAGAGAAATACAGAGACAGAGACAGACAGACAGACACACACACACCACACACACACACACACACACACACACACACACAGAGGGAGAGATTCCTCCTTTTCTTATAAGGACACCAACCCTATTAAACTAGGACCTCACTCTTAAGATCTCATTTAACCTTAATGATCTCCCTAAAGACCTTATTTCCAAATATAATCTCATAGAGGGTTATAGCTTCGACATATAGACCTTGGGGAGACACAGTTCAGTCCATGACACTTTTTTACTTCTAAAAGAACTTTCTTACATAGGGAGAAAAAGAAAAAAAAGTGAGCCCTTATGTAGCAACCTTAGGGAAAATAGCAAAGGCACAGAGACCCAATTCTCTTATTATATTAAAAATATGGGTGGGTAAAATAAGCTCTTAAAGATATACAAATCTTATTAATTGGCACTCACTGAAGAATTTGTGAAATGTTTGAATTAGTGAGTTAGAGTGAGCAAATTACTGATTTTTATTTATTTTAAGAGACAAATGTGTCTACATGATTTTATACGTGCTTATTCAGAAGTTAAACATATTTATTTTTCATCCCATAGTAGGCTATTTAGAGATTTGGAAATCATAGGGCTTCCGTGTTCATGGGTACTCCTAGGTGACTAAGTGACCCCTTGGCCTTTAGATAGCCAATTATAAACCACATGAACCTAATACTCAGCCACAGCCAGGTAAGCTAGACAGTCATAAACACGCAATCTAAAAGCTGGCCAGGCACACGTGAGGAGGACTAGTTTAAAAGTCTGAGCTGGACGCACTTGATTCAACTCTTGTAGGGATTTGAAAGGAGAACTGAAGACAAAAGCAAGCAAAGGGACTGCAAAGTGTAGTCAAGAGAGACAGGGAATAGCCCGGACTGTTGTAAGTGATTATCAGCCACCTAGGTATGCAGAATCAGTGAGTGAGGGAAATCGCAGAAGAGAAGGTGAGTGGTCAAAGGCAGACGTGAGAAGAAAACGAAGCAATTTAGTGTGTAACAGGGACGCCATTCACAGAAAGAGTAGCCATCTCCCCAGATGTGATGTCTTAGTGTGACACAAGCATCGTGCCCCTTAACTCAGAAACAAGTATGGAGGGCAGGAAAAACAGTCAAGGGGAAAAAAAGAGAAAGAACCCGACCAGCGGGTTGCCTAATGACTCTTTTTTACATACCTCACTGATGGAAGGTAGGCATCCACCCTGATCAGAGAGGAAAGACGTATCATCTCCCACCATACTTGCCCCTTCCATGTCTCTGTATACATAAAATACAAAGGTCAAGTAGACGCATACAAAAGTTCCAAATCTGTACCAGTCATTTCTTGCTACAGAATCAAACAATACAATTGAATTCATACAAAGGTGGGAAGGTGGAGAGAAATCAGTCCCGCTGTTCCTAGTCTTTCTACCACTGGGTCCCTCGTTCCAGCCTTTAGGGGTATCCCACATGGCCACTCCATAAGCAGATAGAGACCTTCTCCCTTGGACTCTTTCATAGCCCTTAGTCTTTTTAACCACTTATCTGTCCCATGAAGCATATTCAGAGCCTTAAGCTCTGCTCACCCTTTGTGCTCCACTCCCATGAATGCTTTTATTCCTGAGAATGGAGAGAAGAGGAAGTCCATCAAGGCACTGTCGTTTCAGGATGAGGTATCTAAAGAGAAGCGGAACATCCTACCATGGCAGCTGATCTCCTTTCTATACAGCTGTTACATCTTATTGTACCAAAAAGTCTCTCTTCTTTCTCAAATTTGAACTGAGTAACGAAAAGCCTTCTCAAGGGTGTGGGCATCAGACTTGGTTGTGATAGCTGTCTGATTCATTCCAATAAACTTTTAAAATTAAGGTTAATTATGGATACCTCTGTTCTCATCTAATTTTTTTTTTAATTTGTAGGGATAGAAGTCTCTCTATATCACCTAGTCTGAACTCGAACTCCTGGCCTCGAGCAATCCTCCCACCCCAGATTCCCAAAGCTCTGGAATTACTGGTTTAAGCCACTGCACCCATTCTGAATTACTGGTTTAAGCCACTGCACCCATCCTGAATTACTGAGGTTTAAGTATGTTCTCAAATATCAACTTCTGCTAGTAATTTCACTATTCATTAAAAGTATATTTGGTCAACTGGATATTCTCATGCAAAATAATGAAAAACCAGTTCTTACCTCACACCAAAAACCGGTTCTTATCTCACACCAAATACAAAAATTAACTCAAAATGAATTAAAGACATGACTGTAAGAGTTAAAACTATACCACTCTTAGAAAAAAACATCGGTGTAAATATTTGTAATCTTGGATTAGGTCGTTATTTCTTAGATATTAGAATTAAAGTACAACCAACCAAAGGAAAAACTGCATCAACTGGACTTCATCAAAGTTTACAACTTCTGTACTTCAAAGGACACCATCAAGAAAGTTAAAATGAAGCCCACAAATTGGGAAAATATTTAAAATGATATGTGGACTTATATTCAGAATATAGAAAACACTCTCACAACTAAACAATTAAAAACTATCCCAATTTTAAAATGGGCAAAGGATTTGAATATACTTTTCTCCAAAGAAGATATATAAACAGCCAGTAAACACATGAAAAGCTACTCACTATTAGTCAGAGGAAAATGCAAATCAAAGATCACAATGAATAACTACTTCATACATCCTAGGATGGCTATAACAAAAAAGACAGATAATAACAAGTGTTGGTGAGGATGTAGAAAGATGTGAAGCCTCATACATTGCTTGTGGGATTCGAAAATGGAGCAGCTACTTTGGAAAACAGTTTGGCTATTCCTCAAACTTTAAAGACAGAATTACCATTTGACCCAGTGAGTTCACTCTTAGGTATATACCAAAGAGAACTGAAAAACATATGTCCATGCAAACCCTTATATGTGAGTGTTTATAGCATCATTTTTTATAATAGCCACAAAGTAGAAACATCCAAAATGTCCATGAACTAATAAATGGATACACAATGTGTTATATCCATACGATGGTTATAAAAGACATAAAAAGGAATAAAGTATAGTTCCATGGTACAACATGAATTAACCTTGAAAACGTTATGCAACGTGTAAGGAACCAGATGCAAAAGACCAAAATTGTGTGATTCTAATAGTTTGAAATATCCAGACAAGGTAAATCCAAAGAGACAAAGTAGGTTAGTGGTTGCTAGAGCCTGGGGGCAGGAGGTACAGAGAATGAGTGTTAATGGTCACAGTTTTGTTTTGGTTTTTTTTTTTTTAATTTGTTTTCTGAGATAATGAAAATGTCCTAAAATTTGAGAGTGGTGATGATTGCAAAACATGTTAGATATGCTAAACATTCTAAAAATGTTGTTAAACATACTAAAAACTATACACTTTGACAAAGTGAATTTTATAATATGTAAATTATATCTCAATAAAGCTATTTTTTAAAGAACATATTTTGACATAGTAATAGGTCGGCATAATTGCAAAGTCTTTTTTAAACCTTATATTTATCTTTTATTCTTTACTTGGTTGTTTAACAAACATTAATTAAGAGCCTGCTATTTATAGACAACCTGGGGTACTGGAAATAGAGAGCTGAACATGATCCAGTGCCCGTAAGTCTAGAGGGATTAATAGAAACAATAACATTAGTTATAACCATCTATGGTATGTACCATAAGCCAGAATAATGATATGTACAGAACACTGGCTAAAAATCTGAACTATAGCAAAAGGTGTCATGAAATTAATTCCTTTACCTTCCCTGCCTTACTCTTTGGAGACCAAGCAGTCAAATATTAGCATATTGCTGAAAAGAAAAAGAAACAAGAAGCCTGGGTTACCTGGATCTATGCCATCAAGAGTTGGTGGTCATAAAGATGGCATAGTAACTGCCGTTTTCAGGCCAGATAAGCATATTGGTTATTTCTACCTTAGAGAAGAGTACAGCTCTTCAAGTAATTTTAGCCAATGAGCTTCTCTTTCTATCTTGATTTGAATTCAGATTTTGTCATCAAAACCATATCCTATTACTTCTCCACATTTATCATATATGAGTAGTTGACAAAATAGGTTAACATTTCCAACAATGTCACTCACACAGGTTGCATTTACTGAAGGCAACAATAGATGTTTACTGAAAATCCCTAAAATCTCACCTGTTTGTCATTATCCATCTAGAAATCTCCAGTCACACCTTCAGATCAGTCAGATGTGCCTAATTCAGTGATCGGTATTCCCAGAAGGCTGCCTCAATCCGAACTGAGTTAGAGGGAAATCAAAGAACGGACAATCAACTCTCTAAAAACCATATCCTGTATCCATGGGGCAGGCTATACCAGTATACCTTGGTTATGTATGTTTTCAGAGGAACACTGACAATTAACAACAATAGTAAAAATCTGCCAGTAAAAATTACTCTCAAGTGGTTGGCAACTTTAACTACAGTCATTTCCCCATTTATTTAACCTTAAAAACATGTCCAAAGATTTAAACCATTTCCTATGCTTCATGGTATGGCTTCGCACACCCCAGCGACTTTACATCATCGAACGAGAATGCACAATGGGGAATGGTGAAAATCTAACGAAGAACAGTTTTCTTTCAGCACAGTTGTATGGGTGGCTATTTTTATTTTTCTCTCCTTCCTCCCTTTCTTTCACATGCTATAATATCAGCCTTCAGATGGCCATATTCCAGGCAGACACATTTTCAACAGAGCATCAAGGGACCTAGGTAAGGCAAATGACTTCTCCAACATCCCCTGCAGTTTACATTTGGCTGTATCATTAGAGGACCATCTTCTTCCCTGCAAGCTGATGGCATTCCAACAGCAGAAGTTGCATACCTTGGAGTCAAAAACAAACACTGGAATATTCCGGGATACTCCTGCATAAAGGCTATTAAGAGTGTGCATAAATGTCTTGCCACTTATAAAGATTTTGCTAATCTTTTATGACTCCATGGCCATGGCCCGAATGATCTTACTAGAACTACATTGCCAAAACTATCTTTTCTAATGCAATTTTTTGGGTCCATTTTGTCTTTAAGTTTCCCTTCCTCAATTCTGATGAAAAAGAAAAAAGAGCAGTGCCAGTCAGTCACTCTGGCCCCACCCAGAAAAAAAAAGGATCCTCTTAAGAAAGAAAATGGGATTGTCACCTGTTTCCAGAAACCACATTCAAAGACAAACTGCCTCAGCCTCAGGAATGCCTGTAGTGTATGCTCCAGCACACACACACACACACACACACACACAAACACACACACACACACAACACATTAAAATTATTTCATGAACGTGATATTAGAAACACAAAAGGAAAGAAGACTTCTCAGCACCACTTGCCAAAGCACCTGTAAGCCAGCTGCCTTGTGCCAAGTCACTGGAACACATGTGGTCTTATAATAATGATACCTACATTCCCTTGTTCCTTCCACCCTCGTGGAAAAACAACAGGAATATTTCGCCAAGACTTTATCCTACAGCATTACCCTTCATTACAGAGTTATGTGGCACCATCTGTGTTGTGGGGATTTTGTTGTTGCTGTCGTTGTAACACGTTTTGTGTATATGAACAGTTTACAATCAGAATGGAAAATGACCTGAGTCAAAGCCTGAAAGTTATGTTCAAGTGCTATCTTTGCCTTTCTGGTTAAGTTGCAGATTTTACAGCCTATTAAATTCTAAATGTTTTAAGTCCAAGGTTTAATAACATGCTTCTGTAGTAAATATATTATGTCATACTCAGATATCTATAGGTGATTAGTAAAGCAATTCCATTCCAATGTACATCGCACTCACATTGAATCATTCTCCCAGGTTCTCATTTACAGTGAGAAACAAAGTTCTCCGAATCTGTACATTCTGCTCATCACATTGCTATCTTCGCTTTATTAGCTCTGTCAACCTGAAGCTGAAGTTTTTAGTCTACCCACATATCAGAAGAGGTAAATCTTCCTATGTTGAGTCAGTTCTCTCACCTTTCTGAGCAGATGCCTAGAATAAACCACAGATTTCCTAGAGCAATCACAGAAGTTTTGTTGATTTGGTCCTAGGATAGTAAAAAGATTAGTGACTCTTCAAGCTATTAACCCATACAAAATGATGGCTTTCAAATCCAAATTATAGTACGTCCCCAGCATGGAAGTTCATTTCAAGGAAGACATGAAAGTGCTTTGGAAGAAAAACTTAACTCCTTAAGAGAAAGCAACTGATTTCTTAATATTCTCATTACAAACCTGAAAAGTTTCTAAAGGCTGTCTTTCAGAATTTCCTTCTAGTTTATACGAGAGTGGTAACCCCCCCAAAAAAAACCTGAAATTACTTTTTTGGAGGGTGGGCCTTTGTAGTGTGGGCTTCCCCTGCTAAGTAAGTGTTCTGGGAACCCGTTTGCATCAGTTGTAACAGCTAATGTTGCTGTGAGAGGCTGCGTTCACCTTCAGTGAATTTTTTTTTAAGATTATTTCAGGGTGTTTGTTCATTTCATGATGGGTGATTTACACGAACAAACTTCCCACATTGCACTGAGTGTTCAGCAGTTTTTGACCCAAAATGGTGTGACCCCCATCCCCATCCCTCCCTATTCACCTAATCTCAACCTGAGTGACTTTTTTTGTTTTCCTGGATGAAAAAATCTTCAAAGGGTAATGTTTTGCCAGTGTGTAACAGGTGAAACAAAAAATGGCAGAAGCACTAAAAGGCATCAAAATCAACAAGTTCAAGAACTGCTTTGAGTGGAAAAAACATCTCAACAGGTGTACTGCATCAAATGGAGAGTACTTTGAAGGTGATTGAAGTTTAAACATGTAAGAATAGATACACAATTTTTTATATATACATTCTGGGTTTTGGGGGGATTCCCTCATAATTTTCTTTAAACTGAGAATGCCAGCCAGAGCTTTGTGACCAGTTATAGAAATAGAGTCTATAACCTCCACCTGTACTTCTATGTGTGTCACTATATTATATGAAGATTAATATTTCCATTTTTTAAAGTTATTTTCTCTATTCTTTCATACATGGTGGCTAAAATAATCAGTAGTTGGTGAGTTAATTTTGGCTCAGGAGCAAACACCATCAGGAGAAGGTAGTGTACTCTAAGAGCCTTGGCCTCGTGGCATTATCTCTGCATGCATTAGTTCGACGGACTATGGTTTTCTGCCCTTGAGAGTGGAGAAAGTATGTGTGTAGTTGTTCATGGAAAAGTTGGCCTGTGTCAGGGGTATCAATATTTTATGTGTGGACAGAAAAGTGTGTTGACTGAATAATCAAGGGGTAGGATGACATTAACATCTTGGCTTGTTTATGCAAGCACTACCAGACTCCACCTCTGCCACCATTATCTTGGCCTCTGACTTTAGCTTACGGCACGAGCCGTGAACATCCGACCTGAGCTAGGCCACACAGATTCTGTCTCATCTAAGAATTTGAAATGAGAAACACAGAAACTGTTGAGAGGTGCTTCTCATGGATGGCATAGTTCTGAAGGAAAAGTGAAAACCTGGTCCAAAGAGAGAGGGACAAAAGCAGATAAGCTGCAGGAGGCAGAAGAGAGGCTGCATGGCCTGAAGCAAGGGATGGCCACTGGGGTCTCTGGAAACTTCTCTAGGTCTGTGCCAGGCCTCCACGAGACCAGGTTGTGCTGTTTTTGGTTGTCGCTTCCACCTCTTTTTGTTTATGCTTATTTGCATACATCTCTGTCGCTTGCATAAGAAATATCCCTGCATGAGGCTGCACGTTTTTCACTTTGGAATATATCTGGTTATGAGTGATATTCAAAGACTCCACCCATAGATACAGAATGGCCTTGACCTGTCCTAAGACATAGGGACGCCAGTCTAAACATAGGGAGAGGGCCCAGGAGACTTCTACATTGCCAGGCATTGACCCTACACTTGCTGGCCTATAGGGAGGACCAGGCAGGGCTGTAAGTATTGCCCTTGTTGACGTCATCCTGCATAAATTATAACAAAAATTATGTTTTGCAACTATAGGATAAAGACAAATATAATCTTAACTAGATACATTATTGTGTATTGATGATTATTACATTCATTTTTCTCTTCTTATTTAAAAAATTTAATTGCAATCTTTTTGTGGGACCCAGAAATATTTTTGAATGTATCATGGTTCCTGTGCCTAGTGTGTCTAGTGGACAGGTCAGCCCTGGTCCCAGGCAAGCAGGAGGGGCTATTTACCAAATGACACAAAAGTGTTTCAGAGTTTCAGCTACAACCCCGGTCATACTGATGGATACCAGGTGAATATCAATGCTGCATCTAGCAAAGACTAAACCTAAATGTGCGTTGTCAGAGGCAGGGCTTAGTATATGCGATTATAATTATTTGTACGTTACTATATAGGTACAGTCAATAGAGAAACCACAGCAATCTTTTGCATTTTCTATTGACCCACAGTTGCTTATAAATGCACAGGAAATGGTGTGCATTGGGTATAACCCAATTGCCGTTATCCCTGGAGAAGGAAGGAGCAGTTTGGGATTATAAAAGATGGTCAAAGGGGATTTTACTTTATTTGAATGTATTAATTGCTTTACAGAGAATTTATTTCATGCATTACTTATGTAAATAAGACATTAAACATCTAATTCAAGGTTAAGTATACTGGCCTAGAGAGGGCTGATGATAAGCCCAGAAGATCTGCCTTGAAGGACTGCAATGTTTATAGCTGAACGACTAAGCACAGAGTCCCTGGAGCCAGACTGCCCGGGCTTGTGTCCCAGCTCTGTCACTGACAAATTACTCAGCCCCTCCAAGTCCCAGTTTCCTCAGCTATAAAATGGAAGAAGGAATTGTAACCTACCTTATGAGGTTATTGTAAGGATTCAATAAGTTAATCTATAGGAAACGCTTGGAATAGTGCCTGGTGCATATTATACTGTTTTAGCTCATATTATTGTGAGTGTTATCATTGCTTATTTTGACGTTTAACGAGTTCTCCTAAGTGTTCTCTTCAGTAAGTAGTAAAGAAGCTGGAAAGCCCCCACTGTCTATCCACAGACTCGGGATTTGCTGCAAGCCAGTGTGTGTGGGAAGCAAAGGGCATTTCCAGGAATGGAGTGTAATCAAAAGGTGAGCTGCTGAGGTAGGAAGGGAGGTCAACATGAGTGGCTGGTTCTCGGATCAGCATCAGAAGAGTAGCTCTGAGCTCACTGGGCAGTCCATTATGAAAGGAGAGGCCGGTTTTGTTCTGTCCAAACCACAATATGCTGAGGCCTAGCTATGTACCAGGCTCAGCACTAGATACTAAGAGCGTTAGGCATGCTAGTTCTGTTCCCTAGAGGACCTCAATCTCCAGAGCAGAAACCCAGAAGAGGGTTCAGATCTGCTGCTCCACTAACACCCACCATAGCATCATGCCCCTCCCCAGGGCGCCAACGGGTCTTTGGCCAGAGTGAATGCCTACTTCACTAAGCTTTATTCTTTACATCTGAAGAGGAAATGGTCTCTGCCTTCATGGAGCTTACATTTTACAAACAACGGACAACAATGGCCATCACATTGACAGGCAGATGAATTACAGTTTATGATCAGCCGAATGAAGGACATATAGAAGGTACTGTGAGAAAGAAAGAGAGAATCCCTTTAGATGAAGCAGTAGAGGAAAGGGTCTCTGAGAAGTTGAGGCTTAAGCTCAGTCTTGTGAAGGAGCAAGGAGCCAGCTATGCAGGAGGAAGACAGTTACAGGCGAAGCAAGTATAAACTATAAAGGCTATGAAATGGAAATGATCTTGGAATGCATGGGGAAATACCAGAGGCCACTGTGGCTAGAAAGGTACAGGCCAAAGGAAAGAAAGTGAGAGAGGCAATTAGTAGCCAGGTGGTGTTGATTCAAGGCGAAAACGTGAAACCAAGGGTCTTTAAAAGACAGGAAAGACAAGATCTGATACTATTTGTCCACTCTCCCCCACATTTGTGAAAGTAAAGGTGTCATTAATGAGGATTTTGTCTAAAGAGATGTTCGAGGACAATGTGTTTCGACACAATCGTGGAGCAAAGAAAGGCATGTTAGTTTCCAAGTAACTTTCACCTGATTTTTTTTCTTTGTTCATAGGATAATATGATTTGAACCATTAACATCTAAAGTATTACTGCTATTTGTAGTTAAGGAAAGAGAGGTTCACAAAAGTTTATGATCTTGCTTAAGGTCACATAGTAAGTATATAATGCAGGGTTCTGCAGATGTTACAGCGCTTGTCTCCTTTCTGCTAAACTAGATCCACAGGGACAGGATGGGACTACCAACATCTCCTCACTGTGATTACTATGGAGACATTGGGGATGATGGAGAAGAGAGGCCTGTGCTCCTGAGGTGGGAAACTAAATGTGGCCTGTACACTTCAGGATTGTCTGAGAATATCCTGCACTGTATGCCCTACCCTGTATGAAAGGGAGAGGGAGAGAAGAAAGTCCAGGCCTCAAAGCAATGCCAAATTCAGCTAGGCCTGGTCTGATCAGCTGTGTAATTGCTGAAGCTGCAATCGATAGCCTCCTGCTTGGTGTTCCAACTCTTCCCTGCAGAAAATTTGGAAAGGATTTGCATCACATTGTATACTTGGACTGTGTCTTCCCCAGCCCCTAGCTCATTGTCTTATTTAGGACATGCCAGAATTTGGCAAGTTTCCCTAAAATTCCAGGAGTTTGAATGCTAATATAAGATCTCTTTTTTTTAAATGGTGTTTTTTAAAACTGTTCTTCATTCAAGAATAGTATTAGCACAGAGTGACTGAGAGAGGCTGCCTATGGGAGGGAGTGTTTTGAACAGTTCAAGGCACTGTGCTTTTCTTCCAAATTACACCTATCTACAAGCTCTCAGGAGGGTAGAGCTGATTAAAGACTGCCTGATAGCATCATAGATCAGCAAGAAACCAAGCTCCTGCAATCTGTCCACCACTGCTGTGATGTTGTTTGGTAGTCAGCTGCTTAACCCACTCATCATCAAAGCAAGCTACAGTCTCCAACACAAAGCTTTGGAATACGAAAATCCTGTTCAAGGCTGGGTAGAGTGTGGCTAGGTAGCTTGTAAAGTAATTTAGGGGGTATATGGAAGAATAATATTGGCGAATATAGATATAATTTAATATGCATCCAAAATAATCATCGGTATTTCAAATCTGGTTTTTACAACCATATTTGCATAGGGGATTCACCTATGCTACCCCCAAAAGTTACTGCTGTGGTATTGGATGACATGGAGTTCTAAACCCAACAAAAATATCTTTCAAAAATAAGGAAAAACAAAGACTTTTTTAGACAAACAAAAAATCAGAGTTAACTCACTTTCAGCCAAAGCATAAGCACACCAGCAATGGTAAGTATGTAAATAAATCTTTAAAACGTCTCCATTTTTATTTTACTTAAGAAATAAAGCAGCCGGGCTCGGTGGCTCAGCCTGTAATCCCGCGCCTTTGGGAGGCTGAGGTGAGTGGATTGCCTGAGCTCGCGGGTTCGAGACCCGCCTGGGCAGCGAGACCTCATCTCTACAATAAATCAAAAAATCAGCCGGGCGTGGTAGTGCATACCTGTAATTCCGGCTACCTGGAAGGCTGAGGCGGAAGGATCGTCGGAGCCCAGCAGGCGAGGCTGCGGTGGCCGGGAGCGGCCACTGCACTCCAGTCTGGGCGACAGAGTGAGACTCCAACTCAAAAAAAAAAAAGAAATAAAGCAAAACTAGTAGCAATGTATTGGGGGATTTATGGTATATGTATGTTGAACGGAAATACAAGGACAATGAATCATGGGATCTATAACATGTATGACCACAACAGCCAAAGTACTGATGACAAAAATGAAAATATATTGTTGCCACGTTTTTTCATTATACACGAAATGGTATAGTATCATTTTAACACAGATGAAAATGTTAAGAGAAAGATTATAAATCTAAATCAACCATTAAAAACTAAATCCCAAGATCTGGCTCATAAGCTTTTAAGTCACTAGAGATCATAAAATGAAATCATGAAAAAGTCTCAATTAACCCAAAAAAAAGGCAGAAAGTGAGGAAAAATAAGGAAGAAGGAACAGATGTGACAAAAAAACAAACAGCAAGGTGGTTGTCTTAAACCCAGTCGGATCAATAATCACTTGAAATGTGAATTATATAAACTCTAATAAGGCAGAATTTTTCATAATGAATAAAAAAGCAAGTTCAATTATGTGCAGTCTATAGGAAACAGATAAATATTCATGTAAAGACCCAAACAGGCTAAAAGAATGGAAAAAAATATATATGCCATAGAAACACTAATCATGATCATGACAGCAAACAGCTGTCTTATTGTTAGTTCTTTTATTTTTTTTTATATGAGGTGATGCTGTACAATAATCCCTAGAACAAAATGGGTATAAGAAATGTGCATGTGATACCTTATAACCGAAGAACAAAGGATGTTAATAGGTACCAGACTGAAAGAACACAGGGGACACAGGCAAAGGTTTGCATTTTATTTGGTATGGAATTAAAGATAAGTGAGGCATTTTGGTGAAGTTCAAAGCAGGGCTCACTGCCGGTTAGGTTGGGTCCCCTCTGAAGCAGTTTGATTCTCATCTGTTTATGAAGCATGTACAGTTTCAGGCCTCCTCCTCAGCAACAGAGACCCTGTCCAAAAAGCGTTAACCAGAGCAGGCCAGGGACATTCTAAACAATGATTTCATACTCTGGGTTTATCCTGGGTTTCCTTGAGTTTCCAGGGTAACCATTTATTGTAAAGCCTTGGCATCTTGTGGGTTAAGTTATATGGCAAAATCCTGTAAACTTAGTGAAACAGAGCTCTTTTGAGGCCCATGAGTGTGTCAATCAGGCCAAGAGAAGGTCTGATCTGGGACTACATCGAGCTCCTCTACTCCTATGCTCTCTGTGATTCCCCTGGGAGAGCCAATGGAACAGCAAAGGTTTCACCGAATCTTCAGATTCTACTTTGTCATTGGAGACTGGCTAGTCTAGAGAGAAACAGAGGGGAAATTGTGTTTGCATATCCTGATATTAATTCACATCAAGGATCGTGATCGGAAAGTTAATCTGAAAATATTTCTTGGGAACTCTGGAATAAGGAGTATGTCCACTAGGAAAGCAATCGGCATGAGGGCATCTAGGCCATCTGGAAGAAAGATGAGGAACACGTCAGCAGAAACAGGGATCATGCCCCACTCTTCCTCCTCTCCCCACTTCCCAGTGAATCATGGAGATGAAGACGTTTGAACAAAGGAAACCTTACCAGCACCTGAGGGGGAAGGTCCCTGGAAAACAAACTAGCTGCACTTAAGGCATAAGATTAATGAGTTCATCTCAGAATAGAGATTCAGTTAGGAAGGCTGTGCATCACCAGTTGACACCGCACAATGACCTAGCTGCTAGGAAGCCAGGCAAGAATCAATAGCAAGAAAGATATACAGACATGACTTACTTATAGACTTTCAAAATCATAAAGCAATACCCCAAAGCAAAAGACTGTAAATTCTGCCTGCAACCCCAGATGCTGTCATTTTTTTTCTTTCTTTCTTTCTTTCTTTTTTTTTTTTTTTTTTTTTTGAGTTGGAGTCTTACTTTTTCATCCAAGTTGGAGTGCAGTGGCATGCTTCCGGTCACCGCAGCCTCAACCTGCTTCCTTCCACCTCAGCCTTCCAAGTAGCCAGAACTACAGGTGTGCACTCCCAAGCCCAGCTAATTTTTGATTAATTGTAGAGGCGAGGTCTCATCATGTTGTCCAGGCTGGTCTCAAACCCGTGGGCTCAGGCAATCAGCCTCCCAAAGTGCTGGGATTATAGGTTTGAGCCACTGTGCCCGGCTTGGTCATTTTTTAAGTTTAGCTATCCTCTGGTTTGTGAATCCACACCATGGTGCTTCTATTTCTGCTATTTCCAACAAGTGTTTAATTTTGGTAAGTACAAAGGCATGAGAACTTTGAAAGTGCTTTTCTAAAAGGTTCTGTTAGCAATGGAAACAGAATTTTTTTAAAAACCCAGAAAACAATATTGCCAATAAGATGACAGATGTCCACGGACTGATGGTTTGAGTCACTCACCAGTAGGTGTACTTTTCAAGGACAAACAGCAAATTATGCAATGTGAAAATCTCTGGGGCTCAGCAAAGGGCAGTAATCAGCAAGAAACAAAGAAAAGTGGCTGATGAAATAGAATACTCGGCCTTAATGTCAAAAGTCTATTAGTGAGAAACTGCAAGGGGAGGGCAGGGACACATCTCATCAACAAGGGTACCCGCATAATGAGCATTTGTATACCTCACCCAGAATTGTACCCCACAATTTTAAAATAAAAATTTTTTTTAATTAAAAAATAAAAAGAAACCATAAAAGAAAAGAAAAAAAAGTCTATTAGCCTAATGTGTATTCAGGAGAAGGCCAGGAGCACGTGGGGGTACCTAACTCTCAAAATCTGCTGCAGAAGCCTTTTCGTTTCAGTGCTTCTGATGGCTCCATTGTTTCCAGGCCCCTTCAAGACTTTACAGCATCAAAGGAAGTGTTGATAAGTGTGAATACTGTGGCTTCTAAAGTGTTCCTGACCTCACTTACAGAAGTCATGGAGTAAGGCTGTGTGGGGTGTGGATAGCGGATGGCCCCATGGCAATATGGACAAAACTGGTTTACTTTTTCACAAAAGGTGCCCAGTTGTACAAATACCAGCACAAAAGAAAAATACATGCCTCGTTGTAAAGTTTCAACCCATACTCATGAAGGACTTGGGAACAAATGGACCTCCAAATAGCCTTTAGACCACCCTTGTGTAAGTAGAGTGTTTGGGATGTTTTAAGCTATCTGGTGGTGCTCTGATAGAGGTGTCAACACTGAGGCTGACCCACTGCAGGGAGACATCAGCTCTCAATTGGGATAAGGACAGGTGCAGTTCTCAGCACAGCATTTGGTAGCCAGCTTTGGAAATGTCCAGGCAGAGAGAATAGGGAGCAGGAATCTCTTGGAAATACAAGGCGATTTAAAGAAGAATCTGAAAAGCTGTGTGTTCTTTCATTTCCACCCTTCAGTACAAAAAGAGAATTTGTGGAGGAGAAATCTCAGTGCCTCTATGATTTCACCTCTAGGCTGGTGTAGCTCAATGAAAAATGGCCACTGTTCTTACATGCCCAAAGAGGGAGTAGAGATAAAAGACTCCCAAATCTGAGTTTATATAGATACCCAAAAAGTACTTTTACTGATTGAGTGATAGGTGGATATTGAAGCTGAAAAGGGAGAATTCATTGAACTAGTTATCTAACTCTTGCTAAGTAGCAGAATTCCTTTGAGAAAAGAACCATCTTTGTTTAGGCTTAGTGAGTTCATTGGGAATGCAGCTAAAGAAAAACTAAGATGGGTTGAAATGAGACATAAAATTAGCTAAATTAATCTCTACATCAAATAAGTTGACGTTTAAAGGGCAAAATGAGGGGTAAGTGAGCTGACAAGGAGAGAGAAGAATGAGTTGGAGACAAACAGCAACATGACGGAGCATTTTTGGTTTCAGGAATTACCACAATACTTTTAAGAACAGATATGTCAAGTTTCCATTTCGATTTGTATAGTCTGTAATACTAGTCCCAAAGCATTAGTGAAGATTGCCATACATAGTCAGTGCACTTTGGATAAGACGGGATTATAATTGTGTCCAGTAGATGACATGGTACTAAAAAGAAGCAGGAGAAAAAAAGTCCAGATGACACATAATTCATTGCACGTAAGTTTCAGAATCAGAGCACCAACAGAAAGCTACCCACCCCAACGCCAGACACACGCATGCACACACACATTCCTGTTCAACACCACACCATTTATCCTCCACCACCAAGCACCTCTAGATATGTTAGAGAAGATACCAGATATATCGCTGTATTTTTCATGGGGTTCATATCAATTGTATTTAAATCCCAAAGGGCAAAGAGGCCCAAGCAATCAGAGATGCTTGAGCATATCTGGGAGCTGAAATCTGGGTCTGCACTCTAGACAGGGCATCCTGAGCTTTCACTGTCTCTCTAACAACACAGTACTGAATCCTAGTTTTTTCCATTTACCTTAATGACTTCCAGAACATCAGAGATGGGAAGAAAAGTTCCGGAAGAAAAAAATCAGGTAGATTTTAGGCCTTGATGCAGCCAACCTTCCTCTGTTAGAGAGCTCCCTGGTCATTTTCCCAGTGCCTCAGGGAGAAAGGTTAATTGCTTCTAGCTCCTCTGGCAGAACTACTGTGTATATAAATGTATTTATTTCTCATTTTCCACAGGCATGGGAATAGGATGTGTGAATCTTCAGCTACATGTGCTGATAGAGTTATGACAAGTCAGACAACGTAAAATATCTAGAAGTTAAGGTAAGGGTATGCTGGGTGTCTTAGAGATGCCAAACTATAAAGAACTCTACAAAATTATTTATCTAAAGGAGGTTTATGATATGCATTCGGAGACTTGTAATTTAACTTTTGGTTTTTGTGTAAGCTCTGATGGAATATAGAAACTGATATGGAATTTAATGTAGAAATAAATCTTACAGCTTTGGTGTGGTCTGGATTTCTGATTAGGGTGTGCAGCTAGATTATTTATATGATCAAAATACCTTACTACTTGTACACACCCAGACATCAGATTGACACATCCACATGAGACTGTTTCTTCAGCTTTTCTCAAAACCGCCTGTAATTCCTATCTCCATAATAAACTGTAGCCAAAACCTTTGTGTTTGTATCTTGTCTTTTTTTTTTTAGAGACAGGGTCTCACTGTGTCACCCAGGCTAGAGTGCGGTAGCACAATTATGATTCACTGAAACCTCAAGCTCCTGGAATCAAATTATCCTCTCACTTCAGCCTCCCAAGGAGTTTGCACTACAGGCACCTGACATCACACCCAGATGATTTTTTAAATTTAGTTTTTGTAGAGATGGTTCTCACTCTGTTGCCCAGACTGATCTTGGACTCCTGGCCTCAAACAATCCTCCTTTCTTGGCCTCCCAAAGTGCTAGGATTACAGGTGTGGGCCAGCACACCTTATATCTTAAGTCTTTTCAACATGGCATTTGTTTATGATAATAATTTAGCCAAGTAGCTTTCTTTTCACAATAAGTTGATTCCTGAAAAGCGGTATACACACTGGATGTTTTCAAATAAAATATGTATGAGATGTAACCAGGAAATTTCATTTATGAAAACTCTAACAAAAAAACCAAAGATTTTGTGTGATATAAACAATAGCCCCTAATTCATTTGCTCTGTATGTGAGCAGGCTTTCTTAAAATCAGTCATATGTAGATGCTCTAAAATGCAGTGAGTTTTTTGATTGTTTGTTTGTTTGTTGTCACCAAATAGCTATTAACCTATTCAGGATTTCCTTTTATTTCTCCAACCTCAATTAGGTTAGAAGCCTACAAAACGACAGCAAATTTCAGCCACCCTAGTGTTCCACTGGCACTTCTTTTCTTTATGGAATGACTTTCTAATCGGCTTAAATATAGAATAAGTGTGTCACCAAAGAAAAATGCCTATTACCATTAAACCCAGCACTCTGGACTATTAACATTAACAAAGAGGGAGGAGGGGCTGAGGAAGACTGACTCCTCTAAACCCCCAACCAAGGATTAAATGTGTGCTAATCTATCATTGTATCAGTCTATAAAAGCATTCTGCTGCTGCCTTAGCCTTTACACTGCACAGAATCAGTTCATATATATTTCCCATTTGGGGTTTTGGGCAAAGTTCCATTGAGGTCTGGTCCAGGAAACTCCCCTAGGGCTTTCAGGGTCATAAGTCCTGCAGGTTTATGATGGTTTGATTTTAACTTCTGACTACACTGGGCAAGATTTTACATACCTGATGATAGCAAGCCTCACTCTGGGCCAAAACGTTCTGCAATCCAATTGGTGGTAAGTCCTGCTAATTCCCTAAAGCCTAGCAAGGAAGCTGAGAAGAAGGCTAAAACACACAAAAAATAGAATTGTTGCTAGGCATACGGAATCTGGCCCTCTGAAAGTGTTAGAGGATTGACTTGAGAAAATGTATGCTTGTGAATTTTTATGAAGAGAGTGTGTCTTATGGATTCTATGGTCACGCAGCCCTTGATGATGATATCCCTAAAACTACTTTGAAAATCTTGGGGAATTAAAGATGATTTTGAAAGTCATAACCAGTAAGAAGGAAGCAGAGGACCAACAAGAACTCCTTGACTTCTGACAACATGCTTACATCTTCCATGGAGAGTTTCCTCACCATTCTTTTTCCTTCAAACCTACCAAGTACTTACAAGGAGGTTGAAGCTTCTTCAAAGGCTAGAAATTAATTTTCTAAAAATTGTCGTTGGGTGGGGTTTATAATTCTGGTTAACAATGTCAACCCTATATTGGTTTTGCTTCCCAGGAAAGGAAGTAAAAGCACAAACAAGTTAATTTGTCATTATTTCTTCTTTTCTTCCTTTTTTCAGATGACTTTTGGATCCAAACACCAACCTGTGTATTAGGAGAGACTTCTCCCGCAAAGGAAGCTAAGAGTTTTCTAACAGGACGGTGCTACATTCCAACATTCTGTCAAAACGTCATTTCTCCAACAGCCTCTCTCTTCCAGCTCTAACCTGTAGCCACACTCTTAATTGCTACAATAGTCCACATTTCTCTTAGAAAGCTAAGTGAGGATATGGATTTTAATCAGTAACAAGATGTGTTTTAATCAGATGCCATGTTTCAGATGCTATGTTTCAGATGATACTCTGTAGGAAATAGCACAAGGAGCTGTTGGTACCATCCACCCAGGACAGACTCTGCTGCCACCAGAGTCTGTTTGTGTTGTGTGTTTTTTTATTAATGTTTTTTTTTCCTCCATATACCTTCAGCATTGTTGTTAGATGTTTAACTTTTTAGAGTTATGGTGGTGGTAATTTTTAAATCCCGATTTGAGTATTTTACAAATATTTCTTAAATTTTCACAACCGTTCAGTCTACACTACAAGTTATAGAAGCTACATAAGCCATGGGAGATATGCTTGTTCTCCTCAAAAAAGTCATAAAGATGGGAAAGGGGAGCTAATAGCACGAAACAATACCCAGCATACAAGGTGGTCTATGATGATGCCAAACTATTCAACTCATCTCTGGTTCAAAATCTATTCTGGGTCCAGCAACACTTTGAAGTTCAGGAAAACGCTATATAGTCTTTCCCCAGAAAGATCCATATGGTTCATACAAAAAAACTTTTTATATTGATTTCAGAGGGGAGATAGGTAGTCCCTGAACCTTTGAAATCCATTCATGAACCCAGGAGAAGATTAGAACTCCCTACCCTAGAGAACCATAGGAGTTCAAAAGAGAAGGAGCTCGATGAATTCAAGAGGAAGTTAAAGGTGGTTTAGGGAAGGCATTGGAATACAAAGTTTACCTTTAGATGATGGATATGATTTAGGAGAAGGAAAATGAAATCATTTTTATGAGAGCCATAGTAGACAATTTATAGAGATCCTCTCATTTAATCTGGAGAGCAATTCAGTGAAGAAGCGCCTCTGTCTCCCAGGCTACATATAAAGAAATGGGAATTGAAGAGGCGCCACAAATTGCGCAGGATTACTCTTAGCTATTTAGTTCTGAGTTGGATTTAAACTCATGTCTATGTGGAGAAAAAAATATCCAGGCTATTTCCACAACACACCCCCTTGAAGAAGAGAAACAATACATCTTCTATAATGAAATGAATATGTCCCCTAGTATGCACACGTGTTCCGATAAAGACATGGGGTGTGGGGTGAATACCTCTTTTCTACTCCTCCAGGAAATTAAGTTACATGAGGCCATGACGGAGAGAGGCACACTTCTGTGATTATACTACACCTTACATAACCTTCAAACTAAGAACATCAGCTGGGCATAGTGGCTCACATCTGTAATCCCAGGAATCCCAGCACCTTGGGAGGTGAAGGCGAGAGGATTGCCTGAACCCACGGGTTCAAGACCAGCCTGGGCAACATGGTAAGATGTCACCTCTACAATAAATCAAAAAATTGGCCTGGCATGGTGGCTTGTGCCTGTGGTTCCAGCTACTTGAAAGGCTGAGGTGCAAGGATCACCTAAGCCCAGCGGGTCGAAGCTGCAGTGACCATGAGCATGCCACTGCACTCCAGTCTGGGTGACAATGAGACTCTGACTCAAAAAAAAAAAAAATCTAGTAAAAATAGGTGTGGATTATGGTGAACCTCTTTTTAAGGCCATTATATGGTTTTTCAAATATTTGCTCTGTCCCTATAATAGGATAATGTCTCTCTGCCCACATTCATGTACACTTTCATACTTCCTAGTAGGCAGAGTTTACGGGAACCCTTTGACTTTGGTCTTGTGAATTAATTCATTTGATCAATGGACCATGAATGGAAGTGTCAGTGTGCCAGTTCTGAGCAGACACTTCCAAGGGGGATGTTTTCTCTCGGGCTTTCCAACTTTCTTCCCTCCTTCACAAGAACAGCATGCTTCCCAAGGGGCAGACTGTGGCTGCCCCTTCAGCCTGGATGGTAGAATGAGAAAATACATGGAGTAGAGGCAATTCCAGCTGTGTCCAGTCGAGTCGACAGAGCTGCAGCTGACTTGCTGAACTGTAAGTGAAAACTAAATGTTTACTGTGGCAAGTGGTTCAGATTCTGAGGTTGTTTGTGGCCACAGAAAACCTAACCTGCGATCAATCGTTCATCAAGCACGGCTTCATGATTTTGAGACCAACTGAGAGTCCAAGCCTCACCAGAGAAACTCATATGACATCAAGAAAAATTCCAGAACCAACCTGAAGTAACGTAGTACCTCAAATCAGGGACAATTTGGATAAGACAGAATTTCGGGCCTGATCTTCTTCTATCCTGTCAGCATAAAGCTTCAGCCTCCAGGGAGATAGTGGGTGGGTAAATGACGTTTGCAAACTTAGCTCTTGGTGAGATGGTAGCTGCCAGAAATAAACTCAGGAATCTGATTTGATTATGATATTCCCTTCTCTTCCTCTTTGTCTATGTGGAGGAGGGAAGTAAGATGGCTATAAGACAAAAAAGTACATGAAAATGAAAATGAAAAACGCTAGTTGACAGCCAGGCTGAATGACTGAGAGCATACTATACTTTTAGAATCTAAGCACACACAGAAACAAGCATTTGCGTTTCCTAGCTCCTACAAATGACTTCTGTGAGATCATGGTTTCAATTATTGGCCACGCAATCTCAATGCCGACCCTGACAAGGACTAATTAGCATTCTCACATATGTAATTCTCTATTGAGAGTTGTGTAGGTGATGGAGTATCAGTGAGCGAACAGGCTACCACCAACTTCTCATTAATACAATCCCAACACCTAATTACTTTAATGCATCTAAAAATCAGTATGTAGCCTCAGCAGAAAAAGACTTTTAAAGATGTCTCAGACTTTGTATGTGACCTTGCCTCTTGGCCATCCGTACTATTCTACTAGAGCTAGAGTGAATCGGGCTTTGAGTTCTGGTGAAAGAGAAGCAGAACAACAGAAGCAAACATGCTCGCAAATATCCTGTCATTCCACCCAACCAAACTCGTCCTGAGGCCCTTGGTGAAATCACCAGTGTGCGGAGAAGTCCATTAAACTGAGAGTCTAGACTGACACTTTGTTAAATTCAGGTTTTGTCAAGCAAGCTGCTAGGACTCTGCGGTTTTGGCTGCAGGACTTTGCCGGGTTTCAGCAGCTTAAATGCTGGAGCCCAAGCCCCGTTCCAGTGCCAAACATTTGTCCTCACGCTGTTTCCATGCAGTAAAGGCTCGGTTCTGTCAACATCCCTGTGACTAGAGGAAGGCACTCCTCTTCCCATCCCACATGTGGGAAGTGTCCCCTGGTGATGAAGTCATAGTGGGCTGAATGCACAAACTTGAAATGAGCTGCAGTACTAAGCCTCAGGAGAGACAAGGAAATTGGTCAGCGGCCCGCAGTAACTGACCCCTGAGCAGGGAAAACACAATCTGCTCTCAGGATTGCAGGCTTTTTCATTCAGGTGTTTCCAAGCTCTGCTATTAGATCATTACAATTTACAGAATCACTCCACATACGGTGAATGGGTTGAAAGATCAGATGGTTTCATCAATGTGGCCTTTCTGTCAATGCAGTCTCCCCAGACAATGAGAACCTTTGTTCCATGAAACCTATTCCTTGTTAGACGTCTCTTTGCCTTCGAGGATCTGTCCCAGCTGAATAGACCTTTCTTTCCTGTCATGTACATGTGTTATCTACAAGGATATCAACATAACCATATTTTTAGCTAGCAGGCTTTTTGCTTTTAAGAAGCGAAGATCGGGAGAAAGTTGGGTTTAAAATGGCATCTGGCTTAGAGGCCCTCATTCATGCAACCTCTCTCCAAAAGCCAACAAAATACCTAAAAAGACACACAAAAACTGAAAACTTATGCCACCTACAAACATGGAACTAAATAATCTATTTCAGACTCTAGGGTCAATTTCCACTGGCTGCAAGACTGAAAAAATGGGATTAAGAATGTGAACCATGATCCCTTGTGCTATAACTATTTGAAGTAGAGCTCGCTTCTTTCCCCTCATCCCAAAATAGAGAATAGGTAGGTAAGAAGTCCCTGCCCTCCTCAGTGTCCAGTTCCAAGCTCAGAAGTGCAAGATAGGTACTAACTGGACAGCAGAGATCATCTTCCTATGTAGGCGGCGCACTTTGAGATCTAGGGCCATTCTTTAATCCTTCCTTTATCCCTGCCCATATCTCTCTTGTCTATATCCAAAGATGGAAATTCCTGGAGGGCGCAATCCCCCAAAGGAAATCACAATAAACAGGGTTGCTTCTCAGAAGCAGTCCTAAGAGCAGTGCATGATGGGGATGATAGTCTTCTAGGGGTTCCATCAGGATCAAAGTGTCAGGAGGTGGGAGTGAGGTATGTCAGCCTAGCAGGAGTCCTTGAGATTTCTCAGCCTAGAGTTTGAGAATGCATACATGTCCATGTACTGTTCGGCTGCCCTGTTGAAGAAGGAGATCAAAGACAAACCACAAACTTTGCCTTTGAAAAAGATTGCCACCCTCCTTCTTTAGAAAGAAGAAAAGGGGGGAAATCGTTAACATCAGATCTATCCAAATATCAGACAAATAAAAGGAATCCTAGCACTAAAGCCTACAGGAAGAACCAAAATTTGAAGACAATTTATTATGGTACTCAGAAGGAAATGTTAGAAAACCATGTCTTAACCTCTGTAAGGAGACACCGTGGAGCAAAAATCTCATTGAAAACAGGCCCAAATGATCAAGCAGCAAAAAGAAAAAACGAAGGATGAGTAGGTAAGACAGGGACTGCCAAGAAACTAAATATTGAACAGCAGAATTTCAACCTGAATTAGAAATAAAGAAAAACATGACACTGAGCAAAAATTAAATTAGTTTGAGACAGTATCATACAATAGATATTCAATAGATATTTACTGAATATGCAATAGGGCAGCAGTCCCCAATCTTTTTGGCATCAGGGACCAGTTTCATGGAAGACAATTTTGCCACAGACCAGGGCGGGGGGGATGGTTTGGGGATGATTCAAGTGAAGAACATTTATTGTGCACTTTTTTCTATTATTATTACATTGCAATATATAATGAAATCATGATACAACTCGCCTTTTTAAAAAAAGGCATGGGCAGAAGTGGTAGATAAAATAATGGGCAGGCCATGTGCAGGTTAAAATAAGTGTCAGATTCTGACTTAAAGCCTGCCACCAGATACAGCTGTGCTATTGAAGTACATCAACTCATTTACCACTCAGTGACAGGTTTTGATATGAGTCCACAAGCAATTGATTTATTATGATCTCTGTGCTATCAAACCTCACTGCTAATGATAATTTGTGTTTGCAGCCACACCCCGGCACTAGCATCATTGCCACAGCTCTACCCCAGAACGTCAGGCGTTAGATTCTCACAAGGAGCGTGCAACCTAGATCCCTCAAATGCACAGTTCACAATAGGGTTCACACTCCTACGAGAATCTAATGCCATCACTAATCTGACAGAAGATGGAGCTCAGGTGGTAACGCACGAGATGGGAATGGCTGTACATACAGAGGAAGCTTCAATCGCTCGCCTGCCGCTCACTTCCTGTTATGCCGCCAGTTCCTAACAGGCCACGAACTGGTACTGATCCATGGCCTGGGGATTGGGGATCCCTGAAGTAGAGCGATCTAAAAGAATACTGACAGTGCTATGACATCTCCGAAAATGCTAGGTTGTTCAGTGGAACAGACTGGAGGGAAAAATGAACCTTGACTAGCTGCTGAGTTTGCCATTTCCTTCTGAGGAATGTTACATAAGTAACTCGGGGTAGGGGAGAGAGAATGCAAAGAAACAACTTGACCTGCAAACAGGATGCCTAGAATTGACAAGTACCTCTCTAATTAGTGAGTTACAGATGCCCTGAGACCAGAACTGTGTGTTTTCCCAGGTCCAGGTCAAAATGAGAGCACGCAGCAATGGGGGACTTATTCTACACCAAGGCAGCACATTTTTGTCAAGGAATAGCCAGCAGACCTCCTACATCTCTCTAAGCAAATAAAGGGGGAGCCCAAATGGGCTTTCCCACTTTCAGGGTTCGAGAGGAAAAAAACTTGGGGGATGTCAATCAACATCTGGAGAGCCGGCGAGCACAAGCAGCCTGCAACCACAGGCTGGGTGACTGTGCATTCCATGTTGTTAAACCTTTAGTGCCTGGTTTCATGTGAGATATGATTTATTCTGAATTCCTTACTATGCACCTCCCACAAACCAAACCATGCTACAATACACACTTAATTGGGTTTGAAATCCTTCCAAACCTGTTTGGTGCTTGCTAGCTTCCTCTTTATTGGAGATTAATCGGAAGACAATGATGAAAATCTCCACCACCAGCCATCTAAAGGGAAATAGATGAAGTGCTAAAGCAATAACACCCAGTGTTAGAACCGTAACAAATATCATCAATCAGGCCACTGGCAGGCCAGCCACACCTCCAGCTGTGAGGCTGTCAGGGCTCATAATCCTAGTAGGACTGGGCTGGAGCAGAGGGTCAAAGCCGGCTTCCCGAGAGAGCCAAGCCACTGACTCATTGGTTGGTTCTCTTCCCCTTCAATTAAACTTCAGAACATGAACGGCCAGGAGGCTGGAGCTAGCGGGGTGGCCTCACCCTGGTTGGCTGTCCTGTTGCCTGCACAGGGAAGAGGTTTCCAAGTTGGTGGGTGGGTGGCAATGTGTGGGCATGGGTGTGGTGAAGTGGAAAAGGATGAAGGACTGGAATCAGATTCATGGTCAAGTCCACTTCTGCCACTTAAAACTGTGTGATTTAATCTCCCTGAGTCTCTCTCTGTCTTCTCAGTTGTAAAGTGAGTATGTTAGTACAATTAGGACACTACCTTTGCAGAGTTGTCCAGAGGAGTAAACAAGATAAATAAAGCAAACGGGGCTGCAGTCAACATCAAAGCTCTTTGGCGGGATGGCAGCCTGGGGGAATAGCCCAGTCATTAAGTAGCTAGTGAGAGAAACAGTGGTGCTTGGAGAATCACAACAGTGGCTTTTGGACCCTGACACACTTGGCTTCAAATCAGCGACTGTCCCCTTGAAAGCTCTGTGAGCACAGACTCTTAAGGCACCACAATACATGTACACCCATGCACTGTGCGCACACATGCACATATGTACACACACACAGCTATTGCCTCATCTATAAAACAATTGATATCGAATTAAATGAGACCACATTTTTAAAGTGCTTTGTGTAATATCTGGCATATAGGCAGAGCACCATAAATCAGCCATAGTATTTAAAATGATTAAGAAATGCAGCTTGTACATACCAATATATCATATATGTTATTCAACACACAAATATATAATAATATAATTACATGATTTAATATATAATATAACATGGTATGATATAATATCTCTTTTGACCCGTATAGACTATTATGGTATTTATTTTCTATGCATTATTGAAAGATGCAAGTCTACATTGTCTAGGAAATCTCTCACACATGTTTAATGTTGATGAACTCGTTCACATGGTTAAAATAACTAATAACTGTGTGTAAGCACTGAGACACACGTATCTATTATAGTGACTTATGAGCTATGCTATGCAGTTTGCATACATTATTTTAAATGAAACCTCATACACCCTACTCATGGGGTTATATTATTACAATAACAATTATCATTAGTATCCTAGAGAGAATGGGTCTAGACTTCAGGCCTTGACCTATTGCACCTTCATTTCCTTAAATAAAATCTATTTGCTTGGAACTATTACACATACTCACTTACTGATGATACCTCCAGGGTAAGAAACTTTTTTCAGGAACCATAAACTCAGAGCCATGATCGTGTTGGTTGTACCTGTGTGACACAAAACAAGTTTTTAGGAGAAAAAAATTTTAGACACCAAGTGGTGTTGTGTGACTGGATAGTCCAAGAAAACCTGACCAGGCCACCAGATCTGCCCGAGAGAAATCTCAGCCGGCTCAGAGGACAGGTGACTGGCAAAATGCCCAAGGCTCTTCTTCTTACTGGCCCCGAGCACCAGGAGTCTCTTACCCACCCCCCCATTGCAGGGAGGCAAGAATGCCATGGAAATTCAAGTTCTAGACAGAATCAGTCGGTCTTCAAGGGGAAAAACTAACTCAGTCTCGCCTGTATGGCTACACAGGTCATCCAGGGGAGAGGCTCAGGCGGCCGTCAAGTGAAGCGATGCCGGAAACACTGAAAGGCAGTTCAGGAGGCCAGATCTGATGATCTGATGGGCACCAACCTGACGAACCCCAGCCAGGACCAGCAGAGCAAGTCATGTGGGGGCTGTGCCTGTCCCCTTTCCCATGGCTCTCTCCGAGTCTGGAAGTCTCTGGACCTTTTCAAGCATGTCCAAAATTTAATTATGTAGGACCCCAAAAGATGTAAATAATTGGAACATGGCAGACATAGCAAAGCCCCGTTATTCACCCAGGCATAGTATGATATTTTTTCACCTATTGGGAAGGATTTTTGTACACTTCTTCCTGGATCAATGTGAACACTTTTGTGCTCTTTAACATCTGTGATATTTTAGTTGCGAGTGAATGGACTCTTCTGTTTGAACAGACATGTGGGTCCAAAGCACCGTTTTCTTGTTTAAAAGTCATACATATCTAATCATTGTGAATCATTTAAGAGACTAAGACAAGGCCTGTCAGGCGGTAAAAATAACTGATAAAAGTGGGTATATGCTGACATACAAACGGAATGATGCAGTGATGTTCAAAAGAGACCATTTCTATTACTGCATTGCACATACTTCTGGAGTCAGACCTGAATGGGGGCAGAATGAGAAAAGTAGAGGCTCAGGGGTGAGAAGAACACGGCAGACACAGATGTGAGAGGAAAAGGCAGGTGAGTAGCAGGTGTTTCCACCCCCTCAAAACTGGTGCCCACCTAATTTCCCTGTAGTCCCTCTCCTGCTGACCAGCATCCCGGGGGCAACGGCCCCAATTCTCAGTCTGCTAAATAATTGCCTCAACGCCTCCATCTCCTTCAGCCAGATTTCCTGCTGAACTCACCCACTCTTCAACTCTTGCCCCACATTAAAAGTCCGGGTATCAGTGAGAGAAAAAGCCTCTCTCAAAATGCACATCAAGCCCAAGAGGCCAGCATTCTAAATGAGAAAAGATAGGCTCCTTTTGTAATCTACTGATGGAGAAGTTGCAAGTTTCTCCAAAATTCACAGTAAGTGGAAAACATGAAGTCCATATAGCTAACTCAAGTCCTAACAAACATCCCCTCTGTGCTAACTACAAACTTTGCTTCTTAGAAGGCAGGCGAGGCTCTTCCCTGGGGAAGACATTTTTTTAAATATATTGGAATTCAGGTCAAAATAGCAGAACAAATCCTGATTACAAAATCTTTTCTTTCTAGTATCTAACAAAATGCTTTAACAATTAATAAACAAATAGACAAACAAAAAATAGGCAAAAAAGGAAAAGAGGTTAAAGCTTATGACATAAATATTAAGAAAATGTCAACGAAAAACAACAAAAGCTGTCTCTGTGGCTTGCTTTCTAACCCCATCCTTCTAGAAATTACAGTAAAGAAAGAAGAATAAGCAAAATTCTATGTATCTTAGAAACGCTTCCCGGTTTGAACAGATGCAGCCTGTGGGAGAGAAGCAGACAGCTCAGGGAAAAGCCAAGGAAAAGACCTAAAGGGTAGACGGTCCTGAAGGATCCAAGCCCGAGGTAGGAAGTGCTGTCTGGGCTATGAGCTGGCTTGGGAAATACCTTAAAACATGGGAGTGGGTGAATTTTGGAGAAGTGGAATCTGTCACAGGGCATTTAATGGACCCTGAAAACAGGGAGAATTCAGGGCCCCTGACAAAGATTGCCATCTCGCCCCCAGGTAATCTCACTCCCTCCTTCCCCTCCCCCATGCCTTCAGGCTACAGAAAAGTGGACGGACTTCTAAACTTATTCCTCAACAGCAACTGAGAATGGAAGAAAAACAGGCTTTGAAAAAGAAGGAAGGGTGGCAAGGAGTGTGTTTCTCATAACTGGTCAGAGCAAAGAGAAGCTGTCTACATGATATATTAAATATAAACAAGAAGAAGAGGCATGGCAACTATGCAAACATACTAGAAGGGAAAAAAATGCAAAAAGAAACAAAAGAACCTAGGCAAAAGACAGATGATGAACCTCGTCTCAAAGAAAATCTGTCCCAAGAAACAGAATGATACTCCTTGGAAATGCTTTGAGATAAAATAATTTTTAAATATCTGAACTTGCAGCCAGGCATGGTGGCTCAAGCCTGTAATCCCAGCACTTTGGGAGGCCGAGGCGAGAGGATTGCCTGAGCCCAGGGGTTCGAGACCAGCCTGGACAACTTGGCAAGACCTCATCTCTACAATAAAGTCAAAAAATTAGCCAGGCGTGGTGGTGCATGCCTGTAGTTCCAGCTACTTGGAAGGCTGAGGTGGTAGGATCATCTAAGCTCGGCACAGGTCAAGGCCACAGTGGCCATGAGCATGCCACTGCCCTCCAACCAGGGCCACAAAGTGAGACTCTGATACAAGATAATTAATTAATTAACTAATATCTGAACTTAATACATGAGGATAATAAAACTACAGAATGAGTTGAAAAGGCACACTGAAAAGCTAAGGAAGCTAGTTAGTTACCAAAACAAGAGTGAAACATATCTAATGTGTAAGTCGTAGCAAGAACAGAATAGATATGGCCGAATTCATGAATTTAAAAGAAAGACTTGAATTGATCACAGTGTATGTAGATGAGAATAACAAAGTGAGTATAACACATAAAGAACAGATGCAGAATATACAGAGAATAGATCAATAAAAGATCTACCGCATTATACCTATGAGGATAGCTATGGTAAACACACACGCACACAGGCTCGCACACGCATGCACACTGAAGACCAGTGTTGGTGAAGAGATGGCGAAAATGGTACCCTTATGCCCTGCTGGTGGGAATGCAAAATCGTGCAACCACTATGAAAAATGGCATGACAGTTCCTTAAAAATCAAAAATAGAATTACCATGTTATCCAGCAATTCCACATCTGGGTATATATCCAAAAGAATTGAAAGTAGAGACTTGAACAGATATTAGTTTACCCATGTTCATAGCAGCATTATTCCCAATAGCCAAAAGGCGGGGGTAACCCAAGTGCTCATTAGAATGCATTTTTTTTTAATGTGGTTTATACATGCAATGAAAAATTATTCAACCTTAAAAAGGAAGGATATTCTGACATATGCTACAACACGAGTGAACTTGAAAATACATACTAAGTGAAATAAGTCAGCTACAAAATTACAAAATTACAAAGAGTAAATATTTTATGCTACTGCTTATCTGAGTTACTTAGAGCAGTCAAATTCATAGACAAAAAGCAGAATGGCAGTTGTCAGGGTGGTTGGAGAGAGGAACGGGGAGTTGTTTAATGGGTGAAGTTTCAGTTTTGCCAGATGGATAAAGTTCTGAATATGGATGTTGGCTACAGTTGCACAAAAATGCGAATATACCTAATACCACTGAACTGTACACTTAAACATAAAATGGTAAATTTATGTCATATTTCCTTTACCACATTTTAAAAAACAAATGATTCATTATATAATTTAGTATCATTAAAGTGGAGAATTCAAGGGTGCCTGAACGATGCATATTTGTAAACCTAACCCTTAACTGTACACCACAATTTTAAAATAAAAAATATGTTTAAAAAAATAAAGTGGAGAATACAATAAATAAAACATTTTTTAAAATTTCAGAGCTATAATAAAAGAAAATTTCCATGAGATGAAAAACCTAGAGATAGAAAAGAACCTGAAAAAAATTGACATTTGATGATCTTTGTAGAAACATGACCTGGTTTCTTTACTGAAATTCAGACAAACAAAGAATGCACAAGGCATTCAGACAAAAGAAAAAATTCCTTATAAGGAAAAAAAATCAGCCTGGCCTTTGAATTTTGCTATATGCATCATTTAACTATTGCTCTATATATTTTGGCATCATTATTAAAACTGTAAGGTAAAGAAATTATAATACAAAATTTCTATGCTCAGTCAAGTTGGTATTCAAGGAGAGAAGGGCCACAAGAAGGTATTCACAAATTTTAAAAACTCACAAAACATAGCTACCATGAACCCTTCTGGAAAAACCTGCTTGATGATGAAATCTAGCTAATTAAGAGATGAATCAAAATAAATCATTCAGAAATGGAGACACCACAGTAAAGAACTGGTGCTAAACATTAAACCCATTTAAACATAAAACTGAAATTAAACAGTTGGAGAAACTGTGTTTATAAAAGAGTATAAATATATAAAGTTTTCTTAAACGTTACTATTTTTGATACCGTAACAAGAAAAACTTAGATCCTACTGGCTTATAACATTTTAATCTTTCTCATATTAGATACGGGCAGTGATTCAGGGAAGGTGGGGCCTTTAAGGGTGATTAAGTCATGAGGGAAGAGCCCTTGTGAATGGGATTAAGGCCTTTCTAAAAGAGGTTTCATCCAACTTTCAGTCCTTTTTTACTCTTCCACTCTTCTGCCGTCGTGGATGCAGTAACAAGATACCATCTTGTAAACAGATAGTTCTCACCACACACGGAATGCGAGAGCCTTGATCTTGGACTTCCCAGTCTCCAGACGTGTGAGAATTACATTTCTGTTTTTCATAAATTACCTAGTCTGTGGTATTTTGTTACAGCAGCACAGACAGACTAAGCAACACCCTTCATTCATGTCCACATGGCCCCTGTAGTCTGGTAGCTTTCTCCTCCTCTTCTATTCCTCTTTCAAAGCACATTCAGATCTCATCAAGGCTGGATGTAGCATCATCTACCTAAATACAACAGAAAGCAACTTCTTCCCTGGTGTCTTGGCAGCCCCCTGGGACTCTATTCCAGAAGCAGAAAACCAGGCCAAATCAGCCTGTAAAGAATTCCCCAGCATGCTCTGATAGAGACATGTAGCTAAGCATAGGCAAATGATAAAATGAGGTTTGAGTACTACCCTGCTCCCATCTCTGAGCACAGACCAGTAAACGCCAAAACTCTGATAATAACTCTGCCTCCAGCTCCACCCCAATTCTTGGAGATATTTTCTATCCTACGGACATTGGGAAGAAGGAGGCCAAAGCCACACTATTTCTTGAAGTAGAGCGTAAAGTTACCATCTGAGGCTCTTGAAGGATGATCCCTCTCTTTTGAGGGTGGCCTCAGAGACACCTAGCATAATCTTGTTAATGTGCTTGGATGACTCACACAATTGTATACAATTTTTGAAAGCACCTTTGCTTTCTGCGGGTGCATGAATCATAAGGCCATTTAAAATGAAGAGAACATCTGCTCAAAGCATGAGTGTCCAAAATTGTCTATGGAGAAATTACATGTCCCATATGACATATCTTTTTGCTTAATTACTAGGGACATGTTCTGTATTTCTACAGGGAATCCCTCCAGTATATCACATTTCCCAAACAAGTAGTATTGTTGTTGTTTTTAATTCAGCGAAAATAGGAAAGATTGTAAAAAAAATTTTTTTCACTGAAAACAGAGCTTAAAACAAGTAGAAATCTAGAAATGTTATCAGAGCATAGTATTTTTCTAAAGTTGATTTTATATGTTTGAAACAAAAGCCTTTGCTGAAGGATGCCTATTTTATTAAAAAGTATTTAAGTTCTACTTCATTCCAAAAGTATCGGGTACATGAGAAATGCACAATGTATGTAATTGTGACGTAAACACTGGCAACATCCCATAATACTGTATAGGTCTCAGTGTTCCTCGAGATTCATGACTAGAGGATGAAATTTCCAAAATCACTAACCTCACTAATTGAAGTTGAAGGACTTCTGCTGTCAGGAAGAAGAAAAAAAACTGGGCGTGGTGGGCACACCTGTCGTCCCAGCTACTTGGGAGGCTACTGAGGTGGAAGGATTCCTTAAGCCCAGGTAGCAGAGGTTACAGTCAGCTGTGATTGTGCCACTGCACTGAAGCCTGATGACAGAGAAAGACCCTGTCTGAAAAAAAAAAAAAAGTTAAATGAGTTTAAAGTTTCTAATGCGTGGCAACTACCTCCTCACCGTTTCTGGTCCTTTTCTTGCCAATATTCCCCAAATGTTTAGGGCTGTATCAATAATCTAAATGATGCTTTCATCTGTCACCTGCCCTTACTCTCTCAGTAACTTCCTCGCAAAATAATCTTATTCTATCACTTACCACTAGCGTTCATCTAAAGAAGTGTATAAAGCACCAAATGCTAACTTTCCTAAACACATTTAATCTTGGAGCAGGAACTCATATGCTTTATTTAGCAAATTATTGCCTGCATTATTGGCTATCTTTAATATACATATTTTTTCTTATTAGCACTGCTATGGTTTGAATGTTTGTGTTTCTCCAAAGTTCCTGTTGAAACTTCATTCTTAGGGCAGTGGCATTGAGGTGGGTCCTTTAGGTGGCGATTAGGTCCTGAGGGCTCATGAATGGGATTAGTGCCCCTATAAAAAGCTTGAGGAAGCTCTTCTGTTCCTTCTGCCATGGGAGGACACAGCGTTCATCCTTTCAGGAGGATGCAGCCTAAGGCACCATCTTAGAAGCAGCAAGTGAGCCCTATACCAGACACCAAATCTCCTGGCGCCTTGATCTTGGGTGTCCCAGCGTCCAGAACTATGGAAAATAAATTTCTATTATTTACGAATTGCCCAGTACGTGATATTTGTTATAGCAGCAGGAACAGGCTGAGATAAGCACTATCTATAAAGCAATCTCATTTTTTCTTTCAAACATTGGCATACTGTTTTGTGCTTCATGTTATCCCCCGTTCTAAAGACTAGGAGGCACACTTCATACACCATGATCTTGGGAATTTTTAGAAAATTTGATGCCCAAAGTAAAAACATCAGACAGAATGTAAGAATGTGATTTAATCGTTAGGTTGCTCCTTGTTGGTGCTATGAAAATATTCTAGTTTACAGTGCTCAAAAGAGGACGCAGCCTTTGGAGATCATCCCAACATTTAGAAAACATTGGTACCTGCTTTAAAAATGTGAGCTTTATGAAGCAGGAAATCCACACCTACCTGATTCTGCTCTTAAATGCATTTGGTTTTTAAGTTAGACTGACATGCGGCAGATAAGGTGCTTCCTCTGTTTCCATTTTGAAAAGAATTCACATCCGAGGCAATAGAATTCCAATATTTCTTAATCAACCCTAAATTGTTCGCTGGATTTATACACTACATAAGAATGAGAGAACATTTCTTGGTACATAGCTGTCCAATCTCCTGGACACATTTTCTAATCGAATCCTCATGTTCTGCTCATAGAAGTTCTTAATATCTGGGTGGGAACAATCTCCCCAAAGTTCAAGTCTGAGGTCACAGGCCTCTGTCGAAACCGCAGGAACTGAGAGCCTGGCAGGAGCTGGGGATGCACAGGAGTGAGCCACAGGCATTTAGGGAACTGGGGCTGCCTTCCTGCCTCCGAGAATTTGGTGTGACATCTGATACTATAGGGAGCTTTTTAAAGAATGAACAATGTAAGTTCCCTATATATGCATCAGCTGCTGAGAATTTGCCACGATTCTTAGTTGAGAATGAAAACATGGATCCACAAGTGTGTACAACTAATAGCAAAATTGGTTTTCCCAGGGGCTGGTAAAAGGAACACTATAATTGGGAACATTGCAGGGGTGTATAAGATGAGCATTCTACTCTGGAAAGCATTAAGCAGGGGGTTTTACAGTACATGAAATTCAGCATGGTTTTTCTTTATGCTCCTTCATGGAGAAAGAAACTGTTACATCATCCTCTCCGGGGACAAATCACCCACTGGGCAAAAAGAGCCACGCCATGAATGAGGGGTAAGACCAGCTACATCCGCATAGATGTATTTTTTGGACTAGTGAAAAGGGGGAGATGCTTTTTTTCTTTTTCTGTCTTTTTTTTTAACAATAAAAGTACGCTTTGAGATTTTTCAGAGAGTCATTTCTTACAGCTTGTATGACCTAAATAGCACTGAATTCTCACATTGTGGAAGGAACATTACCAAATGCATGCTTGATTCTCAAGGAGACATGGGACACTGACTTTGAAATAAAACAAGTGACCAGAGTTCCCTTCCCAGTCCATGGGCTAGAGAGAGAGAAAGAGAGAAAGAGGCTTGGTAATGATGTTGGAGCCATTTGCAGGCGGGTGTGAGCCAGCTTCCCAATAGGGAAGTTCCACTTCAGAGACCCTAGCATCACACCTGGAACTAATTGGCCTCCTTTTTGGCAAAATCAGTAACTAGGCCAAAGATTAAATAGACCTTAGAGACTGTACAACCACTTCCGCCTCTAAGTGCCGTCAACCCCAGGGCAGGAAGGAGGGATGCTGGGGAGGTGGCCCATAGAAAGAGCCGTCCCACTGGCTTCGCACCTGCACCAGAAGACGCAAAACCCACGTTCGTATTCAAAGCACCAAAAATGCCTGAGCATTAAGTTGATGATTTCTTTCAAGTTATATGTTTCTGCAGTCTGTATTAGGAGCATTCACTTTTTTTTTCCTTGTTGTTATTGTAAAGATGAGGGGTACAAATCAGGGTTAGGTATACAAATGTTGATTACGCAGATATCTTTGTTAAGGTGGTATGCCCCTCCCTCCCCTAGCAGTTTCCCTCAACTGCCAATACCACCCCCCATCCCCTGACAGTTTCCCGTTACTGCCAATTCCTTTCTTATAGTATTATAATTGTTCAAGGTCTGCTTATGAGTGAGAACATATGGTACTCTGTTCTTCGTTTCTGTGATAGATCACTGAGTATGATTGACTCTAAATCCATCCAAGTTGCTGCGAGGTCCGTATGTTTGTCCTTCTTTATGACGGCATAATATTCCATTGTATATCACTTTTTTTTTCCAATCCAGCTTCAATGGGCAACATGGTTGGTTCCATGTTTTTGCTATTGTCAATAGAGCTGCAACAAACATACATGTGCAGGCATCTCTTTTGTAGAATGATTTGAGTCCTTCCGGGTATATTCCCAATAGGGGAATAGGAGCATTCACTTTTAAAGGCATATAGATACACGCATACAAAATAACACTTTCAATAACACTGCATACTCTGGAGAAGGTTGTATGTAAACTATAAACATTGTTTTATTAGGAAGATGAGTGACTTTTAAATAACTTGGGGTATTTTCCTTCCAATTTCTGTGAATAAAATTCGTGTTGGTTAAAACAATATTCACTCATCTTTTCAACCAACACTTTCGCTGTGCCCACCATCTGCTAGACTTGACCACGAGGAACTCACGGTCTGATGGGTGAGAGAGACGAATCGGCAGACAGTTATCGTGAAGTGATATGATCACATCACCGGCAATGGGAAAGACAAGACCTTCTGTGGATCCAGAAAGGGACTGGGTGGGAAGAAGCAGGAGCTTTGTGTTGGTTTATTTGTTTTGGAGTCTATGAAGACAGAACAGCCCCTCCCAGTTCACGTTCCTCTGCCTATCTAGAATGTCCCAATTCTCGAACCAGGTGAAGGGGTTTAAGTGGGTGTGGAAAACTGAGGAGAGGGTGAGTGGAACTCTGAATCCCAGGGGAAAGCTACCACAGATAAGTGGAAGCCAGATTGTCAAGACCTGCTGCAGGCCACGCAAAAGATGTTGGGTTTACCCTGGGGGAAATGGGAAGACTTTGAAGTCTTTTAAGCCGGGGAGGGCCATTATCAGCTCTGAGTGTTGGAAACACCCTCTGGCGACAGTGAGAAGGATGATTTGGGTGATAATTGCGAAATAAACACTTGGTCCCCGTTTTCTGGCATACGACTTCTAAAACCCTTGACATTTTCCAAGTGCTGTCGCAACTGTCTCCACATTACAAACTCTCTGAGGCCATTTTCCCATCTATAAAATGGGAAGAAGTGCAGCTCCCTGAGTGTTGGAGAGAGGACCAAGTGAGATAATTCACGGGCAGTGCCTGGCACATAAGAAGCTTGTAAAATATGAGTTCCTGGGTCATTTTTTTGCCATGGGTGCCCCATCTCTTTACTCTGAGAGCTTATAGCCTGCCCTCATCATGTGCATTGGTTTTTAGCAGTCGCTCTTGAGTTTGGTTTTTCATAGGAGAAGTGTAAATGTTAAATAATAGACTATACACACAGTGTCCTTGAGCTTTGATGTCTCTCTGTCCCATCCCAACCCCTACCAAACCTGTTCTGTTGCATTATATGACAACATGGGAGTAAAAGCAGATAAGGAATTATTTTAAAGCTCTTTTAAAATGACTGTCCCCTTCCAATGACAACAACATTGAATTGAGTGGTTAGCAGGCATCTGTAGATTTTGCTATTATTTGTGTCTAGATGGCAGGAGATATTTCCTCATTAGGCATGAGGTGCGATGAGATACTGAATGAAATAGAGAGAGTATTAATTGGTTAAAGGTCATATTCTGATCGTCTATTGCTGCATAACAAATTTCCTAACACCCAGTGACTTAAACAACAATTTCATTTTCTTTCTCGTGCTTTTGGGATTCACAGGCTCAGATGGGCAGTTCTTACTTGGGGTCTCTTTGGCAGTTATGGTCAGATTCGGGCTGGGGCTGGAGCCACTTGAAAGCTGGGTAGATACCTAGGCAGGAAAGGCTAGACCAGCTGAAGACTGGGTGAGTGTCTCTAACCTGATAGGTCCTCTCCTTTCTCAGAGAAAATGGTAGGAAATGCTTGAGAATGCATATCCCTGTAGTGTGGCATTAGGAGATTTGGAACAATCCTAACACTAACTTGCAAAGAAGGGGGCTGGGGCGGGGACAGAGCACAGACCTGAGAAGGTCCAGCAGAAGCAGTAGGGCATAGCAGATAAGACATGGGCATTAGAGGAGACCTTGGCTCCCTGCTCAAGGCCCCCTGCTCACCTGCTGTGTGACCTTGGGGCAGATTCCTATCCTCTCTGAGTTTCATGTTTCCATTTCTAAAAGGGACTAACAATGCCTACCTTGCAGGGTATTTGTGAATACTGAATAAGGTCATACGGTGCAACGTTCTGTGTTTAGGTGGTGCTTGTTACGTGTTTGATGTTGGCAGAGACAACATTTCAGGACCTGAGCCTAGGTGCAGCTCAACAAATGAGAAATCCCGCTGCTAAGAAATTCAAGTTAGTACCAGGATCTCTGGCGCTGGCTAGAATCAAACAGCGCCGGTACTATTTTAAGCCAAAACAGAAACACCTTTGATGAGCAAATTTTACTTTTGAATATATTTGTTTCTACCTGCATTGACGTCCTTGTAGGGTGTTCTCCCAAAGCAAACTATAGCTGTGGCTTATTCTGGTGCCTTGTAAATGGGGCTGTATATGAAGCTTCTCTTCATTCTGTGTGTTTGGCTCTGGAGACGGGGAAGCTCAGATCACACAGCATGGTCTAAGTAGGTGTGTGCTGGGAATGCCTACTGCTGGTCTGTCAGGCACAGCACCTCTCCCATAAACTGTCAGATCTCTCGGTGACAGCTAAATATGTGCTTTAGACATGTGTTAAAAATCAGCCCTGCTGAAATCTGCAGGCTCAGATTTCATCCTGCTGAATCACCTTCTGCACAGGTCCTTAGAAAGAGGACAACAACCTCAAATGCAGATTAAGTTGCTTCCAGGTAGAATTACACAGGGCAAAGGCCTGGCTAGGGAAATGTTCTCACGATTTAAGGACATCAGAGAGGACCTCCAGCTTGAATGCTTTAAGAAATACAGAATTGGCAAGTGTTTGGCTTTTTTCTTTTTAGTCTTTGTGGGGCTTTAAAACTTTAAGCACTGGTTAAAAGCTAGAAAGACATCAACAATTTATATCTCCTTCAATATGAATGCTGGGAACAAGCCTTCCACCCAAGTGACAGGAAAACATCCCGAACTAATTTGAGTCCCCAGGCAGAATTAGAAAATTATTACGCCTCCACGGGGGGTAGAACTGAACCTCTCTGTCTTTGGCCCACTTAGGAAGATGATCTCTTCCCACTACAAATAAACAAATGACAGAAAACGCAGGGCAAGGATAGAGAAAGCCTGAGTAGATAAATTTAGCCATTGACACAGAGAATTTTTCTGCTCACCAAGATCAAGTCTAAACTTGGAGTGGGCAGAGTTCCTCAGCATCTACTGTGGACAAATGTGCAGCCTGGCCATCCGTCAGGAGAGCAATGAGCACAGAGGACATGTCCCCTTCAGCTGGGACTCACAGCTCAGCCATGTTCATCACAAGAAGGGCCTGTTTGCTTCTTTTTCCTCTATCGGAGGGGCATTTTGTAAAATAATCAGCAAAAATCCTTGGCCAAATTTGGGTTAGGAGGTCAAGAAATAAAATCGTCAGCAAGTTTACCTGGAAATAGGCATAGAGATAATCAATTATTCTAAAATCAGAGGAAATAAATAGATTATCAAACAAGGATTTCTCGAAGCTCTATGTCCTCAGCTGAGATTTCTAAATCTATTTTATCCAATCGTAGAGAGTTGAAAATGGATTTCTTAACGTAATTGGCCAAATGTGACCATTGAAAACAAAACAAAATGTAGGCAGCATTGAGAGTATAGAAACTAGAAAGAAGATGCTATTGTTCTTCCTGTGCTGTGGGTTGCAAACACCACATTTTTAGAGGGATAGAACATGTTCAAAGGACAGAAGCCAGTTTGGTGGGGATACAAAACCTTGTTATGCAGAGACAGTTCAAGAACTGGAACTGCTTTGGGTGGTGGGTATTCAAGGGGCAAAGATGCATAATGCCTCTTAAAATTACTGGGGTGAGGATGGCTGGAGGCGGGGGTGGGGGGAACACAACCTCAATAAGGGTACCTGATCTCAAACCAGCCAAAGTGGGGACCAAAACGAGGCACAAACTTTACCTGTACGGTGACTACTTGTATGCCTAATCCTGAATTGTTTCCCATATCTTTAAAATTTAAAATTAAAACAAATTTTTTTAGGCAATCATATGATTTTTAACTTGTTTGTGTAAAAGTTCCAGAACCAGTTCTGAGTACAAGCTGCAGAAAGTCACTCAATATGGAATGGGGTGTCTAAGTGGAAGTGTGTTCTCTGCCATGGGCAGAGAAGGGTGGATGGTCCACTGACAGTGCTATGGTGGATATATTTGAGCACTGGATGAAATTGGATAGGGTGAGATGGATTGAGAGGCAGGATGGTGCAATGGTTACATTACGAGCTCAGCTCTAGAAATAGACACATTCAGGGACCTCACCCACTCATTTTATCTGACTGAACACTCAACTTTTCTGAACTTTAGTGACTTGATCAGGAAATGGAGATAATAGTGCCAATCTCACAAGGTTGCTCTGAGAGACAGATGCATTAATGCATGTGGAGAGTTTCACATTCTTCTTGACGTGGGGGCTTAATAAATGACACTTGTTTTTACCATTGGTCATAAATATTATGGCTTTTATTACCCTGATAGTTGAATGCAAACTCTCCTAGATTCAAGAACTTAACCTATAACATGTTTCTAACCGCAAGGTGGCAGGCACATTGTCATTCTCGCTCATACTCTGGGACGGAGCTTGGAGACATGACACAGTAAGAATGCACTAGCCGGGCTCGGTGGTTCAGCCTGTAATACCGCGCCTTTGGGAGGCTGAGGTGAGTGGATTGCCTGAGCCCGCGGGTTCGAGACCCGCCTGGGCCGCGAGACCTCATCTCTACAATTAAAAAAAAAAAAAAAAAATCAGCCGGCGTGGTAGTATGCGTCTGTAGTTCCGGCTACTCGAAAGGCTGAGGCGGAAGGATCGCCGGAGCCCAGCAGGTCGAGGCTGCGGTGGCCGGGAGCGGTCACTGCACTCTAGTCTGGGCGACAAAGTGAGACTCCGACTCAAAAACAAAAAAACAAAAAAAGAATGCACTAAACAGCTGAGGCGCGTTGGCTCACGTCTGTCATTCTGTCATCCCAACACCTTGGGAGGCGGAGGCGAGAGGATTACCTGAGCCAAGAGGTTTGAGACCAGCCTGGGCAACTTGGTCAGTACTTGTCTTCACAACAAATCAAAAACTTTGCCAGGTATGGTGGCTCATGCCTGTGGTTCCAGCTACTTTAAAGGCTGAAATGAAAGGATCACCTGAGCCTAGCAGGTCGAGGCTCCAGCCTCAGTGACAGAGTGAGAGTCCAACTCAGAAAAAAAGAAAGAGAGAAAGCAGTAAACGATGAAAGAGGAAAGAGAAATGAACCTATACCTGGTGGAACTTATGAAGTCAGGCCACGGATTTATAGGGAGTTTACTATGCTTTGACTTTTACATAATTGCTTTTTTGTTTGACTTTTACAGGAATAAAATACTTGCTGAATAAACAGGAGTTTTCCTGAAAGCAGATGCTTACGATGACTTTACTCCATGATCGGGAAAATGATGGTTAGAAAAAAACAGGATGTTTGCAGTCGTGCAAAGAAATTACTGATATAGCAACATCCTTCCCACACATCTGCAGCCTGCTCAGACTCAGGCTTACACCTACCTTCATGAAGACATAACCCACACAAACAGGAACCTAAGCATTCTTTCTTGCCTACTTTTCCTCTGAGGTTACCCTCCCCAGATTCCTAGTAAGAGACATATAAAAGGACAACTCTCCCCTGCAAAAGGACGTTGACATGGGGCCAGATGAGTGGATTCTAGTCCCAGTTGAGCTATTTAAGGAGCTGCTTTGTTCTCACCCGCATGGTGAAGGAGTAGCCCAGCCTTAACTGATTTCTGGGAGTTTCTCCCATCCTAATAGTTTCTTTCTAAGGGAGAGAGGAAGACCTTTCTCTGAAGCCTAGCATCTAATCCTCAGTTACCTGGATCATAAACTACAATTTGCACAAAAGCATCCAGGTGCAAGGAATGTTAGAAGACCTGAAGGAAACCTTGAAAATCAAGGAGTCCGTCCCCTCAGTTTATAGATGAAAAAGAACTGACTCAGAGCGATAAAGTAATTTACCAATACAGCTCATTAGAGATCAGGCCGGGACTAGGGCCCAAGCCCTCAGAAATTCTGATGATTCCCACATGGGCACATGCATACACACACACCCCACATGCAGTAATTTTTTAAGAGCTTTGTTGACTATAATTTAAATACCATAAAATTCATCCATCTTAATTGTGCAACTTAATATTTTTTAGTAAATTTATAGAGCTGTGAAATCATCACCCCAATCCAATTTTAGAATATTTTCATCACTCCATAAAGATTCTTTGTGCCCAATTGTGGTCAATCTCCATTCCCGCCACAGGCAAACATTAATCCACTGTGTGTGTCTTTATAAACTTACTTTTTTCAGGACATTTTACATAAATGGAATAATAAAATATGAAGTCTTCTTCCTATTATTGAGGAAAAAGCAGTCAGTATTTCATCTGTAAGTATAATGCTACATTCATAATTTTTCATAGATTTGCTTTATCAGGTTGAGAAAATTATTTTCCATTTCTAGTTTTTATCCTGAATAAGGATTCGCTTTTGTCAAATGTCTCTTGTGCATCTATTGAGATGATCATGTGGTTTTGTTCATTTATATTACGCTATATTATATCATATAGTGATATAATATAATTCATATAACTATATATTATAATATAATTATATTAATATAGTATTATATATTAATTTTTAGATATTAAACCAACCTTGTATTACTGGGAGAAATCCTGCTTTGACATGGTGTTTAAGCCTTTTATTTATTTGTTTGTTTATTTTATTTTTAAAATGTGGGGTTACAATTCAGGATTAAGTATACAAGTGGTCATCATGCAGGTAAAGTTTGGACCTCCATTTGGGCCCCACTTTGCCTGGTTTGAGATCAGGTACCCTTATTGATGTTGTGTGCCCCCCACCACCACCCTAGCAGTAGCCCACTACCGTCAATCCCTTTCTTATAGTATTATGGTAAATGTTCAGGGTCTGCTTATGAGTGAGAACATGTGGAACTCTGTTCTTTGTTTCTATGATAGATCACTGAGTGTTATTGACTCTAAATCCATCCAAGTTGCTGTGAAGTCCATATGTTTGTCCTTCTTTTTGGCTGCATAATATTCCATTGTGTGTATATATGACATTTTTTTAATCAGTTCAGTTTCAATGGGCAGTACAGTTGGTTGTTTTTGCTATTGTGAATATGGTGTATAATCCTTTGATGTGTTGCTGGATTCCTTTTGCTAATAATTTATCAAAGATCTTTGCAGCCGGGCTCGGTGGCTCAGCCTGTAATCCCGTGCCTTTGGGAGGCTGAGGTGAGTGGATTGCCTGAGCCCGTGGGTTCGAGACCCACCTGGGCAGTGAGACCTCATCTCTACAATAAATCAAAAAATTAGCCGGGCGTGGTAGCGCGTGCCTGTAATTCCGGCTACCCGGAAGGCTGAGGCAGAAGGATCCCTGGAACCCAGCAGGTCGAGGCTGCGGTGGCCGGGAGCGGTCACTGCACTCCAGTCTGGGTGACAGAATGAGACTCCAACTCAAAAAAAAAAAAAATCTTTGCATCTAGGCACATGAATATTATTGGTTTTATTTTCTTATGATGTATTTATTTGGTTTTGTATAAGGGTAATACTGCCCTTGGAATTAGTTGGGAAGTGTTCTCTCATAGTTTATTTTTAAATTTTTTTTAGTTGGTGTTTTATAAAATTAATTATCTGGACTTAGGCTTTTCTTTGAGGGAAGATTTTACATTACTGATAAAATTATTTACTTCTTTGGGAAATTTTGGATTTTCTATATCTTCTTCATGCAGTTTCATTAATTTGTATCATTTTATGACTCTTCCTATTTAATTTAAATTGTTTAATTTGTTAGCTTACAAAACATCTTGTAAACATTCTACAATGCATGACAGCCCTTCTGATAATAAAAATTATTTGATCCAAATATCAATAGAGCTGACAACAGAAGACTGGACAAAGATGAGGAACAGGGAAAAATAAGAGTATCCAGAGCAAAGTAGAGGGTTGGGGTGGAGAATACTTCCAGTGAGCCTACAGGTAGACCTTTCTGGGTTCACCAGGCATCTAGGGTGAGTCAGTGGCCCGTGGCCTTACAGATTACAGGAAACTGGTCATCAGCTGAAAGCCTGCTCTGCCTGTGTGCTATGCACAGGGGTCCAGGGCTGAGCCCTGTCTCTGTGTGAGGCACATGCATGCTCTAAAGGGCCTGGGAAGAGGAAGGAGCTCGCTCCACACTCCCTTCTTTGATCCCAGGTCCTCTCCCTCTCTCATCTCAATCTTTGTCCCTGTCCCGTTATCAATCTGAGATCCTCTTCCATTGTACTTCACCCTTCGAGTTCCTCTCCCTCTGCCCAGACCTGTCTTCTCTCGCGTATTCCATTAGCTGGAGACTACATCCAGAGCTAAGTCCGGGGCTGTAGGAAATAGTCTTTCCCCACCTAAACCCTGCTTCTTACAGAACGTCAGTCCTTCCTATTTTAGGCCATCATGGGTGTGGTGCACTGGTGTTTACAGAACACACTGTAGCTTTGCACAGCCACACAACTGGAAAAATGCTGAAATTGGAGAACTCAAGCTGGAGCTGAGATCCTGTGGGAAGCCTCATAGTTCAGGGCTATGAAATGTGTCTATCAGTTGAGGAATGAGACACAAAAATAGAGGAAAGTTAGCAGAAAGAGGGTTTCAAAAGGGTAGGGGGGAATCTACAGGGTACTTCTTGAATGTGATTGGAGTTTTAAGCGTACAGTCATTCACTGCCTAACGATGTTTCGGTCAACAACGGATTGCACATACGACAGGGGTCCTACAAGATCACAAAGAAGCTGGAAAATTCCTATTGCTTAGCAATGTCGTAGCTATCATAATGTTATAGCACAATGCATTACTCACATGTTTGTAATGATGCTGGTGTAAACAAATCCACTGTGCTGCCAGTCCTATAAAAGCATAGCACAATGATTATGTACAGGCCATAATACCTAATGATAATGAATGACTACGTTACTGGTTTATGTATTTACTATATTATACATTTTATTTTTATTTTAGAGCGTACTTCTTCTACTTATTAAAAAAATAATAATTGTAAAACAGCCTCAGGCAGGTCCTTCCAGAGGTATTCCTGAAGAAGGAATTGTTATCCTAAGAGATGACAGCTCTGTACACATCACTGTCCCTGGAAACCATCCAGTGGGACAGGATACGGAGGTAGAAGACAGTGATATTGACGATCCTGAACCTATGTAGGCCTAGGCTAAGGGGTGTGTTTGTGTCTTTGTTTTTAACAAAAGACTGTAAAAAGTTAAATAAATGATAATAATTAAACATTTTAAAAATAGAAAAAGTTTACCAAATAATGACATAAAGAAAGAAAATATTTTTACAAAGCTGTACAATGTGTTTGTGTTTTAAGCTGTGTTATTACAAAAGAGTCAAAAAATGTAAAAAATTAAAATGTTTATAATGTTAAAAAAAACTACAGTAAATAAGCAAAGGTTAATTTCTTGAAGAAAGAAAGTTTTTTTTAAACAAATGTACTGTTGCCTAGGTGTACTGTGTTTATAAAGTCTATAGTCATGTACAGTAATGACCTAGACCTTCACATCCGCTCACCACTCACTTGCTGACTCACCCAGAACAACTCCAGTCCTGCAAGTTCCATTCATGGTAAGTGCCCTATTAAAGGGTACCATTTTTTAAAATCTTTCATGCCATATTTTTACTGTACCTTTTCTATGTTTAACTATGTTTGACACACAAATAATTGTCATTGTGTTACAGTTGTCTACGGTATTTGGTACAGTAACATGTTGTACACATTTGTAGTCTAGGAGCAACAGGCTACGCTATATACATAGAACCAGGATGAGGAATAGGCTACACTGGTTGAACTTACGTATGTGCACTCTGTGATGTTTGCCCCAGTGATAATGCATATTTCTCACCATTATTCCATTCATGGCTGTAGTCTTTTGAGTGAAGGGATACAAAAAGTTAACTTATGAAAACAAAATAATAAAAAGATAAATGAATGAGCATTTATCTCCCACTTCTGAGATTTTAAAAAGTGCTTGGCTTTTGCCTTTATATCAAAATAATGATCATCTACACCACTGATGCCGCCTGGGTGTGTAGACTATCCCAAGTAGATTTGTGTAGGTCTATGACATTTGCACAATGATGAAATTGCTCATTGACGCATTTCTCAGAACATATCCCTGTCAAGTAACATGTGATCCGTTATCTAATTTAATTTTGGCAATTCTATGAAGGGGTCTAATTTTCCTTAATTACAGAGGAGGAAAGCAAGGTCCATAGACCTTAAATAAACTGATCTACTATGAGTATGAGGAGGGAACTTCAAAAATATGGAATTATTTTTTGGAGGGTGGGCCTCTTATAGTACAGCATTTTCCTGCTAGGTAAATATTCTAGGAACTCATCAGCATCAATGTACCAACTAGTGTTGTTGTGAGAGGCTGTGTTCAGTTGTTGTTTTTGTTTGTTTGTTTGTTTGTTGAGACTCTTTCAAGGTGTTTGCCCATTTCATGATGGGTGATTCACAAGCACACCTGCTCACACTGCACTGAGTGTTCAGCAGTTTTTGACCCTTGCCCCACCCTCCCTATTCACCTAATCTTGCCCCAAGTGAGTTTTTTTGTTTGTTTGTTTCCCAGATGAAAAAATTCTCAAAGGGAAATGTTTTGCCAATGTGGAAAAAGTGAAACAAAAAATGATAGAAGCACTACATAGCATCAAAATTGACAAGTTCACAAAAACTGTCCTGAATAGTGGAAAAAGCATCTCTGTAGGTGTATTGCATCAAATGGAGAGTACTCTGAAGGTAACTGAAGTTCAAACATGTAAGAATAAATGCACATTTTTTAAACGAATAAATTCTGCACACCATTCAATGGAGAAGATGGTGGTTGCCTTGATAATCTCTCTGGTCCATTTTGTTTGTTTGTTTTTGCTTAACAATAGTTCCTAGAACAAAGAATTCCGGGTACGGCAGCCTCGATGTGTCTGGACTCCCAGCACTCTCCTCTATAATCCAGCTACTTCTCCTGAGCCAAGCCCTGCCATGGCTACAGTTGGCAATGGCAAAGGTGGAGATCACTATGTGTACAGGACTTTGCCCACCTAGGCCAGGTAAGAACCTGGAAACAGCACTGGAGACCTTGAAGTCAAGGATTAGAATATACAAATTCAGGAGGAGATTAGTCCATTGAGATCCATGGACAAACCCCCACCTCCCATCCCAACACTCTCAAGGAGAGGACAACTAAGCCTGGATAAGTGTCACTGGCTTATTGCCCCTGTGATGCTGAGGAGAAGCTGAAAAGGGGGTCTTTTCATCTCTCTATTCCTAGGGTGGGAGAACTCAAGGAGTCTAGGAAACAGAAAGACTTCTTCCTGACACTGGCACCTCAGTAGAGGATGAGAAACTGACTGTTGCACCACTAATGGCTCAGAAAAGCAGAGACCACTGAGCTTCCCATCACTCATGGGATAGCCCCGTTTAAAATGCATCAGCAGTTGAAACTGAGCATAAGTGAACAGCCCATCAAATAAAACAGCAATCATACATGAGGGTGTCTGATAGTCAGCAGGAAGCTGCTGGAGGAAACTAACAACAAGTTGGACAGGAACAACAGTTACTAAAGAAATTCTTGGGCAACACAAAAATGGCACTCAGTACTGAATAACCATGATTGAGAATTAATACATTCAATGAGTGAATTGACAAAGGAATGACCACCACTGGGATTCAAATCATAAGCCATCTTTGCCTCTATATTAAAATAGTGATCGTCTATGCCATTGATGCCTAGGTGTGTAGGCTATCCCATACAGGTTTATGCAGGTCTATGATGGTTGCACAATGATGAAATCATTCAACAATGCATCTCTCAGAACATATCCCTGTCAAGTAACATGTGACCGTGTTGTCTGATTTAATTTTTCCAGTCGTGCACACATGCTTGAAGCGTGTCTGTCAGGTTGGACGTCACTGGTTTAAGTCCTTTGCCTCAGGATTTTCTGCCACTTGCAGCTGGAAAAAATCTCAACTGGTAAGTTTGGCACTGAGGAAGAGGCCAGATTATGAAGGTGATCGTGTCTCATGCCAAGGAAATAAGATTGTATCCTGTAAACGTTGAGTAGCCTCTAACGTCTTTTAAGAGAGCGAGAGAAGTATCAGACGGCATTTTGCAGGGACTAAAGGCAAAGAAGTCAGTTTGAAGTCTGGAAGAAAATGGTGACCCGAATTAAGACAGAGGCAGGGAGTCTTCCATAAGGGGATGGAATTAGAAGGCATTTTGCAAGCAGAATGCAAAGACGTTCGGGCAAAGACACTAGTAGCCCTTGATGGTAGATCAGATGTGGGAAGTGGAAGGGTGACAGAAGTCATGAATGAGCCTAGATTTCTGGCTCAGGCAGTTGGGTATGTGGTAGTTCTCGTCCCAAGAAGGAACCCCAGAGTGATGAAGAACTCAGCTCTGGGCATCTTGAGTGCAAGTTATCCAGGAGATTGCCAATGGGCAGCTGGGAATACAACATTGGTGCTCAACAATGAAATCATGGCTGCAGGCAGAGTGGGCTCCTCAGAGCACCCTTACTCTGACCGGCCTTGGTGCTGCAGCTCTCCTGTAGCACACGTTTGTCCCTGGGAAGCACCATCTTTCCTCCCAGCATCGCTGATTCTTCCCACTCCTTACCATACTTGAAAATGGAATGGATGGCATCTCCCTCTTCTGCCGCTCAATTGTGGTGTCTGAAGGCTTGGTGTCACCCTCAACTCCAAGGAGAGGGCCCTGTTACAGCCTTCACGTTTGCAAGCCTGGTAGCTTACTTTCTATTCTTTTCAAAAGAGCTCAGATCTGCATTCATTTAACACTGACTAAGCTGTGATAAGGGCCAGGCTGTGTGCTAGAGGTCAGATACGCAGAAATGCAAGGACATGCTCGGGCCTTTAAGGAGCTCACAGTGAAGATACAGACATACCAGACATACACACACTTATAATGTGCCACAATGATTAGATGAGCACGCGTATGGCTGAAAGTCAGTGGGATTTTGGAGGGAGAGAGGGAACGAGAAAGGGTAAAACTGCAGAAGTCGGGGCAAGTACCAGAGATCGGAGCCTGTGGCCTGACATTGAAGAAGGTATAAGCAGCAGCTGGATAGAGCAAGATGGAGCAGACCTGTAAAGACCTGGGGTGTGGGAGAGAGCCTTGCGCTTTGGAGAGCGGTGGTCTGCAGACAGCTTAGTCTGGAGTGCAACGTGCAAGGACAGCAGTGTTTACGGTGGGTCTGTTGGGAGAGTGAAAGTTTTGTTCAAGTGCTAAGACTTGGCCGGTGAAAGGCAATACGGACATTCTTTCTTCCGTTGGGGTGCTCTCCACTAGAAGCAGCCCATTAACAGTGTGGAACAGGAGAAGCAGCCTTCTCAGCATCACCACGGGTGCTCAGAAGCGGGACATGTTGCTGGCTGGTTAGGCTGCTTGAAGCTGGAGCTAAGCTGGTTGTACAGACAAGGTGTGGGATTCCTGGGACAGTTTAGCCAAGTGGCAGCCAGCATCGGGCCCAAACATCAGTACCAGCTTGAGCAACAAACGGCCAGAGGACCTGCCACAGAGCCGTCACACGGTTCAGGCTGAGCTAAGAGTCGGGCCAGATCCCAAGCAGTGGTCTGAGGGAAGTTCCTGCCTGAAATAGAGTTAATTAACTCAAGTGAGCATGGGCATGACAGGATGCCAGGGGAAGCAGTAGTTGTGGCAAGAGCCACGACTCAAAGACCACCAGGACTCAGACAGACTCAGAGACTGAGCCCAGGCCTTGTAGCAGCAGGACAGGGACCAGAAGATGGAGGAAGAACACAGGGCAAAGAGAGAGAGGATGCAACAGCGGTGATGGCCAGAGAACACAATTCCCACACACACCCATGCAGACAGCATAGCCTTGGCACAGGAACCTAAAAGGTTATCCTGTGAACTTCTGGGCTTGTTTATAGGCCACTGAGTGTTTTTACGGTCATAAGCTGATTTTTATCCCTTCCTATTGGCTAGCAAAAAAAAAATCCAGTTAATATCCTCAAACTATTCAGAAAAGTGACCATATTTCATAGAATCTAAGAGGCCACATAGTATAAGATGACTATTGTTTTACTTACTATTAATATGGTAGAATACTGCTGTTTAATTGTAGGATACAACCAATTGTAAGACATTTAGTTTTCAGGAACCTTGTGGCCAAATATCTCCCAGTCTTCCTCCACACCGGGTACATGGTGGGTACATGGCACACGCCTGTACTTCTTGACCACTCTGGGGTCGGGTAAAGTCATGTGACTAATTCTGCCTGATGATTTGTGAGCGGAAATGACCGACTAATGATATACTTGTGAGTTTGAGACCGTCTAGACTCCTTTTTCTAACTCACACAAAGTTACCATGCGGGGTAGAGTCAGCTGTGGAAAGGGGACGCAAGACATGTGACTTGCTAAGGATACACAGTGAAACCAAGCCGAGCTGGGAGTCAGCACTGAGAAGCCTTCCTAGTGTCTCTGCTTTCTCTACAGGAGAAAAGAAAGAGGAAAGAGTGAACGTGAGAGCGAGAGAGAAAAGAAGAGGAAGAGGAGAGGAGAAGGAGGAGGAGAGAAAGAAAGACTGACAGAGAGAGAGAGAGAGAGAGAAGTATCTTGAGCTTTTGAGCTTTGCTACAAAAGAGGATTGAAGAGGCATAAGGGGGCAGAGACCCTCTCTAAACCTTCTCAGAAAAATGGTTGGGAAATATAGGCCACAGAACAGGCTGCAAGCACATGAACAATGTTTGAAAACATTGAGCTCTGCCCACGTTTACCAATTTCATTCCTTCATGTCCATGCCCTCATTATTTGTATTTGGTGACAGATATAATTTCCAGAAACACTCTGATTTCAAATACCTTGTTTCAGTCTACCCATAAGTATATTCATGCTTGGGGAGCATGTGTTACAATTTCCTAGCTTGGGGCTGAGAATGCATGGCCCCAAGCTAGGAAAGGGAGGACTCTGTCGAAGAAGCTTGCATCCAGCTTTGTAGCCCTAGGAGAAGAGATGCACTATGAAGACGAGAACAAGCAGACACACGCTTCTTCCTCAAACACGGGAGGCAGCACATGGGACTAGCGGGGACCTGAAAAAGTGGACCCTGGGTCTTACCTAGCAGAAAGATCCAGAAAGTTTCCTAGAAGTGAAACAATGAAAGCAGTGCTTGTAAAAGTGTCATTTGGGACATCCCAGTAGAAACAAGCAAACAATACCCAGAACTTAGTTTCTAAATTCCGTTCTCCACTAAAAGGAATCAGGGATCCTTGAAGAACTGGTTAATTCCAGAGATGATCTGGGAAAGTACAGGATGAGCCTAGAATATCTTGCTAGGCCAGAGGGTAAAGATGTGCTCAGAAATGTAGAGACATGTCAAAAGGATAAGGAGCCAGTTGAAGAAGCTCAAAACCTGGGACAATTTGAGCCTCAAAGTAAATATTGATAGAACAGACTATGGCCCGTAGAATACAGTAAGAATCCATGGGTCTATACTTACATAAATAAATAAACAAAAAGGTAAGTAGAGAAATCTTCTCCTTGCAGTAGAATGGCAGCTCATAGATATATTTTTTTTAATGATGTGAATAAATGTAGAGGGAACAACGGAATCAGAAACAAAATCACCATTTGGCAACAATCAGACTGTTTGAGGCAAGAACTACCCATTGATGCTAAAACGAAGATAAAAGTTTGATAAGAAAAAGGATTGTTAAATAGTTTGGAAGTATTTCCCTCCTGCGACTCATTATTTACAAATGAAAAAAGGAAACTGGTCACTTTACAGCACAGATATGTCACCGGCTCCACTTTACCCGAGTGTTCAAAGTTGACATAGCCCATGATGGGCAATGCATATCATTTGCCTTCCGAGATGCTGTACTAAGAAAAACACATCATTATTTCTGTGGTACTGCTTCCAAAAGGGCATAACCCGAATCTAATCATGAGGAAGCATCAGACACGCCAAACACGAAGGACATCCTACAAATTAATGGGCCAGTCATTTTCAAAAACGTCTAGGTCACAAAAACGACTGAGGAGCTTAGAGAAGGCTGAAGAATCATGACAACTAAATGCATGCAATCCTGGACTGAAGCCTACATTTTTTTCTTTTGCTATAAGGCATATTAGTGTGACAATTGGTGAAATTCGAATAGGTCTGTAGATTAGATAATAGCTGTATGAATGTTAATTTCCTGGTTCTGATCATCATGCCATAGTTATGTAAAAGAATGCTGTTGTTTCAAGAAATAGGCACTGTAGCATCTAGGCATAAAAAGGCATTGTATCTTCAATGTAATTTCAGATGATTCAGAGAGAGAGAGAATAAGAAACTATCTCTGTAAAATGTTAACATGTTGGGAGTCTGGGTTAAAAACGTATAGGAAATCACAGTATTTTTCCAACCTTTCTGCAAGTCTGAAGTTTTTCAGAATAAAAGGTTTTGCCAGCCATGATGGCTCACACCTGTAATCCCAGCAACTTTGGGAGGCCAAAGTGGGAGGATTGCTTGAACCCAGGAGTTTGAAACCAGCCTGGGCAACGTAGCAAGACTCATCTCTAGAAAAAAGGAAAAAAAATCAGAAAATGAGCCCAGTGTGCAGGCATGCACCAGTAGTCCCATCTACTCAGGAGGATGAGAGGGAAGGATCACCTGGGTCCAGGAATCCGAGGCTGTAGTGAGCTGTGAACACGTCACTACACTCCAGCCTGGGTGACAGAGTGAGATCCCTATTCATAAAATAAATAAACAAATAAAAAGTGCTGCAAAAAAAGATGTCAAAATAAATAAAAATATTTCGCGGGTTTCTATTAAAAAACAAAACAAACAAACAAACAAACAAACAAAAAACAGGTGCATGGAATGCCATACAGGACAGACTAAAGGTAGGAAGAGATTTCTTCCTCTCGTACTGAGTGTGGGCCCAGGGTAGTGCAGTTTGTAGCTCACCCATATTTCCTGCTTTCTAATATGCTTGCTTTTTTTTTTTTTTTTTTTTTTGAGTAGGAGTCTCACTCTGTCACCCAGACTGGAGTGCAGTGGCCGCTTCTGGCCACCGCAGCCTCCACCTGCTGGGCTCCGGCGATCCTTCCGCCTCAGCCTTCCGAGTAGCTGGAACTACAGGCACGTGCTACCACGCCCGGTTGATTTTTTTTTTTTTTTTAATTGTAGAGATGAGGTCTCGCCAAGTTGCCCAGGCAAGTCTCGAACCCGCAGGCTCAGGCAATCCACTCACCTCAGCCTCCCAAAGTGCGGGATTACAGGCTGAGCCACCGAACCCGGCTCTAACATGCTTTCTAATCTGATAATGCACACAGCTGGTAATGCTGGCTCTCCACCTCCATCCCCCCAGGCAGCCACATCTGCAGTATCCAGATGGCATAACCGGGGTCACCCCTAAGCATCCCCCAAGGTCACACCACCTACAGGGTGCAAAGCTCAACATGTGCCTCTAACTAAAGGCTCTGATTATTCCTCCCCTTCCACTTCAATCTTCTCCTCACCCTAGCCAAAGTTTGACAAGGTTCCACTTAGGCCAGTGCATACTCTCTTCTGAGTTTTCATCATATTCTACTTGTGCTCATGTTTAATCACATTCTAGTGGGAAAAGAAAACTAAATTGAGAGAAACCACATTCTACAGTGGGAAGAGCACTGAACTGGGATTCTTACCTCTAACACCAACCGGCTGTTTGAACTTGGATAATTCTTCCATCGTCCTCATCCTTAAAATCAAAAATTTGGACCAAATCTTAATAACAGCCTCTTACTCTAAAAAACATTAATGGTTATTAAGGAAAAGTTCTCTCTGACTTTAAATAGGTTGGATCATCACGAGAATGAACTCTTCCTCCTGAAGTATTGAGATCTTGCACTCGATTCTCAGGGTTGACCTTGATTTGAGTTCATAACATTGACATTGCTTTGCCCAGGGGAAGGATTATAGCTGAGAGGCAGCATTCCCACACCCAAGTTCTATTTTATAACAAACACTGCCAGCTTCGCTATGTTTAGCTGAAACTATTTCTGGATGCACAACGGCTAATCACCTCTTCCAGTGAAAAATTAAAGATGAAGAAAATGCAAAAAAGAAACAAAAGGAAAGTCTAATGATCACTCCTAAATGCCCTAACTCTTCTCCTGGACCCCTGGCTCCCACCTCCTCTGTCTCTGGGATTTCTCTGCTATCACTGCAACAGCGTACACATGAGCTGTCCCTCTGTGTCTGGTATGCTCCGTTATCTATTTCTTTTATTCCTGGCTCGAATTCAGCAGCTCCAAGTTGCCAAGGAGCTGGTAGCGAGAGACTGACTGTGCCCAGTTTGGCATGAAAGCAGGACGTGGGCACACACATTTTATCATCACTCTCCAGCCTCTGCCTTACCTCCGGGCTTTTCATCTTGCTAAAAGTCTTCAGTTCTTTTTCCCTAAGTTCCAGACATCCAGAATATGACTTCTTCTCTCAGTGACTATTAAGCACAACTTGATTTACTTTTTCAGATTTGCTCTGATCTGATTATTTCTTTACCCCAAGGGAAAAAAAATTCAAGTTAGAGAGAAAAAATTATGCTCAATTTCTCTCGTGGGGCCAGACGAAGGAATACAATGGGAGTTTTATATCCTGGAGGAATGCAAGGAATCCTGAAGATGGGCATGGGCTTCCCGAGTTTAAGAGTGCTTTTTTATAACCGAAAGAAACACACGCACAGTAAGAGAGTGGACTGTGTCCAGTTGGTGCAAGCAAGATAAATCGATTCTAAGGCCTGGGAGCGCCTTGGGGTCATGAAGTTTCTGTAAAAAAAGAGCAGGTAAAAATATTTTAACTCCTCCAACATGTCAATTTTTTTAAATTATGAAAATAACAAAATATGAAAATGCCAAACACACACAAGGCAAAAAGACTAGGACAATGAACGATATTTTGTCATATTTGCTTTCTTATATTTTCATATTTGCTTTTAGATTTTCATATTTTTTCTAATATATTCTGATATATGTGTGCATATTATATATATATATACACGCATGTATATATATACACATATATGCACACATATACATATATACACGGGTATATACCAAAATAGATAGAGATCATTTAAAAAAAAACTACAGACATCAGGTCACCTCATTTCTACCTACTAGAGCTTTTATTTCCAAAAAAATAAGGACATTTTCTGACTTATCAATAATATTACCTTCATATTAATCATTCAATAATATTACACAATACCTTGAGTCTGGTTCATTTCCCCAGTCATACTCAAAATGTGTTTTATAGTTGGTTTCTTCAAAATAAGATTCAATTAGAAGCAAGCCCATTGTCTGGCTGACTATAGTAGCATTTTTCATTTATCTAATTCTTTCTTCTTGGTATCATTTAACTTATCTCCCTCCCCTGTTTTTCTTTACCCTGGAGGTTAGATCTGAAGGCTTGATTAAACTCAAGCTCAAGATTTTTTGTAAGAAAAAAAATAAATAATGCTATAGTTCAATTACAGCATGTCGGGAGGCACATAATGTCTGTTTAGGACACTAAATTTCTTTTTTTTTTTTGAGTTGGAGTCTCACTTGGTCGCCCAGGTTGGAGTGCAGGAGCTTGCTCACAGCCACCACAGCGTCTACCTCCTGGGCTCAGACAATCCTTCCGCCTCAGCCATCCAAGTGGCCGGAACTACAAGCACACGCTACCATGTCCGGCTAATTTTTTGTTTATTGTAGAGACACGGTCTTGCCAAGTTGCCCGGGCTGGTCTCAAACCCACGGGCTCAGGCAATCCACTCACCTCCGCCTCCCAAAGTGCTGGGATTACAAACTGAGCCACCGAGCCCAGCCAGGACACTAAATTTTATCACTGGTACAGTCAGTTCTGCTCTAATGCTAGATATGCATTCTTAAAAATCACTGTGCTATGCAAAATTACACATAATAAACCACAAGACTTATGAGGAAAAAGGGGCTAGGGGTAAGACATTCAAAAACTTGGTCACTTACATGTAAAAAAAAAGAGATAGGTACATACATAAATCAGTAGTATAATATAGAATAGTATAATGGACATTGGAGACTCAGAATGGGAAGGTGGGAAGGGGAAGGGATGAGAAATCAACTATAAACAATGTGCACATGTGAGGGAGAGGGTACACTTAAAACCAGACTTCTTTGCCACTATTTAATGCATCCATGTAACCAAAAACCATTTATACTCCCAAAGCTACTGAAATTTTTTTTTGAAAAGTACCATAGTTTTACATATGTGAAGTGATTAAGTAATATACAAATACCAAACAAAGATGGCCCTTTACCTTGAAAAAGACCTGAAATTCGCTTATGGCGGTGGATATCAGAATTGCTGCAGTTTGTAAGTCATCGTGAAGTGGTGGAAAGAGAGTCATCTGAAATTGGATGGAAAGTTCCAATACCAGATGGGGATGGGTGTGGCTTACCACACACCTGGTGGAATGAGGTAGCTGTAGATGTCTGAGATGCACACATCTGGGTGTAGTTTTCTGTACCTAGTGTTTGCTGTGTACAAAATTACTCATATATCAATTGTATTGAAAATAATTTACATTTCAGATCAAATATTATGTGAGAACTGACTGATTTGGTCATTTATATCTTCTCTTTCTTTTTCTTAATCAGTCTGGCTTGAAGTTTATCAATATTGTTGACCTCATCAAAGAATGAGTTGCTGGTTTCAAAATGTTAGCCTCACTAATCATCAGAGAAAGGCAAATCAAAACCACTATAAGATACCACCTAACTCTGGTAAGAATGGCCATCATTAATAAGTCAAAAAACAACAGATGCTGGCACGGGTGCAGAGAAAAAGGAATGCTTCTACACTGTTGGTGAAAGCACAAGCTAGTTCACCCTCTATGGAAAGCAGCATGGTGATCCTAAAAGAACTAAGAAATGACCTTTCATATGATTCAGCAATCTCTCTCCTGGGAATATACCTGGATGAACATAAAATCGCTTACAAAAAAAGACACCTGCACATGGATTTTATTGTCACACTATTCACAATAGCAAAAACACGGAACCAACCTTACGGCCCATCAAAAGTGAAGTGGATAAAGAATATTGGTACATTTACCCAGTGGAGTATTACACAGTCATAAAGAAAAAAAAATCATGGACTTAGCAGCAAATTGGATGAAGTTGGAGACCATCATACTAGATGATCTATTTCAGAAACAAAGAGCTGAATACCGCACTTTATCACTCGTAGTGGGCTCTGTACACTAACCACATTAGCACAAGGGAGAGAGTGGCAGTCACTGGGCACTGCCAGGGAAGGAAGGGTGGAAGAGGGGCATGTAACAACACAAAGAGTATATCTGGTCCCAAACAGGGGCAAGTGAGGGCCAGTTGGAGGCCCAAATTTCACCTGCATGCAGCCTACTTATGCCGTTAATCCTCACCTGTACTTCATATCCTTATAATAAAATAAAACATAATTTTAAAAAAACCAACAAAAGAAGAATGAGCTGCTGATTTCATTGAATTTTTCTATTCTTTTGCTCTCTGGTTCACTTATTGTGCTCTTATCTTTATTATTGTCTTTCTAGTTACTTTGGTTTTAGTTTTCTCTTTTTTTCTAGCTTTCTAAGGTGGATGTTTGCCAACTATAGATCATTTTTCTTTTTTTAAATTATTTTATTTTTATTTTTTAAATTTGGGGGAAGCTGGAGTCTCACTCTGTCACCCAGGCTGGAGTGCAGTGACATGCACAGGGCCACCCCAGTGTCAATCTGCTGGGCTCCTGAGATCCTTCCGCCTCAGCCTTACAAGTAGCTGGAACTACAGGCACATGCTACCATGACTGGCTATTTTTTTTTTTTAATTGTAGAGACAAGGTCTTGCCAAGTTGCTCAGGCTGGTCTCGAACCCATGGGCTCAGGCAATCCCCTTGCCTCAGTCTCCCAAAGTGCTGGGATTATAAGCTGAGCCACCAAGCCCAGCCAATTTTTTTTATTTTAAATATGCAGGGGTACAATTTAGGGTTAGGAATACAAATGTTCGATTTGCAGGTACCCTCCCTGGGCAGTTTCCCACTACTGCAAATCCTGTCCCTCCCCCACTCCCTGGCAGTTTCCCACTACTGCCAATCCCTTTCTTATAGAATTAGTATAGCTGTTCAAGTTCCATCTATGAGAGAGAACATGTGATACTAGGTTGTTTCTGTGATAGGTCACTCAGTATTATAGCCTCTAAGTCCATCCAAGTTATTGCGAAGTTCATAATTTTGTCCTTTTTATGGCTGCGTAGTATTCCATTGTGTATATGTACCACATTTTTTATCCAGTCCTCTTTCAGTGGGAAGCACGGTTGGTTCCATGTTTTTGCTATTGAAAATAATGCTGCAATAAACATGCGTGTGCAGGTGTCTTTTTCATAGAGTGATTTGAGTTCCTCCGGGTATATTCCCAGGAGGGAGATTGCAGGGTTGTATGGGAGGTCGATTTTTTGATCTTTTAGTTATCGCCACACACATTTTTCTTTTCTACATTTTCAGAGGTGACGTTTATCACTAAGTACTGCTCTAGCTGCATCTCACAAATCCTGACAGGTTATGTTTTCACCAGCGTGGAGTTCAAAATATTTTCTAAGGCTGGGTGCGGTGGCTCATGCCTATAATCCCAGTACTTTGGGAGTTTGAAGTGAGAGATTGCCTGAGCCCAGGGGTTTGAGACCAGCCTGGGAAACTTGGCGAGACCTATCTCTACAATAAATCAAAAGATTAGCTGGGTATGGTGGCGCATGCCTGTAGTTCCAGCTACTTGGAAGGCTGAGGTGGAAGGATCACCAGAACTCAGCAGGTTAAGGCTGCAGTGGCCATGAGCAAGCCCCTGCACTCCATCCTGGGCGACAGAGTGAGAATCCATCTCAAAGAAAAAAAAAAAACCAAAATATTTTCTAAGATTTTCACATCTTCAAAGATGGAATACACACATATTTTAAATATTCTTTCTGAAGCCGGGCTCGGTGGCTCAGCCTGTAATCCTGCACCTTTGGGAGGCTGAGGTAAGTGGATTGCCTGAGCCCGCCGGTTCGAGACCCGCCTGGGCAACTTAGTGAGACCTCATCTCTACAATAAAACAAAAAAATCAGCCGGGCGTGGTAGTGCATGCCTGTAATTCTGGCTACTCAGAAGGCTGAAATGGAAGGATCGCTGGAGCCCAGCTGGTCGAGGCTGCGACTCAGAAATAAAAAATTAAAAATTAAAAAAATATATTCTTTCTGTTAAGTACAGCCTAAATTCCTGGACATTAAATATAAAAGAAACATAAGAAGACTCCGAAAGGTGGAGAGCAAACGACAGACAGGCTAGAGACCTTGATACTTGAGGAATGATATCCACGATACCAATAGAGGCTTAGGGAGGGATCCTGAACTCCTTGTATAATCGCTGCTTTAAACTCTTTATCAAATAATACCAACGTCAGTGTCATCTTGATGTTGGCATCTGAACTCCACTCTGCCCAGCAGTAATAAGGAGGCTTCCAACCCCCACTTGGCAACAATGAAGGCCAACTGGGGAACCTGGACTTCCATTCCCATGTCAGCAACAAACCATGTCTCTCTTTCCTCACTGGAGCAGTGTCAGAGGAAGCCTACTAGATAAAATAGGTTATTTAAGTAAGATATAGAATCCCACAACATAAAACCCAAAATGTTCAAGTTTCAATCACTACTTATACCAAGAACCAGGAAAATCTTGACTTGAATGAGAAAAAAGCAATGAATAGATGCCAACATCAAGATGACACTGATGTTGGTATTATTTGGCAAAGAGTTTAAAGCAGCGATTATACAAGTGTTTCAATGAGAAACTATGAACACTTTTAAAGCAGTAGAAAAAATGTAAAGACTGCAAAGAAAAAGGCTTAGCAAATAAATTAAGCTATAAATAAGAACCCAGTGACCATTTTAGAACCCAAAACACAATAATTGAAATAAAAACTCAATAAAGGAGCTCCATGGAAGAAAGGAGAAGACAAAAAATAGTAAGTGAACTTAAACATAGAACAATAAAATTATCTGTTCCAAACAATCAAGAAAAATAGACTGAGAAGAAAAGGAACAGTGCCTTGGGGACTTATGGCACCATAACAAAAGATGTTCATGTCACTGGAATTCCTGAAGGAGAAGAGAAAGATGATATGGCTGAAAAATTATTCAAATAAATGATGGCTGAAAGCATAAACCTACAGATTCAGGAAGCTGAATGAGTCTCAAATATCCTTTTAAAAGGATAAAACTGAAGAATTCTATGCCAACACACAACATAGAAACACTTCTGTAAATTAAAGACAAAGAAAAGTCCTTCAAAGCAGTAAGAGAGAAATAATACCTTATCAATTTGGGAAAACCAATTCAAATGACAGTGGATTTCTCATGAAAACCATGGGAGGCCAAAGGAAGTGATATGCAATTTTCAAGTGCTGAAAGAAAAGCTGCTCTCAGCCAAGAGTCCCGACAAAAAATATCTTCTAGGAATGAAGATGGATAAAATCAAGACACTCTCAACTGAAGGAAAACCAAGAGAATCTGTCATCAGAAGACCTGCCCTAAAAGAATGGCTAAAGGAAGTCGCTAAACAAACAACAACAAAAAATGATAAAAGAAAAATCTTGAAATATCAGACAAAAATAAAGAACAATTGAAAGAAAAAAAAATGGGTAAAAGAACTTTATTTCTCCTCCTGAGTTTTCTAAATTATGTTGAACGGTTGAAACAAAAACTGTAATACTCTCCGATTTGGTTCTCAGCACGTGCAGAGGAATTTTTGAAATTTAATATTTATTTTAGATGATTTTACTATAAATGGAAAAGGATAAATCAATATAAAGTGAGGTAAATTTTCTACATTTCAAGTAACTGGTAAAATATTGACAATAAGAGACTGTGATAAGGTGTGCATGTGTGTGTGTGTTGTGTGTGTGTGTGTGTTTCCTTTAGCAACAAACAAATTCTAAGTAGCCTCAAAGTTGTAGTATTTAACAGTGACCAATTTAGGTTTATAATTCTGTTAAAAAAGAAAGAAAGAAAAATGCAAATGTACATCGAGTATCTGTTTGTGTGGCCATTAATTGCTTAAAGATTTAAAGAGTTATAAACTTGATTGCATCCAGGTCTAAGGAAAACAGATTTTATACATCTTTTATACAAAGACTGACTAAGAACAAAAGGTAATGAATAGATTCTGGAAGTGTTCAGAAAATAGAGAGTACCTTGCTTGATCAACTATTCGGAGAAGGCTTCCTCAAAGATAAGAGACCTAAAATGGGTCGAAAGAATCGAGGGTACCTGGTCCCAAACCAGGGGAAACAAGGACCAGTTAGAGGCCCAAACTTCACCTGCATGCAGTCTATTTGCGTAGTTAATCCTGACTTGTACTCCACATTTCTATAATAAAATTTTTTAAAAATTAAAAACAATTTTTTAAAAGAATGCTTGAGCCGAGCATGATAACTCACACCTATATTCCTAGCACTTTGGAAGGCGGAGGTGAGAGGATTGCCTGAGCCCAGGGGTTCGAGAGCAGCCTGGGCAACTTGGTGAAACCTTGTCTCTACGATAAAACAAAAAATTAGCCGGGTGTGGTGGCACACGCCTGTGGTTCCAGCTACTTATAAGGCTGATGTGGAAGGATCACCTGAGCCCAGCAGGCTGAGGCTATGGTAGCTGTGAGCATGCCACTGCACTCCAGCTTGGGTGACAGAGAGAGACTCTGACTCAAAATAAATAAAATAAAATAAAATAAAAAGCTTGGAATAGATACAGAAGGAGAGCAGGAAGAAAGGCATGACATGGCACAGTGCAGTTCTCAAACCTAGCCAACCCTCCAAAAGACCTGGTAACATAAAAACTTGCGAATTTTTAAGGGTCAACCAGAAAGCTTCCCAAGTGTTAACAATGCTTAGCCGGTCTGGGTGGTCCCAGTATAAAACATACTTAACATATATGGTCACTGCTTCAATAACTGTGCAACAAGATCTGGCCCTTCCCATATGATTATTTGATTCCTATAAAGTAGATTTCATCAAAGCCCATTATGAGTGCAACACCAACGATGGAAATAATTGATTAGATGATGTGAATTATTTTTCCGATTTATAAAAAAAGAAAGTCCCGGGACAATGCCATGTTTATGAGAAGGTCTTATCTGAAGACACATTTTTTGGTTTATTTTCTTTCTTTTTTTATTAATCAATATTTTTTATTATGATATTGCGGGTACAGTTAAGGGTTAGGTATACAAATATGCTTTGTTCAGGCACCCTTGTTGATAAGAGGTGTCTATCCATCCGCAGACATATATTACTACCATTAATCCCATCTCCCTTCCCCTCCCCCCCCATAGTTTTCCACCACTGTCAGTCATTTTCTTATAGTATTACGTTGGATGTTCAAGGTCCACTATATGAGTGAGAACATGTGATACTCAGATCTTTGTTTCTGTGAGAGGTCGCTCAGTATTATAGACTCTAGTTCCATCCAGGTTGCTGCAAAATACGAAGCTGTTTTGATTATTGTAGCTTTATAGTAAAGTTTGAAGTCTGGTAATGTGATACCACCTGCTTTGTTTTTTTTGCTGAGGATTGTTCTGGCTATTCTTGGTCGTTTGTGTTTCCATATGAATTCCTGTGTTATTTTTTCTAGGTCTGAGAAGAATGTTGCTGGTAATTTGTTCTTTTTTATGACTGCATAGAATTCCATCGTGTATATGTACCACATTTTTTTAATCCAGTCCTCTTTTGATGGACAGCATGGCTGCTTCCAGGTTCTTGCTATTGTAAACAATGCTGTGATAAACACACATGTGCAGGTATCTTTTCTATAGAGTGATTTGAGTTCTTCAGGGTATATTCCCAGTAGGGGGATTGCGTGGTCATATAAGAGGTCAATATTTAGAGCTTTTAGGAATCGCCATGCTGTTTTCCACAGAGGTTGCACTAGTTTGCATTCCCACCAACAGTGTAGAAGTGTTCCCTTTTCGCCACACCCTCTCCAGCAACTATTATTTTTTGAGTTATTGATAATGGCCATTCTGACTGGAGTTAGGTGGTATCTCAGTGTGGTTTTGATTTGCATCTCCCTGATGATTAGTGAGGTTGAGCATTTCTTCTTGTGTCTGTTGGCTGCTCAGATGTCTTCCTTTGTGAAGTATCTATTCATATCTTTTGCCCATTTTATAATGGGGTTGTTTGTTTTTTTCTTTTCAGCACATTTGAGTCCCTTGTAGATCCAAGATGTTAAGCCTTTGTCAGACCTAGAGTTGGCAAATACTTTTTCCCAGTCTGTAGGCTGTCTCCCTGCTCTCTTGATGGCTTCTTTGGCTTTGCAGAAGCTTGTCAGTTTAACGAGGTCCCACTTATCTATCTTATCTCTTATGGCCTGTGGGTTTCGGGTTTTGTCTAGGAATTGGATGCCAGTTCCAATTTCCATGAGGGTATGTCCTTCATTTTCTAAGGTTCTTATGGTTTGAGGTTTTACATTTAAATCTCTGATCCATTTGGCGTTAATTTTTGTGTATGATGATAGATAGGGGTCCTGTTTCAGTCTTCTGCATGTGGTCAGTCAGTTTTCCCAGCACCATTTACTGAATAGGTTCTCCTCTCCCCAGTGGTAGGTGGTGGAGGCTTTGTCGAAGATGAGTTGGTTGAGAAATTGAGGTTTTGCTTCTGGAATCTCAATTCTATTCCATTGGTCTATATGCCTGTTCCTGTACCAATACCAAGCTGTTTTGATTATTATAGCTCTATAGTAAAGTTTGAAGTCTGGTAATGTGATACCATCTGCTTTGTTTTTTTTTTTTTGCTGAGGATTGTTCTGGCTATTCTTGTTTGTTTGTGTTTCCATATGAATTCCTGTGCTTTTTTTCTAGGTCTGAGAAGAATATTGCTGGTAATTTGATGGGTATTGCATTAAATCTGTAGATTACCTTAGGTAAGATGGACATCTTCACAATGTTAATTCTTCCAATCCATGAGCATGGGATATTTTTCCACTTGTTTGTGTTATCTTTGATTTCTTTGAGCAGTGTTTTGTAGTTTTCATTGTAAAGGTCTTTCACGTTTCTGGTTAGGAAGATACCAAGGTATTTCTTTTTTGTGTGGCTATTGTGAATGGAATTGTGGTTTTTATTTGGGTTTCTGTTTGTTTATTATTGGTGTAAAGAAATGTGATTGTCTTTTGCACATTTATTTTATACCCCGAGACTTTGCCAAAGTCCTTTATCAGTGTAAGGTGATTTTTGACAGATTCTCTTGGGTTTTCAAGGTACACGATCATGTCATCTGCAAAGAGATAACTTGACTTCCTCTTTTCCTATTTGGATACCCCTGATTGCCTTCTGTTCTCTGATTGCTCGAGCCAGGACTTCCAATACTATATTGAACAGGAGGGGTGAGAGTGGGCATCCTTGTCTTATTTCAGTTTTCAGGGGAAATGGTTCCAGTTTTTGTCCATTTAGGAATATGCTGGCTGCGGGTTTCTCGAAGATGGCTTTTACTATTTTAAGGTATGTTCCTCCTATGCCTAGATGTTCGAGAGTTTTTATCAAGAAGAGGTGCTGGATTTTATCAAAAAATTTTTCTGCATCTAATGATATAACCATGTGGTTTTTGTTTTGACATCTGTTGATATATTTAATTACATTTATGGTTTTACGAATGTTGAACCAGCCTTGCATCCCAGGGATGAAGCCTACTTGGTCATAATGGAGGATTTTTGAGATGTGTTGTTGAATCCGGTTTGCTAGGATCTTGTTGAGAATTTTAGCATCTAGGTTCATTAAAGATATTGGCCTGTGGTTCTCTTTCTTTGTTGCATCTTTACCTGGCTTGGGTATCAATGTGATGTTAGCTTCATAAATGATTTGGGGGGACCTCCATCTTTCTCAATTGCTTAGAATACCTTCAGTAGGATTGGTATAAGCTCCTCCTTAAGTGTCTTGTAGAATTCTGCTGGAAAGCCATCTGGTCCAGGGCTTTTTTTTTGTAGGTAGTTTTCTTATTACATAGTCAATATCCTTGATTGTTATTGGTCTATTTAGGGTCTCAATTTCTTCTTGTTTCAACCTAGGCAGGTTGTGTGATGACAGAAAGTCCTCCATTTCCAAAAGGTTTTGAAGTTTGCTTCCATACAAGTGTACATAGTAGTCTCAATGATCTTTTGTATTTCTTCAGGATCAGATGTGACTTCATCTTTTGTGTTTCTGATTGTGTTTATTTGGGCTTTTTCTCTCTTTTTCTTGGTCAGTCTAGCTAGGGGACCATCGATCTTGTTTATCCTTTCGAAGAACCAACTTTTTGTTTCATTGATTTTTTTGTATTATCTTTTTGTCTTCTATGTCTTGGATTTGGGCTTTTATTTTGGTGATCTGGATTCTTCTGCTGAAATTAGGGTTTTTGTGGTCTTGCTCTTCCAGCTTCGTGTGGCTTGTTAGGCTGTTAATTTGTGCTCTTTCCATTTTCTTCATGTGCGTTTGTAGGGATATAAATCTCCTCTTACTACAGCTTTCATGGCATCCCAGAGATTTTGGTAAGATGTTTCTTCATTTTCATTTGTTTCCAGGTATCTTTTAATCTCAGTTTTGATTTCATCATTGATCCAGGAGTTGTTTAGCATCATGCTGTTTAGTGTACATGTCTTTGTGGGTTTTGGGTGGTGTTAATGTTTATTTTTATTCCACTGTGGTCCAAGAAGGTGCATGGTAAAATTTCAGTCCTTTTAAATTTCCTTATGCTTAATTTATGGCCAAGTATGTGGTCGATCTTAGAGTACGTTCCATGCGGTGATGAGTAGAAGGTGTATTCTGTGGTCTTTGGATGGAGGGTTCTGTAGGTATCAAGTCCATTTGATCAAGAGTCACACTGAGGTTTCAGATCTTGTTGCTGATTTTTTGTCCTGATGATCTGTCTAGGGTTGTGAGTTGGGTATTAAAGTCCCCAGCTATGATGGTATTGGAGTTGATGTCTTTTTTTAGTTTACCTAGGAGGTGCTCCTATGTTCGGTGCATATATGTTTAGGGTGGATATTTCTTGTTGATGGATTGAACCTTTTATCATTATGTAGTGGCCTTCTGTATCTTTTTTAATTTTTGATAGCTTAAAGGGTATTTTGTCTGAGATTAAGATTGCGACTCCTCCTTTCTTTTTTGTTCATTCACCTGAAAATTTGTTTCACATCCTCTTGCTTTGAGCTTGTGAGTGTCCTTTCTAGTGAGGTGAGTCTCTTGAAGGCAATAGATTGTTGCCTGGTGATGTTTTATCCATTTTGCCATTCTATGTCTTTTCAGTGGTGCATTTAGTCTGTTCACATTCAAACTAATTATTGAAATGTGAGAGTTGATCTCTATCATAATGTTCTTACAGAGTTGTTATTCTTCCTGTTTGTGTGTTGTCTTTATTTTGGTTTTAGAGTTGGATCGTGTGTATTTTTAATCTTTTGCCTGTACTCTTGTGAAGAACGTTGTTGTTCTTTTTTCCTTTTCTTCTGTGTTCAGTACTTTCTTAAGTGTTTCTTGTAGAGGTGGTCTGGTGGCAGCGTAGGTTCTTAGGGATTGGATATCTGGGAAAGATTTCAATTCTCCTTCACTGATGAAGCTTAGCTTGACTGGGTAGGTTATTCTCGGTTGAAATTGTTTATCTTTTAGAACTTTGAAGATAGGGCTCCAAGCTCTCCTATCCTGGAGGGTTTCTGTAAATAAATCTGCTGCTATCTAATTGGTCTTCCCTGGTAGGTAGTCTGACCTTTTTCTCTTGCAGCCTTTAGGATTTTTTCTTTTATGCCTACTTTGTTTAGGTGAATTATTATGTGTCTGGGAGTTGGTCTTCTCATTTGTTGTCTTGCAGGGGTTCACCGAATCTCGTGTTTGTAGTTTTTCATCATTGATGAGATGAGGGAAGTTTTCTTGAATGATTTCATGAACTATTTGTTCCAGTGTGGCCTCTGTTTCTCTCTCTGCCTCAGGAAGGCCAATTACTCTTAGGTTCGGTCTCTTAAAGTGATTACTCATCTCTCGAAGGTTTTTTCTGTCTTTTTGAGCTTCTTTTCTATGCTTTTGACAGTTTGGGTTAGTTCTGTGTTTTGGTCTTTGAGCTCTGAGATTCTTTCTTCTACTTGGCTAATTCTGCTTTCCATGCAGAATTAGTTTGTTATTTATTTCCATCACAGTATTCTTTACTGTTGTTATTTCTGACATCAGCTCCTTCATATTTTCCTCTTATTTCTCCTCAATTTTTTTAATTCTCTCTATTAATGTCTTGATGTCTGGGTTTGTTGCATGTGACCAGTCATTCTGGGGGCTCTTCATTTGTGTTCTGGAGTCTGTTTTCTCAGTGTCTGATCTCCCAGGGGTCTCTGTTAGACCTATATTCTTCTTTGGTTTTTCTTCATTTGTGCAGTTTTTTCTTCATTTGTGTGGCTTTTTCCCTCCCTACTTTTTCCTTCCCTCCATGTCACCGTCTCCTTTAATTCTGTTATTCAGGGGTAGAGGATTGCTTTTACTTCTGTTTGTTCAATCTCCTATTCTTCTTATGTATGCTTTCTTACTTTGTTCAATTCTGGAGTTGCACTGTCGGTTAGGGGTGGTCCTTTTTGCAGTTTTGAGATTTACTTAAGGGGGAGCTGTGATTCAAAATCTATCTGCAGGTCCTGGTATCTGCCGACAGGTGTATGGATAATCTGAGACCCACTTCCCACTGCCTTGGAATCTGTCTGTGCAGTGGGGCTGTAGGTTTACTCCCTGAAATAAAATGTGGTTAGCAGAGGGAAGAGAATGGTGCAAATAGTGGGGGTAAGAGGGGGGTGGAGAGAGAGAGGAGTAAGGGGGGAAATAGATGAGTGTATCAACAAATGGAGAGAGAGACCTATACTGAAACAGATGAAAACAATAGACCATGGCTACAGACTAACCAGCTTCCATATAAAAAAATTAAAACATACAATGATGTTAACATACAAGCTAACCAGCCACCTTATTGGTATGCTGTTCCTCTATAAAAAGATATGGTTTACAGAGAGGAGAAAAGAGAAGAAAAGGAAGAGGGGAAAAAAAGGACAAAACAATAGGAATAGAATCAAGTCATTAAACTAACAGAACCAATCAAGCACACTCTGAGACTTTTTGTTTAAGTCCAATGTCCTTTTAGCTGTGATTTCTAGCTGTCTTCTCAAGCAGGTAAATTAGTTCACAGTTGGGGTCAGTTGCCCCTGGCCTGCTGTGAAGGACAATTCAGATCACTCTCAGTTCACCACTCAAATCTGGCCTGTGTCTGTTTTTCAAGCTTGTTTTTCCTGTTTCAGTGTTGTTACCTTGAATCGCCAGCAGATGGTGCTATCTCAACTGCTTGTCAAAGGGGGTGGAGCTGGATTGGAGCCAGGCAGAGGCTGGAGATGGAAGCCTGCCTCAGGGCACATGGGAGGAGACCCATGGCCGGCAGGATGTCAAGGTGGTGGCAGAGAAGGCAGTGATCCCAGGAGATCTTGCCTGCAGGGGCTTCAAGGACTGAAGTCATGGCTTGCCTCAGGCATGGTGGTGCAATGTACTATGGCTGCCACGGAGGCCACGGTGGCGCAGGTAGCTGCTGTGTCTGCGGCTACAGTGGCTGTCCAGACCGCTGCGATGCCCCAGGCAAGCTCCGTGTGAAGAGCAGGCTGCCGATGTTAGGATCCATAGCCCACGGAGAGAGAGACAGAGACCCTCTGTGTTCTCATAGGCCAGGCTGCCCCATCGCCATCTTTGGTTTATTTTCTAGTGACAACTTTGGCTTTCCTTTTTCTCTCCATTAGCTGCCATCACCCTGGCAGCCCAGGGGGCTTTCTAGACTGAGGACTGACTCAATAGTCTTCAGTTGAGAGAGAGTCTCGTGCTTATAAAGCTTCCCACAGCATTCAGTTCCTTCTGTTCCTTGAAACACTCTCTGGCTTGCCCTTCTTTACCCAGAAGGGTACACTTCAGAGACCTGGATTTCAGTGTGGACTTGGGATAATGGAGTCCGAGAAGCCTCTCCTTCTGGTGTAGAACTAGACCTCAGGTGACCGCACTCCAGGTGAGAGATTCTCTGAGTCCCCGGGAGCTGGCTGAGTCACACACCAGACCCAGCATGCCCTGTGTCTTCTGTTCTCATTCTCTTCTCCCACAGTTTCAGGGGAATCAGAGCCTGGGGTAAGATGAGGCCGGAAGTTTCTGCGTCATCCCAACACCTGTAAATCTCTCTCCACAAGATGCAAGTCCCATAGTGTTCTGTAGAAGCTTAGTTGTCATAGCCTTGCAAACTTCAGAGAAACTTTAATCACTATCATTAGGTCATTTAAATCTAATCATTTTTAAGTAATTTAACATAGTAGGATAACTGTAGTGTGTAGGGTAATTGTAAGAACGCTGTGGACCAAAACAATTTCCCTTTAGCGCATGCTCAAATAACTGCAGCATAATACATTGTTCTCATCACTTTAGAATCAGAAAACTTGTCAACTAATTTATAATTATTCTAGAAATGAGGGGTTTTTGGTGTGTATTGCTGTTGTTGTTATTGTCATTGTTGCTTTGTCAACAGAGGCCTCTTTTAGGGATTCTCTATAGCTTACCTGTAGGGATAAGTTATCTCCAAGTTACTCAGGAAATACAAGGATGCTCATCATGAGAAGACATGTCTCCCAAGCTCTCTTCCTTTGGTTTCTATCCACATGGAGACTGGGCCTGAGTGTGTAATATCTCTACCTACTTTCTGTTCCTGAATACTCTCACATGCTTGCCTGTATTGGGGGTTTGCTTATTTCAAGCTTAAAATACCCTCAAGTGTTTTCATGAAGATAATGATGGATCATGAATAAAAGATAATAAAAGCAAAACAAAACAAAAAATATACTGGTAATCTGCTTAATCTGTTCTGAATTTCATATAGATGCCCCCGGTTCTACACAAAAAATTGTTGCGTAGTTGGAACATGCATTCCTTCCTGCTTCCTTTGACTCACCAATCCAGAGCCTGAACATCATATAAACTATTGGATAGAAGTGTTGAATTAGAAGTTGGTGGCTCTTTGGTTCAATATCAGAGCTGTGGGAGGCTGGGCTGAATCTGTAGAAAATGCATTTAAGAGGCACACAGGAGTCGAAAAACAGTCTTTGTCTCACGCCTACTGAGAGGGCCTGCCAACCACGAATCGGTTCCGCCCAGCCCTGCCTGCATAGATAAGCAGTGATTCTTAATCCTGCACCTTTAAAATCCATAGGATCCTACCGGTGGTAAACTTTCTGAGAGATAATTGAAATGCTTTTTAAGAAGCAGCATATGGACTCAGGCTTCAGTGGCAGAGAGCGGGTCAATCCATGGCTTGGTCCATTCATCTCTCCATCCATTCATAAATTCATTTACTCACCGGGGTTTGCTGATAAACCAGTAGCCCAGGTTCTGAGTAAGGTTCTGAAGAGACAAAAAAGGATTAATACCTGCTTCTTTCTTCAGAATAGCTTACACTCTAGCAAGGAAGATGAACACACAAACATCAAATCAAAGCACCACGCAGCAATATTTCTTAAGGAAATGCTTCTGCTACACCCTCCCCTGACTCACGCACTCACCAGATCAGTCATTACCAACCAAGTCTGGCAAGATGGCTGGGTAGCACAGCTCATGAAGGTTTTCAGTGTTTTCTACTTGTCTTCATCTCCGATGCCTCCTTAATCCTTAAATAAGAAACCTGACTCTGGCTTCCCTCGGACACCCAGGAAAATGAGTAGAACTCCAAACCCCATGAAGCTCTCCTAATTCCCCTGCTTCCCCCAACATGGCCATCGAGGCATTCCTGGTGCCAGTGACGTTATTCTTTGCTTACTTGTTCTCAATTTTCATACCAGAACCCCTAAAACATTTTCAATTGAGCAAAGAAGAAAGGAAAGGCAAAGCTCTTTATTTAACACATATATGAAAGAACTTTACAACAAAATTAATTACGTTTCATCTTATTATCTAAAACATGTTAAGTCTACAATTAACGCCAGAAAGTCAGACATGCTCTTGATAAGACAGAAAGGGGATTTGATTCAGCCTCTGTGGTGAATTGAAGCATACACAGCCCTTGATTGATAAAGTAAGGCATCCCAAAAACTCATCCCAGTGAGAAAGGGCACTTTTTTTTTTTTTTTTGGTCTTCTCAGAGTCCTTATAGGAACTCAAAGAATATTACAGGAACTCTTACAGTCATCAAGAAGTGCTTGAGAACCAACAAAGTCAAAAAAAAATTATTATTTTATTTAATCATCATGCACACACATGAATAATGCCTCTCATTACCCAACCCTGAAGGGTGACAGGATGTGAGCCAAACTTGACTCTCAAGTAATCTCGTATGGAAGACATATATTCATATTATTGTAAATAGAAAAGGCTTCACACGGTCCCTGACACATAGAAATCCCTTTTTAAAAATTATAGCTTTGGTTACTAGCTTTTGCTCGTAACAGGCATGTGAGGTCATAAGCACTGCTGTGACAGTGGGGAAGTGGTGTTAGGTCTTACAGAGAAGATGCTCTGAGCTAAGGATCAGTAAGGAGTTTCCCAGGAAATAAAGAAAGCGCATTCCAGACAGAAGAAACAGTATAGAGACAAGAAAAAGCTGGGATCCCCATTTTTACTGACGTCAACCCACGTGTGCCCAGGGTCAACAGAGCCTAGGTTTGAAAAGACGGGGTGGGAGAGATCCACATAGAAAGCCAGGACAGGCCCAGATGATCAAGAGCCTTAAAGTGCAGACTTTACTCTGCAGACCATGAGGGCAGACACTTTGTGTTATCGAACCTGTGGTTTAGAAAGATCCCTGTGGGAGCCGGGCTTGGTAGTGCAGGCCTGTAGTTCTGGCTCCTTGGAAGGCTGAGGCTGAGGGATCACCAGAGCCCAGCGGGTTGAGGCTGGGGTGGCTGTGAGGGTGCCATTGCACTCCAGCCTGGGCAAAGGAGTGAGACTCCGACTAAAAAAAAAAAGAAAGAAGAAGGAGAGGGAAAAGAAAGAAGGAGGAGGAGGATGACGACAATAATGACAATTTGGGGGCAGAGACTACAATTCGGGGGCTCATGTGAAAATGAGGGAAAGATGAGGAGGGGACCCCAAACAGGGAGTGACTAGCAGAGAAGGTGACTCAGGAAACTGAAGCAACAAGCTTTTCATTGTGAATTACTGCACAGTACTCTTTCCAAGTTTGGGGGCATGATTTTTTTTTTTTATCAGTATTTTTAATTTTGATATTGTGGGGTCCAGTTAAGGGTTAGGTATACAAATATGCTTCGTTCAGGCACCCTTGTTGATAAGGGATGTTTCCCTGTTCCCAGGCAGATATTACTACCGTTAATCCCACCTCTCTTCCCCTCCCCCCCACATAGTTTCCCACCACTGTCAGTCCATGGGGGCATGATTTTTAATGAGGTGCGAACCTATGAACTGCAAGTTCTAAGGTACAGTGGTGCAGCCCTAGCTCACTGCCGGCTTGAACTCCTGGGCTCGAACTATCCTTCTGCCCCGGCCTCCCAAGGGGCTGGGATTACAGGTATGAGCCACCGCACCCGGCCTGCAAGCTCTTTTTATTTTTTAATTTTTTTTTTTTTTTTTTGAGTTGGAGTCTCACTCTGTCACCCAGACTGGAGTGCAGTGGCCGCTCCCGGCCACCACAGCCTCGACCCACTGGGCTCCGGCGATCCTTCCACCTCAGCCTTCCAAGGAGCTGGAACTTACAGGCGCGCGCTACCACGCCCGGCTCTTCTTTTTTTTTTTGATTTATTGTAGAGATGAGGTCTCACCAAGTTGCCCAGGCGGGTCTCGAACCCGAGGGCTCAGGCAATCCACTCCCCTCAGCCTCCCAAAGGCGCGGGATTACAGGCTGAGCCACCGAGCCGGGCTTGCAAGCTCTTTTTAAATAAAAGTGACTGGGTTGGGGGCTCTATTCCAATTCGCTGTTACCCATGCCTGGGAAAGCTAGCCTGTTGTACTTTGCAGGCGCCACTTGGTGGCAGCTCGGTGAATTACAAGTCCAGAACCCCAAAGGAGTATCAGTAGCCTGGACCGAGGGGTTTTGTCAACTTGTGTTGACATCATGACAAATGTCACATTGAGGTTTCACTGCACTTTCTCAGAAAGGATAGAAAAGGCTCTGTTTTGGGTTATGGGGATGGACATTTAAAAGGTGGTTTGCTTCGGCTAACAAAATGAAATACTGCCATGCCAAATAAAAGAGCAGAAAAGAGGGGGGTGGGGACACAGAGGACCCCCTAAGGTAACAGGAAGGTCCCTGGTGTTAGTGTTTCACCTGCGAGTCATCCTAACCTCACTAACAGACAGATGGCTGTCAATCACAGAGCACTGAAGGCGGCTTCTCTTCCGCAGTCCTGTTGTTAGAGACCCTTGTTGATAACAACAGCATAAACAACAGTTGTTCGGTACCAGGCTTGGTGTTCAGGGTACACAAGAGTTTAATATGGGTGATGGCGTTTGGCATCTGTTTAAATTGCACCCTCAGAAAAGCAAGAAAAAGATTGGGAGTCTGGTTTTGCAACTCTCTTTCTCTCACATCCTTCATCTCATCCATTGGACGTCCCCGCAGCTCTCTTTACAACCTTTCAAATGCCAACTAATTTGATCACTTGGTGCCACTCCACTGCTGTCACCATGGTCCAACCACCAGTGTCCCCCGCCTGGATTCTGCACTAGCCTCCCGGCTGGTCAATCTTCCACTGTTGACCACCGCTTGCCACAGACAGCAGACTCTTCTTAAAGAGTAGATCAGATCAAGTCACCGGACGGCACAAAGTCCTCCCACCCCTTCCCATCCCACTGAGCAGAAAATCCCACTCCTTCCCAGGACCTTCCAGCCCCTCCCTCACCACCCCTGCCACCTCTCCCACCTCATCTTCCGCCACCCCCCTCACACTCCTCCTCCAGCTCCTGGGCCTCTCTGTAATCCCTCAAACAGGTCAGGCACTCCCCTGTGTTGGGTCTTTGCGCTTGCTGAGCCCTCTGTCTAGAAGATTCTTCCCTTTACGGTGTATTCCTAAAACAATACCCTTCCTATGCCCCAACCCTTTACTATGCCTTATTTATTTTCATAGGAGGTTTTCTGTTTTGTTTTTTAATCCCTTCGTTTAATTGTCTCCCTCCCTGGAATATAAGCTCCATGAAGTCAAAGATGGAATCGATTTCATTTAACTGCTGTGACCCTGTGCCTAGAATAACGCCAGGCACATAGTGGATTCGCATATATTTATCAAATGCATGGAAGACTGAGTGAATGAGTGAACATTTCACTATCTCCCTTCCCTAGCCCAGGCTCACTGTTGACCACACAGCATTCTAGGCCAACCTGGCCTGAGTCATTTTTCAAACAGTGAGCACATGGAAAACCTTTGAAGCAGGAGAAAAGTTAGCACATTTTCAAGACACCAGATTATGCTCTTCAGACCACTTCAGCGGCTCTCAAAAACTCAACAGCTGCGGCCCCTCTGCCTACTAAGTAGGGGAATGTAAAGTGCACATCGTCTTAGCAATAAACTTCAGAAGATTAAGCGAAGGTATGCCGTAACTGTGAATAACCTCTGTATATTCTAAGGATGCATCAAAGTACAACTTTAAATAACGAATGCATGATTTCAGTCTTTTGATTAAAAAACTCAAAATCAGTACTCCTTTGGGGAAAATATAAATAAAAGCAGTTGCAGGCCGGGCTTGGTGGCTCAACCTGTAATCCCAGCACTTTGGGAGGCCCAGGTGAGCGGATTGCCTGAGACTGAGGGTTCGAGATCAGCCCGGGGAACTTGGCGAGACCTCTTCTCTACAATAAAATAAAATTTAAAAATTAGCAGGGCATGGTAGCACGTGCCTGTAGTTCCCGCTCCTTGGCAGGCTGAGGCAGAAGGATCGCCGGAGCCCAGCAGGTCGACACTGGAGTGGCCGTGAGTGTGCCATGGCACTCCAGCCTGGGCGACAGTGTGAGACTTCGACTCAAAAAACAAAACCACTACTCAGAAGGCTGAGGCGGAAGGATCGCCGGAGCCCGGCAGGTCGAGGCTGCGGTGGCCGGGAGCGGCCACTGCACTCCAGTCTGGGTGACAGAGTGAGACTCCAACTCAAACAAACAAAAAAAGAGACAGTTGCAATGCTACAGGACTCAAACTACCTTTAAAAGGTACTCTAGCCAAAGGCCAGAGTGCCCTCTACTGGCTATTGGTAACTAACAAAAAATCACAAGGAGGAAGGAAGCAGCTTTATATTCAAATCATCATGCGATTATTACAAAATATTTTAGCTCCTTCCAAAAAAAAAAGGAGGGGATCTGTGGCTATAATATGGAAGACGATTCACTCCCTGTTTCAAGGAAATTGAATATTAGTATGAGGATCAGAGATTTGGAGTTACAATAGAGCTGGATAAATGATGCCATCTAGAAACAAGAGGACATTTAATCCAGCATGCAGGGGTGCGGGGTAACACCTGAGCTGGAGTTTGAAAGGGGTAGGAGTTATCCAGGTGAAAGAAGTGTGTGCACATTCAGGCGATGGATCCACAGATGGAGAATGTGGCGGTGAGATGTGTTTAGGCACTCCAGGAGTCGAAAGTTGTGACAATTACTTGTGGTTGCCTACTCACTAACCATTCTGTTTTTCCTTCTGGTCATGTTAGTGGCTGAAATTGCCAGGTACTGTTTTTCCTAGTTGCTCTTATGGCTAGAGATATCCATGTCACCTGATCCTGGTCAATGAGATATACGGGTATCTTTGCCAGAGGGGTGGCAGAGATAGAATTTCCTTGGTGATAAAAGGGGAGACACCCATAAGGAGAGTCCACCACTTTCAATCTGCTTGTCCAAGTTGCCATGTAAAGATGTGACCCCTGTTGCTGCTGCAGCTCTCTGGTGACCATGAATAGAAATATCACCAACCCTGTGAGGATGGCAGTCCTTGATGACATCACAGAGCTGCTGAACCACCCCTGGGACCACCTATCTCTGGGTGTCTCATCGTGAGGGAAAAATATCAACTCTTATGCCTTAAGACACTCCTGATTATATATATTCTGTTACTTGTAGCCAAAGCATACTCACTGATATGATGGCATTCTGTGACACGAGGGGGGTGGCAGGTTTTTTAAAAGGTTGTAAAACAATGCCACCTGCGTCACAGAAAGATCTGGCTGAAAACAAGCAGAGCATGAATGGAAAGAAAGCAAGACAAGAGGCAGGAAGGCCAAGTAGGATAGTTATCATGGCATAGATGCATGCTGGGGAGAGAGGCAGAGATGAGAGCCTGACCTAGGAATGAAACAGAAGGGAGAGGCATAACAAAATACTGAGAAAGTAAAATGGATTGGATTTGGTCATTCTTGGGGGGAGCAAGAAGAGGAAGGGAGGAGACAAAAAAGAAATCCAAGTTTGGGGCTTGGATGAAATAGGTGAATGAAGTAGATAGAGGGGTCACTTCTTGATATACAGAACTTAGGAGAAGGAGCAAGTTTAAGATGGGAAGGAAGCGATGAATTCGGTTTACACCCTAGGTTTGAGGAGCCAAGCAAAGATGTTCAGTGGGCAGCTGAATTTTATTTATGGAAATCAGAAAATCTGGGCTTCACGTAAAGATTTTTGGCATATCAACATGTTCATGGTAACTGAAATCATGAAGTCGATTGGGTCACCCTTTTTTGGAACATGTTTGGAGAGAGGAGACAAGAAGTGAGGGCTGAGAAACAGTTTTTAAGACAACCAACATTCTCAGACAGGAGAAAAAGCTACATAGAGATGCCACGACAGCAAAGGGGGAAAGCAGAGAAGGAAGTGTCTCTCGTGACAGAGAAGGTTTCCAGAAGGAAACATCCTACTTCAGCAGAGATAGATGAAATAGGATCAGAAAAGAGTGCCCCAGTGATGCCCTTGAACAGGATGGTTCTATGGAATTCTGAGAACAGAAGTCAGAGTCAGTTAAGGTGAAGAGATGAACTAGATATAACCCAAGTAGACTCTTCTTTCAAGAAGATACCTATGAAAGGAAAAAGATTCAAGGGTATTGAGGAGATGCATAGGGCAGGGTATCCTCTCAAGATATGGGACGTTTGGGTGTGTGGACAAGTTCAGGGGAAAGAACCAGCAGATGAAGTGGGTCAGAGGAATGAGAAAGGGGAGACGGGTGATCATCGATGGACTGGGATCCCCGAGGTTTCAGGAGAGAGTTGAGGCATGACCCTTGCAAACAAATTCAGGTCACAGTTCCTTCGAAAGCAGCTTAAATCCAACTATTTGTTAGGAAATTCAATCCCAATCATTATGGGACTCTCCTGTCTCCCAAAGATTATGCAAGGGTCCTAGCACAGGCATTAAAACATCTGGATGGACTCTCCAGTTGTTAACCGCTAACCGCAGCGGGTGCCACAGAGATGCTCACTCTTCCAGTCTGTGGGGCCCAATCTCCTTTGAGAGAGGCTGGGAGTCCGTAGGGTTAGGGAGTGGACATCATTAGATTTATCCCACAGACAACTCAGTCTCCTCCCAGGGTACTTCCACTGAGTTCTCAATACTGACCAGAATTCTCCTCTCCTCTCCTCTTTCAGCCTCCTCCTAATATGTGGAAAAGCATTCCACTCATACTTTCGGTGGCCTAATTGTGCAATTTTTGGACCCAAATAAGATCCCTCTCCACCATAAAAAAGGAGAGGAAGTAAGAAAATCATGTGCTTCTCCTGAGATTAAAAACCTGTTGCCAAACTCCCTAATCAAAGTGTCATAGGGATATGCTTTCTCATACCTGTACTAGCTAGAGAGACTTTAAAATAAGGTATTGCCATCACTTAAGATTTGCATTGCTTTCACAGACGGAAAACGATACAAGGTCACACTGCCTCAGAGTGTCCCCATCAACTGGATTTAGGGGCTTCACATCCACAGCTTTTAAAATCTGACGATAGCCCCAAACATGCAACTGTAATTTGATGTTCTCACCCAAAAGCCAGTTAGCTCTGTCAGATGCTCCTTTTGAAGATTCCCTCTGCTCACCTTCAGGTTGGAAGAATGAAGCACATCGATTTTGGAAAGCAAGTCAAGGAATGTCTTCAGCTGCGTGGACGAGAGCCTCTCAAAGCCTTCGCCCATTTAGACAAAGGCTGAGTGCAAGGCCAGCCAGAATTCCCCCAGCTCAGACCCCAAGACCCTCTAGTTGACCTACATCATAAACTGCACAGGATGACATATTTCTAAGAGAAAGGGGGCGGTGATGGTGTAAACTCACTTATGAAGAGGAGTCTTGCTCTTTCCACGACTTGAACGGTCTCCAGCCAAGGGGGAGCTTGAATACAGGAAAGGTGCATTCCAGACCTCCTGGTAGGAATGCCCCCATGGTGGAAATAATCACAGCTGGCTATCAGAGCTTGGTGACGCTGAACACTACCACGAACAACTAGCTGAGCTCAGATCGAGTACACGGAGACGGGGAGTTCAGCTTTCTGCATAGCTCACCTGCACAAGAAGCATGCAGGTTGGGCGAGAGGGCCTTGTCAGCCTATGTGATCATTTCTCCACCAGCTGGCATCCCACATTGCTTGGGCGAATGTTTCACCTTCGTTAGATAAATAAATCCTTGCGGCCAGTCCTCCCGAGGCCCATTACCCAGGGCTGCCCATGTGAGAAACAGCTTGCTCACACGAATCAGTGCCTGAAATGTGAAGCATCTGGCCCGGTGATTTCAATTTGAGGCTTTGCATTTGAAAGTGCAGTTTGATTTCTCTGTTCATTTAGCGTATCTCACGTGATCAGCAGTCCCACGGGTCCCTCGTTAGACCTCAGCTTCGGTTCCTCTGGAGGAGAACAGCCTGTATCTTTGAGAAGCCCCCAAGGTCTTTCCAAAGATAATGGGGGAAGGGGAGTGCTCCAAACAACTATTTAAACATACCCATATTGTCGCACATCCTGCACATTTTCTGAAAATCTACCAGTCTTTTCATAGCATTAGTGACAGAGTTTATACATTACTTCTATGAATTATAATGAAATAACTTAGCATTCGTGTTAATTAGGAAAGTCAAATAACCCCCTAGCAGCTAGTCTATGGTCTTGAGAATTTATATCCTGCTCAATGAAACCAAGGCTCCTTGAAATGTCCAATTTCAGTTCCAAAGCAAGAAACCTGCCAGAGCAGCCTGGTACCTCTCACCTCATCAGAAAGCAAGGAAGTTAGGAGAGTCACCCAAGGTTGTATCCAAAGGACTTGGCATTCGAGTTGAATAGAGACAATTTGAACATCAATAAGGGTAACTTGAGTGGAGCAAAGCATATTAAATATATTTAGATCTATGAGTTCAAATTGATAGTTTTTAAAATATTCATTGTTCACCAGTGGAGATGGTAGAAATTAACTCACTAATTTGAAAAAAAGAAAAAGAAAAAAATCAAGATTATATTCTGTTTCCTATATAGACTGTACCACTAAGAAACAAAAGTTATAGGAAGTTTCTCATTATAGAAGTATGCTAGTGAGGTTGAACATTTCTTCATGTGTCTGTTGGCTGCTCAGATGTCTTCCTTTGAGAAGTGTCTGTTCATATCTTTTGCCCACTTTATAATGGGGTTTTTTTTTTTCTTTTCAACATGTTTGAGTTCCTTGTAGAACCAAGATGTTAAACCTTTGTCGGGCCTGGAGTTGGCAAATACTTTTTCCCAGTCTGTAGGCTGTCTCCCTGCTCTCTTGATGGTCTCTTTGGCTTTGCAGAAGAATGTCAGTTTAATAAGTGTTTATTTTATCTCTTATGGCCTGTGGGTTTCGGGTTTTGTTCAGGAATTGGATGCCAGTTCCAATTTCCATAAGGGTGTGTCTTTCATTTTCTAAGGTTCTTATGGTTTGAGGTTTTACATTTAGGTCTCTGATCCATTTAGAGTTAATTTTTGTGTATGGGGATAGACAGGGGTCTTGTTTGAGTCTTCTGCATGTGGTCAGTCAGTTTTCCCAGCACCATTTACTGAATAGGTTCTCCTCTCCCCAGTAGTAGGTGGTGGAGGCTTAGTCGAAGATGAGTTGGTTGAGAAATTGAGGTTTTGCTTCTGGAATCTCAATTCTATTCCATTGGTCTATATGCCCATTCCTGTACCAATACCAAGCTGTTTTGATTATTGTAGCTCTATAGTAAGTTTGAAGTCTGGTAGTGTGATACCTCCTGCTTTGTCTTTTGTTTTTTGCTTGTTTGTTTGTTTGTTTTGCTGAGGATTGTTCTGGCTATTCTTGGTCGTTTGTGTTTCCATATGAATTCCTGTATTGTTTTTTCTAGCTCTGAGAAGAATGTTGCTGATAATTTGATGGATATTGCATTAAATCTGTAGATTGCCTTATCAAAACCACACTGAGATACTACCTAACTCCAGTCAGAATGGCAATTATCAATAACTCAAAAAATAACAGTTGCTGGAGAGGGTGTGGTGAGAAGGGAACACTTCTACAGTGTTGGTGGGAGTGCAACCTAGTGCAACCTCTGTGTAAAACAGTGTGGTGATTCCTAAAAGCTCTAAATATCGACCTCCTGTATGACCCTGCAATCCCCCTACTGGGAATATACCCTGAAGAACTCAAATCACTCTATGAAAAAGATACCTGCACACGTATGTTTATCGCACCATTGTTCACAATAGCAAGAACCTGGAATCAACCATGCTGTCCATCAAAAGAGGACTGGATTTTAAAAATGTGGTACATATACATGATGAAATACTACGCAGCCATAAAAAAGAACAAAATCACGAATTTCACAGCAACCTGGATGGAACTAAAGTCTATAATACTGAGTGACCTCTCACAGAAACAAAGATCTGAGTATCACATGTTCTCACTCATATAGTGGACCTTGAACATCCATAGTAATACTATAAGAAAAGGACTGACAGTGGTGGGAAGGGAGGTGGAATTAACGGTAGTAATATCTGTCTGGGGACGGGGAAACACCCCTTATCAACAAGGGTGCCTGAACGCAGCATATTGTATACCTAACCCTTAACTGTACCCCACAATATCAAAATAAAAAATATTGATATAAAAAATATATATAATAAAAAATAAAAAGGTCATATCCTTGAAAAAAAAGAAGTATGCTAGCAAATAAATGAATAAGAAATGATAAAAGTAGCATATTATTACTTTACAACTTCGAATGAATTAATGTATTGAAGAAATGAACATCAGTGACTCCCAAATAGCCCAAAAAGATAAACTGTCAAAGATCAAATGCCTCCTGATAGAAGAACACACTATCTAGGAGGTAGTATGGCTAAAAACTCAAGGTACTTCCCTAGCTCTCACTACCAAGCACTGGAAATGGAGGATATTAGGAACATGTCAAACAACACCACAGGGATACAATAAGCAAAATCCAGACCGTGGGACATTTTACAGAATGAATAATCTTATATCACTAATGAATTACCAAAAAAAAAAAAAAATTGGAGAGGAAACCAATAGATTGAGTCTTACAAGACATATCAACCCTTCCCCAAATACAAGAAAATTACTGATGCCCCGTATTTCTCATTGACCCTGGAGTGAACCTGTTCCCCTTTAACCTTAACGCCCCCAAATTTCCCCAGGACCTGGGCTGCAGCAATGCTTTTGCTCTGATCCATCGTTAGTCCTCAGATCCTGCTTCCGAGCCCGGTTGTTTCTCTTCCCATCTCGATGTTCTTGAGATCGCACCCCTCATTCCCGTTGAAGCTTTTAGATAAACGGAAACGTACTGCTTTCTATCCGCCACATGAGCCCTCAATATGCTACAACCCTGCTGTCACACAGAATATCTGGTTCTGGGAATTTCCAGGGGATTGAAAGCTGAATTTGGTGCCAGAAGCTGGGTCTCTAGGGCCGGCCACAGAAGGAAATCCGAAGAAGAAAGAATGGTAGTGAAGATCTGAACCACGCTCCATGAGGTGCAGCAAAAAGCCAAGAGTCGAGGGTATCAAATATAAGCACGAAGTCTAAGGGCAGACGGAACGGTAAAAGATAAGTGAAACGAAGAGTCAGAAACCGGTTGGTACCTAGACGGGAGGGGAAAGAAGAAGAGCATGGCGGGAAGACCTGAGATTGGATACCAGGGGCGGGGTGTATGCCCATTGATCTTTGTCGGTGTGTCCGGCATTCGGCTTTCAATTTGGGAACTGCTTCTTCTCCAAACCACAGCCTCGGCCCTCCTACTCTACAAAGAGGACAATGGCCAAGGCTGAGAGCTTCATGGCGTCCTATGTACCTAACCACAGTGACAGTTCCAAGGATGGACACCGATCGAAGCAGGGTTAAACAGAACATTTCCGCGAGATTTTTCTATTTGGATATTGGAGAGAAAGGGCCCCTCTTTCTGTAAGGACGAAGACTAGCACCCGTCAGCAGTCATCTTTCCCATGATGGGCAAAGAGTTGTCTGTGGCAGGAGAGAATTAAGCCAACACATTAAGAGGAAAGACACACGCACAGCTGAGAAATAAAAAGAAGAAGAAAAAAATAACTCCAATGACATTGCTTGATCTAGTCTTGCTCCAAGCGAGTTCCATCCTTGAGCCTACCTGTTCCATGTGCCAACTCATGCCTTTTTGGCTTTCATTTTAGTGTGTGTTCATCAATTGTCACTCACCACCAAGATTTTCACTACTGTTGTGTGCAGGACAGGTATGAGCTACACCCATTCCTCAGCCTCCAGGGCGAGGCTGGTTTTGCTCACTCAGCTTCCATTTATTATTTGGCCTCCCCAGTATGCCGCCCAAATTCATCCCACGAGATCCAACCTTATGAGCTTCTGCTCTTTCCTTAGTCTCTTAGTGAATCTGATCATTCTATACTGGACACAGTCTCAATATTTTTTAAAAAGTTATACATCGTCTCTGGTCAATGTTAAGTATGCTAAAAAGAGATACATGAGTATTTTGGACATTGCATCTCGTTTTCCACGGACTTAAACTACCATTTCAGAAATGATTCGTAAAGGAGGGCTTTGCAACAGGAGTCAGACGAATGGATTCTAGTCCTAGAATCCATGAACCTTGGTTTAGTTTTGTTGTATTAAATCATACGTCACGCCTATTCTGTGTCCTGTGCTTTTTTAAACACTTCACATATACTAGCTATTTAACAACCTCCCATAACAATCAGGTAGGTTCTGTGATATCCCCATTTTACAATGAAAGAAACTGAGGCACAGAGAGTTGAAATAATCTCCCAAAGTGACTGAGCTAGTAAAATGGGGGGGGGGTCGAGGAAGGTCAGGTGTTTTGGATTTGGTGACTTGTGATCCTCATCCACAAATTATGAGTTATTGGAAGTGCTCTGTGTTATGGTGCAAGGAAAGCATGGGCTTTGGAGTCAGAAAAACTTGGGCTAGAATTCTAAGCCTTGAGTTGTTTTGTATGTTAAATTAACAACAACTTTCTCTGGGGTTTGCTGTGTGGATTAAATGAGACCGTCTAGGTCAAGCAGCTCGGAAAGCTCCTGAGGAAATCTCTCCTCCTATGAAGCAAATGGGATTAACAGATGGTTGCCTATAGAGATGTTTAAGCAAGATACTTGAAGCATTTGAATTCTTCCCTGAGACAGGGAGACACCTGCCACAAATAAGGTTAGAAAGTTGCAATTAGACACCACCGTGGGCCCATGATTTCTACCCTGAGGAAAAATAGTAAAATGTGTCAGAACATCTACTCTCTCGCCCCTGGAAATGCTCACCCGGTGGCCCCTACAGAGCCTCAGCTCTGCGTGCAGACAAAACATCTTTATGCCCATGGTCATTACCAAGGGCATCACTATACCAGCTTTGGGGTCTGCACTGTGAAGACAATGGAAACATCCTGGCTTCATCAGGGGGCTGCAACCAACGAAGCTGTTGTTTGAATAGTGTTTGGCTTACACAAAGGAGAATGTAGGGGAGGGTGAAACCTTCTGGGTTGTCTCAGTCTGGAACCTGACACTCCCATCTCCTGGTGATGAAAAGACTCGAAGTAGGAATTCTGTTATAAACACGGCAGCATGAGACAGAAATGTCCCAGTTCTCCTCCAGGATGTCACACAAAACAGGATTAATGTAAACAAAATCAGATTAATGTAAACGAAATCAAAAGGCCATTTGGAGCAAGGCTAGGAGATGGATATAATCCTCAGGTTCAAAAAACACCACAGGGGCCTGTCGAGAGTAGCCAAACCAAGGGCAGAAGCGGCACAGGAAGAAGCAGTGCAGCGTGGAATGCTTAGAGATCTGGCTCAGAGGCGCAGGAGATGCCAGCAAGAACACATTTCCTCTAGGTAAGGGACTGCCCCTGATGCAATAGATAAACATCCTTGCATATAACAAGAACTGCAAAATCTGGGGAGAGACGGGCAGAAATGGACTGAGCAGAAGCTGCATGGTGATGGGGGGTGGAAGTGTATAGTATGCATCACTTCAAAATCCTGGTGGCCTCCCTTCGCCCACATCCATGTAAGCAGACTGGCTTGCCCAGATGCAGTTAGACAGTGCCTTGTTTGGGTTAGGGCTGTCTACCCTTCTTCCCGGGAATCTACTCTTGTACTCAGCCACGTGAAACACAGAAGCGTGGAGGAGAGGAGCCAACAGAGAAACGCTACTTCTTTCATTCCCCAAGTGAGTATTTCTCTTCAGTAGAGTCCAGTGGGATCAAGCACTGGCGGCCAAAGCAGGAGGGTACTTCAGTAATGTCCCTTGGCATTGGCTGTTTCTGCTTCCCTGTGCCCGTTATTGGCTTCCTGGGATCATAGTCTCAAAACATCTACACCCGTGCAATCCTTTGTTTCCAGGTTCTGCCTGGTGAGGTACTAGGCTAAGACAGTACCAGAAATGGCCCCAGAGAGCAAACACTCAGAATGGAATTTGGAGCTGATTACCCACCAGTCAGAAAGCAATAAGGACACCATTTATGGTGGCCACTGAGGACACAGCCTCACAATCATTCCCTTTTAACCTGCAGGGATTAGGATGAGGGACAGGTACAAGATGAGGAGTGAGATGTGGGCTTGAAAAGTGTATCGCAATGGTAATTATAATCATGATGACAGTAATTGCTTTGAATCACTTGAGAAAAAAAAATGATAGCTATAGGTCAGCTGACCACAAACACCAGAAGGCCTCTAGAGAAGCATTTAGAAGACCTTAATCCCCTGCAGTTGCAGGGGACCCCATACTAGAAATCAAAGCTCGGAATCTGTTACGGAGGCAAAGCTAGAAAGAAAATGGAATACACGGTTCTCTCATGCCAAAGTCAGAGGAGTGGGTACGAGAGAACTGTGATAGAGTTGTCTCAGTGGACAAGGTTCAGAACCTTGAACTGTCTCCAGAATCATCCCACCTGACAAAGACAAGCCCTTCCTTCACTTTGCACGAGAAGACCACCCCTCCTTGCTTGGAGACCCTGCAGGGACTTACACCTGAGGTTCATGTTCCTCAAAGTTCCTCTCTTTGGCTCTAGGTTGATCAAGTGTTACAGCAGGGAAATACAGGGCCTGCCCTGGGAGGAGTCTACACCTCGAAGGAAGAGTGAGCTAATATGCACTGGCAGGAACTAGGGGATGGCTCGTGGGAGCGCACCTCAAGGAAGAACGCGGAGAAGAGGATGGATGTGAGGAATATAAGGCTGGATTGTGGAAGGTTTGCTCACAGGAGAGGACTCACCTGTGACTCAGTATTCAACACCTGGAGCCTGGGCGAGTGTGTTGCTGGGCTAGCTCTTTGAAGCTTGAATGCGGTGACAGCCTAAAGTAAACAAGATGGGGATGCTGGCTCCGCCTTGCACAGTGTTAAGGAAGTGGTGAGAAGATTCCTGGAGGTGGGCGTGTCAGGTGGGATAGTTTTCAAGAGGGATAGAAAGTTTTGCCAGTACTACTTGTCAATAAAATTATTTCCACTTAACTAAAATGACTCAATTTATGGAACTAAAAACATGACTCACAAATGAGTGTTGCCGGGAGATGGGGATAGAAGCAAGGCTTAACAGCAAATGGGCACAATTTTGCAGGGCGATAGAAGGCTCTAAAACTGTATTTCAGTGCTGTTAACACATTTTTATAAATTTACTGAAAACCATTAACCTGTAGACTTCAAATGGGCAGATTTTACGGTAAATTGTACCTATAAAGCTGCTTTACAAATAACTCATAAGCATACCATTTATACTTTGTAACTTTCACTACTGTTTCTGGATGTGACACTTTTCTAGGGCTGATGTCCCAGGTGAAATATGATGACCCAGAACGTCATTTTCAGGCTAGTTTTCAGAAAGCCTAGGTAAGACTGCAGAGTGCCAGATAGGCCAAGGAGTTTGATTAATTCCTATGGTACAAATATGCATCATCCGTTAAACTTCCACTCACTTGGGTCTTAACAGGATAACTATGGCAACTTACCCACAGCATGCTTTTTTTTTTTTTTGAGTTGGAGTCTCACTCGGTCACCCAGACTGGAGTGCAGTGGCCGCTCCCGGCCACCGCAGCCTCGACCTGCTGGGCTCCGGCGATCCTTCCGCCTCAGCCTTCCGAGTAGCCGGAATTACAGGCACGCGCTACCATGCCCGGCTGATTTTTTGATTTATTATAGAGATGAGGTCTCGCTGCCCAGGCGGGTCTCGAACCCGCGGGCTCAGGCCATCCACTCACCTCGGCCTCCCAAAGGTGCGGGATTACAGGCTGAGCCGCCAAGCCCGGCCATAGCATGCTTTTAAAAAAAATTTTTTATTAAAAGGGTAGGAAACTGGTTCTTTCCCTGAGTCACATATTATTTCACTGGGTATCATTTTGGCACTCATACTTGCTAAAAATGACTAATTGATTAAAGGAGCAATAGTTTAAGCAATCTGCCATGGGAAAAAGGAGAGCTTAAGCTTGTGTGCATGATGACTGTAAAAACAACAGGAAATTGGCCAGATTTTTAACTGATTATATTTTGGCCAGCAGAGGGCAACCTAAGTCCCATGAAACTACTGGCGGGGGAGGGGGGGAAGTGAAGAAGAAAAGAAAAAAAACATAAAGGACAATATATAGTGATCAGTTGGCACCAAACTGTTGCTGATTGGGCACGCTGAGTCCACCAGGCATCCTTAGACTCACAAATCACTTTCTTCCTTCCATTCTCCACCTTCCTCCCCTCACACCCATTTCGTGCATAATTCAGATCCTTTTGATGTTTCAAACACATAAAATCAAGATAAGGGAGTTTGTTACTGCCGCTATCAGGGATCACCCTGTGTGGCCGGCAATGCTTTTAACCGCCTCTTTTCCTGGGAAGCGCTTGTATTACAATGCGAAAGGAAGCTGGCTCCTCCTTTCCCCTTCTTGGTTGCCAACCCATGTCTACTGACTTTGCTTCTATGGTACTTACACATCAATGAGTTCCCAAGTCTGAACCCGGGTTCTTCAGAGCACGGCCTTGAAGACTGTGTGAGAATCGTGGGATGGGGCAGGAAGCCTGACAAATGTGAAGTCTCATCCCTCCTCTAGACAACAGAATCAGAATCTCTGGCGTCAGGACCCAAGAACCTGTATTTTACCCCCTGCTCCTCGGAATTCTTTTTTTTTTTTTTTGAGCTGGAGTCTCACTCTGTCGCCCAGACTGGAGTGCAGTGGCCGCTCCCGGCCACCGCAGCCTCGACCTGCTGGGCTCCGGCAATCCTTCCACCTCAGCCTTCCAAGTAGCCAGAATTACAGGCATGCGCTACCACGCCCGGCTGATTTTTTGATTTATTGTAGAGATGAGGTCTCGCTGCCCAGGCGGGTCTCGAACCCGCGGGCTCAGGCCATTCACTCACCTCAGCCTCCCAAAGGCGCGGGATTACAGGCTGAGCCACCGAGCCCGGCCACCCACTCGGAATTCTTATGTGAAGTGTATGAACCCTAAACAAGAAAAGCAAGAGCTCTGATAGTAGCCCATCTGAAAAGCACGGGCCTGTCAACATACCTCTCCAATTTCCTCATACGACATGAAGCAAGCAGCAAAGGATGAAGGAAGGAGGTGGGGATTCCAAGTAAGCGCAGACTCAGATCATACATGTCTTTTATGTCATCAGCAAAAGTTGGGGGGAAAAAAATACTACGAAGTCCTGAATTTGCAAGCTTACTCAGAATGGAAATGCATGCATCAGATGTTATTGACTCAGTCAAAAAAATATGAGTGTCTCAAACAATCAAAGCAAAAGTAGTAAAAAAAAAAAGTAAGAAAAGAAAAATTCAGTGAGCAGTTGGCTGCTTATTTCAAACATTTTTATATAGACGAGTGCTTCCCAAACTTGCAGGAATCTGGGAATCACTTGGGAAACTTACTAAAAATACTGATGCCGAGCCTCCAGGGCATGTTTAGGCAGCCACCAGAACACAACTCAAGTGGGATTTCTCAAGTCTGCAAAAAGCACCTGGATTTCCTCAAGTCATCATTCTCCACAGTAAGTTCTATTCAGTGTGTGAGTACCAAGAATTTGGTGAAATAACTGAATAACGCATCTTTGTTTTCTCATCATTCTCATCACCAAATGCAGGGCTAAGTATCGGTAAACAGCTTCCTAAGAAGTTTATTTGGTAGAGCAACTATTCCAAGCGTGGTCCGGGAGTAGCAACACCTTCATAGAGCTTGTTAGAAATTCACGTTCTTGGGCCCCACTCCAGACCTACTGAATGAAAGTGGCTGGGGGTGGAGCTTAGGCATGGTTTAGCAAGACCCAAGTGATGCATATCCGAGTTTTACATGCACTGTAGATATTTTTCCAAACGTTTCCGATGATAAACTCCACTTCCTAGGCCCCTCCATGGGCAATTCTGATTCTTAGCAGCTGGAATGAGAACCTGGAAATTCAGTTTGTACAAGTTATCTCCAGGCAACTCATTATCAGGTAAGTTTAGGGGACTCTGGTTCCTTCTTGACTGCTTACCTCCAAAGTCTTGACGGACAGCAGATGCCTTGATAAGCGATGTACATAACAATCACTAGTGGAATCTTTTTAAAAAAATGTATTCTCTGGTCTGTACCCAAACTAGCAAGTCTTTGTATTCACCTTCTTTTTTGATAAAATGGAATTGAGACACTGTTCTCTGTTCTTCTGCTTCCAAAGTTGACAACCTGCTCCACTCCTGTCAAGAACCAGTTTTCTCCCACCCCAAGCTGAACTTACACATAGACATGCGTAATAGCCGAATGACATTCAACTGCCTGCCTGACCTTTCAGTGGTTAACCTTCAACAGGCCCTTAAAAAATAGTTTTGCTCTCTTCCTTGACAGTTCCTTTATTTAAAAAAAATTTAAAAAAAAAGTTTCCTCTATGTCCTGTATTTGGGCTCTTTTGTGATTTAGATTCTTCTGCTAAAGTTAGAGTTTTGGTGGTCTGACAGCTCCTTTAAACTAGGGGCTCACAACAGGTCCCCAATAGCTGAGCCTAGAAACTGCATCCCTCTCTAGGTCTTCACCCACCCAGAGTTCTTAACAGAGGTTTTGGCTGCCTCCTGCTTCAGTCATGGCCTACGCCAACCTACCATCCCCGGATGGATGGCAGTCGGCATGTTAAGCAGTTCTTCATCTAATAAAACACAGGCTTTGTAGTGCCCACATATTGTTTCCTGGGATCCAAGTAGAAGAAACAAGTGCCCACATAGTTTCCTTCAGAATGCTAGAAGCTGTCTTGGAAATAAAGCCTTGGGCTACTCCTGATTTCCTAGACAATCCTGATTTCCTAGACATTCCAGAAGGTATGCTGTACACTATACACAGCCACAGAGAAGCTTCCATTCTTGGTCATGTCATTCTTGTTGTCTATTTATAGCACAGAGAAACTAAGTGAATATAACTGTTTTCTTAAGCGTTTTCTCTTTCTGCAAGAAAGATACAAAGAAACAATTGCCCCCACGGAACCACTTCAGGTTAATTTAGTTCTGTTTGCTTCTTTTACAGTTTGTTCTTGTGATTAGACTTAGGAAAGCAAGTGTTTTGGGGTAAATTCAACTTCTAGTGGTGGTGGTCCACAGAGATGCCTGATCTTTTCTGTATTTAAAGCTTTGTCATAAGGTATTATACTTCAATAAAAATAAAGAATTCAAGCAATCCTGAATCTGGTATTAGTAAGGGTCTCCAAAAGATGCCCCTAAAGATTACAATCTTCCTGGAATCTGTGGTCACGGCATTTTTGTCTCACTTGACATTGACTCACGAGACTACTGTATTTGGTGCAGGGTCTTGCTGTGAGTTTGCCTTTGGGGTTGTGGAACTGATATTAAACAGGCACAGTTGATATGAATGTACCATGCTTTTGGTTCAAATATGGTCAAGTGCATGTAGGAGAGGGGACCCCAGAAAACCTAAATTATCCTTTGGGGGGCAGGTCTCTTATATAGTACAGGCTTCCCCTGCTAGGTAAGTGTTCGAGGAACCCATTGGCATCAATGTACCAGCTAGAGTTCTTGTAAGAAGCTGCATTCAGCTTCGGTTAATTATTTATTGGAGATTCTTTCAACGCATTTGTCCATTTCATGCTGGGTGATTTACGAGAGCACCTGCCCACACCGCACTGACTGTTCAGCAGCTTTTGACCCCAAACGACATGACTTCCATGCCCCATCCTCCCTATTCACCCAATCTCACCCTGAGCTACTTTTTCATTTGTTTGCTTCCCTGGATGAAAAAAGTCCTCAAAGGGAAACATTTTGTTGATGTATAAAAGGTGAAACAAAAAACGGCAGAAGCAATAAAAGGCATCAAAACTGATGAGTTCAAAATCTGTTTTGAGCAGTGGAAAAAGCATCCCAACAGGTGTATTGCATCAAATGGAGAGTACTTGGAAGGCAACTGAAGTTTAAACATGTAAGAATACACAATTTTTTATAAATAAATTCTAGGGTTCTTTGAGTTCTCCCTCATGTCTCTTCCTGGACCCACTATTCTGTACAGATCACTTCTCCTACCTTGCATCAGTAGCATACTGTCTTAACTATTAGAACTTTATGATGTTTACTTCTAGAAAGAGTAAGTTCTCCAACTTTGTTCTTCTTCAAGAAAAAAATTCCTTTGCTTGTCCACAGACATTTTGCAATAGATTTGAAAATGGAACGTGTCGATTCTCAAACACACAGAACCGAACTTCCTGAGATTTAGGGTGAAACTGCACTGAACTGAGAGGTAAATTTGGGAATAATTATACCTTCACAAGATTGATTTTTCCAATCTGTAAATATAGAGTATCTCTTCACTTACTAATCTTCCCCCCCAAACATTTTTTATAACTTTCTACAAAGAGATTTTGTACAATCTTGCTTGATTTGAACCTATGGGCTTTTTTTTCCTTTGAGTTGGAGTCTCACTCTGCCGCCCAGGCTGGAGTGCAGTGCCACGCTCACGACTACTGCAGCCTCAACCTGCTGAGTTCAGGTGATCCTTCCACCTCTGGCTAACTTTTTTTTTTCTTTTTCAGAGACAAGCTCTTTCCATGTTGTCCAGGCTGGTCTTAAAACCCTGGGATCTGGCAATCCTCTCGCCTCTGCCTCCCAAAGTGCAGGGATTACATGCATGAGCCAGCATGGGCTTCTTCTGATGAAAAACTTCTCATGTAAATTGCATATTTTTAAAACTACATTTTTCTAACTGATTGTTATTGATATACAGAAATAAAAGTTCTGTATATTCATTTTAGATATAGTAATCCTATTAAATTTGCCTATTTATTCTAATAGTTTAGCTTTGGATTCTTTTTTTATTTTCGACATTCACAATGTTATGGTTATCTTCTTTTAAAAATTGGTTTTAAAAAACTGATCTGTGGCCAGATGCCACGGCTCACACCTGTGATTCCAGCAATGTGGGACCAAGGTGGGTGGATCGCTTGAGCCCAGGAGTTTGAGATCAGCTTGGGCAACATTGTGAAATCTTTTTTTTTTTTTTTTGAGTTGGAGTCTCACTCCGTCACTCAGGTTGGAGGGCAGTGGCACGCTCCTGGCCACTGCAGCCTCGATCTACTGGGCTCCGGACATCCTTCCGCCTCAGCCTCCCAAGTAGTTGGAACTACAGGTGCGCGCTACCACGCCCGGCTAATTTTTTTTTTTTATATAGTAGAGACGAGATCTCACCAAGTTGCCCAGGTGGGTCTTGAACCCGTGGGCTCAGGCAATCCTCTTGCCCAGCCTCCCAAAGTGCTGGGATTACAGGCTAAGCCACCGAGCCCGGCCAACATTGTGAAATCTTGTCTCCACACAAAAAGTTTAAAAAACGAAAAATTAGCCATGCGTGGTGGTGCACGCTTGTAGTCCCAGCTACTCAGGATACTGAGATGGAAGGATCATCTGAGCCCAGAAGATTGAGGCTGTGTAAGCCATGACTGTCAAGATCAAGCCCCTGCACTTCAGCCTGGGCAACAGAGTGAGAACCCAACTCAATAAAAATAAAAATAAAATAAAAATAAAGATCTGTGATACTCCAGAACTCATGCAGCTAGCAGAAATACTATTTTCATGTGAGACTAGTTCACACACAGAACTTAATATATTAAAACTATTCATGTTAGATTAGAAAATCTGAATGACTGGCCTAGCATAAAAGAATAGAAAGGGCACCTAATACATAAAGAACACATTTATTCCCTCTGGAGCTCAGGAAATACGATATTCTGTGTGCACTGCTCCTCCTTTGCCCCTCCCATGCACCCACACCCCACATATACACATCAAGAGAAAAGAATACTGACTTTTGACCAAACTGCATTTCCATGTCTATTTCTTTCCCTTTCAGTATGAAAGAAAACAGACAAAATGGTATATTTTATTCACCCCGCCTAACATCCGTCTGATGATATCACCATTCATGACATCCCATTTACCTTTTGGAAGCCCTCCTGGCCCCAATTTTTTTTTTTTTTATCTTCTCTCAAATTCTGCTCCCTCCTGGGGTTCCCAAGAAGGTACTGGTGTCCAGGCTAGCTCACTCTTTGCTGTTAGGACTTTTCCAACACATAGAGAGACAGACAGGAGGCTGGAGTCAGGTCTGGTTTGGTTGCATCCAAAAGCAATGGAGACTGAAATGAGCCCTTCGCCCCCCCTGCCACCCCCGGACCCAAAGAACTGACACAAAATGGAGGAGCAGAGCCTTTGGTTCCGTCTTGAGCAATATTTATTGGAAACAGCGATGCTTCCCATGATGAGAGAGTTTACACATGAAGCAGTAAAGATTTGCCTTTCACGCCACAGGATCCACTACCCAGGATGGCACACTGGAAGCAGCACACTAAACCTCAGAAGAGTCTGTACAGCTAAATGAATAGAACTCTGGAGGCCTAACAGAACTTTCAAGACTGATACGAAGAAGAAAAGAAAAAAGAAAAAAAAATGCCGATAGGCTTACACACAGCACTGTGCACAAAATGAAGATGGAATCGAAGGACACAAGTCAAAGTAGCAACGGAACTGGGAGAGTTTTGCATATGCAGCCACACACCTTAAACTGCTAAGCACAAAAGTCATCTTTATTTGGTCCTCATTGAGGGCAGAATATGCACAAATGATGTTCAAAGAACACAAGGTAAAAGTGGAAAGGAAAGGTGTTTACGGATTCTTGGTCTGTGAACTAGTGGGAAATGGTTACTAGCGTTTTTCTCCTTGTGTCTCTGTGACAAAATGGATGCATGAAACATATAATTCATAAATAAAATTGAAGTGAAGATATCTGTTCTCCCTTCCCCGTGCCCCTCAGAAATGGCCTAAATACATACGTAGTTTCTGTACAGCAAGAAATTGAAGCTTGGAAACCAGATTTCTTCCCAGTTCCTCACAACGGAGAATTTTCTCCTTTCAGCCTCTCCCACATTATGCTGACTGCTAATTGTCTTACTTAAAAATAAACTGGAACCACCCGTCTGGCTTTAATAATAAGGAGGGAAGAAAACAGGCTGCACCTCGGAAACAGGCTAAGTGTGAAGGACAAAGATGACTGTTTTCAGAGGATGCTTTAAACTCACAATGAACACTCTTCCACTGCTGCATCAGGAGACGGAGTCATTCAGACCAGAAGACAACGTGCTGGTGAGGGAGGCTTTCTTTCACAATTCTGGGACTCCGGGGTTTGGGAAGGGACAGTGTTTAAAAGCAAAAACGTTCTCCCCTTTGCATGGAGAACTTGAGGCCTGGAGCTGGCCCCTGGGTGATCGACAATATCTTCGGTAGGATGGTTTTTCTGTGATGTGGCTGATGGTCGTATTCTAAGAAACCATAGCCTCCTGAGAACTGTGTCGACAGCAGCTCTGTGACTGGCTGGTCTCAGATGGTGTTTAGAAAGCACATGCCATGCCCACCGGGCTAAGAAGATACCACCCATCACCGTGACTCTTGTGGGAGCACAAAAGTCAACCGAAGACACTTGGTGGGGCTGGATGACGTGGACCACTGCGGCCTGCACTTGGGATGTGTTATAAGCAGCATTACCAAAGCAGTGGTTAACCGTAACTATCTGGTCAAGAGGAGGCGAGCCAGACAGCGCAACACCCTAATGGGGCAGGGCAACCAGAATTTCCACATAATTGATGGGGAAGAAGCCCGACTGGCCATGCAGCATGCCCTCGTACCAGTTCTCATCAATTTGGTTAGTGAGTGTGATGATATCACCCTCTTTAAAGCCCAACTCCCCTTCGTTTTCAGGTTCAAAGTCGTACAGAGCTCGGCAGCAGGGCTGATCCATCGGGGCACCTGGGAGCAAAGGCAGGAGAGAAGAACACAAAAGGACAAGGGAGATTTAACTCACAGCAGCGACCACCTGTGGCTCCCACCTGGCCCTTCCTCGTCATTCCTCTTCCCGCTGAAGCTTCCTGTGGTCTACTAGACCCCAGTGTCCACTGCATGGGCATCTTGCCCTCTACCAGTCTTCAGAGGCTTTCTCGGATCGTTGGCAGTTGTTGGATATTCCTGCTTCTGTCTCTGGTATGAAAAGGGTCACCTCTATTCTTGTGATTCGTACAACAACAAAGTTCATCAAGGTTTGCCTTCCCGATGATGCTCAGAGACGAGAGATCCAGCAACTTAAAATGTTTACCGTGATGTAGGTTACTAACATGACACAGCCAGAATTCTTCCGTGCTAGGTCTGAAATGGTCCAGTCAATTACATAGACCACGCTACGCAACCTCAGTGGAACAGTGCAGTTCTCACTCTTTAAAATAATAACTCAGCCTCTGGAAGACTGCTGTCATGTGGTTAAAAATATATATATATACAACTCTGGTTCAAGTTCTTACTCTGTGTGACCTTGCATAAGGTGCTTCACTCTCACTTTCTTTTTTTTTTTTTTTTTTTTTGAGTTGGAGTCTCACTGTCGCCCAGACTAGAGTATAGTGGCCGCTCCTGGCCACCGCAGCCTTGACCTGCCGGGCTCCGGCGATCCTTCCTCCTCAGCCTTCCGCGTAGCCAGAATTACAGGCATGCGCTACCACACCCAGCTGACTTTTTTGATGTCTTGTAGAGATGAGGTCTCGCTGCCCAGGCGGGTCTCTAACCCGCGGGCTCAGGCAATCCACTCATCTCAGCCTCCCAAAGGCGCGGGATTACAGGCTGAGCCACCAAGCCCGGCTCCACTCTCACTTTCTTTGTCTGAAATTGGAAGTAACAGTAGGACTTAGTACACATTACTATTGTGGCTATTAAGTGAGGCTGTGTAACCAAGTATATAATGTATACTTGGCAAATTGTTGCACAGATAAATATAAGGGGAGCACTACAGCCATGGCATATATAAACAATGTACTCTACCATGAGTAAAATGATGAAGGATAGAATCCCATCTTCAGAGGGATTATTCTAAATGACCAAATCTATTAACAGAGCATGCATACACACTTGGAAGTAGGCTTCGACAAGTGCACATAGCTCCCATGCCCTTTCAGTGGCTTAGAGAGGAAATGACATCATTCATTCATTCATTCATTTTCTATATTGATACATATTTTTGAGTCAGAGTCTCACTCTGCAGCCCGGGTTGGAGTGCAGTGGCCCGCTCACGGCCACCTCAGCCTCGGCTGGCTGGGCTCAGGCGGTCCTTCCAAGCCTCAGCCTTCCAAGTAGATGGAACTACAGGCACGTGGCACCACCATGCCCAACGAACTTTTTTGGATTTATTGTCGAGATGAGGTCTCACCAAGTTGCCCAGGCTGGTCTTGAACCCACGGGCTCCGGCAATCCTCTCACCTCGGCCTCCCAAAGTGCTGGGATTATAGGCGTGAGCCACCACCGTGCCCGGCCTATCATTTATTTTTGATGTGGAGAAAGCAGCAAATGAATGAGTCTCCAAATGGAAAGTGAAATCTACGGCTGGTTCCTGGGCAGGGAGGAGCCCAGGGGCACATCATCTATGTGATGGGTGCTGGGAGCTAGCCCCCTTCCGGGGGCTCCTGCTATGTCTGCCACACCCTGGGGGTGCTGGGCACAAAGGAGAGACAGCTCCCCCTGCTGGCTGCGGCCTCACTTTTTTTTTCTTCACAGCCTCCTGAAAGCATCTTAGAAAACGTTTCCTACTGTAAAAACATCAAGCCCCGGGGATACAGGGAAAAGATAAGCTGCACAGCTTTAAAATCCAAATCCAGAATGGATTTCTTCAACCGAGAAAATGTTAAGGTTGTTATCTAATCTGCGTGTAGTGGGTGGACAGCAATCGTGACAACGGAAAGATGATTGCATTATTGGGGATGTAACACTATTCACGAGAGAAGGTATAATTTTTGTTTTACTATACCAACCCCAGCACCACAGCACGATGAGCTAGTCGGGGGCGGGGGCGTGGGGGAAGGTGGGAAAGGAATCCTAGCAGGTGTTAAGATGCAAAATATATCCTTCTGCAAATATACTCAGCCATATGCTCCTGTGACTCAAAAAATCCAGCTCAGCACACTCCTGGAACGTGCTGTCTGTGGGTTATATGTGAATGTATACAGGCACAAGCAGACTGGGACATGCATTCTCACCCATGCTGGATTTCAGAGGGAAATGACAGGAAAAAAAGATATACTCTCAGCACCAAGCTGAGGGGTAAAGGTGATCTACAATCACAAAGGAGGGTCAAATTCAAATGAGTTAAGGTGTACTCATGATTGAGAGTGAGAGGAAAGAGAGACATACAAAGGAAGTTTTATAGAGAATAAAGAAAATGAGGGAAAATAAAAGTCAATTTTTTAAAAAAGGAATCCTTTAATAGAGTTTCCCCTGACAAACCATTCTGTAAGGAATGTATGACTGCATATTTCCTATGCGGTCAGGCTGAATTGCGCCTAGAATTTCTGCAGAAGGGTCAATGGACGTGTCCAAGGGCCATGCAACAGGGGCTGCAGGTCTAAGCACCTTACCTGCAGGCTTGGGAGTGCCCGTGTGGGAAAGGCCCCCATTGGGTTGAGTACTGTCAGCTGGAAACTCCAGGCTCATTCGTGGTTTAGGCTGATATTCCCTTCTAGGCTGAGATGAAGCTTGTCTGATTCTGCATTGAAAAGAAAAGAGGGGGAAAGGTGGTGCAGCCAATTAAGAAGTGAAAAGAAAAAGCAGGATTCAGGAAATGCTTGGGTCACCCACCAATCTGCCATGGCAAAGCATGGGAAACTGGAAGAGGACCCTTAGTTTCCTTGTATGTGCAGGCCTGAGCGTTTGGTGATGTCCCTCTGGCCACTGTCTTGATTCTCTCTCAACCGCCCCCCTTGCTCCCTCCCTCATGTGTTCAGAACCCTCTGTGCAAACATGCGCTGTGCTAGGTGCCAGGGACTCAAGGATGAAGGAAGACACAGTTATGGTCTGTAGGGGCAGCAGAACACAAACTGATCTTCATCAATTAGAGTAAGTGTGTTACAGAGACTTCTACAGAAGCCAAAGGAACGCAGGGGTGAGGCAGGGGGTGAGGGTGGGGAGGAGTCCACCTCTCCACGGGGGAGGTGGAAAAGGTTTAAGGAAACCGGTGTAAGATACATGGGAGTGGTATCCAGATGAGCATGTGGAAGAAAGCTATTCCATGTGGAGCATCGGAAGGGTGGGAGAGAGTGAAGGAGGAAATAAGTCGTGCTTTGAGACGAGTGGGTAGTCTGAGATTTAGAAAAGGAGCGATGGAAGACAGGAGGAAAGCAGGAAGGCCAAAAAGTATACTCTGCACACAGCCCTACAGATATTCCACAGCTTCAAGCCGGGCTCAGTGGCTCAGCCTGTAATCCCAGCACTTTGGGAGGCTGAGGTGAGTGGATTGGCTGAGCCTGTGGGTTCAAGACCTGCCCGGGCAACTTGGCAAGACCTCATCTATACAATAAATCAAAAAATTAGCCGGGTGTGTGTGCACGCCTGTAGTTCCAGCTCCTTGGAAGGCCGAGGTGGGAAGGATCACCGGAGCCCAGCAGGTCGAGGCTGCGGTGGCCGGGAGCCGCCACCGCACTCCAGTCTGGGCGACAGAGTGAGACTCCAACCCCCAAAAAAAAGAAAGATTTTCCACAGCTTCAAATATTCAGGAAGCAAAATATGTAAGAGATTTGCAAGGATGGGGAGAGTTTAGGGTACAGTGGCTACAGAATGACAGACTTAGAACATATTTCAGAGGAAAAAGTGGTCCCTTCATGCTACACAGATGTTACAAAGACACATCGCATTTCTTTAGCAATTTGTTTCTTCTGAGTCAGGGTCTCACTCTGTCACCCAGGCTGGAATACAGTGGCACAATCATGGCTCACTGCAGCCTTGGCCTCCTGGGCTCAGATGATCCTTCCACCTCAGCCTTCTGTTTAGCTGGGACTATAAACATGCACCACCACACCTGGCTAAGTTTTTTTTATTTTTATTTTTTAATATAGAGACGAGGTCTCACTTTGCTGCCCAGGCTGGTCTAACTCCTGGGCTCAAGCGATCCTCCTGCCTCAGCCTCCCAAAGTACTGGGATTACAGGTGTGAACCACTATGCCCAGTTATTTAGTGTTTTGAAGTGTACTGTTTTAAAATCTTTCTGAAGGTGTCAGTGTTACAGACATTTCCACAACGGTGTGCTGAAGGAAGATATATAATCAAAGCACTAATCAGAAAAGATACCAAGAAGAGACCAGTCAGATGGACACAATGGAAAGTGGCGACATTTCCAATAGTGTGGTTTCATATGATTAGAGCCGATACTATGCGTGTAGACTCTGGCCATGACCTGACGATAAAGGCTGCTGAGGTGATCCTTTGAGGTATTTATGTTAAACAAAATCATCCTGCTTAATGGGGCTGGCTAAGTGAAATAACACATATTCTAACTCAGAGCCACTGCACAAAACTGTGCAGGCTGTGCCCCCAACATCAGGAAGCCCCATTCACACAGAAAACGATGGCAGTCCCGCAGGTGCATTCTAGAAGCCGGAAAAGGCACAGGGAAGCAGCTCTCTCTGATGGTGGAGGACTTTCCCACCACCAAGAGAAGCACAGCTATGGCTCTGCTAAACTCTGGTGTGACCATATGCTCTTTGAGCCATGGCTGCTGCCATGTTTCCTAAGTTTTGGTCCTCTCTCCTACCTTGGAGAGGTGAATCTCTGTCTGTCTTTCTGTCAGTCTCTCTCTCGCTCTCATTTGCTTTCTAAATAAACTTTATTTTCCAATCTAAAAAAAAGAGAGAGAAGCACAAGGTGTGAAAAGAAACAGGCTTTCAGATAGGTGGTGGTTGGTTGTGAACCCCAGTTGTACGACAGAGTGACCTGGTGCTAGTTACTTCACCTCCCTGAGCCTCAGTTTGCTCATCTATTGGCTGAGGCTAAAAATACTCAGTCAACAGAGCTGCTTCAGGATGGACAACGATATGTATTCAGGACCCACAAAGATTGTTTGCTCAGCAAGCCGCATTCATTATCGTCGGCAGCATCCCAGCGTCTGATCTACGGCAGCCAAAATATAATCCAAGTATCGACCTCTCATAAACACAAGACTAGATGCAAGAGCACAACATGAAACAAAGCAGAAGACAAAATGAAATCACAACAACCCACAAGGTGCCTGCGTAGGCTAAAGAGGAATTCTGGCAGGCGTTTGTCTCCAAATGCATTCTGCCTATTATGTCTACGTCTTTACACATCACTCTACAGCAAGGAAATGCAAACGTGAAGTGCAGGGAACTATCAAATACCTTTCTTCCAGTCTGACTGTGACTTGCTGGAGGATCTGGACGGCCTGCTTGTGGTACTCCAGCTGGGCTTGCACGAGGGCCGAGAGCTGGCTCACTTGCTCGATCTGCAGAGCCGTGGGGGAAATCTCACCTTAGTTACTGGGTTACCACCCTTCAGCAGCTGCCACTGCCTCATACACACAAGAGAACCGCCCTTAACATCCAGCCCGGCGCTTGGTGATGCCAACGAATGTGTGGTGAGCCAGGGGGAGATAGATCACTGGGCAGGTTGCAAATCAATGAAGCATACGAAAGCATCCTCAAGCTTGGAACCATGCATATCAGTACCAGGAGGAGAAGCAACATTAGTAAGCATCCTCATGAAGGTGAAGGTCATGTAGCTCTCACACAAAACAGTCTTGCTTAGCTACAACCTTATATTTAGGATTTGGCTTCTTTGATGGATTCTCTATTTTTTTTAAAGGACCCTTTGTTCCCTGTAACTTCATGCTTAGTATTAGTGCTGTTGATAAAAATGTGACTACTGATTCCTCATATAAGGCACCATGAGAGGCAGTATGGCATGATGAAAAATCTTTTGTGCTCTCTGAGCAAAAACTGTAAAAAACACTTGACAGTCTGGAGTTCATTCCAGTTCTAATATTCTAAGCATCTTTAATTCCTCTTCATTTTGCATCTCATGTTGTGATCTAGCTGAGTTGTAGCCTCCAAGTCCACAGAGGCAATGTTATTCCCTGAGTTTGGGAGTGGGACCCTGGGTCCAGGCAATGAGCACCGTGATTCAGGTCACCCCATGCCCACGGTATTCCTCTTAAGTGTCAACTAAATTAAGGGACACCCAGACAGCAGTACATCTGGGAGGGTACTTCTGGAAGAGACTGGCATTTGAATCAGTGGACTGAGTAAGCAAGATCCACCCTTACCCCATGTGGGCAGGCACTATCCACTTGGTCCTCTCTCCTACCTTGGAGAGGTGAATCTCCTGTCTGTCTTTCTATCAGTCTCTCTCTCTCTCTCATTTACTTTCTAAATAAACTATATTTTCCAATATAGGACCCAGATAGAACAAAGAGGCAGAGGAAAGGTAAATTTGCTCTTTTTCTCTCTCTTCTGGGATACCCATCTTCTCTTGCTCTCAGACACCAGAACTCCAGACTCAATGGCCTTTGGACGCTGGGACTTGCACCAATGCCCTCCTACACCCTTCCTGGGTTCTCAGGCCTCTAGCCTCAGACAGAGAGTTACCCCATCGGCCCCCCTGGTTCTCAGGTCTTTGGACTGGGACTCAGTCAACACTACTGGCTTCTCTGACTCTTCAACCTGCAGGCAGCATGTCATGGGACGTCTCAGCCTCCATAATCACACGAGCCAATTCCCCTAATAAATCTCCTCTCATATATCTATGTCCTGTTGACTTTGTTTCTCTGAAGAACCTTGACTAATACAAGTAATAGGTACATAAGGACTTTATAGATATCTTGGCAACCAATGGTAGGAGAGGTAGAAAGGAACAAGGACAGGAAAGCTGGTTTAACAGATACAACACACAAGTGGTCAGAAGGAAGAATTACTCTCACAGTTTGAAAGTTTAAAAAACTCAACAGAATGTAACATTGAATGATAATTTTGTACTCTGGAATTATGACAACAGCTTTAAAACTACCTAACCCCTGCCACTGCACTCCAGCCTGGGTGACAAAGCAAGATACTATCTTTTAAAAAAAAGTCTGTGTTTCAATTGTCTTCAAACATACAGAATAAAAAGATGAAGAAAAAAAAAAAAACCTACCTAACCTATGTCCCAGAGGTCATACCTACATAACAATCATCAATCTCAATAAAAATTACTTTTTCAAAGAAAATGTCAACTTTTCTTCAAAACAGAGAACATCTTAATCTATGTGGGGCACCTAATTCTGAATGGTTTTTAGTAAATATTCTTTTATAAGCTAAAGTCAATCTGTCCTATATTTCAACAGAGCATTTTTTAAGCTACTGAATTTATATGGAGATTATCAGAAACATTAATTTCCCACTGTTGGTAACAGATGGTCCTCGACTTAATGGCTGTTCACCTTATCATCTTTTGACTTTATGATGGTTCATGTAATTCAAATTCAGTAGAAACTTTGAGCGCCCCTACAACCATTCTGTTTTTTACTTTCAGTGCACTATTCAATAAATTAAATGAGCTATCCAACACCTTATTATAAGTTAGGCTTATTATTAGATGATTTTGTCTAATTTGTAGGCTAATATAACTGTACTAAGCATGTTTAAGTTAGATGAGACTAACCAGTGATGTCTGATAGGTTAGCTACATTAACTGTATTTTTTTTTTTTTTTTTTTTGAGTTGGAGTCTCACTCTATCGCCCAGACTGGAGTGCAGTGGCTGCTCCCGGTCACCGCAGCCTCGATCTGCTGGGCTCCAGCGATCCTTCAGCCTCAGCCTTCCGAGTAGCCAGAATTACAGGCATGCGCTACCACGCCCGGCTGATTTTTTGATTTATTGTAGAGATGAGGTCTCGCTGCCCAGGCGGGTCTCGAACCCACGGGCTCAGGCAATCCACTCACCTCAGCCTCCCAAAGGCGCGGGATTACAGACTGAGCCACCGAGCCCGGCTAACTGTATTTTCTTTTAATGTTAATTTTAATTTTTTTTTTTAGAGACAGGGTCTTGTTCTGTCACCCATGCTGGAGTACAGTGGCATGATCATAGTTCGCTACAGCCTTGAACTGCTGGGCTCAAGGAATCCTCCTGCTTCAGTCTCCTGAGTAGCTGGGACAACAGGCACATGCCACCATGCCAGACTTTTTTTGTTTTGTTTGCTAGAGACAGGATCTCACTATGTTGCCTAGGTTGGTCTCAAACTCTTGGCCTCAGGTAATCCTCCCATTTTGGCCTCCCAAAGTACTAGGATTACAGGCATAAGCCACCGTGCCTAACCTAACTGCCTTTTTGGACTTAACAATATTTCCAACTTACAGCGGGTTTATCAGGACATAACCCCAACAGAAGTCAAGGAGCATCTGTAATTTAAGATTCACTGACAGATAAATTCTGGTTAAATCAAACTACAAAAACACAGAAAAAAACTTTTGCCATTTTCCAGTCCACTTTATCAATTAAAATTATCTAAAGGAAATATCCACTGAAGTTCATATCACATAGTGGAATGAGATACTAATGCTTTTAATTATATGCCCTTTAACACACTGCTTTAGTACCTCAATGATAAGATTAAATTAAACACCACAAGAGAATCACTTACATCCATCTCCAAGAGATTGAACATGCTTGACTCAGCAGTTTCCTTAGATTCATCAAATTTCTCTAGAGCTTGGCGAAGTTCTTCATCTGGAATCTTGCCTTGTCGTTTCTTCTTATAATCAAAGTCCAGGCGTCGACCCTCCAACTTTTTTAGATGATGCTGAAAAAGTGACAGACAGGAATGCGCTTTGAAAGGGCTTATGGAAAAGGCCGGTTTGCAGCTCACTTTCCCATTATGTTAACTTCCCCAACAGGATAAGCTAAGTTTTAAAAAATAACATCACCAGAGAAATAAAGAAACACACATCAGTGGGGCAAATGCTTTCAAAGGCTAAATATGGGAAATATGTTTTGAAATTGTTAAGAACAAGAAAAAAAGTATAAGAAATATCAGTGCTCTTTATTTTCTGGCCTTGATTGGCTAAAGTCAAGTTGGACTGCGCCTTTCCATCCTATCCACAGAAGCCGGGAAGACGTGTAACACACCCTATACACTCTGAAAGGACACACTCACAGGGTCCACAGTCACCATCTTCAAGAGAAATGGCATCTCATGAGAAGGCAGAGGAAAAAATACGCCCCTTAAAATGAAGTGTGAAAGGACAGCATTCTTGCTTTTCGAAACATTCAGTCTGTCAGACTCACCTAAGTTGCTTATTACACATATGGATTCCCGATCACCTAAATCAATATCCAGGGCCCAGGAATCTGTATCTTAACGCTTGCTCCGGCTGACTGATGTGGCTTTCTAGGGAACTATTGATTTGGTGGAAGACTCTCACTTGACACACAGTAAAACTCAAGCACAAAACCTAACGTGGAAGAGACCATAGAAAGGATTACACCTAGTGCTCCATGCTGAGTTTCAACTCCCTCCTTGCGTCACCCCCACTAGGTGGCTGAGTGGTAGCTACCGTCCCAGCCCCTGCCAACCTCTAGTGACCAGGCAGGAGAGTAGTTTTCCAAATCTAGAACATGTATGCATGCGTGTGTGTGTGTGTGTGTGTGTGTGTGTGTGTGGTGTGTGTGTTTCTGATAGCTGCCGTCCTTACTATTAACGAGTGGCAGGAAATGCTGGATTCTCTCTTGGTCCTGGGTGGGTACGGAGTCGAAGGGAAGGAGAGGAAAACAGAGTTAGTAGTGGTGAAACAATGGGAAGGAAAGGAGGAAGAATAATATCCTAGACTTTCCTTCCACTTCATCTCCTGTCCCTGGTCCATGACCTGATCTAAACTAAACGTTTGTTCCTTTGGGAGGCATGTTCTTTTAAAACAGTTCTGCTTACAAGTCAGCTGCACGGTGGAGAACTGGGGTCAGAGTAATATTTTGGATTTAGGGTGAGTCTGAGTCCAAGTTAAGAAAGACCATTTTACAGTAAATAAAATAAAGTTTCAAAAAAGTTCAACAAATATTTGTTGGATGAATGAGCAAACATTTCACATCCAGTTAGTGACAATGCCAGATGAACTTACTAGAAATAGCTCAACTGCTCTACATGTTTTGGAAATAAGAGAGTCAGATATTCTTCTTCGATCCTGATAACCATTATGAAAATATAAACACACACACGCACACACACACACAACACACACACACATATATAAATAGGGAGAGAGCGAGAGAGAAAATAATCATATATTTAAGCTAACAACTGGTACAACTAACATTTTAGGGGTGAGATCAGTCCAGCAAACCATAGAATACTTAATAAAATTATGTATTATCAGACAATAATAATATCCTTCTGGAGAAAAAGTGTGAATAAAGCTATTCCATGTGAAAATTGAGCATCAAGAAGTCAACCACAACACTCACGAATGGCACAGTCGTAACAGTAGGTCGAAAGGTATTAATAACATTTCTGGTTTCACTCAATTTGTCTTGCTGCATTGTTTTGCAACTCATGTACCCGGTAAGCTACAAATGTCTTGTCAATGAAATGGGCATCAGCATTTGTATAATTTCAGCTGCCCACTTTCCACAGGACTAGTTGCACATACTTGAATTTCCCTAAGATCTTTGTCATGAAGATTCTGAAGGGGGTCGATGAAGTTCTGCTTCACTTCCATATCCAAAGAGTCTTTCACCTCGGAGAGTTCCCGCATGGCCTCCCCCACCTCACCAAGCGCTGGGCCTAGAAGGAGAAAATGAAGCTCTTTTTATGTTAAAGAGAATGAAAACCCAGAGATTACCACCTGTCTTCTGAGGATAACACAGGCAAGAGAGAATGCATAATGCCCTCTTGAGACTTGCCTTGTCTACTTAAAGATAGTTCATTCTGGGCAAGACACTCAATGACCCTGGCAGGGGGAATATCCCTTGTATCAAGAATGTAACATTTTGCTTTTCTTTCAAAAGGCGGTTTGAGAAGTTCCTTGCCCTCTCCTGTAAGTACTAGCTTTCCCTAATATGGGACCAGTTCAAACCAATGTGTTTAGCAGAAAGACATTCCAGCATGGAGAGCAGGGCTCAACCAGGAAGAATCGTCATTAAAATTTCATATTATAAGGGGTGAAAACAGAAGGTGCTAAGTGTGGCAGCTGAGTGTCAGAGGCGAGGGAGTGAGATAATAAATTATATCTCACCTGGGGCAGTAAGATTGGGTACCACACACAAACCAGCCAAAATGTAAGAGAAAACCCATGTGGCAGGGCATTGAATCATGCCAATTGTGACTGAATGCTGTGCCTCAGTTACTGCCAAACTCACCTAACATAAAGTGCCAAGGCATCTGGATATGTCAACCAAAGCTGTTGTAAAGATTGGGTTCTCATCAGGGAAAAAGAAAAGAAAAGAAAACTCCTAAGACAGATCATCTTAAAAATGATAAAACAACTATAAAAAATTATTTTGGCTAGGCTCGGTGGCTCAGTCTGTAATCCCAGTGCTTTGGGAGGCCGAGGTGAGTGGATCGCCTGAGCCTGCGGGTTTGAGACCCGCCTGGGCAACTTGGCGAGACCTCATCTCTACAATAAATCAAAAATTAGCCAGGTGTGGTAGCGCGTGCCTGTAGTTCCAGCTACTTGGAAAGTTGAGGTGGAAGGATCGCCAGAGCCCAGCAGGTCGAGGCTGCGGTGGCCAGGAGTGGCCACTGCACTCCAGTCTGGGCAACAGAGTGAGACTCCAACACAAATAAATAAATAAATAAATAATGTTGGTCCATGTATACAAGATCAAAACCATGAAATCAAAACACAAAACAGCCTAACTAGCTTCCCACAGGGTTTCTCACTGCCACCCAAATCCCCATGGGCAAAAGAAAGAATCGTAAGGCGAGAAAGCACTCGTTACCAAAGTTGCAATCGTCTCCAAGCTCTCTTCCAAACTTGAGCATGGCCTCTGCCAGCAGCGCTTCCGCCTGAGGATAGCCTGGCCCCTTCTCCTGGCCACGGATTTTGGACATGGTGTTGATCATGCTGAGTTTAGCTCTGGAAGCTGAGGGCAAAGAGAGAACAGGCGTTCAAAGCAGGTCACACGGCACAGCGGAAACAGGGCCGGATGAAGGATCAGGCCTCACACCAGCCTACAAACCCCAGCTCAGCTACCGAAAACTATAGCTTTGCTTTCCAGGGTTCCGTGTCCTCGCTATCAATCAATCAGTCAACTGTTTTTCCAGTCGGGGTCTCACTCTGTCACCCAGACTGGAGCGCAGTGGCCCGATCACGGCTCACCGCAGCCTCTTCCTTCTGGGATCAGGCATTCCTTCCACCTCAGTCTCCCAGAGTGCTGGGATTACAGGCAGGAGCCACTGCACCTAGCCAGAATAGAACTATTTTCAAAATCATTTCTAAACTAAGATTCTGATGGCAACAGACCCGTGAAGAACAAAAATATCGTGTTCACTAAAAAGACCTCATCACTTCTCTAGCACATAACTGCATCTGAAAATTAGTTTTGTGCCTCAAAGATAGCATTTCAATCTCTTTTTTGCTTTTGTTTTTATAAAAGAAGATGCCTAGAAAGCAATCCCAGTTTCTGCGGAAAAACAGTTTCATTAACAAATCATTAAAGCCTATGACTTAACTGATGCCAGACTACCTGGGATCCTCAGGTTCGGAATTAGAGGTGGAATTACACATCAACCTAAAATGATGCCTGGGATCCCATCTGCATGGAAACCTCTGATAAGAATCACAGCTTAAGATGCTTCCAGCATTCAATTGCTGACATTTTGTCTTAAATGTCTATTTCAAATAGGCTTTCACCTTAAACTTTGGGCCTCAAAGTTATAGACTAGAGATGAGAATTATTGGGAGAACTCTTCATCCCTCACCCAACCCTGTCCCAAGGATATTACAATGAGCCAAACAAGTATGGTCTCTGCTTTCACAACATTTATAATGAACTGAGGGTAGAGACTATTTTAAAAGCAATTAGTGTGACATGCAGATACTGAGTACCGTGATGAAAGACTGACAAATTAGAGAAATATAGCACTGTCCTAGTTTGCAGGGGAGAAGCATTGCAAAGAAGGATTCCTGAAGGGAGGTAATCTTCAAGCTTAGAATCAACGTGTAGACTTACTCAGGTTAACAGCACATGCGAGGGATAGAGGTGACTGGAAAAATATAAAATTCATCTTTTATTTACTCAGATAAAATTTAATAATTTTTAGAAAAAATTAGTAAAGGACATCATAGAAAAGTATACCATACATGTTAAATCTCAAGAACTGCAAATGCCACATAGTCATTTTTGAGGGGAAGAACACATTATTTTCCCCAGTAAGCCTTATCTGAGATCCAGGAAAGACACATTTATGATATGGTGAAGAGTCAGTCAGACAAGCAAACTGTGCCAATAAACATGATAAATATTATAATGGCTAATATACACGAGGTCCTAGGGGAACACAGAAGAAGTAATAACAACACACATAAAATAAAGATCACTCAAAATAAGCAAACACCAGGCAATAAAAAATACAGAATGAATAGAAAGAAAGAAGATAAATGGAGATCAAAGAAAAAAAGTAATGAAACTACACATGGTTAATCCCTCCAAATCCTATTTGAACCATTTTACATTTAAAGATGTATCTCTTTTATAAAAGCTAGTTATTGGTGTGTGCTTATGTTTTGGTTCTGTTAAGAACTGTCTCCTGGTAAGTAATTTTAAACAGTTTAATATATTGTGGCTGATTTTCTAAGTAGCATTCTGAATGCTGTTCGATTATGAAGAGCTTTATTATTTTACTAATTACTTCAGAAATCTTGGATAGGTCATACATTTTCAGGAGGAGGAAGGAAGCCATATTTTATTAGTTTATCTACTTCTTCAAATAAGCTAAAAAGCCTATTAATCCACATACTTGAAGAGTCTGGCTTTTAAATTCATTCATAAACCCATTACATTTTTATTAAGAATCTTGGGTTAGTAAAACTTCTGTGTTCTTAAAAAACATCATCAGATCTCTTAAATCAACTTTAAATGTTGATCATAGCTGTCTTAAAATGATTGCTTAAAGCAGTACTTCAAGAAACTGAGAGTAAGACTAGAAAATACACATTTCAGACACTCAAATACCGATGATACAGTCCAAGCCTGGATTGCTTCACCAAGTTGTATGTGCCCTTCAAGGCTTAAATCCCTTCTCTTTTAAAGGGACTTAACTCCTCTCCTTCAAACGTGGGCTTGGTGAATCCACATCTAGGTGATTTCTGGAAGGAAATTTATTGGGTGAAATAAAATAGCAGGAAATGAAATTAGAATGGCCATCAAAGTCTGACCTAGTCTAAGAAAGGTCCCCCACTGCTTTGTCCCCTGCTAAAAAAAAGAGCAGTTTCTTCTTGACCTCAAACTGTATACAATCTTTTCAGGAAGACAAACGCAGCCAAGGCTTAATCTTAATCAACTCTGAACTCTAAAGCATAATCTGTAGCATCCCTGATGAGCTTTCTAATTCTGGTAACAGCCAAAGGGAAGTCCAAGCTCTGCTGAGAAAAAAACAGAGGCTCTGCTAGCCCTGCCTGAGTTATTTTCCTCGGACCTAAAAGCAGTGTCTGCGTGAGTCCCTGCTCAGTCTCTTAAGGCTGTTTATCTAGTGTGTCAACGTGCTAGGAATGATGAAAACTCAGTATTTCAACTAAGTCTTAGTTTTTTTAAATTTTTATTTCTTAATTAAACAAACAAACAGGAAAACAAACCATTAGGGGTTGCCTGTCACAGAAAGCAGCAGAGTGCATTAAACATTATCTTTGAGTTCACACAAACATAGTTCAAAAGCCAGGCTGAAATCTTGCTAGCCAGCTGTGTATCCCTGAGAATGCTCTCATGTATAACACTGTTATCAGCATTCAATGATAAACAGCAAAAAGAGTAGCCAGCATAGGCACTGGAGAGAGGGGAAATAACTCCCTCTCTCCCCCTTCCAGGTTTTCCTGCCTTTAAGGTGGTTCTGGAATGTTCTACTGTAAACTTGGTTGTGCGGGGAACGAAATTCCCCACAGTCTCTTCCCTGCATGTTTCTATGGACCAAATGAGAATTGGTCCAAAGCAAGGTTAGGCACGATCTGGGAGGTGCCGGTAAAGCAGCGGTCCTGTCTGACGGCTGTCACTAGCAGAGGGGGTGAGAGACAGGTGGTGGTACCAGTGGGTCCCCCTTGTCCTTGCTTTTCCCTACTGTGGGCTGAATCACTTCATCTAAAAATTTTAATTTTTTACAAAATGCTTCTGTGCACTTTTTTCGGTGCTAATCCGTAGATAAAATGTCCCTGTTCTAAAGCCCCATGACCTCCCACTGTGCTCTGGAAAGGCGCCAGAGGCTGCTGACACAATCTGATCAAGTCACTCACTCTGTGGTCTGACAGGACTAGAGGATTTGAGAGAGGTGGTCACTCTGTTGGCAGCCGGGCCTGCTGTTCCCTTTCATTCTATTTCATAAATTGCAGAAGGGCAGAGGCTCACTTCTCAGGTGGTAGAAGGGGCCATGACTTGCCGTCATTTGCTCCAATCTTCCCTTAGTGATCCTGCTCTTTGGAAGCACTTCATCTTTAAATTATGACACAAAAATCGGATTTACACGAGAATGACAAACGTTGATAACATAACCCTCCCCCCCAGGATCAAGAAATGGGCTCTCACTTTCCCCAACAAAAGAGGGCTCCTAAGCTAAATGATGAGCCTTAGCTAAGCAACTAAAAAAAGAACATATTAATTAAAATCAATAAGTAGATTACACTGGAAACAATCGCGTATCCTGCATACAAAAAAATTCTAAAGCTGCACTGCCTGGCTAAATTATTCTTGACCAAAAATCTATTTTTAAAAGCTGTTCTCTGTGATAAAAACAAACAAAGCAAATATTTATTCAGCACCTATTATGTGAAAGAAACGATGCTAGGGACACCCTGGGCCCAGACCCTGCTCTCAAGGAGTTTAGTCTGGGTTGGGGGTCGAGGAGTGCGTGCTGGTGCAAGACAGAATGCGCACCATGTTGCAAGTAAGGCTAAACATGTATTAACTGTAACGGAAGGGAAAGCAATGAATTCTACTTAGAGGAAGGCTGGGAAGGCTAATGAAACAGGTGATGCTTGAGCTGGGCTTTCTGGAAGAGTAAACTGTAAAGGCAGAGAGTTGGGAACGGCCATTCTAGGCATCTGGAGAATCTGAGCAAAGGCACACGAAATATATCCATATCAAGCATTCAGAGGTTGGAAGAACCAGAACTCTCAAATACTGCCAACTGGTAGAACACTGCAGACAACCATTAAGCAGAATTTACTTAAGCTGAATAGACATATAACCTGTGATCCAGTCATTTCATTTCTAGGTATATATCCATCGGAAACGCACACGTGTAACAGACACGAACAAAAATGTGCTATTCAAAATAGCTAGAAGATGGAAACACAAAATGCTTATTGGTGAGAAAATATGCATATAAACTGTACTATGTTCTCACAAGAGAATGCTATTCAGCAATGGGGATGAAAGAAATGGAACTACACACAACGATAACATAGAAAGTCAAATGAAAAAAGTCAGATCAAAAGAGTGCATGCTCTAAGGTCATAGCAAAGTTCTGAAACAAACAAACGTGCATGCTATTATAAGTCACAGCAGCTGTATCTAAAAAGGGCTTCAGGGAGGCTGATGATGTTCAGTTTCTTAAACTGGGGACTTTTACGCAGGAGAATCCATTTATAATAATTCACTGAGCAACATACTTATGTTTTATGCACTGAACTTTTTGTATGTTACAGATCAACACAAACTCCAGAGAAAAGCACTAATGCCTGTGTTCCACTCTCAGTGATTCGGATGTCATTGGTTTGGTGTGTGATCTAGACATAAACAGTTTTAAAAGTTCCCTAGGTAATTCTAATGAGCAGCCAAGGTTGAGGACCACTGTGTTAAAGCCTCAGACCGCATATCTGGGAGGTGATGATAGCAATCCAAGATGAAGAACACAGGACAAAGAAAACATTTTAGAGAAGAAGCGAGCAAGCACTTTGATCTCAGCAGATACAAAGTCTAACAAAATATCCACATGGTTGTACAGCAGATCACTAAGCAGATGGGTCTTTAGCTCAAGAGGGTGGGCTGAGTAAAGAAAAGTAGTTTGTCTGGCAACATCTGGAATCTTGAAAGCTAGGCCATTAGATAACAGAAAGAAGGAGAAGAAAATCACCCCCAAACCAAGATGAAACAAAATTCTAGAACAGTTTTTTTCTTCAGGTGATTTTATATTTGGCAAGTGAGATTAGCATTTAACTTGTGGCTACCACATGCCAAGAAGTTTACATAAACAATTAACTTAATCTTCACAACTCTGTGGATCTGGCAGTACTGTTTCTATGTGTATATGGAGGCTTAGAGAGGCTAGAAATCCTAACCAAGTTCTAAGTTACTAGCAGGCAAAGTTAGGATTCAGACTCAGTTCTGAGCCACTCTCTTTCCCACTCCATAAAAATCTCCTGTGAGACTAAACACTGCAGGTGGAAACCCCTAAGTATCCACAGGGTTCAAACAAAAAATAAAATAGTTTTGTCTAAGGCCAAGTGTGGGAGCTCATGCCTGTAATCCCAGCACTTTGAGAGGCCGAGGCAGGAGTGCTGGAGTACAAGACCAGCCTGGGCAACAGAGCAAGACCCTGTTGCTTAAAAAAAGCAAACAAAACAAAACCAAAACCAAAAAAATCCTGTGTAAAGGCTTTTACTAGTATTTGCCAACCTGGTGCATATTAGAGTTACTCAGAAAATTCTTTAAAACCATGGGTTTTTAAACCCCATCTGTTTTCCTGATTTTGAATATCCAGCAGGTTGGACCACAGAACATGTCTCCAAGGGGACTGGGAGACATGAGCAAGCACGCCTGGGCACTGCAGTCCCACCTGAATGGTTCTGGCCAATCACATCCCCTCCTGGAGTTGGTAAGCTGATGATTCTCACCAATCACAGTAGCCCAGCCCTTTCTCCTGTATCATAGGCTCAGGTATTCTAACACCTGCTTGACGGCACTAGGATGTGTAGGTACACCAAACTTAACATGTTCAAACTCAATGCCAGTTTTCCCACTGTCCTCCCTGCTCCTCCTACAGTACTCTCAATATTCATGAATACAACGCCATTCGTTCTTCTACTCGCCCAGGACCTAAACTTTATAGTTATCTTTCTTGCCTCTATTAGCCCCATATCTAATTAGCCAGCAAATTCTGTCAGCTCTATACTTTAAACACATCCAAGATGAAATCACTTCTCACTCTGGCCCAAGCCGCCACCATCTCTAGCCTGGATTATTAAAATAGCCTCCCAATGACCTCCCGGCTTCTTCTCTTGCTCCCTATAATGTATTCCCCATAGAAGAGTCAGGGTGGCCATGCTTAGTGTAAATCGTATCACGTCACTCTTCTCTTCAAAATCCCTTGATGTGTTCCCATGTCATTCAGAGCAGGAGCCAAAGTCCTAGCCATGATGACAAGGTCCTAAGTGCTCAGGCCCCTCTGACCTCCACCTGCCAGTGCAGCTCTTTACTGTTCCCTGATGACACCCACCCATCTCCCTGGACATGGACACGATCTCTTCCCCTTACGCTTCATTTTTCTTCACTGCACTGGTCAACACCTGACATTCGGTATTATCCTCTATCAACCTCTTCCCACTAGAGTCTAGGCTCCATGAGGGCAGGGGCTGTGTCCGCTTCATTCACTGTGGTATCCCCGGTTCTTAGAACCCTGCCTTAGAATAAATGTGCCAGATAATTGAAAATGAATGGGTTTCCTCATCCACAGAATGGAGAACATCAAAGCTATCTGTTAGGCTTATTGTGAAGATTAGAAACGATGATTGGAGAGTACCAGGCACTGTGCTTGGCACTTACAGAAATAATCAATAAAAGGAGGCAATGACTAACATGATAAATCTTTGTGTTATGGAAGCAGGCGAACCAAAGTGTATATTTAAATAAATAAATATGGCAGCACTAGATTATCGTGGACAAGAGGAAAATTCTTAGCGTTGGAGGGTTTAGATAGAAATATCTAATTTGCCTTTCGTGTAACACTAAGGACAAGGACAAGGGCATCCAATCTAAGCTAAAAGAATAGAGTTGGTAAGAGATGAATGTAAAAAGGGTAAGAAGACTGCTGTGGATTGAACTGTGCCTGCCCACCTGCTCCTAATTCCTATGTTGAAGCTCTACTCCCCAGTATGACTATACCTGGCGACAAGGCTTTAAGGAGGTAATTAAGGTTAAATGAGGTACTTGAGGTGTTCTAATCCAATAGGACTGGTGGCCTTTAAGATAAGAAGAAAACAAGACCTCTCTTTCTCCATACATATGTGTATCCAGAAAAGGCTCCATGAAGACACAGTGAGAAGATGGCTATTTACAAGCCAGGAAGAGACCTTCATCAGAAATCAAATTGGCCAGCACTTAGATTGTGGACTTCCCAGCCTCTAGAACTGCAAGAAAATAACCCTCTGTTGTTTAAGCAACTCAGTCTGTTCTGGGATATTTTGTTAGGGCAACCTGAACTGATGAAGGTCACATCCTGAGGTTCTGGGGAGACATGAATTTTGGGGAGACATCATTCACCCCTTCTATTATCTTTTTATATATGATTTTTTAGCAAACTTTATATCACAGTAATATTTACAAACTAGCTGAATCCCTCATTTATGAGAAAATCACTTATTAAATAATTTTTATTACACATGGATTTCTGAAGTTTTTATCTTTATAAAGTTTCCATCTGGGTTTATTCTTCTTGAATAAGTTCACCTAAAAACTGACTTTGAAAGAAGCCTCATAGAAATACAATATTTCTTGGCTGTGTGATCTATGGGGTCCTTGGGTGATGGTATTTTATTGACAAAGGGCTTTATATAAGCACATAGCGTGAAACCAACAAGTGAACATGTAATCTAAAATTTTCAGAAATAAAGAAGAGGCAGATCCCTAACAGCCTCGACCCTGCAAAGGTCTCCCTGCCTTTGTCTACAGGTATTTACTGAGCATTCACTGCCTTCCTACCTGTGAGAGCTGCTCCTCCTTGGCAGCTCCTCCCAGTGGTGTGCTGAAGTCAGCCAGTACTGCCCATGGGAGCCGTCTGTGAGCATCTTTATCTGAGTCTAAGCTCAAGTGATGGCATATCGGTAGCATGAAAATGGCAATAGGAGACTTTGCAACACAGAAACTGGCTAACACTACAAATCAAGGTTTTTCGTCCAGAGGGATGGCTGGTAAACCTTTAGCAGAACACTACTAGTTAACCTCCCAGTGGTACATTTTATTGCAGTCGAATTCTCATCTATGGTGACTAAGTAAAGTATTATGATACTTCTTGGCTTAAAAAAAAGATGGAATAGTTTGAACATACAAAGAAGTATAGCAAATAACATAACACACTCATAAATACACCATTCAGATTTCTCATTGCTAAATACAGTGTTCCCGACAATCTCTGACCAGGCACTTCTGTGCTAGCATTTTTGTCTGTTCTGTCTCTAAAACAGGGATGTGGCACACCATAAAAGTGGATGTTAAGGTTTGGACGGGAAACCATTTGAGATTTGTAGGAAAACCATTGAGGTTCTATTTCCAGAAAAAGCCTGTGAAATGTGAGAACCTGGGACTCATGAGTCCAAAGACCAGGCAAAAGTGGTCTTCTAAGAGGGTTTGGTCACAAGGATGATGCCAGAAGATGAAGTCCTCCTTTTTCTAAGGAAAAAAAAAATCATCTTTTTTTTTTAAAGTTCCATTTTCTATCATTCAAAATTAAGGCTTGTAACACATGGGATTTCTGTAGCTCTAGAAGTCGGCAGTCTCTGCGGAGCAGGAAGTTGGAACGGAAAGGCCCAGGACAAATATGAGCATGGAGGATGGGGCAGACACAGAGTGGTAAAAATGAGAGTTTGCTGCTGTGGGGGGAGCAGTGAGGGTGGGTCTGTCTTTCTGCACCCTGTTTTCCTCCCCACTCTCAACAATTTTTACAGGCATATTTGGGTATTTGGAAGGAGACCTTTTGCAAATCAAAAAAACCCCAAACACTGCAATGCTATTTAAACTGCTGTAGTCTCAAGACTGAGTTCCTTCTCTCTTCAATGGTGAAATTTTGAACAAGAAATCATATTGACAGGGCATCTGTCTGTCACAACAGGGAAGAAGAAAATCCAATCCCTGCCCTCAGTTTGTGTTGATGAACACAGCTGACACATTCTTCGGGACAGATGGCCACAGTATTCCAATTCACATCCTTGTGCTCTGACTGACACGGGAAACCCAATGGATTTAACATTCATGAAGGAAGACCAAAGACACGGAACAAGTTTTCTGGAAGCATTTCACTGCTTTTAGTAACAATTCCTTTGCCATCTCTGTCTACCTTATAGAAACGAAACTTCGTTGCCCAAAATGCCAGAGATCTTTAGCTGAATGATAGTATGCATAAATGCAACTAACTGGTCTAAAAAACATACAGCCCTGAACTATCTTTGAAAAAAATACAGATCAGAACACATTAATCATTTCAGAAGTATCTGCTATGTGTAATTCACATACAGCATCTCTTTAATCCCTCCAATAAGAGAAGAGAAAGGTCTGTTTTTCCATTTTATAGATAAGAAAAATGAAGTGCAGAAAAATGATGGAGCTTGCCCAAGGTCAAGGAGCAATAAGAAGCTGAGCCACTATAGGAATCATACTTGTGTCTCAAAAGCCCGTTCTCTACCCAGATTCCCAGAATGCTACATAGGTTCTCACTGCTTTATTCCATCCTCATTAAAACAGGTCAAGTTAGGACTTCTCAAGAGCAGGATAAAGCTCTAGCTATATTTACACTTGCTAGGTGTTTTACAAAGCAGAGGTGAGGAAGCATGATCACTGAGGAAGCAGGATGAACACAGCACTGGGAGTTAGGAGCCTGCGTGCCCTTGGACAAGCAGCTTAACCTTCTGACCCTCTGCTTCTGCACTCAACATAAAAAGACTGGCTGACTGAATTTCGGTATTGCCTTTTCAATCTCAACATTTGACACATGTATTGGAATCCACTAGGACAAACAAGAAGGTGGTATCCATCCCAGTATACACAGAAGTCTAATGTAAAATTTCAAAACCAAAGAAACTCAAACCAATAGGTCTTACTTTAAAACTTCAAGACTATTTTAACTTTATTGTTTCGTAAACCCTTTCTCTTTTTTTTTTTTTTTTTAATTTCTATAAGAATGTATACTACAGCCAGAACACTTCCTCATAATCTGTTTTCTTAGTATGGGTCTGTGAAAGAATAAAAAAAAAGTTTTAAAGATCAAATAGTTATTTCAAGGAAAACAAAAGGTAGTTTACTCTCCCTTCCTGCATACAACTGTCAAATTTCATTAAGGATAATAACTCCTAAATACAACTAACACTGTGAATAAGCTTTGTTAAAATTTTGAGGACCAAAGTGGTATTTAAATTTAAAAATACAACCCATTTTTAAAGATTAAAAATTAGAACTTCATTCTCCTGTGACAGGATTTATTATCCTTTCCTATAAATTCACATTAAGGGTTCATGGTATCAAAGGAATAACACAGGGCAGGATTAAAAGGACTGTAATGATAAAAATAAACGATGTGTATAATCAAAGTAGGCACTAAGCAAGTGTTAGCTTTTCTTTTTCCTCTTCTTTCCCACTTTTGACTGGAGAAAATTATAGTTGATAGCCATTTTATTGAAATGACCACTAACTGCTAAAAATATACTTACCACTTTATATCTAACAAGGATCAATGACATTTTTTTGTTGAGGGAAGAAATTAAAAGTTGGTTCTTGGAAAAGATCAACAAAATTGGTAAACATTTAATAGATGTTTCAAAAACAAGAAGGTTCAGGGTTACTAAAGTCAGAAATGAGAGCAGGGACATTAGTTCCAAATGTACAGAAATAAAAAGGATTATTAAGAGAGTACTAGGAACAGCTGTACGTCAACAAATTGCATAACCTAGACGAAATGAACAAACTCTTAGAAATACAGAACCTACCAAAACCAACTCACAAAGAAAATCTGAACAAACTTATAACCAGTGAGGAGATTGATTCAATAATCAAAAAGTCTCCCAACAGAAACAAGCCCTGGACCTGATGGCTTCATCCCTGAATTCTACCAAATGTTTATAGAAGAACTAACACCAATCCTTCTCAAATTAAAACCAAGAATGGCAATTTAAAAAAAAAAAAACAGAAAACATCGTGTTGGTGAGGATGCAAAGTAGTAGCTGGAACGCTATGTTCTGTTGGTGAGAATGGAAAATGGCCTGGCCACTGTGGAAAACAGTACAGTCGTCCTTCAAAACCTTAAAAATAGAACTGCCATAAGAGCTAGCAATTCTATTTCTGAGCATATTTCCCAAAGAATTGAAAACAGGTCTCAAAAAGATATTTGTACACTCATGTTATTAGCAGCATTATTCACAATAGCTAAAATGTGGAAGTAACCTGGGATGTCCATCAACAGACAAACATATACACAAAATATATTATTTGCATACAGTGGAATATTATTCAGCCTTAAAGAGGAAGGGAATTCTGATATATACTATCACATTAATCAACATCGAGGATGTTATGCTAAGTAAAATAAGCCAGTCACAAAAAGACAAATACTGTATGATTCCATTTATTTGAGATTGGCAGAATGTTCAGAATCACAGACACAGAAAGTAGAATGCAGGTTGTCAGGGGCGGGAGGGAGGGGGACATGGTGGGTTATTGCTTAATGGGAATAGAGATTCACTTTTATGAGATGGGAAATATATGGCAGCAAGATGGAGTGTCACTCCCATGATCATGCTATGAGACGGACGGCGGTGATGATTGCACAACACTGTGAATGTATTTAATACCACTGAAACATACACTTAAAATAATTAAGATGGTTAATTTCACACTCTAGGTATTTTACCACAACACAAATTTTGAAAAAAATAAATTTGGATTATTGTAACTAAATTTGTAAAATTTCATACAGAGATCGCAATCGGACTATAAGTATAAACCCTTAAATCACACTAAATTTGATTCAGGGCTTAATACTTGCAATACAATGTATGTAATACATAGCATCTTGGCATGCCTTTCCTATAGGTGATATGTGATGACTGCATGTAACGGCCTGATGTTCCCGGGTGAAATCTCAGAACATCCACGAGTCTGAAATGTGTCCCACGAACGCTCCCTGCGCCGTGATGTGCTCCCCTGCCTTGCACACTAGCAATTGCTAAACGACACGAAAGACTGACACGGTGATAGGATGCAGGCGAATCTCCTCCATCCTATGCAGTTTCTCCCGAAGTTAAGTATTAGAGGGGACTGAGGAAAGATTTGCCCGCTAACTTATACAAATACACAACTCCAGCACTGGCTCATGCTCCCCTCAACCCAAATAATGGTATTTACATAACACCTCTTCCCAAGGCAACAGAGCTCCTTTACGCCCCTGAGTGGGAAGCAGTGGGAAGGTTTGTTTTTTTTTTTTTTTGAGATGGAGTCTCACTCTGTCGCCCAGACTGGAGTGCAGTGGCTACTCCCGGCCACCGCAGCCTCGACCTGCTGGGCTCCGGCGATCCTTCCGTCTCAGCCTTCCGAGTAGCCGGAACTACAGGCGTGCGCTACCACGCCTGGCTGATTTTCTGATTTATTGTAGAGATGAGGTCTCGCTGCCCAGGCGGGTCTCGAACCCACGGGCTCAGGCAATCCACTCACCTCAGCCTCCCAAAGGCGCGGGATTACAGGCTGAGCCACCGAGCCCGGCTTCGGGAAGGTATTTTAAGACACGACACTGTGGTACACAGTTAGCAACCCTAAGAACTTGTGACACGGGACAGCAAACATCTCGCACCTCAAGGCCGGGTGTTGCAAGATGCCAACACAGGTCTCACAGTGCGCCCTAGGAAAGCAGGCGATCACAGCTCAGGGGCACACCTCAGGGGCATAAAACAGTTTGTGCAATTTGAAAACTGTACAAACATCATGTACTAACGTCATGAACTTTTGCTTCTTCAGGCTCTCAGAGCAAACAGAGGGTGGTGGTTGATACTATGACATTGTTTTGGGAAGGGTTGGGCAATGGGACTTTTCCCTAGAGGCCTTTCCAGGGAAGGAATTGCTAGTAAGCACCTGAGATGCCCCCAGGAAGAGCTGTAGGCCCCTGGAAAAGGAAGGTAACATTTCTTGAGCCTCTACTAAGTGTCAGGCACTTTGCCAAGAGCCTTTCACTGTCATGTTTCAAAACACAAAGATTTCTCCAGTTTTAGCTAGAGTAGTGGACTATTCTACAAACCCTAGGGGACTCAGGAGCCTTCATCTTGAACTAAAAAAATAGCCAACATATATTCCCAATCTACCTGCTGCTTCAATATAAGGTATCCAGGGCCCCTAAAGCCACAGGGAAAATGGCCTGATGGCCCCAGCAGACAGTGGTATGCTTGAAAACAGTTCTGGTTGGGGAGCAAATGGTCATGCTGCATCCATTTTCAACGCTGTGTAACAAAATTCCACACATGTAGCGATTTCAAACAACACAGATTCATTATCTCAGAGCGTCTATGGGTTAGGAGGATGAGGACCACGTAACTGAGTCCTCTGCTCAGGGTCTCACAAGGCTGCAAACAAGATATGAGCCTGGCTGCTTTGTCATCTGGAGGCTTGAGTGGGGGAAGAATCTGCATCCAAGCTCACTCAGGCTGTTGTGTTCCTGAGACAGGGCTGTCCACTTCCTTGGGCCAGTACTATGGGGAGCAGTGGCTTCTTACTGACTGTCAGCTAGAGGCCACTCTGAGGTACTAGAGACCACCGCCCCCAGTTCCCTGACCCATGCCCTCTCATTAGATAGCCGCACCATAGTAGTTTGCTTCTTCTAGACTAGCAGGAGGATGTCTCTCATATTAGTCTACTAAGACAGTCTTATATAAGGTGACATGATCACAGGAGTGACACTCCACCATGCTGCCATACAATGCAACCTAATCAAAGGAGTGTGAGTGGTGGATTCCATTTCTTTTGCCAAATTTATTAGTGAGAAGCATGTCACAGGCTCCATCCACACTTGCGGGGAAGAGGCCATACAAGGATGTGAATCATCAGGGGTCACTCTAGAACATATCTGCCACACATACCGAGACTGGAGGTACCACCGTATCTCGTAACATAAGATATTTTGTTTGGAAGTCAAAAGAAGAGGGAGTCATATCTGAATACAGATGCCAGCTCTTCTGATGCATGACTCTGGGCAAATTAGTGTATTGTGTAGCTTCAGTTCATCTAAAAATAATAACAGCCATTATTATTTAGGTCTGTAAATATGATCATATGTTAATAGCTTCAATCCAATGATCCTATATGTGACAGTATCCACACTTTTCCCCAAGCAATTTCAAAATGTACGAGTTGTGTGTGACACCAAGTAGATTATTACATTGAGCTCCGATCCTGGCCTGTACAAGTCTGCAGACCGTGACTCTACCTGAAAGGTTAGTTACTCCTATGAGATGGAGCTTAATTACAACGAACGTGATTTGATTCATCAGCAAATTAAGCAACTTCTAGCCCCAAACACTGTAGTAGGCACTAGGTATACATAAATGAGTAAAACAGACATAATCCTTGTTTTCAATGAGTTTACAACAAATTGGGAGAGATAAAGAGCATTCATTCAATAAATACTCACTGTTTCTGTATTAGGGATAATAAAAACAGACAAGTCCCTACCTCTCGTGGAGATTACATTCTAGATGGGAAACGGGGGTGATGGGCGGACAACAAACAAAAAGATGAACTAGAAGATACTTTCAAATGGTGATAGGAATAATAGAAGGAAATATGAGAGAGGTGGGAGAGATTTTTTTTTTTTTTTGAGTTAGAGTTTCACTCCGTCACCCAGACTGCACTCCCGGCCACCGCAGCCTTGACCTGCTGGGCTCCGGCGATCCTTCCACTTCAGCCTTCCGAGTAGCCGGAATTACAGGCGCGCGCTACCATGTCCGGCTAATTTTTTGATTTATTGTAGAGATGAGGTCTCACCTGCCCAGGCTGGTCTTGAACCCTCGGGTTCAGGCAATCCACTCACCTCAGCCTCCCAAAGGCGTGGGATTACAGGCTGAGCCACCGAGCCCAGCTGTGGGAGAGATTTTTAAACACGGTGGCCAGGGAAGAGAGATGGCATCTGACTTGGAGGTGGAGAGATGAGACGCAGCAGCCATGATGGAAGCTGGAGACAGTGTTTCAAAAGAGGAAATGCCTGTGCAAAAACCCTGAGGAAGAAGGCTGAGAGCCTATTCTCAGTTCAAGGAAGCCAGTGGGAAGTTATAAGCAAAGGATGAGAAGACATGGTTAACAACCTCTTTCATTGATGGAACTGGCTGCTAGGTAGAGAACGTAAAACGGGAGAGTGAGAATGGGAAAAGGCAATATATTCAACAAATTAAAAAGACAAAGTAAATATTATGAAAAGTGCAATGGAAGAATAGGATCGGGTTCTTTGCAGCACACAAACAACAATCCTACACTCAGGCCACTGCATTATGGTGGCAGAGACAAGCAACACTAAGTATGCATATAGCAAAAGGTGAAGCAGCACTAAGCGCTCCAATGAAAAATAAACAGGAAAAGTGCTTGGGGAGTGACAAGGGCTGATGCTTTAAACAAGATGGTCATGAAGGCGGCACAAGTTAGGCGACATTTAAGCAGAAACCCAAGTAAAGCCTTTGAGAAGAGCTGGAGGGGAGGTGACTCGGGCTGGGGGTGGGCCAGGCCCCATGAACGAGGCACCTGTGTGTCTGAGGAAGGCTGGAGAGGCCGGGGCAGGGGGAGAAAGATGGAGATTGCTGGAAGTGTAGGAAATGAAGTAGGATCCTCAGGACCCTGTAACTCACAATAAGTACTTTCAACTTTTTTTTTTGAGTTGGAGTCTCACTCTGTCACCCAGACTGGAGTGCAGTGGCCGCTCCCGGCCACCGCAGCCTCGACCAGCCGGGCTCCGGCGATCCTTCCGCCTCAGCCTTCCAAGTAGTTGGAACTACAGGCGTGTGCTACCATGCCCGGCTAATTTTTGATTTATGGTAGAGATGAGGTGTCGCCTGCCCAGGCAGGTCTCAAACCCGCGGGCTCAGGCAATCCACTCACCTCAGCCTCCCAAAGGTGCAGGATTACAGGCTGAGCCACCAAGCCCGGCTTGTACTTTCAACTTTATTCTAAAGGAGGAACCCCTCAAGAGATCAGTGGAGGGAGACGCGTGTGAAAGTACCATGAGAATGTAAAAGGGAATGGGTCTGATTAATACAGGGGCTCAGGAGATGCCTCTCAGAGAAGGAGATACGTAAGCTGAGACAGGACGGATGGTAAGATGACAGGTGCCAGATAAGGGGTAGGTGGAACATTCCAGGAAGGGGAACGGCTGCTGCAAAACCCTGATGCAGGAAAAACACCGGAAGCAATGGAGAAACTAAAGGCCAGTGAGGCTGTGATAGGACAAGCAAGAGGAAGAACATGCTAGGAGCGACAGCAAGCACGGAGGACACACCACATGCTGCTCCTGGAAGGTCAGGCTGAGGACTTACCCTCTGCGGTGAAACAGTAACCTCAGGACTACTACAGTGAGACTCCAGTAACTTAATTTTCCATACACACACATACATATTTTAAATGTATACTATAATTGTTGTTATTAATAATATTTCATTTTATTTTATTTTTTTGAGTTGGAGTCTCACTCTGTCACCCAGACTGGAGTGCAGTGGCCGCTCCCGGTCACCACAGCCTCGACCTGCTGGGCTCCGGCGATCCTTCCGCCTCAGCCTTCCAAGTAGCCGGAATTACAGGCATGTGCTACCACGCCCGGCTGATTTTTTGATTTATTGTAGAGATGAGGTCTCGCTGCCCAGGCAGGTCTCGAACCCGCAGGCTCAGGCAATCCACTCACCTCAGCCTCCCAAAGGCGCAGGATTACAGGCTGAGCCACCGAACCTGGCTATTAATAATATTTTAAATAAGGTTTGGCTTGAGCATTCTTTAGCAATCTTTAGAGACATAGGGAAGGAATATCATTAACTAACCAGTTCCAGCCGACTTAAAACTCTGAATTACTTAAAGGGTCTCAAATATCTCAGGAACCTACTCATTTTCAATATTTTACCCACAGATGTGGTAAAAATAGGAAAACTTCCCAGCCTTTTCAATACATAATCGTATATGAATTGTTTGGAAGTCATCTATCACCTGACTTACATTTTCTTCTTTAACATGTTTATTCCTTTGAAGTTTGACAACTTTTCCTCACAATTGCTTTTGTAATCTGTGCTTTATGTACTTTGATTACTGTTCAGCGTCAGGATTGGGAAAAGCAAAACTTCTGGCTGCAAGACTCAATGCCTAACCCTTATTCTTTAAGTGAAGGATGGGCATATTCATTCATTCACGTACCTAGGCAGTAGACATACTGAAGGCAAACAATGTGCCACGCACAACATCAAGGGCCTTGAAAGACACAAAAAATGAATACAATTCTTCCTGCCCTCCATGAAAGACACCACATTCAGTGTGGTTTGAAGCCAAGGGTTTGGGTACATGAATACCAAGTTCTACATGTTCTGTTGTTACCAAATATCTTACAATCGCTATACTTATTCATTTTTGGAAGAAGACGATTAAGAGCAGCCTGTAGGAAAGAAGTATTCTAATTTTGGTGCAAAATCTTTCCAGGGACTAATGAGACATTTTGAAACTAATACAGCTAACTTTTACTTCCACAGGCAATGTTCCACAAATGAGATCTGAAATTATTATTAAAAAATTCTAAATAGACATCTAATGACCCCGATTTAATACCCCAAACTCAGGCATGCTGGAAAAAGCTACTCATTCAAGAGAAAAGCATTTCTGTAGAGAACCAAACCCCTACCGTGCACAATACTTATGTTCAAACTGCTTTTTATCTAAGTAGCTTGGAAATTTGTATTGGATTATGGCATTAGAGTAAGATAAACTTCTCAGTGCAAACTGACAAAAGTCTCTGTCATAATAAGTATGCTAAGCCTGAAAGGGTACACAGCCCAATCCAGCCATGTCTATAATTCCATTCAAGGGAAAAATCTCCACTAAAGTGTCATGAAACAGATTTTTGGATGATTAAAAAAATATCCAAAGCTTAAAGATAGCCTAACCCCAAAAAATATCCAAAGCTTAAAGATAGCCTAACCCTAAATAAAGACCACTGGAAAATGAGTCACTGGTAAACACAAAAATCAAGGAGATAAACACTAACTGTATATCAAACTCTAATGAATAGGTTGAATGGCAAACTATTTAGTGCTGTGCCATGTGCTATGGAAACCACTGGCCACAGAGCACTAAATGTGGCTAGTCTAAGTTAAGATATGCAGTAAGTATAAAATACACACTAAATTTCAAAACCTTAGCATGAGAGAAAAAGGATGTAAAACATCTCAATAATTTTTAACATTGGTTAATATGTTAGACATACTTGGTTAAATAAAATACATTCATATCAATTTGACCTGTGTTTTTACTTTTTTTTTTTTTTTTTTTGAGTTGGAGTCTCACTGGGTCACCCAAACTGGAGTGCAGTGGCCGCTCCCGGCCACCACAGCCTTGACCTGCTGGGCTCCGGCGATCCTTCCGCCTCAGCCTTCCAAGTAGCTGGAACTATAGGTACGCACTACCACGCCCAGCTAATTTTTTGATTTATTGTAGAGATGAGGTCTCGCCAAGTTGCCCAGGTGGGTCTCGAACCACAGGCTCAGGCAATCCACTCACCTCAGCCTCCCAAAGCGCAGGATTACAGGCCGAGCCACCGAGCCCGGCTTATTTTTACTTATTTATTTATTTATTTAGAGTCAGGTTTTCACTCTGTCACTCAGGTTGGAGGGCAGTGGAACACTGACAGCTCACTGCAGCCTCGACCTTCTGGGCTCAAGCGATTCTTCTGCTCAGTCTCCTGAATAGCTGGTACTACTGGCATGCACCACCACAACCGACTAATTTTTTGTTTTGATTTTTTTTAGAGACAAAGTCTTGCTATGTTGCCCAGGTTGCTCTCGAATTCTTTGGCTCAAGCAGTCTTCGCACGATGGCCTCCTAAAGTGCTGGGAGGACAAGTGTGAGCCACTGTATCCAGCCTTTTTCTCTTTTGTAATATGGCTTCTAAAAACTTGAAAATTACGTATATGACTGGCATCATATTTCTATTGGAAAACACTGATTTAACACCTTTTTCCTCCCCCAAAAGACATCAGAATACTTAAATAAGAAAACTGACTTACATCTTCTCTGATGATCTTTGTTCTTGAGATACCATGAGAATAGGGTCTTATAGCTAGTAGAATGAAATTCGTGCACAGTACTTTTCATATTCAAATTACTTCTTATTTAAGCATCTTGGAAATCTGTACTGGCTTATAATGTTCCTGCTAGAATAACTTCACAGTCCAAACCGGAAGGATTTATAGCTGTCTGTCCCAAGTTCTGCTTTTTTTGTTGCTATTGTTGGAGTCTCACTCTGTCACCCAGACTGGAGTGCAGTGGCTGGGAACTACCATGCCCGGCTAATTTTTTGATTTATTGTAGAGATGAGGTCTCACCAAGTTGCCCAGGTGGGCCTCGAACCCATGGGCTCAGGCAATTCACTCACCTCGGCCTCCCAAAGCACGGGATTACAGGCTGAGCCACCGAGCCCGGCCTGTCCCAAGTTCTTAAAAGCCCTGCTTCACAGGGAAGACTCTTAGGCCTGCGACCCCATTCACCCTTCCCTACTTCATCAGTTAGCTAAAATTTCCAAGAGGAATTAGCTGAGAAATCCTCTGGGCGCTTCTTCTCAGAATGTGTGTGACTTACGCTTTTAGACTATGAGGTTCCAGAGGGCAGGGGACCAACCTCAGTCTTATTTATACCTTACAGCATCCAGAATTGGCTGACAATAAATAAATGCACCTGACAAATGGTGATTACTTGTGAGGATCTGATGGTGTCGGAGAAAGCAAGACTGTCCCTCCTATCCACTCTGTTAAAGCAGCTTTATTACATTAGCCACTGATTGTTACTGTGCTTCATAACCCTCTTATTCAAACATCCAAACACCTACTGACTGCCTGGAATTGAGCTGGGGGCAGGGGGTGTGGTGGTAAGTAAGACAGGCACAGCTCTGTTCTCGCAGGGGAGGAAAAACCCAACCAAACACATTACATAATTTCAACAAGTATGACATGCGCCCCCCACTGAAAAGCATCTGGGATTATGAGAGGGACATTGCCAGCGGAACCTGATGTGCTCAGGGCCAAGGAAGGCTACTAAGTGACCTTTGCAGTGGACCTGAGGAAGCAGTTAGCCTAGCAAAGATAGGGGAAAGGACATGCAGACCATGCCGCGAGGGTCCTTTAAGCCCAGCTGAAAACTTAAAGCTTAATAAAAGCCATTGAAAGGTGTTAGGCAAGATAATAATATGATCAGATTTGCCTTTTAAAAATATTATTCTGGAGATGGGCAAGAGTGGATGCAGGACCCTTCACAGAGCATATCCAGATTGTTGAAAATTAATCAAAGTTTCTTTGGTCATCATTTCAATAGGAACTGAATTTTTATTATTTTTTTTTTTTTGAGTTGGAGTCTCACTCTGTCACCCAGCGATCCTTCTGCCTCAGCTTTCCAAGTAGCCGGAATTACAGGCATACGCTACGACACCCAGCTGATTTTTTAATTTATTGTAGAGATGAGGTCTTGCTGCCCAGGCGGGTCTTGAACCGACGGGCTCAGGCAATCCACTCACCTCAGCCTCCCAAAGGCGTGGGATTACAGGCTGAGCCACCGAGCCCGGCTGGAACTGAATTTAGGAATATAAAAGATGTCCACGACCACAAGATCTGAAAGGCAGCCACGTGCGAGAGTATTACTCTAATACAGGGTACACTCGAAGTCCCTCAAAGATCAACTTTCACGGATTCTGCTGGCCTGTGCCTGTAAATCTGTTACTTGACATCAAAGCAACCCTCGTTCAAAACAGATCTTGCTAATTCAGAACCAGCCTCCAGCTCTGCACACTGGTTGGCCCAGCCAGCCCCTGAGGTCCCTAAGAGACTGAGTAGGCAAAGTATTTAGCAAACTGCACTGAGTGTGAGAACATTCGTTTTGTTCTTCTGTGCCCAAGGACTGAGCACCTCTGGGTGTTTGCCTGACTCCCGGGGTTCTCCTTCTCAAGAACACTTGAGTTCTGAACAATCATCAAATTTGACCAGCTACATTCCCAGGGATCTATGGCCAGTGTCTGCTCTCAGGTACAGAAATTCATGGAGGACAGAAACTGTACCTGTCATGAGCAATTAAATACAGATGGTCTAAATTCTTTGGAGTGATGATATGAAATTTCATTGTGTTCTGGACTCTTGGGGTAACGCCTATTTATATTTGTATGTGACTTCCCCACCTAAAATTGCTTTCCTAACACCAACCTTGAAGTGCCGGATACTGCCCTTCACTGTTCTCTTGGGTGGCAGATGGTCATTCAATACTCGAATAGTCACAAAAATCACTATTGTCAGCTAATTAGCACATTCAACATTCTGTTAAAAATATGTCATTTAAAAAATTCATATCTCCCCAATTACCTCCTCCTTTAATCTGTTTTAGTAAAATAAAAGTAAGTCTCCTATTATTTTTTTCTGGATTTCTATCGCACCCACTTTGAAAGTGAAGGAAGCTTTTACATCTAAATGAAACCGAATCTATTCTTCTCCGAGGCAGGATTGCACAACGGAAAGTACATGGACTTAGGAGCTAGTCAGACCTGATTCCAACCCGTCTTCATCCCTTCCGAGGTGTGTTACTAGAAAAGTGCCTTAAGTTCCCTGCTCACTCGCCTTTTTTGCCTGTACAAAGTAAGGCGATCCTGCTTTTCTAGAGCTGCCATCTCAAATTACCACAAACTGAGTGGCTTGAAACAACAAAATGTATTCCTTCAGAGTTTAGGATGCCAGAAAACTGAAATCAAGGTGTCAGCAAAGCTGGTTCCTTCCAGAGGCTCTATGGGAGAATCCTTCTTTGTGTCTTTCAGCACATAGTAGTGGTTCCTGGCATTCCTTGGCTTGTGACGGTATAGCTCCAACCTGCTCATTTGTCACATGGTTTTCTTCCCTTTGTTTCTCTGTGTCCTCTCTTCTTCTCATAAAGACACCAGTCACAGGATTTAGAGTGGATCCTAAATCCAGGATGAATTCATTTCAAGATCCTTAACTACTTACATCTGCAAAGACTGTATTTCCAAATAAGGTCACATTTTAAAGTTCTGGGTGGACCTGAATTCGGGGAGTTATACCACTCAGTCCACTACACCTACCTATGACAGAGCATAATTCCATTATACTCGGCAAAACTGATGAATACTAACTGAGAATTTGTGTTTCAGTGGGTTTTGAGTCTATTGTTATATTCTAAATTATTCAATTGTGTTTTATTTTTATCGTAAGAAAAAGTGGTTACTTTCAAAGATGAGACTTTATATCCATTATACTCGGCAAAACTGATGAATACTAACTGAGAATTTGTGTTTCAATGGGTTTTGAGTCTATTTTTATATTCTAAATTATTCAATTGTGTTTTATTTTTATCGTAAGAAAAAGTGGTTACTTTCAAAGATGAGACTGTATATATAACTAGCACTGTACCTAACATGCATTAGTGCATAATACTATGTTTTCCTCCCATTTCTTATATTTATCTGGGTCCTACAACAGTGAGTTATGAGCACAATTCATGTGAACATTCCAGGAACTCGTGGAGTACTTCAAGGCTCTCTGCAAAGAAGAAGACAAAAAATCTTCCCCTATACAATGTTTTCTTGTGGTGAAGCAGAGTGGGCAGTTCTCTCTCAGAACTTGACCTATTATAGTTGTTTAAGTACTAAGAAGTAAATGCGCATCTAGTAGCTCTCAGTGGAATGTTACAGTTACAAAGAAGGTTCTGGGTAAAAATCAGACGCTTGATTTTTGCTGTTCTTTGACTAAATTTGTAATCATTTAAAAACGTGCCTAATCCACTGTCAGTTAAATTCCTGCTTCCTAAAGCTCACCACATTTTCTTCTATTCTCCTCCCTCACATAACTTTATCTCTATCATGTTTTAAGAAAGGGAAAAATTCAGCCGGGCGCAGTGGCTCACATCTAGCATCCCAGCACTTTGGGAGGCTGAGGCGAGAGGACTGCCTGAGCTCAAGGGTTTGACACCAGCCTGGGCAACTTGGCGATTAAATAAAAAAAATCAGCCAAGCGTGGTACGGTGTACTTCTGTAGTTGCAGCTACTTGGAAAGTTGAGGCAGAAGGATCACTTGAGCCCAGCAGGTCGAGGCTGCGGTGGCCGTGAGTGTGTCACTGCATTCCAGCCTGGGGGACAGAGTGAGACTCCAACTCAAATAAAAAGAAGGGGAAAAAAATCCAGAATGTTGTTCTCACACCGTTCGATCCTCTTCTAAGCAGCAGATATGCCGCCGGTCATGGGTGAATAAAGAAGGAAGGAAAACGGCAGCTGGCAGCAGGGGGCAGTAGAGAGCGAGTCGGCACTTACTGTCTCAGGCCGCAGCATCCTCTCCATCCTCTCCTCCCACCGCCCCCCCTTTTCTTACCTCTTGCCCACTACAGCTCAGCCTCCAAACCCACTGGGGCTCAAATAGTTGTCTGCTCCATTTTCCCTAGGACCGCACAAGACATGGAACCCCAGCCTCAAACTCCCAAATAAACTAGTCTCAAGAGTAAGTGGTGTATCAAATAGGCATACGTCGCACTTAACACATTCAGGCTTGTTCCAAGTTCCTACACTCTGCAGTTAGGAAGCGACACACAGGAAGAGCAGTGAGGAAGTCAACAAGGTAGACTGCCTACAGAGACTACCCCAATTCCGATGATCTCTAGTACAACTCCTTTTTCTTAGAGTACAGCAGGTTAGCAGGAACAAACACTGATCTGTGACATTGCTTGGAGAAGAATCGGAATCAAGAACATCCCTCTGAAGACTTCAGGATGTCCTGTGAACAGAAATTCTTTGTATTTCACAAAAACTATGCATCTTCCTACTTTTTCACATCTTCTGGGAGTTATTACAACTTATATTAAAATAATCCCAAGCCGGGCTCGGTGGCTCAGCCTGTAATCCCGCGCCTTTGGGAGGCTGAGGTGAGCGGATTGCCTGAGCCCGCGGGTTCGAGACCCGCCTGGGCAGCGAGACCTCATCTCTACAATAAATCAAAAAAATCAGCCGGGCGTGGTGGCGCATGCCTGTAATTCCGGCTACTCGGAAGGCTGAGGCGGAAGGATCGCCGGAGCCCAGCAGGTCGAGGCTGCGGTGGCCGGGAGCGGCCACTGCACTCCAGTCTGGGCGACAGAGTGAGACTCCAACTCAAAAAAAAATAAAATAAAATAAAATAAAATAAAATAAAATAATCCCAATTTTTTTCCCTTACCATCTCTTGAAAATTAAAGGTCAACTGATAATAGATTATAGCTTCTTTGATAATATGCGTCACCCAAGCTGTCCACACAGACTGTTTGTTAAATACACCACAATCACATTAAATGCCACAGATCATCCAGTTACATTAGTGTGAACTTTAAAAAAAAGCCCCTCTTTTTACAAGAACTACAAATGATATCGCTAACCTTCAGAAAAGAAGACCAAGGAAGCAGAAACAAACCAAACTTAAAATGCCTGTCAAAGGAAAACTAAAAGTTACCTGAGGGGGTCCTTTGAACACATAAGATGATCCCTTACCTGGATTGGGTTGGAGATATTCAATTGTTTTAGTCATTATTTCCATAACAGCCCTGCTGGTGACATCCACTTTCTGAAATAAGAAAATAAACATTCGAGATGACATACTTTATTCTCGTAATTTTTGCTTGAGTCTGTGTATGACCATGGGTAATGCAACAGAGCAGTGACAAGTCCTGAAGCATGACAGAGACACCAAGGAGCAGCTAGTCATTGTGGTGATGTCTTCAGCAGTGTTCTACCAAGATCTGGAAAGCCTGTCTATCCAAAGAGGAAGCTGGTAGTTTCCTAAAATTTGCTTCAAAATAGACTTCATCGTCTTCAAAAATAAGGCAGGAAAAATGAATTCTATTTTTCCCCCAGAAGCATTTACTGGATGCCTACAGTGGGTCTGGCATGGTGACAGATTTTGCTGCCCTAAAGGAAGAATAATGCAACAATGCAGCATCAACTGTTTATTCAAGTCAGAGAGGAAAAGTTGTTATTTAACTTCTGAGGACATCCTAAGGATATAAAATCTTGAGCAAACGCTTCTAGTCAGTCCTTGAAATTTTAGTTAATTCTAAGCAAAAAACTTACAACATTCTGAATGGTCAGTGTTTGCCTTTGACATCTCACCAGGCCTCTCTTCCCACATGGAGAAGTGATGGGAGCTGCTCAGTGCAGTTCCATCTCTCTGTCTCCCTCCATGAAGTCCTTTTCTTATCAACATGAGTGGTCAGTTCACTCATTTACTCTACAGGGGAAATGATAGTGAGAATAAATGTAACCTCTTAGCCAAGGTATTGGATATGAAATGTAAGACATAAGTTTGAGTGAAAGCAACTAAGTTTTAACATGGAGATTAAGTTATCAATCAAATCTATGGGGAAGGTTTCTAGCTTTTTTACTGGAGTTCAAGGGCTCCTCCTCCAAATTTAAGAAATGTACCCATAACCTATTGCACTGACATGTAAAATTAGCCCTGCATGAAGTAAGCTGCCTTCTCTTCCAATAATCCACCCATTAAAAGGTTTTATTTTTCTGTTCAGTTTTTCAATACATAATAATGCCATTTTACTATGTGTGTATGTTAGCACTAGAATCATAAGGAAATACCTTTTTTTTTTCCTGTGAGTTATCATGGTATTTCAAATGTACCAGCCTACATATAAATTCTATACAATATCCTTTTGGTTAATTCAAATTTTGAGGGTGTTTTAGATTTGAGTATATGCTAGGAGGTGATTAGTTTTAAACTGAATAGTGGCCCCCCCCTGGAGTTATGTAGTGTACAACTTGTACAGCCATACATAAAGATTCTGGTAGTATTAGCACATGCCAATCAACCATTATGTACTCAAGCAACAGAGTATCTTATGCCAGGGAAATGGATTCAATGGTATGTACAAAAAAACATACTGAAACTCTATTGTATGTTGTGTGACAGGAGTATAAATGCAAATCTCCAGCTAACAATATAACAGAGATTTAGGAATCAGATGTCAAATGTATCCAAACATCCTGTGTGGCTATGATGGGAAGAAAAATAACTCCAAAAGTCAAGGTGTCAAGAAAGAGTGCCACAAGAATTGAATTGTCCAATGACCATTTGACATCCTGATATCATCTACTACTAGGAAACTGACCAATTTCTAATTTTTCCCCATCTCTGTCCTTGACAATTAAAACCATCATCCTTATAAGGTGTTTTCTACTTGTCGGAAAATGTTCAAAGGGCTATAAATATCTTTGCACATTTAATGCTCACAAACCCTATAATGTAGAGAGGAAACACATACAGAGAGATTCGCTTGGAATTCTGCATCACCCATATATGCAAGGACAAGAGAAAATTTCAGGATTTGGCTCAGCTACCCTCTCATCTAAGAAACTTCCACTGATCTACTCAGCCTGAGTTAGGCCTCTCTCGTAGGTCTTTCATGGCAAACTTTCCCAGTTTACCAGGCACTTATGTCCCGTAAGCTACTGATTTCTGTACTTGTTTTTTTTTCCATAAAAACTGGAAGCCCCTTGTAGGCAGACATGGAGCCTCCATCATCTTTGTATCGCAGGCACCCAGCACAATGCCTAGCACGTAGAAGAATTTACAGATTTTCCGAGTGAATTAATAAATGTAACTACACACACACATACACACACACACACACACACACACACACACACACACTCCACAGAACCACTGCGGCAACTGATGATGAAAATTTGAGAAGGGATCAGATGCCCCTCAAATTTCAAAACTTCTTAAGAAAATAAACTTTAGCTTTTCAACTAACAAATCCACTCAACGTCTGCACCACAGTAAGAAATTTAGTCTGTGTTTAACAAAGCTAGTAAGCAACAGATAGCATGTAAAACTAAAACAGATAAGATCCCATGCAAGGCAGCTCAGAAAAGGAGAGAAATCACCATAAGCAGGGATCCTACAGCGACAACACAGCCACAGGATTCTACCCCATCAGCTCAAGGTAGGGAGGGTGCAGGGCTAAGAGACATACATGGTAATTTTACCGCCTCTCAGCAGGAGAGTGGCTGGAGCAGCTGATTAGAGAAACAGCTCTAGGAAAAGCTACTTCTCTCTCCCAGCAGTGCAGCTTGGTGCAAACCTCTAATTTATTTCATTTTGTTGTCTAATTGCACCTCTGAGAACACAGCTGAACAAAGGTCTCTCTAATGCAAGTGCCTGATGAATAGAAAGCCAGCTATGGAAAGGTGAGTCCTCCACAGGCCTGGGAACGCTGAGCTTTGTGAATAATAAACAAATTAACAGGAGAGAAAAGATTCAAGAGTCGAAATCCAAAGCAAGTGCTTTTCAATTAACACTTTTCAACTAGAAATCTCATACTATAATGTAAGTTTAGCATCAGTAAAGAGTATGAAATTTTCAAAAGAGCCACAGATAAAACAAAAGATGTGCGGAATAAAACAAATTCTGCACTGCACTGAGATCTAAATATCTCAATTTACTTAGGTAAATAGGTATAAACCCATATGCAAAACTATGGGGATGTTCTTCAGACAATCAGAAGTTTCCTTTGTTGCAGTAATATCATATCTAGATTTTGAAATAAAAGCTTCAGAAACTTTCCTAGGAATTAGGAGAAATAAACCTTATATTTTGCTTTCAGACTCAGAGGAATGTCTGCTGGCATTTGCCTAAAGTAAAATTCTTGTGAGATCCTTTTTTTATTTCAATTAGTTTGCAAAACTGGCATGCATATAATAGCAAAATAAGCCTCCAAAGGCCTAATTAGTTGCTCGGTGATACATTCTAATCAGTCCTCCAAATTGCCTATTCTTTTTAGTCTCATCTAAGAAGCAGAAAATCAGTTTGTCTTGGCTTTGACAGTAAGCTACCTAGCTTATCCCCCTTAAAAAACTAGAGTTATTAAAAGATGCTGAAAGCAAGAGTCCCGTTCTGACGCCTGGTAACTACTTCCAAATCTTAAAAACCTGCCTAATCTGTCATTAAGGACATTACACTGGCTACATGGCATACTACAAATGCCCTCCTGAGAAGCGGGGAAAAGAGGGGCACCGAAGGGCAAGCGGTGATCAAACAAGATTGGTGTAGACGGGGACGGATGCAAATGAACAGACCCACAGGGCTGCTCCTAATGAGAAGTGAGGGACTCCAGTTTAAGGGAGTAGAAGAGTCAAAGGTGAGTCATTCTGGGAATGGGAGTCAGCGACTGGAGGCTCAGATACTATAGAAAAAGGATGGGTACAATACGATTTTCAGAACTATGACTACCAGTGGCTACCAGCTTTGGTTGAAGATCAGGTGGTATTTAGAACCATTCAGAGATGAGAAATAGGGAACCAACGCCAACTTCAGTCCAGTTTAGGCAAGTAGCTGCCAGGCCTTACGTGAAGAGGCTGGCTACCCAGACTTCTGACTGGCAGTCAGAACTCTAGAATTAAATCTTTTCACCAGTGGGTGCCCATCAGCGAGGCTCATCTCAAGAACTGAGCCAGAATGACCAGCTGGACCAACACTATGCAGTCTAATTTCACAAGACCCCTGACTCTTAGCATTTTCTTTTTGTTGTTGTTGTTTTGAGTTGGAGTCTCACTCTGTTGCCCAGGTTGGAGTGTAGTGGCACACTCTCGGTCACCCCAGCATCGACCTGCTGGGCTCCGGCGATTCTTCCACCTTAGCCTTCTAAGTAGCTGGAACTACAGGCATGCACTACCACGCCCGGCTAATTTTTGACTTTTTATTGTAGAGACGAGTTCTCGCCAAGTTGCCCAGGCTGGTCTCGAACCCACGGGCTCAGGCAATCCACTCACCTCAGCCTCCCAAAGTGCAAAGATGACAGGCTGAGCCACCAAGCCCAGCCTGCCACTCATCTTCTTTTTTTTTTTTTTTTTTTGAGTTGGAATCTCACTCCGTCGCCCAGACTGGAGTGCAGTGCAGTGGCCGCTCCTGGCCACCGCAGCCTCGCCTGCTGGGCTCCGGCGATCCTTCCACCTTAGCCTTCCGAGTAGCCGGAATTACAGGCATGCGCTACCACGCCCGGCTGATTTTTTGATTTATTGTAGAGATGAGGTCTCACTGCCCAGGCGGGTCTCGAACCCGCGGGCTCAGGCAATCCACTCACCTCAGCCTCCCAAAGGTGTGGGATTACAGGCTGAGCCACCGAGCCCGGCGCCACTCATCTTCTTTTCAGGAACCCAAGTGTTCTCTCTGGCCTGCTTGCATGCTGTTTCCTTTGTAAGAATCACACTGGTCCTGCTAACTCTTACACATCTTCATTTAATGAGCAGGAAGGTCTTCCACTCTGCCACCCTGTGCAGGTGAGTTTTCTCTGTGCCAGGCTTCTCTAGCACTATGTTTTGTTAACCTTGCCATACCACATGCCAGTCATTACTTGCCCCAGGTCTGTCTTTTCACTAGACTATAAACTTCTTACACTCAGGAAACTTGTCTACATCCTAGATGCCTGGATCATAGTAAGCACAAAGCAAATACTTGTTAAATTCATCCATGAACTCGTCAGGAGAAAAACTGAAAAAGATGAGGCAGAAAGCACCTAGGCTTGCATCATCTGTTTAGGTACAGAATTTGTACTCCCAGATCCATTACCCATGAGCTGCTTAACACCTAAAATACTTATTTGCACAATGCAATACATGCTTTTTTATCAGAAGCCTAAATATCACTTGCTATGAACGGCCTTAAAAAAAGAAAAGCAAATGGGAAAATATGGCTTATTTCCCAAGAGAAGTGAAATTGAAATAAGATATTTTGTTTACCATCTCTACCCTCACTTGGTGAAAATCCGTAAAATTTCAGGCAAAATGCTAAATGATTTACAGTATTTTAAATCCTTAATAAAAAAATCCTCTAAGTGGGTATTAGTATTCTCATTTTACATTGATAAAAAAATAGAGGTTCTGAACAATAAATGGACTTTCACAACAAGTAATAGAAGTGTATCTTGGACCAAGGTCAGACGGGCTCCCAAACTGTATTCTCTCCAATCTACCCAGCTACCTCTGGATGATGCTGTCTAGTCAGGAAAGTCCTTGAAAGCCAGAAAGTGACCCAAATGCTCCCTAGAACATTTGGGATGTCATTCTGCACCTTCTCCTCGTTTCTTGCCACCTCACCCTAATTCAAACATCTGCTCCCCATTGTCCTTAGTGGAAAAGTGATTATAAAATCCGCCAGGAAAAGTGCATGACATGTCATCTTCATTGAGGTTTTGTTCTCAGGACAGTACAAAGGGAAGACAAGATATTTTACATTTTCTGTTTTAAAACATACATTAAAAGAAGAGTATTTTTAAAATAACCAAATGTTTTCTCAGATACTAGTGGAGAACAGTACCCCTTCCCTTTTTCTCTTCTCCTCTTATTATGGTGAACGATTTTATGTCAAAGGGAACTCGAGGCAGTGAAGACTTACCCTTTCCATCTCTTTGAAGTCATCATCTAGCTTGGTTCCCTCAGCTCCTCCAACTTTCTCGCTCACTTTCTGCAGAAAATAACCACATAGAAAATTATTAAAAATAGCCTCTTTTAAAAAGATGTGCTAAAAGTTTTAAGCACTTTCACAAACATCACCTCATGTAATCTCCCAGCCGTTCTCTGATTTAAGGTAGAGAGAACTATTTTCATAGGAGCAAACTATGTGGCTCAGAGTGTTTGAACAACAAAGATCATACACCTGGTAGGTATTGAAGCAAGAACTCAAACTTGTATCTTCTGATTTCAACCTCAGTGCTCTTTCTATCATATAAATTCCTAATTACTAACATTTTCCTCTTAAAAATTCTAAAGGATAACAGCATCATTCAATAATCATTTCCCTCTGATAAAGGATCTAAAATGCCACCTGGGTAGAAAATTGCTATTTCTTCAACCTATTCCTCAATGGGCTATTGAACAGATAATCACAAACATCTATCAAACTGTTATGAAAAGGAAAAAAAACCCTCAGCTCAGCTAATCTTCAGATAAAAGGACTTAAATAATAATGTCTCATAAAGCTGTCTACACCCTTATATACATAAGACAAACCATATGGAAAGCTGTTGAGGGCATTTCTTTGTTACTCAGTCATTTTCCACTAACACACATTTATATGTATAAATTAAAATATGGAAATTGTCATTTTCCACATGTAAAATTAATGTTCATAAAAATTAGATATTCTATTTTATTCTGAAATAATTGTTCAAATTAAGGCCAGCAAAAAACATACAAAAAAAATCCACGAATGATACTTTGGTTTCATCAAAGACACAAATACTAAACGCTAATGACACAAAATTTCATTCTCTTTTAAATACCCTCATTGTAGCCAGGCTAGGTGGCTCAGCCTGGAATCCTATGGTTTGGGAGGCTGAGGTGAGTGGATTGCCTGAGCCCACGGGTTCAAGACCCACCTGGGCAACTTGGCGAGACCTCATCTCTACAATAAATCAAAAATTAGCCGGGCATGGTAGTGCACGCCTGTAGTTCCGGCTACTTGGAAGGCTGAGGTGGAAGGATCGCTGGAGCCCAGCAGGTCAAGGCTGCGGTGGCCGGGAGCGGTCACTGCACTCCAATCTGAGTGACAGAGCGAGATTCCAACTCAAAAAATAAAATAAAATAAAATAAAATACCCTAATTGTAAAGAAAGTTAGATGCTTTCCCCTAAGATGGCACTGTATTACATAAAGTTACCACACGCAGATACCAAAGTAAGATTTTTAATTTTCTTCAGTAGCAGCTGGCCTGAGGATCTTTGCAGAGGATTACCACCGTGGCCAACCTGCAGCGACCTGGGTCATCCCAGAGAGCTTGGTTCCCTTCCCTCTAAAGAGCTCCCTGTATAGCCGGCTCCATCTCCTGGCCATAGACACTCTGATATTCCCCTTCCTGGAAATATCAGGGTGTAATTCTTCCCTGTCTTTCTCTTAGTCCTTTACTCTTGCTTCCTGCCATAAAAAAACCTTCACAAGAGACCACTCTTACAAAATGTGAGAGTCGATATTCTATCATCACTCTAGCCCTGTATACCAGATGCCATCCATCTCACCCCATCAGTAGTAACAGCTGCAATATGGTGCAGTAGAAGAGAATGGCATGGACTAACTCCTTCTACTCCTTACTAGGCACACAGATTGTTTATAAAAATTATATAGCACGATAACTACTAGAACCTATGCCTGAAACTACAAGTTACACAGTAAATCCTAGTTCCTGCCTCTCACCAATAAAGTGAGGTACTAAGATACTATATCTGCTTATAGTATCCTAGTTTCTCCCAGCAGTTTATTTAACTGTGTTTCATACTTTGAGAAGAAACTAGCAACTTTCATCAACATAATACATCATGAGGTAGATACAGGTCAATGGTTCAGAGTGAAAGGCTAACAAAAACACATTAACATCTTTCATTTGTCTCACAAACACATACTTTTACTTGCAACTTGTATTTTTAATACATGTAACCTGAGAACTGTCTAGAACAGATATTATTACTATGCTGCAGATGAGAAAATTGAGGGTTTCATAAATTACTTGTCCATAGTAGGCATCTTTAGCTAGGAAGAGATAGAACTAAGACTGAATGCAGGTTTTCCATGCCAACCCCAGGCTTCTTTGCACTCGCAAGACAGCTCTGAAGCGCTGTCCATGGTGCTGATCCTCTCCATCTGAAGTTCCTTTAGATTCAAACGGCCAGAAGTGGATTCACTACCTTCACTCTTGATCCTTGACCATCAGCCCTCTCACTTAACTTGTGGCCTGTTTGATGCTGACTATCACCTATTTTAGCAGTCTGCACAGATCCAGGCTTCGTCTGCTATCAATACCATCTAATTAAAAGCCTGTACCAACTGTGATCTAGTCTAACACCCAACTTCACGGTCTGTATGTATTATTAAGAATTTTTACCAAATCACAAACTGGGGGGGAGAAGGAGCTAGAATTCAGTTTAGAACTTCCCAGTGGAATTCCAAGTGCCAGTGACTTGACTAGCATGTTCATGTTTATGTTACTGAAAATCAGAAATAGAAGAGGCCTTAGAGGTTTTTAATACCAAATTTTCCCTCTTACCAATTTTTTCCTCTCCCACACTGATTGCTCACCTCTCACTTTGCTCAATGACAGCAGTGTTAGCTCATATGTCAGTCCCTCTTGTGTCTTATTCTCGAAGTAAATGGTTTACCATTAAATGGGGCTGGGACACTCCAATCTAGTTGAACAGCCACACAAATAAAGAAATATTTGTTCTAAACCCAAGATCAATTGCTGTCTTCTTTCCACATGACAGTTTCCAATGCCATGAAACTCGCTCTATCCCAAGGTCCCATTTTTGCCAAAGAGGATCATTACAGATAGGCCTCTCATTTGATCTGTGCATAAGATATTTAATTTTATTTTTCAAATGGACACACAAAAATACATGTAACTGAGAAAATACATGTAATCACTCCATTTATACAGAATCCTGGTAACCATGGGTCAATCACATTTTGATCAACTCTAGAGAATGAAATATGGCCCTTATCAAAAACGCAAGAGCCTGTATCACACTTTCAACCATACATTTTTCAACTGAGAGTAATTTTAATTTCCCCCATTTTTGCATCCATCAACAGCTTAGCATTATAGTAGCTGGCTCATTATATCAAATGAGATACTGGGATCCACTGGCCATTAGCAATTCAGAACTAGTCCTGGAAACGCACTGAGGTCAACTCATCAGTCTACTGGCTTCAATTATTTGGTTACGTGTGTGTGTGTGTGTGTGTGTGTGTGTGTGTGTGTGTGTGTGTGTGTGTTTTCAGAATAAAAGAGCAAAAGGGAAGGAGCAGGAGTGGGAGTAGGAGGAACACATCAGTGAGGATGACAGCAAGAGAGATCATTTATCTTCCTACAAATGCTGACATTTGAGCTGCTCTGAGAAAAAAAGTTTGCCAAATATAGTGAATAATGCTAGCAGTTAGATACTGATACTGGCCTGGTTGGTTGGTTGATAAAAACTTTTCCTATCTAATTAGATTCCTGAAGAAGAAAGAAATATTCAAAATGGCATCTATATTGCTCTCTGGGCTGTTTTTGCAAGTCACACAGGATTTGAATATATCAAGGCCCTGAATTAAACAATGAGTTAAATAACAACTGACTGATTCCTTAGGAGTATGGCAAACATCTTCTCCCTTTCTTTAAATAACATTACTAAAACTTCCTTTTGTTTTATGCATAAAAATCAAGGTGAGGAATACAGCTTCCCTGGGTCCATTTGGCCAATAATGAAGAGCTCTGTTTTCCTTGCCAGGTACCATTTATTTTGTGCTATTAGTTTCCAGCAAGGTGCCACCTAAATCTAAGATTTTTGCAGTACTGAATATTTCCTGATGCTGCTAAGTATGCTTTGACTAATATATTGCCATTTGAGAAATTGATCACTTATTTAAATGAACATCAGCAAAAGGTATTTGAATCAAAAGGATCAGTACAAGTGATCCAATATGTCCCCCCGTGCCACCTGAAAACCTAAACATTGAGGATCCAAAACCCTCACTGGCACCCACTTAGTACAAGAATGAAAGCGTATACTCCTAATCTCATCTACTATTACACTTCCCATACACTTTGTATTCCAACCAAACCAAAGATATCATTTTCCTCTATTTCATTCTTCACTGTACTTCTCACAAAAGGTATCCAGTAAAGATGTATTAAACTGAACTGCAGTGTATTTCTGTGAATATTAATATTAATATGACTGAGAGGTGGCATCAAGTGAGGCAAATAAGACTAGTCACCTCACTCTGGGATGGTATTTCAAAAACCATAACTTTCAAAAAAGAAAATAAGTAATACAATCAACTCACATTTTTAATTAAAAGTCTTAATTTTGTATCTGCAGTAATGGTTGTCCCATGCTGTTTTTTTCCCCCACATACCAAATAAGAAAAATGTCAAAGAGGACCAGCGGCAACAGACAGCTTAAATTAATGGCCATGCTTCCCAGCCCAAAGGATGCTGTATACTCCTTTCCAACAATGACTCATCCTTCCCCATTTAGCAGTCACCTCTAGGCAGAAGACATTTCATCCTGGAGCTGCATCTCTGATTCCTCCTAGCATTGCATTTCATTTACTGAAGGCTTAAGAGCCAACTACTGTGTCTCCAACTGCCTATTATAAAGGTCTCCTTGAAAATTACATTATCAGTGAAATTCAATAGATGTGAGACCAAATGTCTTCCCATATCCCACACCTGCAAAGGTATTTACTTCCCAATTTTCCTGTTTGTGTTTGGCTGAATCTTCCACTAATCATCATACAATGCTAGGTTTCCTTACCATTCATCAAGTGTGCCATGCTTATTCCCTCTGCTTTGTACCTGGACCTATCTCCCCTTTCTACTCTTTAAATTCTAATGACTGTCTAAAGTGCCCGCCCAGATCTCACCTTCTCTACCTTCTGTGTAACTGCCCATTCTAGCTGAAAATTATCAGATTTCTTTTGCACTCTTAAGGAGACATATCATCTGTTGTATCACCTGGAACTAACTACCCATGAGTAAAATTTCTGAGGGTTTTTGCTTATCTGAATTGTGAGATGCTAATGTCAGGAATCATATGTCACATGCTCTTTTGTTTAAAAATATCTGAGGCTGCAGTAATTAAAACAGAGTTTACAGGGCAGAGGAGAAAAAATTTAATGAATATCCTAAGACTAAAAACAGCATGCAACTTAAGGGAAGGCCCTTGTATGAGTGAGAATTGATTCTGTACCTCCTTTCTGAGTATTTAATCTTTCCTCCAAAGTTTATATCTTTTTCTCTGTAGCAACAGGCAAAAAATAAGAAAATTCAGCAAACTATGGTGTGTATTTTATTTATAGCAAAGGTTAAAGAAAAATTCTAACTATCTTCATTGAAATTATTCTACATTCATCCACTACATTACTTTTAGTACAACTGACATACTTTCTTCTCAATAATCCTGGTGTTATCTAAATATATAGTTTATATGCATATGCATATTTATATGTGGGAGAATGTGTTTGCATGTAAACCCACACACATGATAGAAAATAAGTACTTTTCCAAAATTTTTTTTTAAAATCCCATAAATAATTTCAAGTTCAGCACTACACGTTAACTCATATTAAAATAGAATTACTTTAATAAACATTCCATGAATTAAATATACCTAGGTTTTAAGAGCAGAAATTAGAACACATAAATTATCCTGCTTAATTTGCACTGTGGAGCAACACACAAAATAATTTATTTGTGTAAAATCTCAGTGACAATTCAGTAAATGAAAGCCACTTGAGGCAAGGTTTTTAAAAAATTGGATTTAGAGTCATGTGAATTCCAGTCCTGACAATGGTCTAAACCTAATACTGATGACTCAAATGACAAGGCTTTCATTTGTTTAGAGAAACTTCTTGGTAACTCCTTTCTACTAACGAGTTTTGTGAATTGAAACTACAGACTGTGTCTCCTCGTCCATTTTCGCCTAATAGTTACGTGAAAATGAAAATGCTTAAACTTTTACTGCCTCAATTTCTTTACTTGAGAAATGAAAATCAACATTATCGAACACTGAATTTTTTTACAACTATGTTAGAAAATATGTGTAAAAACACTTTGTAAACTATCAAAAATCATTATTAAATAAGAGATTATTATGCCTTAATAAGCTGTCTTAAATAAAGAGTGAAATTTTCAGTTGGCTTCTTACCTTTAGTACAAAAACAAAACTCTAAATGTAATTCAAAAACACATTGTTAAAGAACAACATTACTTAATGCAGAAGCTCTTTAGAAAGATGTCGTAATAACTACCTCTGTAGGAAACTGTAGTTTTCCCAATATTTATAGAAAAGTATCACCCCAATAATAAAAAGAAGCCCATTCTCTGACTCTTCATGAAAGTTCTTTAATTGTGATTCATTAGTAAAGCACTAAAAAATAGAAAATACAATATTTGATGACACATCAAATATTTAGGGAAAAACAGATAAGTCAAAACTGCAGCAGCATTTTCTTGATATTTGGCTAAGCACATACAGGTCTTGTTTTTCCAGATAGTGGTAATCCCACATATGAAAGACAGGGTGGATTCATTTTATGTGATACAAGTCTCACACTAGCTTTTCTTATATCATGTAATACTTTTCATTAAATTGGAATGCTTAAATGTCATGATGTTTTGAAAATGGATTTCAAAAAACATATATTTATTTTTCCCATCCAGAAATTTAAGGTTTTTGTTGAAAATGAGTAAAGGCGTTTTTATTTATCTAAATTGAAATATCTCTATCTTACTATCAAATAGAATTTGTATAGTTAAGAAAATTGGAAAGGCTCCTCTTACATAATGTAAAATGCAGCAATTTTCCCCCATCCCCAAGAATTTGGCAGGATGAACTGGTGTTCTTTGAACATATAGAGCTAAAAACTTTAAAATGAATTTGGGTGAGCGAAGTACTTGGCCTTTTCCCCAGCTTCCAGCTTATCTTGTTCATTGTCAAATACTTCATAGAAAATACAGAAATTGATGTATATGATGCTCTTATTGTTTCTGGTATGGTTCAGTGGGGTTAAAAGTAATAACTTTCTGAGCCTTATTTCCACAAAGTGAGAATTTCCTATAGGCTATGGGCAAATCACTTACATACACTCCACAAAGGGAGTTGGTAAAACTTATTATAGAGGTATCATGCAGAGCTTTCGGTTCCTTGCCAGAAATAACTTCTAGCTTCTAGCTATACTTGCATTTGCAAGTGATCCCATTTTACTTTATAGAAAAAATAATTTAAAGTATGTACAATGTGCAGAATAAAACTTAACTGGCATTTCTCTCTATTTTGATTCCCCCAAATGATTTAGTTTCTCATCATGTAAGAGTTAACTTAAAAGGGCAGTTTGGCAAAAGGGGATGATATTTCCATACAATTTTCCATCCCTGGCAATAGGAAAATTTTTATACATTTTCATAGTCCACTTCAATAAGCTCCTGAAATTAAACAGAATATAAACAGACATTGTCTACTAATAATAGACTCAAAGACCTGAGGCCAGAATTATATCATGTAATACTTTTCAAAATTATATTTAAAGCTAGTCAAAAACTCCCTTATGTAAAACATATCAACTCATAAAAAAAGGTGCTTAGTAATTATTAGGAATTTTTGAGCTGGTTAATAAATGGTCTAAACCTAATACTGATGACTCAAATGACAAGGCTTTCATTTGTTTAGAGAAACTTCTTGGTAACTCCTTTCTACTAACTAGTTTTGTGAATTGAAACTACAGACTGTGTCTCCTCGTCCATAAAACGGGGCTAGACTGGGGGTGGGGGCTGGATAACCAGGAGAGTTCTAAGATAGCTTCACCACTAAAAATTTGATGCCTGTTTCTGTAAGGGTTCATTTTATTTGTCAACTTTGCTAGGCTACAGTAACCAGTTATTCAACCAAATACTAATCTGGATGTCGCTGTGTAGAGATATTTTGTAGAAAGGATTGACACACACAATCAGTTGACTTCTTCCAATCAACGGCGAAGCCCTACAGACAAACCTGAGGTTCCTCTGAGGAAGAAGAAATTCTGCCTCAAGTGGCAATATCAGCTTCTACCTGAAAGTTTCAGAACCTGCCCTACAAATTTTAGACTTGCCAGCCCCCACAATCGCATGAGCCAGTTCTTTGAACTAAAACTCTCTCTCTCCCTCCCCACCCCCATTCTCTCACTCCTCCCCCCACCCCGCCCGCCTCCCTGTATGTATGTATGTATGTATGTATGTTCTGTTTCTCTGGAGAACCCTAACTCTGCTACAATTTCTACCTGCTGCAGTGCTATTTAGAGTACAAAAAAGGCAGACCATAATTTAGGAAAGGGAGGAAAAGAGAAATACTATGCAAAGTGCCTAAACAGAAAATGCTATAGTGCCCATCCTACCCCCATACTAGGGTTACTTTGGTGGAAATCCCATTCTCTAAGAAATAAAGGCCAAAAAAAATCATCTTTAGACTAAATCCACCAAGTGTAATGAATACAACAGGACTTAAACTGGATGCCCATTATGTATGGGATTCTGCAAGCGCTGACAGTTTTAAATACAAATAAGATAGGAACATGCTCTCTGGGAACTTAGTTTGGTGACATAAACAGACATATACACAAGTCACCTCAATATAAGCAGGCAAGTATAGTTCAAAAAGTACAAAGTACCCTCAGAACCAAGAATGGACAAGTTCACTCTAGCTGGGAGAGAAGGCAGGATTAGGAAAAGCTTCCTGTAACCCGGGCTGATTCTCAAATGAGCATATATAAGTGAAAATGATAGCCATGAGATACAGGAAAAAGCTTTATTATGAAGCAACTTCTATGTGACAAAAAGCAAACACATAACATATGAATATATGCACAGGGAAGTGCATATATTTCAGTGTTGCCACAGCTTACAACATAAGGCAAGAGATAACGAGAACAGAAGCTCCAGAGAGAGGGTGTGATCAAACGGCAGCAGGCTTTCTAGGAGATGCTGAAGACCATAGGTGATTTTTTTTTCTCAAGCCCATTCGTAGTCAGTGCCCATTCTCACCCTTAGGCAACTACTGATCTGCTTCCATCCCTACCATTTTACCTTGTTTAGAAATGCCATTTAAGTAAACTTTTAGCATTCAGTTCTAAATATCTGGCTTCTTTCACTTAGCATAATGCATTTGAGATTCATTCATGCTGTCACCTGCATCAGCACTTGAGTTCCTTTTAATGGCAGAAAAGTCTTCCTCTGCATGGATATACCACATTTATTTATCCATTCACTAGTTCACAAACATTTGAGTTGCTGCCAGTTCTGGGCTATTATACATAATACTGCTATAAATATTTGCATACATGTTTGCGTGAACATATGTTTAACATTCCTTTTGGCTAGAAACTTTGGAATGAAATTTTGGGGTCTTGTGGCAAGTGTATACCTAACTTTTTTTTTAAAAACTGCTAAAATGTTTTCCAGAGCGGACCATAAGACCTTAGATCTTATCTTAGCATTGATGGAGAACCATTAATAGGTTCTTAAGTTGAGGGATAACATAGTTAAATGGATTTTTAAATTACCTGTTACAGAGTGAAGACTGTTTTGAAGAAAACAAGATAAGAAACAAAGATCCCAGTGAGAATGCTACTGCAATCATCCAGGAGAAAGACGAGGGCTTGAACCAAGAACTCTGGGAGCAGAAATGAACTCAGTGAATATTTAGGACACAAAATAAGCAGGACTCTATGACAGATTTGATACAGGAGTGAAGCAGGTAATTCTAAGATGACTTCTAGATTTCAAGCTTCGGCAAATGGATGGATGAATACAAATGAACAGAGCTCAAATATGATCCCACTGGGTTTGAAGTTCACATAAATATGTCCAGCAGGGAATTGAGTTTATGAGACTGAGCCTCTAGGAAGAGGTCAGGGAGAGATGTAGCCATATGGTGTAATCACTACATATTTGTTAAACCAGAAGAGCCCATGAGATTGCTCAGGGAGAACATGCATTCAAAATTCAGCTAAGAGTCAAGGAGGGAACCCTGAGCATTGCCAACAATTAAGAACTAGGCAGAAAGAGAACCAACAAAGGAACAACAACAACAAAAAAGTCTGACACAATGCAGAAAGAGAACCAGGAAAGAGATTGATTTGGCTGTGGAGGAGGGAAAGATCGAATGGCTGTTGGCCATGTATGCCTTGCTAAAGACCACAGGAAGTTCCAGAATGAGTATAAGCAAGCACAGAGGGTGGGCGAATGGTAGGACGGCAGTTGGACAACTGTTTAGGACCCATCAGAATTCAGGAATCTAACAGCTCAGTGTACGTGCAAACTGCTGTATATATGATGTAGCTTAGTACAATGGGCTTAAAGGCAAAATAAACATGATCTAAAGGACCCTAGGAATTAAACAACAGGAATAACATCCTCGTGTTGTATGTAGTATTTTTCTCTCCATGTCGCTTTCTGCCTATAGGACTATCATTGGAACCACAGGAAATGCTCATGAAGAATAGACCAACTGACTGCCACAGGGCAGGCATCTCAGAATGTGGCCCCTTCTCATCATGAAGACTGGGACAGTCATCCTCCATCCACTCGAAGCAGGCACTTCAGCTTTGCAGAAAGCAAACATCAGAGACAAATTGCAAGCCAACCGGTATTTGAAGACATCTGAGAGACTTCCTTACGTGTATTTCTCACCTCGATATATTCGGCTCTCCTTACAGCATTTTATGTCACCAAACGTGGCAGCCAAGCTCTATCTTGAGATAAATGCTCTTTTCTTCCTAAGCCAAATGAAGCTACTAGCACCATGCTCATAGATGCAATAATAAATCATAAGCTTTACGTGAGAAAACAAGAAGGAAGAGGAATGAAGAGGCTTCGCAGGTGGTCAAGAAAGCAGATGGACAACCAGTCAGCATGCAAGGAAGGGACTCCAGATCCACCATCTTATACAGAAAATTATGGAGGAAATAAAAGCCCTGTTTACTGACAAAGAAATTCAATTATGACCAAAAGAACAACCATGCAAAACTCAGAAAGATGGATTCCTGTCTGAGGTATCAAATTTGATAACATCTGTAGAATATTATGATCCCAAACCAAAAATTTTATAAAGTACCTTAGTAACAGGACAAACATTTTATATATGTGTGCACACACACATGTATATGTGTGTGTATTTCATGTATAATCCTGGGCAGAATTTCCTGAACACTAAGCAGCTCTTCACTGCCTGAACAGTGACAGCTCTCTCCTTTGCTTCCACCCTAAGCTGTGAGTTCTGCTGTGGGCACTACAACTGGCTCCCTCCAGAGAATCTCACCTTGCAGACTCATGCTGAAACAGACAGGAAGTGGTGGAGGCTTCCCCATCACACAAATTCTTTGGTCTGTTTTTTTGCCCACAGTCTCGGGTATTAGAACTGTAGGTGTCCTCTGCCCCCACAACGTGTATATATACCACAGGAAAGGCTACTGCAATCAACGGAACACATATCCAGAATCATGTCACTGCATCCCTCACCATCCATGAGCTGACTTGAGTTCTTTTTTCCCCAATAGGCTTTCAGTGTGTGGAAAGGGTTGCCAACTTGATCTTTCCACTTCCTACTGCCTCAGTCAACTATGTATAAACAACAAAGCCATCCCTCAGTATATGTGGAGGACTGGTTCTAGGATCCCCAGGTATACCAAAATCCTGCACACTCAAGTCCCTCAGTCAGCCCGGCATAACTCACACACATGGAGTTGGCCCCTCATATGCATGAGTTTTGCATCCTGCAGATGCTGTATTTTCCATCCCTGTTTGGTCACAAAATATCTGCACAGAAGCGGCCCTGAACCGTTCAAACTTGTGTTGTTCAAGGGTCAACTGTGACTATATTTCACACTCTAGTATGCATAAAAAATATGTAAATATAAACAACACAAAAAATATATAAGACATTTCATAAACAACGCAGGGATAAGAAGAATGAACTGAAACTTCAAAAAACATTTCTGAGATATAATTTATATCCCACGAAGTCACCCATTTAAAGTGTACAAGTCAATGACTCTTTTACATATTTACCAAGTTGTATAATTTTCACCATAACCTTGTACCCACGAGGATTCGCTGTCCAGTCCCCTTTCTCCAACCCCGCTCAAAATTCCACCCTTGGTAACCACAAATCTACTTCCTGTCTCTATGGATTTACCTGCTATGACTATTTCATACAAATGGAATTATAGAATTATGTGACCTTTTGTTTCTGGCTTGTTTCTCATAGCATAATGTTCTCAAGTTCATCATGTGGTAACATATGTGACTGCTTTATTTCTTTTTCTTTTTAAATTCAGGGGGTACACATGCAGGTTTGTTACATAGGTATATTGTGTGATGGTGAGGTCTGGCCTTCTACTGAACTCATCACACAGACAGTAAGCATGGTACCCAAGACATGAATCCCCAGTGTCTGTTGTTTTCATCTTTATGCCCATGTGTACTCAGTGTTTTAGCACCATTTATAAGTGAAAAGATACAGTATTTGCTTTCTGTTTCTGGGATAATTCATCTAGAACAATGGCCCCCAGCTACATCATGTTGCTGCAAAAGACATACTTACATTCTTTTTTATGGCTGTGCAGTATTCCATGGTATATATGTTTCACATTTACTTTAGCCAATCCAAGTTTGATGGACACCTAGGTTGATTCCATATCTTTGCTACTGTGAGTAGTTCTGTGACAGACAGATAAGTACAAGTGTCTTTTTGGTAGAATGACTTCTGTTCCTTTGGGTAAATACCCCAGTAATGGGATTGCTGAATTGAATGGTAATTTTATTTTTAGCTGTTTGAGAAATCTCCAAAACGTTTTCCACAGGGGATGAACTAGCTTACATTCCCACCAGCAGCATATGAATGTTCCTTTTTCTCCACAATTCTGCCAACATCTAATGTTTTTTGGCTTTTTAATAATACCCAATCTGATTGTGTGAGATGGTATCTCATTGTGATTTTGATTTGCATTTATCCGATGATTAATGACATTGTACATTTTTTTCATACGTTTGTTGGCTGCTTGTATGTTTTCTTTTGAGAAGTGTCTGTTCAGATCATTGTCTACTTTTTAATGGGGGTATTTGTTTCCTTTTATGGCTGAATAATATTCCATTGTATGGATACATCATATTTTATTTATCCATTCATAAGTTGACGGACATTTTGTGCTATTCACTAGGTAGGTAACCTTGGGCAAATTGTCTTGCCTTTTACATTTCCTGACATGTAGATAACTAAAGCTACCTCATAGGGCAGTTATACATAAAGTTATGTGAAGATTACATAACTGAGTAACTGTCAACTATAAAGCACTTTGACAATGAATGGCATTAGTGTCATGAATCTGTGAACACCAACATTCACCCTGTTACCTAAGAGCAACAAGGTAACATCATACAGAAACTCAAGAATATGGTGACTATAAACTTCCAAAATGTCTCTATTCCAGAATAACATGTGGTTAGAGAAAGAAACATAGATACTTTCCAAAAATCCAGGTCAACTAAAAGTTTGAGTGCAATTAATCTATATAGCATAATTCCAAACGCATGGGCCATAAGAGATAAGATAGATAAGTGGGACCTCATCAAACTGACAAGCTTCTGCAAAGCCAAAGAAACCATCAAGAGAGCAGGGAGACAGCCCACAGACTGGGAAAAAGTATTTGCCAACTCCATGTCTGACAAAGGCCTAACATCTTGGATCTACAAAGAACTCAAACATGCTGAAAAGAAAAAGACAAACAACCCCATTATATAGTGGGCAAAAGATATGAACAGATACTTCTCAAAAGAAGATATCCAAGCGGCCAACAGACACATGAAGAAATGATCAACCTCACTAATTATCAAGGAGATGCAAATTAAAACCACACTGAGATACCACCTAACTCCAGTCAGAATGGCCATTATCAATAACTCAACAAATAACAGATGCTGGAGAGGATGTGGTGAAAAGGGAACACTGCTACACTGTTGGTGGGAGTGTAAACTAGTACAACCTCTGTGGAAAGCAGTGTGGCAATTCCTAAAAGCTCTAAATATCGACCTCCCATATGACCCTGCAATCCCCCTACTAGGAATATACCCCGAAGAACTCAAATCACTCTATAAAAAAGATACCTGCACATGTATGTTTATCACAGCATTGTTCACAATAGCAAGAACCAACCATGCTGTCCATGGTTCCATGCTGGAACCAACCATGCTGTCCATCAAAAGAGGACTGGATTTAAAAAATGTAGTACATATACATGATGGAATACTATGCAGCCATAAAAAGCATTGTTCACATAGCAAGAAAAGGGTCCATGGTCAGCTGGAAACTGCTGTCCAAAAAGAGACTGGATTAAAAGGGTACATATACATGATGGAATACTATGCAGCCATAAAAAAGAACAAAATCATGAATTTCGCAGCAACCTGGATGAAATGGAACTACAGTCTATAATACTGAGTGATCTCTCACAGAAACAAAGATCTGAGTATCACATGTTCTTACTCATATAGTGAACCATGAACATCTATCATAATACTATAAGAAAAGGATTGACAGTGGTGGGAAACTATGGGGGGGTAGGGAGGGGAAGGGAGGTGGGATTAACGGTAGTCAATATCTGTCTGGGGATGGGGAGACACCCCTTATCAACAAGGGTGCCTGAACGATGCATATTTGTATACCTAACCCTTAACTGTACCCCACAATTTTAAAATAAAAAATATGTTTTAAAAAAAAGCAAAATAACATGCTTATGGGCACCTGTTACTACTGATGAATACAAGATTTACATTTTGAAACGCAATGCTCAACTGGGAGTGCATTTTTCAGAAGGAACCTATTAAGGCTTTTTATCAAATAAATTCATGTCACCAGAGTTCTGTAGTAGATTCACTGAGTCAGCAAGCAGAGGTTGAGCAGGAGAATACGAGAGAAAAATAAATGCATTTGTGAGGGTTGTAGGAAAGAGGTCTGGGAATTCATCAAAAGATAATCACTGAAGAAGTGAACATGTGTTTTTGATAGGAAGACACCATCCCCTGGGTAACTATGTGTGCTGGGGAGGGTGAGAGGAAAAGGGATGAGAACCACCAAGAAGGTGGGGGCAAGATAAACAGGTGTCTTAAGGTCAGACAGCCAGGTCGTACTATAGCCAAGACGGAAATACAGATTTCTTAATTCCACACACAATCAAACTCCCAGGAAAAGATCTATTTGGGTTGCCTATAATCAACAAGTAACTTGAATGTCCAAAAAATATCTTTACATTTTTTTTTACTTGCCTTTCATAACTATATTGCCAAAGATTGTTGGTAAACATTTTCTTGGTAACTAACAAGAATTGATCAACATCAATTAGGTCTCACAGTCCTTCAATAACAAAGCCATAACTTTCTTCCTTTGTCTATGTGTCTACTGAATCATAGTGTCATGAGGTCAATTGTACCTTCCCCTGTGAAAACTTCCAAAACCCTCTGTGCTCTATTCAGCACTTGTTAGGGTGTATTTTGACATATCACTGTGTACATGACGGCCTCTCCAACTCTTTTTGAGCTCCTGGAAGGCAGTGATTTTTATCTTGTTCATCTCTCTTTCCCAGTGTCTAGTGCATCCATGATACATGGTTGCCCTGAAATGTGACATGAAGGCAATATAACAGCATGAGGGGGAACCCCTCCAAACATAGAGTTTATGTATTAAAAATTGTGTATTTATTCTTCCATGTTTAAACTTCAGTCACCTTCAAAGTAATCTCTGTTTGACGCAATGCGCCTATTGAGGCTCCTTTTCCACGGCTCAAAACAGTTTTTGAACTCATCAATTCTGAGGCTTTTTAGTGCCTCTGTCATTTTTCATGTCATCGTTTCCACACTGGCAAAACATTGCCCTTTGAGGACTTTTTTCATCAGGGAAACAAAAAAAAGTTGCTCTAGCTGAGAGCAGGTGAATAGGCAGGGTGGGGCTTGGGGATAGGGCATGGGGTCATGCTTTGTTTGGTCAAACACTGCTGAACATTCAGTGCAGTGTGGGAAGGTGAACTCCTAAATCACTCATCATGAAATGGGCAAATGTATAGAAAGAATCTCCAAAAAAAAGGAAAAAAATTCACTGAAGCCAAACGCAGCCTCTCATAACAACGTTAGCTTACACTACAAGGGGGCCGCCCAACAAAAATATGATTCCAGTTTTTTGGGGTTTCCCTCCAGTATACCAACCTCTGTATCAATTTGGACTGGTTTTTTTTTTTTCTTCAACTTCCTTTTTCTACTCAATTCTCTTTGATATCATTCCCCCCTGTATAACTGCTGTATTTGCTTTTTCCTCTTTCCTACAAATACCCCTCTACCAATGGCAAGGCTTGAGGGTAAAGGGTGCTTATAGACAACTGAGTAATCAGCAGCAACTCTGGTCACAGTCTCCAAGAGTAATATCTTAAACAGGTTCTTTAAAAGGTCATGCTCATTGATAAGACTAAGATAGAAGTTAGAGAGGTGGCCTGCTCAGCACTCATTTAAAACAGTGATCAGACATGAGAGTCAAATGTGTTGCCTTTTTTATTTATCTGTTTCCTCACCACAACTTCTCCTCCTTCACGGCCATCATATGTTAGAACCTGGTTACCTTCTACTCTCTGCCATTCATTCGTTTGAAAAATATTTATGGAATGTTTTTGTGGGCACTGAAGACACCATGCAGAGGATATGCAAATGTCCTGGGGTATATAAGGGAAGTATGTCTCTTCCAAGAGGCCAGTGTGGATAAAGATCAGGGAAGGAGGGAGAAAACACTCAAGAAGGAGATGGAGATGCTGGCAGGAGCCAGATTCTGCAAGCCCTTTTAGACTTAATAAAGGCTTAATCCCAGGAGGACTTAGGAGGTATGTTATTCAAATCATGCTGTCATAAGAAAATACTAGGTCTGAGAAGAATGTTGTTGGTAATTTAATGGGTATTGCATTGAATTTGTAGATTGCCTTAGGTAAGATGGACATCTTCACAATGTTGATTCTTCCGATCCATGAGCATGGGAAATTTTTCCACTTGTTTGTGTCAGCTTTGATTTCTTTGAGCAGTGTTTTGTAATTTTCATTGTAAAGGTCTTTCACGTCTCTAGTTAGGAAGATGCCAAGGTATTTCATTTTTTTTTGTGGCTATTGTGAATGGAACTGTGTTTTTTATTTGGGTTTCTGTTTGTTTATTATTGGTGTAGAGAAGTGCGATTGTCTTTTGTATCCTGAGACTTTGCCAAAGGCTTTTATCAATGTAAGGAGGCCTTTGACAGATTCTCTTGGGTTTTCAAGGAACACCATCATATCATCTGCATAGAGAGATAACTTGACTTTCTCTTTTCCTATTTGAATACCTCTGATTGCCTCCTCTTCTCTGATTGCTTTAGCCAGGACTTCCAATACTATGTTGAACAGGAGTGGAAGGAAATACTCTCATGGAAATCGGAACTGGCATCCAATTCCTGTACAAAACCCAAAACCCACAGGACTTAAGAGAGAAGATAGACAAATGGGACTTTATTAAACTGACAAGCTTCTGCAAAGTCAAAGAAACCATCAAGAGAGCAGGGAGACAACCTACAGACTGGGAAAAAGTATTTGCCAACTCTAGGTCTGACAAAGGCTTAACATCCTGGATCTACAAGGAACTGAAACATACTGAAAAGAAGAAAACAAACAACCCCATTATAAAATGGGCAAAAGATATGAACAGACACTTCACAAAAGAAGACATTCGAGCAGCCAACAAACACATAAAGAAATGCTCAACCTCACTAATCATCAGGGAGATGCAAATCAAAACCACACTGAGATACCACCTAACTCCAGTCAGAATGGCAATTATCAACAACTCAAAAAATAACAGCTGCTGGAGAGGGTGTGGTGAAAAGGGAACACTGCTACACTGTTGGTGGGAGTGTAAACTAGTGCAACCTCTGTGGAAAGCAGTGTGGCGATTCCTAAAAGCTCTGAAAATTGACCTTCCATATGACCCTGCAATCCCCCTACTGGGATTATACCCTGAAAAACACAAATCACTCTATAAAAAAGATACCTGCACATGTATGTTTATCGCAGCGTTGTTCACAATAGCAAGAACCTGGAAACAACCATGCTGCCCATCAAAAGAGGACTGGATAAAAAAAATGTGGTACATATACACAATGGAATACTACGCAGCCATAAAAAAGAACAAAATCATGAATTTCGCTGCAACCTGGATGGAACTAGAGTCTATAATACTGAGTGACCTCTCACAGAAACAAAGATCCGAATATCACATGTTCTCACTCATATAATGGACCTTGAACATCCAATGCAATACTATAAGAAAATGACTGACGGTACTGGGAAACTATGGGGGGGAGGGGAATGGGATTAACAGTAGCAAATATCTGTCGGGGGATGGGAAAACACCTCTTATCAACAGGGTGCCTGAATGAAACGTAATTGTATACCTAACCCTTAACTGTACCCCACAAAACCATAATAAAAAATACTGATTAAAAAAAAAGAAAATACTATAGACTAGATGGCTTAAATACAACTGAAATTTACTTTCTTACAGTCCTGGAAGCTGGAAAGATAAGGGTATCAACATGGTTGGTTTCTGGTGAAGGCTCCGTTCCTGGCTTGCAGGTGGCTGCCTTCTCATGGCACCCTCACATGACCCGTCCTCTGTGCTTGTGTGAAGAGAGAACTCTCTGACTTCCTCTTCTTATGAGGGCACTGATCCCATCATAAGGATCCAACACTCATGAACTCACCTAACCCTAATTACCTCCCAAAGGACCCATCTCCAAATACCATCACATCAGGGCTTAGGACCTTAGCACATGATTTTGGGGGGATAGCAGCATTCCGTCAATAGCAGGGAGAAACATGATAAGATTTATAATTTTAAAACATCACTGTAGATATAGTTAGTGCAAAGCCACCCAGCCAAATGAGAGCTTGGCATCACAAAAGGATGCTGCTTTAGGAAAAGGTATCATTTCTGCCATAAGGCTACACAACACTTTGCCTTCATTCTCAGAACCACAGAATCGTGATTGTCACAAGTCTGGCATGCACAAAAGAACATATGCTTTCTTTCTGGAAGAAGTTTTGCATGCCTGAAGTCCCAATTTGCTAATAAAAACATCTGTTCTCTTAGTTAGCTTGGTGAGCACTTCAAAAAAAATTATTGTCGTCGTCCTTTGGTTTTCATTTTGGTTTGTTTCTCTATATTCTTTCTTTGTGTTTTGGTTCCCCTCCTTACATAGCATATGAAAACCCCCAGTGGGATTTAATTTTCTGAATCTAAGAGAAATTTTCCCAATGAATTATTTTATAGTTTCCTGCAAATTTTGAATTATCATCCATTCTTACATAATATTTCCTAACCTAGAGAATGTTCAACCTGTCATTTAAATCTCAGAAGAACAACTTTTTTTTTTTTTTTTTTTGAGTTGGAGTCTTACTCTGTCACCCAGGCTGGAGTGCAGTGGCACACTCACGGCCACCACAGCCTCGACCTGTGATCCTTCCACCTCAGCCTTCCAAGTAGCTGGAACTACAGGCATGCACCACCAAGCCCAGCTAATTTTTTGATTTATTGTAGAGATGAGGTCTTGCCAAGTAGCCCAGGCTAGTCTCAAACCCATGGGCTCAGGCAATCCTCACATCTCAGTCTCCCAAAGTGCTGGGATTATAGGCGTGAGCCACCGCGCCCGGCAAGAATATCTTTAATAAAGCAGAAGGTCTTAGATACCACTACAGTGCTAGAAGAGAAAGTTATATGAGGTACAAAATAATGGAGGAAAAGCCTCTCCCAGTTTAATCACGTTGATGCATCACCCCTCTGTTGGTCAAATACAGGCACGTCTCTTTTATTCTCAGAGTGAATTAATTTTACTCAGAATTACCATGAACACGCCAAGGCAGTAAACTCATTTTAAGCACCACAAGACTCAGGTTCCTATAGAAGAATGAAAAGTCAAGGAGGAAGACTCATTTCACAGAGAAATCGAGCACATTATTTCAAGCTCAAAACTGTAAACACCCAGCTTTTAAAAGTAAGCATTTTGCCATATTTTCAAATGAAGAATAACATGTAACGATACAATTAAGGCCCCTTTTATGCTCCCTGTCCTCCCTGACATAACCATTCTCCTTCCCAATAGTAGCCTTATTCTTTGTACTGACCACATGTCTGTCTTAGCCTGGAGTTCCCCAAAGCAGAGACTGGGATATGGGTGAAGAGGCAGTAATTTCTCTGGGTGGTGGTCCCAGCCTGCGGAATGAAAGAGCAGGAAGAAAGGAAAGGTGCAGGGAAAGGAAAGGCCAATAAAAGGCATGTTCTGGAGCTGATTACCACATTTAAGCAAAGTGGCTCGATCCTGCTGGGTCCCTGAGAGGAGACATGTAGAACACATCTCAGAACTGTTCCCCTGACGAAGAGGAAACGACAAAAATCACCTTCAGTCGGTTTATATTCCCATAAGCTGACAATTGCCTCAAGGTGCTTTAATTCCTGCTGTTTGGGGCTGCACACAAGAATCTGAAGCACCAAGGCATGGGAATAGCTTCTAAGGCAGAAAGGCTGGAGTTGGGATAGGGGAGCTGCCCTCCAAGCCTGGCTGGGGGCATGGCCCTGGGAGCACAGACCATCTGCACAGCATGGGCCAGCAAACATTTTTAGTAAAGGGGCACATAGAAATATTTTAAGACTTGAGGGTAAGACACAGTCTAGATCACATATTCTTTTACTGATTGTTCTTATAACACTTTAAAAATGTAAACAAGAGCTGGGCGTGGTGGCTCAAGCCTATAATCCCAGCACATTGGGAGGGCAAGGTGAGAGGATTGCCTGAGCCCATGGGTTCAAGAACAGCCTGGGCAACTTAGTAAGACCCTGTCTCTACACTCAATCAAAAAATTAGCCAGGCCTAGTAGCACGGGCCTAGTAGTGCATGTCTGTAGTTCCGGCTACTTGGAAGACTGAGGCAGAAGGATCACCAAAGTCCAGCAGGTCGAGGCTGTGGTGGCCATGAGCGTGCCACTGCACTCCAGCCTGGGCAACAGAGTGAGACTCCTACACACACACACACGTGTGTGTGTATACCCTTCTGTAACTTATTACATATCAAATTTATGCATGTTTATATCTGTAGAGGCAGACCACTCATTTTAACTGTTGTAACATTTATCTGCTAAGAATATATCAAAATTTGCTTATCTATTTCCTCATGGATATCTATTTGGATTTTTTTTTATGCTTTTTACTATAATCAAAAAAATGTACCAATAAGCATCCCTCTGTGACTGGCACTTGTTGCACTGAGTGTTTGTTTTCTTTAGAATACATGCCTGAAGTGAAATGACTATATACCAAGATATGTGAGTATGTCATCTTCAATTTATTTAATGAATGCCATATTACTCTCCAAAGTAGTTATACCAAGCTATAGCCCCACCTGCAGTTCCCCAAAATTCCTGTTTCCCCACATCTTCCCCAATACTTACCTTCATCAGACTTTTTAATTTGTGCGAATCTAACGGTTTTGAGTTTATATGATGCCATTGGTTTAAACGCCATATCCCACAGGCTGCCCGGGCATAACATGCGCCTGCTTTTTTGTTATCACTGTTGTTGTTCGTTCTGCTATCGGGCTGTCTCTTCTTATTTTGTGTTGTGTAGTAGCTCTTCGTATCTCTTTTTATTTTTCAAATTCTTAGTGGCTATGACAAGGCTGGGTCAGCAGATTCTAGACCTACCTCCACAGCCAGCAAAGCCCCACTGAGCCTGAAATCCCCACTGGTTGCACCACTCCCCTTCAGGAAAAATAAACACACTACTTGAAAAAATAGGGTATCCATCCACTCATTCACAGACATTTATTAAGTACTTACTGTGAAGTGGCATTCATAGTACTAGAGACGGGGAATACAAAGATATAAGAGGTCACAACCTAATGAGCACGTTCACAACCTAATGAGCACGTCCTAATGACAGTGAAGGATCAGTCCACCAGATAAACTAAATGTCACTTAGCTTAGAGAAATGTCTAGGGGGAAAAAAAATCAAGGAAAACGGGGAATCTTTCCGAATGGTAATGTGAAACCAGCAGATGCCCTCGTGACACAACCGCCATTTATTCAACTGATGAAAATTATAAAAACTAGAAAAGCACATTTTTAAAACTTCTGGAAACTTTCCTAAGAGCATACAGCAAGTGGAGATACAAGTCTTAAAGGAAATATATTACATCTTGGGAGGAATGGCAAGGGTCTGCGACCCTGGAGTCATGACTTGCTCTCCCTGTCCCCTCCCCCCACCCAGGTCTGCGTGAGAAAGCTCTGCTCTGGGTAGATACAGCCGAGAGCACAGAGGCTCCGGCTCTTTCCAGCTCCTAGTCTAGGGTTACAGTTTTCCTTGAGAGAAGCAGGCTGCCAGTGCCTCCTCTCACTGCCCTCCACCCCCAACCATTCCTTGTGAAGCACAATTCTTGATAGGTGGTGCTCATAGGACTTCAGCTCCCTTTCCCCACTCAGTTCCCACTTGTGGGGCAAGGCTGTGCCCCAAGAGCAGAGGTTGAGAACATAGGGGCCCTCATCAGCCAACCTCAGCTCACTCACTGTTTCTTCCCATCTTCCCCAATATTTAGTTTTGTCAGACGTTTTAACTTGAGCAGCCATTCCTCACTGAGAGAGGCAGGCTGCAAAGACCAGGGCCACCCTCTCCCCTCTTGCCCCGGTGTCTGCTCATAGTATAGGGTTCTCACTCTGGGAGAATTAGGCCACTGTTCTGCCCAGAGCTCTGGTTCAGTACCACACAGAGGTTCTGTCCAGTAGGACAGGCAGGAACTAAAGACAGACAGTTCCACCTTGCTGCCTGGGGTGGGGGGGGGGATTGACTGTATTTGGAACAGAGAGGGGAGAAGGTCATGCCCAACAGCATTGTCAAAAACAATGGAGATTTGGGTGGCAAAAATTTATGTGAGGTTAGCACTTTCACAATATTAGTAGCAAAAAGTGAAATGGTAGACCCGTTATAAATTTAACACAGGAAACTTGAGAAAATCCAAGAAGAATGCTTCTGAAATCACACTCATCCCTTGGGGTCCCAAAGGCTGTGCACATGCCCCAGCCTGCATGCCCCTTTTATTTCTACCCAGGAGTCATCAGAATGGGATGTAGAACAAACTTGAAAAAAATTCCCAAGCCATGCACAGATCGATCAGCAAAATGCAGAAGCCCTGCTGACTCAAGGGGCTGAAGAACAACCTTTGGCCAAATATTGACTGATCATCAAGCTACTCTAACCCAGGGATTACTCTCAGGAAGTAAGGTTTAAAAATAAAACCACACTCATCTCTCATAGTCTAGAGGACTATATGCAAGTGCATGCTGCACTCTCTCAGGAGACAATGGAGAGAGAACCTCTAACCGACTAGAGCCTGGCTGAACTCAGGACAATACTGTAAACTGCCTAATCTGTGAAGCCACACATATATCCAACTGGCCAAGGCAGCTTGAGCACAAATGTTGATCAATAAATCACTTGTGCAGACCCCAGGAAGATGCCTAGGAAGTTACACTGACAGATAAAAACAAAATTTGAGGACAATAACTTCAAAGAATTAGTTCAGCCAAGTTGCTAAACAAATAAATGACCAAACAACAGCTTCAACAAAACAACGTCATAAACATCCACCAGAGGAGACAATCAGTAACCAGAGATATTATATTATCTAAAAAGTCCAGTTTTCAACAAAAAATTATAGAACATTCAAACATATATACACAACAGGAAGATGCGACCCATACCCAGAAAAAAACAAAATTAAAATAAAACAAAGCAATGGTTCCTTTGCAGAGCCCAGATGTTGGAATTAGAAGAAAGTCTTGACAGAAGCTGTTATAAAAATGTCCAAAGAACTCAGGGAAAACCATGACCATCAGTAAGGCATGATAATGATGTTTCATCAAATAGAGAACATAATAAAAATGCAGAAAAATTTTTTAAAGAACCAAATAATAATTCTGAAGTTAAAGATGGGGCTAAGAAGTTGATTTGAATGCACAAAATTGGCAATCAGCAAACTGATAATAGATGAATGGAGATGAGATAATCCAGAAAAACAGAGAGGGGAGAAAAGAATGAAGAAAAAATGAACAAAGACTCAGAAATGTTGGATACCACTTAGCACACAAACATATACATAATAAAAATACAAGAGAGAGATGAAAGAAAGAAAGGAATAGATACAAAGAAATAATAGCTAAAAACTTTCCAAATGGATGATAAATGCTAATCTACACTTCTAACAAGCTCAATAAACTACAAGTAGGAAAAACCCAAGAAGAACCACACCAAACACATCAAAATGTTAAAAGATAAAAATAAAGAGAAATCTTGACATCAACAAGAGAAAATTTATTTATTCCATCATGGTACCATGGAATCAGTAAGATTTACAGCTGACTTCTCACCTAAAACAATGGAGGCCACAGGCACTAGGATCACACATTCAAAGTTCTGGATGAAATCAGGAAAGACATACACACTTTGATTTGGGGAGAGAGAAAGTCCCATAAAAAGTATTTGAGGAGTCTTTGTAGGTAGCAGAAATCCTCAGAAAATTAGAGGAAAAAGAAGGAAGTGGCAGCAAAGAAATGATGAGAGAGAGTCAGTCATGAAGAAAAAGACAGATGTTACTTGTCAAAAGATTTTATCTGAAATCTGCCTTTTCATTAAAGGGTAAATAAAGAAAATTCCTCCCATTACATGCTTTGAAAGTTTCTGAGCAGTTAACAGCTTTTCCATCTCAACAGATTATTGAGATACATTTCTCAACCACTCCTATCAGTGAACCACTCTGCATTTACGTTACTGTATGAAAGATATATAAAATTATGTGCTAATTTTTTGGAAAGTAGTGACTAAATTATTACAGCTTATAAACGTACCACATAAGTGATACTGAAGGTAAAAAGTAATGTGATATTAATTACATAAGACAACCAGATAAGTTATTCATTTAAATATTTTTATTGAAAATATAAGATCTCCAGGGTTTGGTAAAAATATAAACATAGTAAAAAATAAAAGGCTTTCCAAATACTATTAAAAGATTACAGGCTGGACTCAGTGGCTCAGCCTGTAATCCCAGCACTTTGGGAGGCTGAGGTGAGTAGACTGCCTGAGCCCGTGGCTCGAGACCAGTTCGGGCAACCAGTTCATCTCTATGACAAACTAAAAGTAGCTGGGTGTAGTAGTGCACATCTGTAGTTCTGGCTACTCAGAAGACTGAGGCGGAAGGATTGCTGGAGCCCAGAAGGTCAATGCTGGAGTGGCCGTGAGCGTGCATGCCACTGTACTCCAGCCTGGGTGAAGGAGTGAGACTCCAACTCAAAAAAAAAAAAATTATAAAATACACAAGGTGACAATGTGACAGTATTTTATGAAAAGTTTGGTACAGATATGATGCAAATGAAATCCACAAAGACCATTTATTTATACCAATGTAATAAGCATGCTTTGGCACCCAGAAAACATTTCTCTGTTTTGTTTTATTTGATTGAGCTTTAAATGTGCTTTTTCTGTCAGTCTTTCATAATTTAAACAGAATCACTAGTGGGCACTGATGATTTAGATACAAGGCATCTGTAAGAGAAAGTGCCATCAGTGAAGCTGAGACAACAAGCAAACTCTAAGACCCAGCTGGTTCTATCTAGAGTGCCTTGGACACACAGCTGTCGCCTGCATCTGCCACACCCTACTGACCTCCCAGCTGTTATACTCAGATACGGACATAAATTAATGACAGAAGAAAATAGCTAATTTTTAAAAGAAAATAAGTGGTGATGACAACATCCCTATCAAACAGTGAAGTAAGTGACCCAGAAGTGTGCAACACCTGATGAGCCATTTGGCAAACAGAAAAATTTTTGTAAATCAACATTGTACTGTACATTCAATAGCCAAAAGGTTAAATTACAAACATGCAATAAATATTTCCAAGAAGAAATGAATATTCATAATTGCATGGAAAAATATCTTTTCTTGAGTGATGCGATGTAACTATATTCAGCAAGTCCAGCATGGACAGAAAAATAGACACATACCTATGAGAACCTGTTAAGGTGGTACTGCATATATAGAAAACTGACATTTTGTCTAAAAGTGGAGAATAACAAAGTTTACTCAATAGAAGATTTCCAAAACTACATTTACCTTCTCCTGGCAGGCACAGACTAGGTCTGAGGTTAACTTGAAGACAGGAAGCCCAAAACTCACACTTTCTGGGTATCAATTCTGCCACTTCCTAGCTATGTTATCTTGGGAAAGTGTTTCACTTTCTCAATATCCTGATTCCTCATCTACAAAACAGAGTCTACAAATAGTACTTGCAAGTGGATACAGATATAGGGGAGAGTTCATCTTAGCTATTGCTATGAAAATCATACGTGTCTTGGGCTACATTACATTTGCCGGGGGTAAGTGTGTCACTGACTAAGAATCTCATCCAGACCATCACTTCATGAGAACTCTGTCTTTTTTTCCTTTTTATAGAATCAGGAACTCTTGCCCTCTTTACACAGGGCATTTAAAAATAACTATTCAGGAGGTATTTATACTTTCTGATGCTTTTTCTGGTTGCTGCCTCTACCACTTTTGTCCCCTGTTGGGTTCACTGCAGCAATAATTGGTGTATCAAACAAGCATCAATATAGAAAAGTCCACTGGTTTTTGGAGTACTTTTCTCCACCTCAAGAGACCTTAATTTACACATTATAGACCTCTAAAGCAGATAAAATTTTGCTTTGTATTTTCCCTGGTTAAGTTTGAATTATGGCTTAGCAATTTGAAATATCTTTTATAGCTGTGTTTGAGGATCCATGCCTTCCACAGGACGACTGTAAAGATTAAATAAGCTAACATATATGAAAATGCTTTAAACAGTGCCTGGTATGAGTGAGTGTTTTAAGTGTTGGTTATAATTATAATCGTATTATTACCTGATTATATTATCATGTATCATTAATTTTATATTATCATTTTATTATTAATGCAGAAAGGCATAATGGAGCCTGTGGTTCTTATTTAACCTACAGAGTTCATTATCTCTTTAGTAAGACATCATTTGAGATCATAGAAGCACTTGCATTACTACTGACCTTATCACACCACTGACCTCACCTCACGCCACTGATCCCACTACTGGGTTCTCATCCTAACTTCCCTATTAGTAGGTGCATTAGGGTTCTCCAAAGAAACAGAACATATAAGAGATATAGATATATAGATAAATGAGAGGGGATTTATTAGGGGATTCGCTCACGTGTTATGGAGGCTAAGTAGTCCTATGATCTCATATCTCATTTCACCTAAAGTATCAAAAACATGCTAGAAAGTCAATTTTTTGTTTCTTTCATCCTCTCCTACCTTTAAAGAAGCAGAAGAACAGGCCAGGCTCAGTGGCTCAAGCCTGTAACTCCAGCACTTTGGAAGGCCAAGGCAAGAGGATTGCCTGAGCCCAGGGGTTTGAGACCAGCCTGGGCAACTTGGTGAGACCTCATCTCTACAATATGTCAAAAAATTAGTGCACGCCTAATGGTAGTGCTCGCCTATAGTTCTGGCTACTTGGAAGGCTGAGGCGGAAGGATTGCCTGAGCCCAGCAGGCTGACACTGGGGTGGTTGTGGGCGTGCTACTGCACTCCAGCCTGGTTGACAGATTGAGATTCTGACTCAAAAAAAAAAAAAAGAAGCAGAAGATCATGTAGTTGATTCACCTTCAGGACAATTTATTTGTTGCATCATGCCTTGGTACCAAGTTAAATTCTTTGTGAGAGCTATTGCTGTTAAAACTAAAATTTTAGAATCAAGCAGAATAAAGTAAAACATATTTCCTTATACAGTTAAACTACTAACACCATCTGAATTTGTCATTGATGATCTTGTGTACTCATTTTGGCCAACTAAAACTTTATAAACAAGAGATTCAATATATCAAAATATTTAGGAAATTTTGTGAATAAGTAAATAGAAATAAAAAGAAATCCCACTTATCATAAACAATACTATGTATAGATTGTTATCTACAGGTAGAACATGAAACCAGATGTGGAAATGATTCTTCACATAGTACTATACTTTATCAATAGCATAAGGGCATTCAAACTTCCAAATGTACTGAGAAGGCATGATGTGTCTGGCTCCAAAAGCCTAACTTTATATTCTAGGTAAGATTCTGTTCCTTCTTCATATTTATAAGCTGCCCTGAATTTGGCAGATCATGAAAACATTGATTGGAATTAGGCCTGGAAACAGTTCCTAGAAACAGTCTAGAAATAGCTCACATATAAAGTGCTTTAAGTTTTAGAGCTTAGGATCTTATTTAGGTAGGCTAACAACTTTGAAAAGAAGTAGTATTTGGCACAATTAATGCTGAGAGAGGACTAAGTAACATTTGCTATGACAACGGGGTGACACTTGCCTTTCAGTTGGTTTTCAAAACAACCCCGATGAATAGGTAGACTGTATTATCCCAATCATACCCTGAGAGCTTAGAAGTAACCCACTCAAGGACACATAGCTACTCTGACTAAACCAGACAGGCCACACTGAAGATTCTTTGAGAACTGTCTTACTCATCTTAGGACCCCTCAGGATTTAAATTACTAATAAAAAGTAAACCTCAGAAGTTATATTGCATGGAAGAATAAATACAGGGTCACAGGCAGAGCAAGAAGGAAATCTATTGCCCTTTATTACCGTCCCTCCTTCCCTACCATTGTCTCAAAAGAGTACTCACCTGCAACAGAATCATTCAGAAATTAATTATAAGTTCAGTGCAGCCCCCACTTTCCTGAACTGCTAAACTGGAAAGTATTGGGGTGTTGGAGGTGGGGTCTGGGAATCTGCATTTTTAACATGCTCTCTGAGTATAAGAAATGCTACCACACTGTGCACTCTTCCAAAGCCCGACCTCAGCAGCATGTCACATCAATACAGAATGCTTCTTAATTTTATTATACTGTTGGCAATGTCATGAGAAGCTTGAAAAATCATGGTAAGCAGTTTTAATGCCACATGAGAGAGGATGGCACGAACTAGGGCTACAAAGCCAAGATATCAAAACTTTGCCACTGTTTTTCTTCTGAAAGTTGTTTTCTATTTCTCCATATGGTAAATGCTAAAGTATGACCAATGCCATCTGGAGTTGTAAAGTATTATGCAATAAAGCATCAGCAGAGATTTACAGTGTCCCTAGTTTACAAGATCTGAATTCATATAAAAATTCACTGGGTATGAGTCGTTTTTCACAAGAGCCAAGTCCAGATAACCTGCAACAACAGGAGAAAAAAAATGAACTTATTAGGCATATTTCCACCCCCTGCCAGCACCATTATACCCTAAAACTCATTAATTTGTGGAACCCAGAGGTTTCAAACAGAATCTTAAATCAAAAAGGTCAAGTCATAACATGCCTCAGAAAAAATAATGGAGATGAGTCAGCTATTGATACATCTTTTAAAAAACTTTTTTATTTTAAAGATGTAGGGTTCAAATCAGGATTAAGTAAACAAATGTTCATTATGCAGGTACCCGTGTTGATGAGGTGTGCCCTCCCCTCCCCCAGCAGAATTCCACTACTGCCAGTCCTCCCCACCCACCCACCCCCAGCAATTTCCCACTACTGACAATCCTTTTCTTACAGTATTGTAGTCATTGTTCAAGGTTCACTTATGAGTGAGAACATGTGATACTCAGTTCTTTGTTTCTGTGATAGATCACTCAGTATGATAGACTCTAAGTCCATCCAAGTTGCTGTGAAGTTCATAATTCTGTCCTTCTTTAAGGCTGTGTAACATTCCATTGTGTATATATGTAGCACATTTTTTTATCCAGTCCTCGTTCAGCCACAGTTGGTTCCATGTTTTTGCTATTGTGAACAATGCTGCAATAAACATGTGTGTGCAGGTATCTTTTTCATAGAGTGATTTGAGTTCCTCTGGGTATATTCCCAGTCAGGGGATTGCGGGGTCGTATGTAAGGTCGATTTTTAGACCTTTTTAGGAATCACGACACTGTTTTCCATAGAGGTTGTACTAGTTTACGTTCCCAGCAGCAGTGTAGAAGTGTTCCCTTTTCCCTGCAGCCTCGCCAGCATCTGTTGTTACAACAAATGAGAAGACTGACTCCCAGATACATCTTTGACTACTACTACTACTAATGCCAACACACTTACAGCCCTTTATAGCATACAGCGTACACTATACATACCTTCATCAATTTGATATCTAAAATCTCATGAAGTACCCCACATAAGGCTCATCTCTACTAGCATTTTTATCTCTGTGCTGTATCATGTAAGTTCTTTTCCTCAATTGTGTCTGTGCGTTTCTGGAAGGCAGGAACAACATATTCTTTTCCAAATCCTTAGCAACTGGCATGGTGTTTGACTCATTAAAGAAGGCACTCATAGGTACAGGAATCCTTTTAAAATAAATATTGCCTTTTAGAGATGAGTCATCTGAGGCTCACAGAGATCAAGAGGTTTTTATTCTGGAGAGATGACTTGGAAAAAAGAGGGCAATCAGCTCTTAAATATGCATGCAGAATCCGTGTGGAGAAAAGATTAGACTAATTTCACATGACTTCTCTAGACAAATTTGGATGAAGGCTAGTAGGAGACCAATTTCAGCTAGTATGAAAAAGATGTCTCTAACAATGAGAAATGTCTAAAATAGGAAATGTATTCTTCAAAAGGGAGAGCTGGCCAACATGTGACAGTGTAGGATAGACTGTACAGAAAGGGTTTTATACAGCATTGGAGGAGCAGCCACATGACCTGTAAGATTTCTTCCAACTAGGAGACTCTGTGAGTATGCCCTGATAGAAATAGGATAAGACATTATATCACTGGACTATAATGGATGTCTTTGAAGACAGTTATCTAACAGTTTCTGACAATACAAAAAAAACTCGCCATCAGTTCCAGGCAATATGGAGTAAAAGGAACTGGATATACCCTCTTGCCTGAAGCCAAACAACCAATCAACTGCATGTATGTACATACGTATATGTGCGTGTGTGTATATGTATGTACACACACAGATATCTATACACATATGCATACAAGAGGTGTCAAATGTTTTAAGCATGATGTTCACCCAAAAGATGGTGTTAATTAAATGAATGCTAGCATCATCATGTAACAGGCAGGACAGTCAAAGAAAATGATGGAAGCATGGTTGAATGAACGTCATACTACACATTGTTACCATAATTTAATTCAACATTGAAAAGTAATACATAGATAACATCTGAAATATGTATACATTTTTTTGGCATGCCGTATATAAGAAACAACCATTTTCAAGAATGAGGATCAAGAAACAAAAGACACTTATCGCTGACTGACAGGAAACAAATGAGACAAGCCTATCAATTTACTGCTTTGAAAGATTGTCCAGGCCAATGCAAAGAGAGAGAACTCAGGTGAAGCCACAGAGATCAGAGTCCAACGTAACTGGTGAAATACAATGACTAGTGTTTATAAGACAAAGTACCAGAAAGAAGAAGGCTGCACACAGAAAGAAACTCAGTATCTGTAAAAAGTCACCCTTAACTATTCAGCAGAGTACCAGTGAGTTCATACATGTGAGGAAACTAACCAAAACTGGGGAAAGAATCATCCAATGAGAGTAAACAGCATCCATGGAGTCAGGAATAGTGACTATTTTCACCAGATATACTAGAAAACCTCGTAATTGACCATAAGTGAGTAGAAAATTCAGAGAGGTCTTGTCTCAGTAGTGTGAAGATGCTTTAGCTATAAATGCAAAGCTACTTTGGTCCCTCCTGGCAAATATTAAAAGCAAGGCCTAAAAGATTACAACTGTTTGCCAGTAATACACCTGTGTCTGAGAACAAAAGTTCAAGAATTTTTATATGAAAATAAAAAATATCCAGCACCCAATCAACTAAAATTCACAGTATCATACAACTAAAGGTTATTAGGCATTGTAAAGAAGCAACAACAACAACAACAACAACGAAATGTGATCTATGAGAAAAACCAACCAATTAAATCAACTCAGAATGCCGTAGATGACAGAACTGTTTGATAAGAACACGAAAACAATTATAACTACATTTTACCTATTCAAAAAGTAGACAGAGGCATAAAATATGTATATATACACATGTACAAACATGCATATTCAGAGTCTGTAACTTACAATGGTTCAACTTATGATTTTTCAACTTTACACAGTGTGAAAGTGATATGCATTCAGTAGAAATTCTATTTCAAGAACATATACAACCATTCTATTTTTCACTTTCAGCACAGCATTCAATAAATTGAGACAGTCAATACTTTATTACAAAACAGACTTTATGTTAGATTATTTTGATCCATCTGCAGGCTAATGTAAGTGTTCTGAGCATGTTTAAGGTAGGCTAGACTAAGCTATGGTGTTTGGTTGGTTAGGTGTACTAGATACATTTCGACTTACAAGATTTTCAACTTACAATAGGTTTACTGGGATGTAACTCCATCTTTAAGTCAAGAAGCATCTGTAAATACTTACACACATATATGATGTACAACTTCTAGAGATAAAAACTATAATGTATGAGATTAAAAAATATACGAGATAGCATTAACAACAAAAGATACTGTAGGAAGACAGATGAGTAACATTTAAAACCTAGCAATAGAAACTATCCAAAAATGAAACACATAGAAAAAAATAAATCTAGAAATGCATCAGTGAGCTCTCTGACAACTTAAAGTGAGCTAACATAACATGGGTAACAAGTTCACAAAGGAGAGAATAGTTGGAGATAGGCAAAAGTTTGTTTTGAAGAAACAATGGCTGAAATTTTCCAAACTTGAGTAAAACTACAAACAGATTAAGCCATGAATATCAATGAACTGGAAACACAGAAATATGAAAAAATTACCTCATGAAATCATAAAGTGTGCAAAGCCAGTGATGAAGAAAAAAAAAAATCTTAAAAGCAGCCTAGAGGGGAAAAAATACATTTTATTTTTGAAATTGAAAGCATAAACAATACAAAATAAAAAGACTGTAAATAACATCTTTAAAGTACTAAACAAAACGAAACAAAACGTGACAGCCAAGTGACAGTGAAAACACCTTTAAAACCTAGGCAACATAAAGACATTTTCAGATATACAAAAGCTAAAATAATTTATCACCATAAAAAGCATACTAGAAGATATGTTAAAAGAAGTCCTTTGGGCAGAAAGAAAACAATACTAAATGGAAATCAGGACCTACATAAGAAATAAAGAGCAAGCCGGGCTTGGAGGCTCAGCCTGTAATGCCAGCACTTTGGGAGGCCAAGGTGAGTGGATAGCCTGAGCCCGCGGGTTCAAGAGCAGCCCAGGCAACTTGGCGAGACCTTGTCTCTACAATAAATAAAAAATTAGCCAGGCATGGTAGCATGTGCCTGTAGTTCCGGCTACTTGGAAGGATGAGGCAGAAGGATCGCCAGAGCCCAGTGGGTCGATGCCGGGGTGGCCATGAGTGTGCCACTGCACTCCAGGCTGGGGGACAGAGTGAGATTCTGACTCAAAAAAAAAAAAAAAAAAAAAAGAAAGAGAGAGAGAGAGAGACAGAAAGAAAGAGCACAGAAAGTGCTGCAGGTTAAATGTGTGAGTTTTTCTATTTTAGAATTCTTGTTCAAACAAAAATAAGAACTATGTACTGTGAAGTTTATAACATAGGTAAAGGCAAATAACAAAACAATAACAAAGGCCAAGAGAGGGAAAAATGAAGTATGCTACACTGAGGTTCTTATACTATAAGTAAAGTCGTAATATCACTGGAAAATAGACTGTGATAAGTTAAGATGAATTCTATAGAGCATCTAAAGCAACCACTAAAATAACAAGTAGCTTTAAACAATATAACCACAATGGAGATTAATCTGAATTATTAAAATACTGAATCTAAAAAAGGCAGGGAAAAACAGGAAAAGAAAAAAATGGAATAAACAGAAAGCAAATAACAAGATGACAGATTTAAACCTAAAGATATGAATAATCACATCAATGTAAATGTTCCAAACACCCACAAATAAAAGGCAGAGATTTTCAGACTGGATAAAAGAGTAAGGCCCAACAATATTTGTTTACTAGAAATACATTTTAAACATAGCAACACAAATAGGTAAAAAAATAAAAGGACGGAAAAAGATATACACAGTAACACAAATAAACACAAACAAAAAAATACACCATAGTAAGGACTATTACTAGGAATCAAAAGATCATTTCATAATAATAAAGGGGGTCATTTAATCAAGATGATATAACAGTCCTTAGCATTTATGTTCCAATAATAGATCTTCCAATGCACCAAGCAGAAACAAACACAAGTAGAAACAGACATGTCTTAAAATTTGAAGTTTCATTACTCCTTTCTCAAAATCAAAATAAGTGACAGAAAACTGTCAGACATATAGTAGATCTGAACTATCCTGTCAACCATACTGACCTTAACATTCATAAAATACTCCACCCAACAACGAAATACACAGTCTTCTCAAGTGTACATAAAACATTTACCAAGCAGACAATATTCTCAGCCATAAAACAAGTCTTAATACATTTAAAATAGTTCTACTCATACAAAGTATTTTATCTAACCATAATGGACTTAAGTTAGAAATCAATAGCAGAAAGATCTTTGGAAAATCCGCAAATATTTATAAAGTAAATAATAAATAACCTACTGACTAATGAAGAAATCAAATGAAAGAATGTATTTTAAGCTGAATGAAAACACAACATAGAATTTGCGGAATGGCACTAACACAGTACATAAGGAGAAATTCATACCACTAAACATCTATGTCAGAAAAGAAGAAAGGTCTCAAATCAACTACTTTGATTTCTACCCCAATAAACTGAAGAACAGCAAAGTGAGACCATAGTAAGCACATGAAAGGAAATAATAAAGTTCAAAGCAAAACAAAAAACAAAAAACACACACTAGTGAAATGAAAGCAGAAAAACAACAGAGAAAAGTCTATTAAGAGAAAAGCAGGTTATTTGAGAAAAGCAATAAAATCTATAAATCTCTAGACTGGTTTATCAGGGGAAAAAGGAAGGCACAAGTTACCAATACTAGGAGTGAGTGTGGCTATCACTACAGATTTTACAAAGTTTAAAAGGATAATAAATGGAGTTTATCCTAATAATATGGTTAACATTCAAAACATCAATCGCCATATTAAGAAACCAAAAAGGAAAATCATTTGAAAATCCTAACAGCATATGACAAAATCTAACACTTACTTCTTTTTTCTTTCTTTTGCTATTAAATGTTTTAAATTGATATAATATTTGTACATTTTTATGGGGTACATGTGATATGTTGTCACAAGCATCGAATGTGTAATGATCAAGTCAGGATATTTAGGATATCCATCACCTCAAGTATTTATTTACCTTTTCTGTGTGTTGGAAACATTTCAAGTCCTCTCTTCCACCTATTTTTGAATATACAATATGTTGTTGTTAACGATAGTCACCCTGCTTTGCTGTCAAACAATAGAACTTATTTCCTCTATCTAACTATACGGTTTTACCCATTAACCAACCTCTCTTCATTCCCCTTCTACCTCCCACACTCCCTTCCCAGCCTCTGGTCATTGTGATTTTAGTCTCTACCCTCATGAGATTGACTTTTTAAGTACCCACACATGAGTGAACACATGCAATATCTGTCTTTCTGTACTTGGATTATATTACTTAGCATCATTACCTCCAATTCCATCCATGTTGCTGCAAATGACAGAATGTCATCTTTTTATGGCTGAGTAGCATTCCATTGTGTACATATACCACATTTTCTTTATCAATGAATCCACTGATGGACACTTGGGCTGATTCCACATCTCTGCTATTTTAAATAGTGCTGCAATAAACATGGGGTGCTGATATTCTTTTGATACAATACTTTTCTTCTTTTAAATATAAATACCCAGTAGTGGGATTGCTGGATTATATGACAGTTCTATTTTTAGTTTTGTGAGAAATCTTCATACTATTTTCCATAGTGGCTGTATTCATTTACATTACCACCAACAGTTAATAAGAGTTTCCTTTTCTTCACATTCTTGTCAGCTTCTGTTTGGGTTTTTTTTTTTTTTTTGTCTTTTTAATGATAGCCATTGTAACTGCTTTAAGATACTATCTCATTGTGATTTTGATTTGTATTTCCCTGATGCTGAGTGATGTTGAGCATTTTTTAAAGTACCTGTTGGCCATTTATATGTCTTCTTTTGAAAAATGTCTCTTTGTGTCCTTTGCCTACTCCAACATCTACTTCTAATTAAAAAAATAAAAACTCAGCAAACTAAGAATTGAAAGGAACGTCCCTAAACTTTAAAAAAGGCAATATAAGAAAAACCTATAGCTAACATCATACCTAATGGTGAAAAACTGAATGCTTTCCTGCTATGATCAAGAACACAGCAAGAATGTTCACACTTACTATTTCTGTTCAACATTGTAATCAAAGTTATAGCTAGTGAGATAGGATAGATAGATAGATAGACGGACAGACAGACAGATAGATAGATAGATAGATGGATGGATGATAGATATAGATAAATAGAGACAGATAGCAAATAAAGCCAGAAAGAGAAATAAAAGAAGAAATAAAACCAGATTGTTGGTATAGAAAAATCTAATGTAATCTACAAAAAGCTACTAGAAATGAAAAGTAAGTTTAGCAAGGATACAGGCTATAAGGCCAATATATGAAAATAGATTTCCATATAAGATTTCCATATACTAGTAATGAACAAGTATAAGTTGATATAAAAATACCATGCAAAACAGCATCAAAAACATAAAATATTTAGGAATAAATGTGACAAAATCATATACAAGGTCTGTACACTGAAAATGATAACATTGCTGAGAAAAATTTTCAGAGACTAAGTGGAGAGCTGTATTTTGTTCAGGGGTCGGGGGCTGAATCTTGTAAGTAATTCAATTCTCTCCAAATTGATCTACAGATTCAATGCAATTCCAATTACAATTCTACCAGGTTGTGTGTGTGTGTGTGTGTGTGTGTGTGTGTGTGTGTGTGTGTGTGTGTAGAAACTGATTAACTGATTCTAAGTTCACATGGAATGTGAAGGACATAATAGCCAAAACAACTTAGAGAAGAAAGTGATTTCAAGACTTACCATAAAGTAACAGTAATAAACAAGATGTTAACAACAGAAAAGAGAGGCAGATCAATGCAACAGAATAGAGTCTAGAAATCAACCTTGATATGTAGGGCAAATAATTTTCTACAGAGGTAGAAAAATCTTTCAGTGAAGAAATAACAGAATTTTCAACAAGTGATGCTAGAACTGGATGTTTACATGCAAAAACAAAAACTCCAATCCATACCTTCTATCATATACAAAAATTAGTTCAAACTGATCATAGGATCTAGCTACAATACTTAAAACTATACAACTTCTAAAAGAAAACATAGCAGAAAACATTTGTAACATCGAATTAGGCAAACTTTTTTTAAGAGATGACACCAAAAGCATAAATCATAAATGAAAAAATTAATGAACTGGATTTTGATTGAAGTTAAAATCTTCTGCTCCCTAAAAGACACTTGGGAGAATGAAAAGTCATGCAACAGATTGGGAAAAAATATTTACAAAGCATATATGATAAATAACTTGTATTTATAATACATAAACAACTCTAAAAACTCAACAATAAGAAAATAACTCCAGAGTGAGACCCCCAACTCCAAAAATAAAAATAAAAAAAGTTTTTAAAAAACCCAAAATAACTCAATAAAGGAACAGGCAACAGACTTGAAAAGGCACATCATCAAAAAAATACAGGAATAGAAAATAAACAAATGAAAAAATACTGAACATCATTAGCCATTAGGGAAATACAAACTAAAATCACAACTAAAGACCACTGCACATCTGTCAGAGTGGCTAGAATTAAAAAGTCTGCCATACCAAGTGTTGGTGAGGGTGTGGAACAATAGAAATTTATACACTATTGCTGGCATGTAAAATGAAACAATCACTTTGTAAAACTTTTTTTTTGCTGAGTTGTACTGAAGGTCGATTTTTAGATCTTATAGAAACTGCCACACTATTTTCCACAGAGGTTGTACTAGTTCACACTCCCACCAACAGTGGAGAAGTGTTCCCTTTGCCCCACATCCTCTCCAGCACCTGTTGTTTTCTGAGTTATTGATGATGGCCATCCTGACTGGAGTTAGGTGGTATCTCAGTGTGTTTTTAATTTGTAGTTCTTTGATGATTAGTGAGGCTGAACAAATTTTCATGTATCTATTGGCTGATCCTATGTGATCTTCTGAGAAGTGTCTATTCATATCTTTTGCCCACTTTTTAATAAGGTTGTTTTTTTTCCTTTTGGCATGTTTGAGTTGCTTGTAGATCCTGGATGTTAAGCCTTTGTCAGATATACAGTTGACAAATATTTTTTCCCATTCTGTAGGCTGTCCTCCCTCTTTCTTGATGGTTTATTTTGCTTTGCAGAAGCTTTTCAGTTTGATGAGGTCCCACGTTATCTATCTTTTATGGCATTCGCTTTTGGAGAACTGATCCATAATTGGTTGCCTACGCCAATGTGCCTAAGAGTGTTTCCTAGGTTTTCTTCTAGGATTCTTATAGTTTGAGGTTTTACATTTAGGTCTTTCATTCATTTAGAGTTGATTTTTGTGTATGGTGATAGGGAAGGGTACTATTTCAATCTTCTGCATGTGGTCAACCAGTTTTCCCAGCACCGCTTACTGAATAGGTTCTCCTCTCCCCAGTGGTTGTTGGTGGAGACTTTGTCGACGATAAGTTGGTTGGGAAATTGAGGTTTTGCTTTTGGAATCTCTGTCCTTTTCCTTTGGTCTATATGCCTATTCCTGTACCAATACCAGGGTGTTTGATTCTAAAATAAAGATACCTGCACATGCATGTTTATTGCAGCATTACTCACAACAGCAAAACTGTCATTTTATTCAATAGGTACCATAGTGCCCCCTTATCTGCAATCTTGCTTTCCACAGTTTCAGTTACCCAAAGTACAATAAGATATTGAGAAAACGCGTGCAAGAGAGTGCATAATCCTATACATTTTATTAAGTATATCTTTATAACTGTTCTGTTTTATTATTAACTAGGGTGAAACTTTTACTTTATCATAGATATCTATGTATGCATAGGACAAAAACATAGTATAGTATACAGAGGGTTCAGCACTATTTACGGTTTCCACTGGGGGTTTTGGAACATATCCCCTGCAGATAAGAGGGGGCTACTGTGCTATTATCATACTTCAAGTTATGAGGGCTGGATTATTTATTTCACTTAGCAAAATGTTCCAAGGTTCACCCATGTTTTATATGTGTGAGAATGTTATTGCTTTTTAAGGCTGGAAGATATGCCACTGCATACACAGACACCACATTTTCTTTGTCCATTCAAATATCAAAGGACATTTGGACTGCTTACACCTTTTGGTGATCGTGAATATGAGTGTTCAAGTATCTGCTTCACCCCTGCTTTCAGTTCTTTTGTATATATGCCTAGAAGTGGAACTGCTGGGTCATACAGTAATTTTATGTTTAATTTGTTGAGGAACTGCCTTACCCTCTCATTCCTAAACTGTAGTCCATGGAGTAAACTACCTAGAAGGCAAATCTGATCACGTCACTCCAAGTCTTAAAATTCCTTAATGGTTCCCTAATTGACTTTGGGGTGATTCAGGCTCCTCCACATACAAGCCCTCCCCAGGCAATTCCACCCCCACCCTAAGGACCTCACTCCTTCCTGAGTTTCCAAAGCACCTTGTATCTGTAGTACCTCTAGCAGCACTGCCACAACTCTACTGTTAACGGTTTATATTTCTATCTCCCTTACCAGGCTATAAACTACTTAGGAACAAGATCTTTATTTTCGTTTCCTTTTGTATCTTCAGCACCCTTCCACAGTTTCTAGAACATACTAGACACTCAAGGCATTTGTTAAATGAATGCATGCCAGTTTAGCTGTCCAAGAATAAAAATACTGCCATATTCTAAAATAAGCAAAGCAACAGAGGAGATAGGTTAAACATGCGTGTCTATCCACATATATACAGGTTAAACACTATATAATATGCAAATGTATATATATTTTCTAAATGAGAAAACTTCTTTATATGTAACATGTAGTTACGCACATGCTAGTTTCATTTTCAGTCATACGTACCTTAGGCTGCTGTCTGGAAGTCTCCACTAAGCACAGTGGAGGAAAAGAGGCCAGAGACAGGCTACTACCTGGGGCATCTCTCTCTGCTGAGGAGTATCATGCATCTGTGTATGGCTTGGGCTTTTGATTTCATGGACATGCCACACAAGACATATGTCCTTATATCTGGGATTAGGAATCCGCTATGACTTTCTGATTAAAGATTTTAATAAGCTTCTGTTTTCTATTCATGAGCTGGTCCTATTCACGAGTGGTCCACTCTGTCCATAACAGGAAATTGTAAAAGAATAACTTCTCTTACAAATAAACAAAACAAGCTTCTTCCAAGCCAAATGCATTCTTCATGGAGCCCAAATGAGCAAACTCTGGAAAACATTTCAACCTGAGCAATCAGGAACATCATAGATCAGCAAAAACTCTGGTTTAAACATTTTACCTACATTAGAAGCATAGAAAATGTGCTGATAGGAGTGAGAATCATGGCAACAAGACACAAACTGATAGATAAAAGTGCATCAAGGCATCAAAAGAAGTTTCTGAATATGGATACAGTCTGGTGACTTAGGACTCAGAGGGAAAGGTAATACATTGGTGCTGGAAGTGGAATTCTTACATCAAACTTAAAAAAGTCTTAAACTCAGCCGGGCTCGGTGGCTCAGCCTGTAATCCCATGCCCTTGGGAGGCTGAGGTGAGTGGATTGCCTGAGCCCGCAGGTTCAAGACCCGCCTGGGCAGTGAGACCTCATCTCTACAGTAAAAAAAAATCAAAAAATCAGCCAGGCATGGTAGCGATGCCTATAATTCCGGCTACTCGGAAGGCTGAGGCGGAAGGATCACCGGAGCCCAGCAGGTCGAGGCTGCGGTGGCCAGGAGCGGCCACTGCACTCCAGTCTGGGTGACAGAGTGAGACTCCAACTCAAAAAAAAAAAAAAGTCTTAAACTCAACATCTTAGTCCCTGTAAAATCTAAGATTGATGGTAGCAAAGAACCTCAAATGCACTTCCAATTTCCTTAAACCTGCATCTCATAATCAGGTTGGATTTGTATAGTCTAATTTTTTAAATGGGGACATACAAGCAGCCTTTAAATAGTCCATTTTAAACTGATCTCAGAAGTGGATCTCCTTCACATGATAAATTTGAAGCACAACAAAGGGCAATTATCTTATAGTCAGAGGTGGATAAATAAAGCAGTCTGATGTCACTAGAGAGACCTGAACACGTGTTCATTGTTCAAGATCATTTAACTTATAAGTAGACTATAAAGCAATCATATATATTTGCTGAAAGTATATTTGTCGATGAATTTCTAAGAAAGTCGGGCTCTCGTGCTTCTATCTCCAAATTTTACATGTTCTAAAAGCCCAAGTTAGAATATTTTCAAGTTGGAATTGTCCAACTCTGGTGTTACCTATATTACTCAAAATAGAGTTTCTCTAAAAAGAAACATCTGATATGAAAAAGGGCTCAAGAAGAGTCAAATTCAAAAAATAAAATACATAAAATGTGACAATCAGTTAAGCTGAAACAAAATTCAGTATCACTCACCATGAAAACCAAATCCAAATACAAGTGAAATTGTAGAAAAATGAAGAGAAAAGAGTAGAGATGGTGATAAGAATGTCAAGAAGCAGGCACAAAAACTGGGGACAGCAACGGTAACCAGGAGGGGAAGAAAAAGCCAAGACAATGAGAATAGTCCAGAATCTGGGGACAGACAGTTCCCCTACCCATCTCAGAGGCCTTGAGGGCAACACTGAATCACAGACTATCCATAATAAAGATGTTGAGAGATGAGGACCTGCCGAATTATCTTTGTACACACAGATATAATGAAGGTATCATGCAAAAAATCCACATGCTTCCAAGAGGACAAGTGTGAACATGGGTCTCTCCAAGTATCACTCTGCATTTGGGAGGAAGGTGAGGAATCACATGATGAATGTGCATGAAACAGTTTACGGATATGAGGTTCCTTTTTTACCGTGATTGGACAAGATTTTGGTTATCAATAGCAGGTGTAACAGGCTGTTTCTGTAAACAGAGTGTGCTTTATATCTTACTAGTAAAGATGCAGGGGTAAGGCTTAATAGCTATAAAGTAAATGTCTGGGTCAATGACAAGTTTCACGCTCTGTTACTGAGACATGTATATTTTCATCCAGAAAATGAAGAATTTTTCATTTTAGTTGATGATTGAAATACTTAAACTTAATTTGCGCTTCCGTTCACAAATACACCAAGTTCACAGACATAACTGTTCGCATAACACAGATTCAGTACGGCACAACAAAATGCAGGTAGACCACAGAGACTGTTACAAGGTACCTTCAGCATACCAGTTTCGTCTGCATCTGTCCTTCGATCTCACGCTTTAAACACACAAAGGACAACAGAGAGCCCCTAGAGAAACAGTTGAGACCTGAAATTAAATGCCTCTAGAGGGTAACTAGTGAGATTACAAACAGGTTCTCTATGGTCCCAAGAGGCAGATTCAGAAGCAAGAGAAGAGGACTCGTGGAAGATATAATTCCGCTTGGCATCAAAGATTAAGTAATGTGAGGAATGAGAATAACAGTCGTTGCTATTTCAATTAATTACCATGACAGCCAAATGAGATTACAATAAAGAAATAGAAGATCAGAGAGTCAAGGGTCTTGTGCAAGGTCACGGAGCATGTGTGTTACAGCCAGAATGCGAAGATTTGCCAGAATCAAAAGCACAAGTTCTCCCTATCACTGTAGGCTGCTCTCTTAAGTTTCTGGGTCAAGCAGAGATTGGCTGACCACTGGTTAGCAGTGCAAGGGCTTTATGTGTCAAGTGCGTATACCTAGATATTGCCTAAAAATCCCTTTTTGCTATGCGATGCTAAAATTCTCTTACCAAAGCACACTGCTTTAATTTCCTTTCAAACACTTACTATTTTGTTGAGGAAAAACCCTAGAGCAGATTTCTCTGGTCTTACCTGACTCTAAATTAAGGCTCTTTCCTATGTGAGAAGCAGAATTCTCTTTTGTTAAAAGTCATCATTCATTTTAACGGTATAAGACAGTTTTAGATCTGAGGAAGAGAGAGAGAACCAAAAAAGATCCAAGGACCCCAAAGTACTCATCTAAAAGGTGTCTAACTTGGGAGAAAAGATGTACATCTTCCTTCATAAACAAAAAATGCCTGCTCACACACACACACACACACACACACACACACACACACACACACAAACTAGAGTGAAGACATAAACAAGACACACCATATAACTTAATACCAGAAAGATAAAAAGTACTGCATTCACTCATTCTTACGACAGAGATAAATGGCCATAAAAGTTTAGTGTGGCAAGAAAAGATAAGAAGAAAATAAAGTCAACTGTGAATTTCTTTAGGAATAGCTATTGCTCCTGTTGCATCTGGCAGAACTAAAAGGCTGGTGCAACAGTCTTTTATGAGTGTTGATGAAAAGGTACTCGCATCACAGGCAATATGGCGGAAACTAGGTTAAGTTGGGAGAGCATAAGAACGCGTTTCACGCCTAACACGCTTTACTGAAAACTTCAACTCACATTCTAAGTAATGACGATAACCTGTTTAAAGGGTCGAAAGGAAGTGGAATTGTGTGCAAAGGGCGCAGGCATGGGGATTGGCAGGCCTGGGATCCAGGCCCTACTTAGTGGCCTTAGGCAAGTCCCTTCAGCAATCCAGAATAAAAGGAACTCTCAAATAACACAATCCTCAATTGTACTTAAATATACTTTTTTGCTCTCTAACTCTAGCTATACACTACTTTAATATCACTTAATAAACTTTGCATATATTCCTGGATCACTTTTTAGCTCAAGGTCTCAAAAAAATCTTTTTTATTGAATTATTGTTAAAACAAATTGAATGAAACTGCCACGTTATTCCAAACTGCCACACTCATTTTTAAAAAGTCAAATTCATGATTATAATACCAAAATTCAACTTTCGCCAATCTCATAATCAATCGGTCTCATATGCATCTTGAATATCTTTATGAAAGAGGTTCACGTAGGTAGGCTGGTTGTTTAAAAAATATTTTTATTGTTTTTTTTTTTCCTGAGTCATGAATTCTTAAAAATCATTTGTGGGCTATTGAACACAGCCCATTTTCATTTGGCAAAGGGTGGGAAATTCTGGAGACATCCAGGCTTCTACCTCTATATTTCATCTGAGTTGAATCTTCCTTCAAGAGCTGGAGGTTCCTGTCAATATCTGATGCATACTTATCTTGAGGGATTTATGAGAGACTGCTGGGCTGTCATGTATCACAGCCCTAAGCAATTTTTAAGAGCAGGATAAAGCAACAGGCTTCATTCAGGTCAGAGCAAGATCCAGGATTAACAAAAGCATAATCAAGGGGCAAAACCAGCCGACAGCAAGGCATTAACAGATTCAGAGCATTTGGAACACTGCAAGGGGGAAGCCTGTCTAAATTTAGTTTAATAGGAATTTCTGTACCCTATTTTGCTCTTGTATTGTTTTTTAAACATTCTAAAATGATAGACTATGTTGTGTGTGTGTGTGTGTGTGTGTGTGTGTGTGTGTGTGTGTGTGTGTGTGTGTGTAGGTGGACATTATTTACCTGAAGAGTCATTTTCTTGTGCCTTAAAAATGATCCTGAATATTAGGGAGTCATTAGTTTTCCAGTTGTGATAACGGTATTTTAATGTGCTAAGGGGGGGAGGCCTTTTACACACACACACACACACACACACACACACACACACACACACACACACAGATTTTTGTTTGTTTGTTTTTGTTTCTTGAGTTGAAGTCTCACTCTGTTGCCCAGACTGGAGTGCAGTGGCACACTCCCGGCCACCACAGCCTCCACCCACTGGGATCCAGCAATTCTTCCGCCTCAGCCTTCCAAGTAGCCAGAATTACAGGCGCATGCTACCATGCCCCAGCTAATTTTTGATTTATTGTAGAGACAAGGTCTCATCAAGTTGTCTGGGTGGGTCTCGAACCCGCGGGCTCAGGCAATCCACTGGCCTCAGCCTCCCAAAGTGCTGGGATTACAGGCTGAGCCACCGAGCCAGGCCAGATTGTTTTGTTTTTAAAGATGAGATGATACAACAGCAAGGATTACTTTCAAAATTAAAAAAACTGAAAATGTTTGAAATTGGGGGAGGGGGTGGAACCAAGAGGGTTCACTCTGCTTTTCTCCTTACTTTTCCATCTGTTATATTTTTTCTCGGTGGCTCAGCCTGTCAACTCAGCACTTTGGGAGGCCAAGGCGAGTGGACTGCCTGAGCCTGCAAGTTCGAGACCAACCCGGGCAACTTGGTAAGACCTTGTATCTACAGTTTAAAAAAATTTTTAAGTTAAATAAAATTAGCTGGGTATGGTTGGTAGGGCATGCCTGTAGTTCTGGCTACTTGAAAGGCTGAGGCGGAAGGATCGTTGGAGCCCAGCAGGTTGACACTGCCACTACACTCCAGCCTGGGCAACAGAGTGAGACTCCAACTCGGGAAAAAAACAATTTTTTTTTCTATGACCTGGTATATGAGTATTTTTTGATGTGCTGTGTGATTTCTTTTTATATAGGTACATATGTTTATTTGTTTGTATTGTCTATTTTATTGTATTTTTTAGAGACAAGGGCTCACTCTGTCAACCAGGCTGGAGTGACACCAAGGCATGATCATAGCCCAGTACAGCCTCGAACTCTGGGCCTCAAGTGAAAGCGATCCTTCCACCTCAGCCTCTCATGTAGCTAGGACTACAGTCACATGCCACCAAGACCAGCTAATTTTTCATTTTTTCTAGAGACATGGTCTTGCTTTGTTGCCCTGGCTGGTCTCAAACTTTTGAGCTCAAGTGATTCTCCTGCCTCAGACTCCCAAAGTGCTGGAATTACAGACATTACCACCATACCAAGCTGATTCTTTCTTTTATAGTTTTAAAATTAGGGTCATAATTAGAAAACCTTTCAACAAACCAAAACTGCTTTTAAATTCCTTCCATGTTTTCTTCTAGTGCTTTTAGGATTTCATTAATTAACATTTACATCTTTATTTCTTCAATTGGGAACTTATCCTGGCATATGATATGAACTACGGGTCTGACCTTTTTTCCAAGAGGACTGTTCATTTGTCCCAATATCATTTATTCAATTATCTATCTTGTCTTCACTGATTTGAAATCCACTTGTATCTTATATTAAATTATTGATTTGTTTCTTTGTGAACCAGTAACACATTGTTTTAAATATCAAAGAGTTCTGGAAAAAACATCCCATGTTCATGGATTGAAAGAATCAATGTTATCAAGATGTCTATCCTACCCAAGGCAATCTACAAATTCAATGCAATACCAACCAAATTACCAACATCATTTTTCTCAGACCTGGAAACGACAATACAGAAATTCATCTGGGAACAGAAAAGAACAGAAATAGCCAAAACAACCTTCAGCAAAAGGAACAAAACAGGAGGGATCACACTTCCAGACTTTAAACTTTATTACAAGGCTACAGCAACCAAAATATCCTGGTATTGGCACAAGAATAAGCACATAAACCAATGGAACAAGACAGAGATCCTGGAAGCAACAACATGTCTCTCAACCAACTCATCTTCAACAAAGGCATCAATAACAACCATTGGAGAAAGGAGACTATATTTAGCAAATGGTGCCAGGAAATGGCCTACCACATGCAGAAGAATGAAGCTAGACCCTTACCTAACAACACATACAAAAAACAACTCTAAACGAACCAAAGCCCTAAATGTAAAACTTCAGACTATAAAAATCCTAGAAGAAAATGTAGAAACAACCTTATGGACATTGGAGAAAGCAGTGAATTCTTGACCAAGTCTCCAAAACCAAATGCCATAAAAGCTAAGACAGACAAGTGGGACCTCATGAGACTGGAAAACTTTTGCACAGCAAAAGAAACTACAAAGAGAGTAAAGAGCAACCTACAGAATGGGGAAAAAAAATTAGCAAATTATGCATCTGACAAAGGCCTAACATCCGGGATCTATAAGAAATTCAAACAAAGTGAAAGGAGAAAAAAAACGACCCCATTAAAAAGTGGGCAAAGGACATGAACACACTTCTCAAAAGATGACATACAAGCAGCCAACAGACACATGAAAAAATGCTCAGCCTCACTAATCATCAGAGAAATGCAAATCAAAACTACAATGGGGTACCACCTAACTTTGGTAAGGATGGCTATCATTAATAAGTCAAAAAACAACAAATGCTGGTGCCAGTGTGGAGAAAAGGGAATGCTTCTATACTGTTGGTGGACGTGCAAGCTAGTTCAACCTCTATGGAATGCTGTGTGGTGATTCCTAAAAGAACAAAGGATTGACCTTCAATATGATCCAGCAATCCCTCTTCTGGGAGGAACATAAATCTCTCTACAAAAAAGACACCTACACACACATTTTATGACCACACTATTCACAATATCAAAAACATGGAACCAACTCTGCTGTCCATGATGGAGAATTATGCAGCCATAAAGAAGAACGAAACTGTAGACTTTGCAGCAAATTGGATGGAGTTGGAGACCATCCTACTAAGTGAACTAGCACAGAAACAAAGAACTGACTACTGCATGTTCTCACTCATATGTGAGCCTTGAACATTATTAGTCACATTAGCTCAAGGGAGGGATCTGCAGTCACTGGACATTGCTAGGAGAGGGAGGGAGGAAGGTGGGGATCACATGACAACACAAAGGGTACTTGGTTCATTACCAGGGGGAGTGAGGGCCAGTTAGAAGCCCAAACTTCACCTGCATGCAGCCTACTTATGTAGTTAATCCTCATGTGTAACCCACATTTCTATAATTAAATAAAGGGGGGAGATTTGTTAAAAAAAAACAAAACTAAAAAATACATATCAAAGATTTTCAACTGTATCTTAATATATATTCAGGATAATTTTCCTTATTTCTTTCCCTATATTTTCCCAGGCAATACTTGAATATTTTTTCCATAATTTGTTATAGGCTTACCATATTTTAAAATACTATCACTTTTATTCTAAGTATCATATTACATTTATAGTTTAATTGAGGGAAAACTAACTCCTTTATGACGCTGAATCTTTCCATCTGTAAAGGCAGCACGGTATGCCTTTCTGTTTCTTATGCCTTCTTCTAAAAAATTTTTAACTTGTAGTATTTTTATTTTTTAAGTCAAAAAAATGATTCCATTTATACCTAGGCATTTTCTTTTTTAGCGTTACCACAAATAATATCTTTTGTTCCACTGTATCTTCTTTTGGGGGCGGAGTTGAGAAAGCAGGAGTTTGACAGAAGAGCTTCCAAGAGGGAAGAGGCCTGAAACAGGGTTGCCCCCGCTGCACCTTGGTGGCTGTTGCATCTTGGTGGCTGTTTGCATCTATGTCAGCTATTTCTCTTTGCTAATATTTCTGTATGTTAAAGTGAATGTGCATCTTGTTGGCCATGTTTTCTGACTGATCCTATAAAGTTTTCTAAGTACACAATGCTATCATCTGATAACAATGCTTATTTTCTTGTCTCTTTCCCAATTTCTAGATACCTGCCTGTAACTCACTGCTTGTTACTCACTTCCAACTTCTCCTTCAAAGAAGCCCAACCAATTCATATATGGTAAACTCAGACCTTATCCTCACTCCCCATCCCCTACCACTTCACCCTCGCTTCTCCTACAACGGCTCAGGTCTTTGGTTTCCTCTTCATTTTAGCCTCTTGATATTGCCTTCTGGTTAGCTCCCCTATGAATGAAAACAAATACTTGTTATATTTTATCCAGTATTTCTAGGTGTTTTGCAGCAGGGTTTTTTCAAGTTTACTAGTCTGTCTAATTCCCCTGGGAAGATTCTGTGTACAGATTTTCCCTGGGTAGAGAGTGTTCATTTAGACACCAGAGGGAGGATTCTGTGCTGGATTTGTGATTCCATTTTCACTACCTCCCTCTCTTCTTTTAAGGGCCACTTCAAGTTGAGAGGCTATGAAAATATAAAATATAGCTCATTTTACCAACTGGGACTAAGGCCCAATACGAAATGACTTGCCCAAGGACAGACACACTCTACATTAATGTGATAAGACACAGTGGACAGCTCCGTCCATCTCTTTAAGACAAGCCTTTGAGATGAGTTCATCTCCTCTCTGTTTGACATGATTCTAATATGTAAAACCATTTTCTAGCATTCTTTATACCATATGTTTAAGTTCTCGGAGTTTGATTCAAAATATCAGAATAAGTGTTTAATTTAGTCTGCAGAACATCTAGGAAACCATATAGCCTTACTGCTGACAGGATTTTAACACAGGCTTTTGTAATTTCTAGGAGACCTTTCAAATCAATCACAAGCACAGAATACAAGAGTATTTCTAAAGAATACAGATAAAATACAGAGAAATCATGAAAAATTCAGAATGGCAAATAAATCTGGCTAAATAATAAAAGACAGACAATAGGTGGTTATCTTCAGAAAAACAACTAACATTCAGCGATTAGGTCGAACTAGCCTGGCCATGGATATCTGAAACCTGTGGAATAAAGAGGTCAAGGGAGACATCATCCAATCCTCTGGAGTTCCATAGAATTTTTAGCTCACAACTGGGTTTTAAGAATATCACTTTACAGATGTTTGAGCTTGGAGAAACTGAACGTACAGTTTTGCTACTGGGTAAATCACACAAACGTAGAAAAACACAAGAAAAGGGTCAGAGGTGCTTGGGAGGCTGAGAGAAATCTGGCCATTCCATCAAATATGGTAAGAGAAGATGAGATAAATAAAATAGGTTATCCTCTGAATCTAAATGGGTCAGCAGGACTGATTCAACACAAACTTAGGGGTGGGAGAAACAAGAATAATAATAAATTCCTAGCAGATGGATCCTGAGTACCCAGAGGAACCCAAGTTCTCTAGTGATAATTTTGCCATGTGTATGACCATATGTTCCTCTTCTGAGATGGTGGCAGTCAGAACTCTTTTCTTCTTCCACAGAGATAGCCAGTAAGTGTGACAATGAATTGCACTCTGATGCACTCTTGGGAATGTTCACGGGTGCATCTATTCTGGAATGCAGATTTGCAATATCAGTCCAAATGTAACAGGTCTACCTTTTGATACAGCAATATGACTCCTGGGTATTAACTCTAAAGAAACAAATAGATGCTCAAAGACACATAAACAAAGTGTTCATCACTGACACTATTTACAACTAATACTGGAAATGTTCTAAATGCCCACCATTAGATGACTAGCTAAATAAATTATAGCAAATGTTTCCAATGACATACTATCTAACACAGAGCTGCCCTTGATCAAAGAGCCACATGGTTTTTTTTGGGGGGGAGCTCAAGCTCATGAGACTTCACAGTAACACAGGCAAGCACTGACGGACAGCCAAAAGGGGCTTGTGTTCAACAGCACCACATGGCAGAAAGGCTCCAGGGCAGGGGCAGCAGAAGGAGACAGATAGATGCTAAGGCACTTCCCTCTTGAAAACAGATCTTGGTGAAATTCCTTTTTTGACTGTAAACTTGGCAGTGATGCCTGGAGATGGGGGGTTGGGAAGCTAAGGCATAGGAAAGAATTTCCTTGGAGGGTGATACCAAAATTCCTGTCAATCTGGCAAGTATGTGCTTCAGTCGGACTTCATTTAGTTTGGAAAAATATAAGATGTGACCATTTGTTTTCTTCACCTTGAATGTTATGAAACAGTTCATGCTACTTGCACAGAATTCTAATAATATCTTTGCCAAGTGATTGACAGTGACTCAATCATGGTTTTATATATAAATGGAAATATTTCAGAGAATATTGGCTTTTCCTTCCTGTGTCTTTCTGTATTTGATTTTAAAATAATTTCTATATACTGTTCCCTCAGGAAAAGAACAAAAACTAAAAGAAAAAGATGAATAAAAAAATCTCACTTCCCTTCAAGGTCAGAAGCATCTTCTACACTCGTGACCTACATATAACAGGGATTAAGATACAATTTAGTTCAACTTCTTTATGCAGAAACAAAATCAGAGAGTTTGTTAAATGACCTGTCCAGCATCATTTTTATTCATGTGGTTTAATATTTTACTTCTTCTTTTTTTTTAATCTCAGTTGTTTGTTACTCATCAATTTCGGCTGATAGAATTTTGTCTCTTGATATTATGTCCTATTTTCCTAGTTTATCAGAAGTCTGCACTTCAGAACCATTCCAACATAAACATATTCATGCAGATTTTTAAAATAATACTTCCCAAGGATTTTCTTCTGGTTCTTTCCCATTCACTATAATCATCAATCAGATATCAATCCATCTATTCATTTATTTCTGTCACATTACAGTCCAGAACTTAGAGCAGCCTGGAAAGCTACTTACATACAAATTGATGTTAAAAGCAGTAACCATGGCTTGAATAATTTTTTGAGTCTGAGATTCAGAGTCAGAAGGTATTATTTTTGAGACAAGGCAACTGAAGCTTAGAGGGCTTAAGATGCTGACCGAAGTCTTAAGTGACTACCTGCTTATAGACTTGAATCCAAGTCTGCAAAGTCTCCCTATCCAGGAATCCTTATGCTATGATATACAGTATTCATCCTTAAGATCTTCCAAACTTAGCAGGATCATCTAGGGCAGTGTCCATTCTAGTATAAATAAGGCTGGCAACAAAATCCTAGAAAACCAGCTATGGGAAAAGAGTGCGGGTGAATAAGAACAAGCACACAAGAAAAAGGAAGGCACAGCGTGAATATGTTTTCTAAATCCTCACAGTTCATTTTCCGGATACTGGTGTCTTTGATGCCAGTTTGGTTTTACTGAAGTACTTTCAAGCAATGTCATGACAACAGCACAAATGAGAAGACAATAGGAATGTAGGAGACATGAACCAATCCAAATAGTCAGGAGACCTGGTTTACAACCCTAGCATTTTTCTGCATCTGCAAAACTTTTGGATAGCTTAAATGTTTCCTTGGTCCATTCCAAGCCTAGGAGGAGTCCATCAGACTGTGTGGAAGGCAATGACAAGATTTCATTGACAAAGTCACTAACAAAAAGTATGCACTAGGGGATTTCTAATCAAGTTGTTAATAGAGTAATTTTTAAGATAGATGACTAAAAATGTTGCTTTGCACTCCCCCGGTTATATTTTGAACACAAGAGCTAGAAACTGGTCACTGCTTTGATTGGATCTTACGGAGAAATTCATTTGAGGATGAGCCCAAACTGAAAGAGTAAAACAGCTACTAACACAGAAGAAAGCATACAGTCTACACAGCTGTTAGCAATGAATCTGCCCAATCCTGAGAAGCAGTTTCACAAGCCACATGGCCTCTCTAGTACCTGTGATGTGAAGTAGCTGATTCTTAAAGAGAAAATGTCAGCCTGTGACATCAAGGTTTCAACACTGGACTTAGTATGACATCTCAAGAGTGCATCCTTTATCTACAAGAGGCACTAAGGTTTCCGCATATTCGGTCTCTCAAAATCACCCTAAAATGAGAAAATGAAGGAAAGCAAGAGGGTTATGAAGATACTGTGCAAAAAGGCATATAGAAGGCAATGTTATTTTTAGCATCCACACAAAAGACATGGAATAAGAAAACCAAAAAAAAAAAAAAAATAGAAGAGGACAGACATACAAAGCGCTGAAAGCAAAATGATGATTTTCTTGCTATAATATATGCAAGTATATTTTCTTTTTGGTTTTGTTCATAAAATTGTTTCATTCGCAGTTAGCTTCAGGGCATACACATAAATTTGAAATTATAATTATAAAGCACAAATGTAATCGTAATTCATATTTAAAATATCTTTCTTTAGCCAGGCTCGGTGGCTCAGCCTGTAATCCCGCGCTTTGGGAGACTGAGGTGAGTGGATTGCCTGAGCCCGCAGGTTCCAGACCCGCCTGGGCAACTTGGAGAGACCTCATCTCTACAATAAATCAAAAATCAGCCGGGCGTGGTAGCGCGCACCTGTAGTTCCGGCTACTCGGAAGGCTGAGGCGGAAGGATCGCCGGAGCCCAGCAGGTCGAGGCTGCGGTGGCTGGCAGCGGCCACTGCACTCCGGTCTGGGCGACAGAGTGAGACTCCAACTCAAAAAAAAAAAAAATCTTTCTTTGAGTTATAAAGTCAATTTTCAAAGACATCTTCTTTGTTTAAAAGGATCCTCTTAATTTCAGTAGTGTGAGCTTCCGAATCCTCAAGCTGCCCCTAATTAAAACAACAAGTTTCAGAACTGGGAGGGGCATGGAGATGCAGGAGGGCCTTCACTGAAGGGTTGAGAAGAGAGAGGCTTGTAAAAATCATGTGATTTGTATCCACTTGCAGAGCAACTCACACAACAACACAGTCTGAACTAGAAGTAGTATGCCTTCTCTTGGTTTCGTTTTTGGGTTTTTTTCCTCCCAATATGCTAACATGCCCTTTAAAAATGCAACACCAATACAAAAAGGCCTCTATTACTTACTAAGGTCAGATCCAAGAAATGACCCCAACATTCCCTACCCATTCCTTCAGATAAAAATACCATCCTCCAATTTCAGAGACATCAAGTTTTTTTTTTCCAAGTTGTTTCCATTTAAAAAAAAAAAAAAAAACAGAATAGATTTTTCTTTGCTTTTTCCTGCCAAGAAGTAATCCACTCCTAGCTCGCTGCATAATGGTCACCCTGACTGAAAACGGCACTGTGGTTATGTAACTGTTATCCAACCCACTACCACCCGGGAGCATCAATACAGAAAGAGCTTTTTATAGAGAAGGTCATAAGGCCCTAGGCGAGCACACAGGGAGTCCAGATACCTCCTGGTTGCCTCTTGAAAGTTGCCATCTGCAGGAGTATATTGAGATCTAAGCAAATGCATTTGTTTCCCTGAGATTAAGTGACACCAAAAACCTGACTGACTCAGTGAAAATAATCCAATTACTCCTTATGTGCACAGAGGAGGTAACGTTTCTAACCTCCTGGACATAAAACTCTTCAGTATGTGCTGACACCTCAGGCATCTAATCTACTGAGTATCAAGCAGAGACAAATTCGTGGGATCCCAGAGTTCCCTTCCCTCCTTCACCCATGTGCCTGTCGTCTGAGAAGGCAGAGGGATTGCATCTCACTTTGGGAAAATGAAAGTATCTTGGTATGATGTGGAATTAGGAGATACCAATGAACACTCTAGAATTTTTACCCTCTGAACAAAGCTAGAAAAAACAGCCAGGAGATAGCATGGGATGACATTTCTTACTAACTCTCAGTTTCCCGATTATTTTCTTCCCTTGTATTCCCTCTAGTAATTTTTGCAATGCCTCTTTACCCTGTAGAAATCTCTGGTTGTTTTAATATTCTTTCTAATTATTTATTCATTTTACAGTATTTTGTAATTCTCACCAGATTTCTTCAGAATACAACACTGTGATTGCTGTGCAAGATATACATAAAGTATGCTGCTGCCTCTCTTATTCCATTCTCTACCTTCCCCAAAAAGTCCAGCCTGTAAACCCCCATCTGTGAAAATTTTAGTAGGCTCTGTGACTATGAAGCTTGGTATTATATTTAACTCAATGATTTCAATACCTCAGAGGAACACCTTGAAGAAATCACTCTCCCCATCATAACACACAGAAATTTAGAAAGGATAATGGTTGCTCTAACTTTCTCTAGAGATGGATATTTTCATTTTCAATTGTCACAAACAACATTCACACACCCTCGAATACTTGCTTTCTTCTCCCTTCTCCCTGGCTTCAGGTCTACTATCTCAGGATGACATTTTATGAACTGAATTCTAAAGTCTGAAATGACAGTCCATTCTGCTAGCTGCTTCAAGCACATTGTACCTGGTACACAGCAAATCCAGTGATCTGCGTATTTTAGAAAGCAATATGGTAGTTGCTGTTAGAAAAGAACAGTTGAGAAGTTCTCCAAAGAAAAATAATGAACGCTTTCTTATTAGCATAAAAATAGGCAATCAACACCAGTTTCCTGGTATATACCAAGCTCTGGTTCTCTCTCCAATTTCCTTACCAGAATTTTTTCCTTTCTGAATAATGTGACAGTTTTCAACTAGCAGAGAGAGAATCGCTGCCACTAAAAATCTTAAGAAATATTAGTAGGTACAGAAGAAAACAGGAAAATAAAATCTAGCATAATCATCACATAAATCCAGGCCATTAATAAGCTTCCTGAATTCTACCATACATTCAGTAATAGACTCCTTTGTCAACAGAAATTAAATTATTAGCATAAAATATCTTAATCAAGACACAGGTGGTTATTATTTTTACAAGTATACTGATTATCAGTGCCTATCCTGAGAGCAAAATAAGACTCCTCTCCCATCAATGGCTTTGCCAAACTTTCCATTTCTTGCTTGCTTGATTCATCCAGAAGAGAAATGAAGTCCTTCGCAACTTCAATTAAGTTCTTGCCAAATAATATTAGCTAGAGAAAAATGTACAAATCTTCAGGTAGCAATTACACTGTCCTTTTATATGTGTATAGAATGACTCTTGTATAACAATGGTGGAATTAAAAGCAACTTTTCATTTTATTTTTGTGTGTGTGTGTGTGTGTGTGTGTGTGTGTGTTAAAGAGCTTTTACACCATTCACATTTGTGCAAACAGAATAAAACAAATGGTGTATGTAGTTCACCTCTCTGTTTCTTCATCTAATGCAACCAAAAGAGCATCCATCAAGTTTCCTACTGGTGGGATTTCTGTTCCAGGGGAAGTGTCCAAGTGCTTGCCAACAGAGAAAACACCACCAGCAAGCAAAAGTCTCAGAAGGAGGAACCCCCAACCCATGAGTCCAAACATTACCTTTTCTTTGCTCAAAAACAGACACCCAGCAAATTTCCAAAATCCACTATCAATACTAGCATATATGCAAGTTTCCAACACTTAAAAAAAAACTTCTAAAATTTTCAATGGGCAATACAGTGTCATGGCTCAAAAAACCAAAATATATTAGGTATACAAGTGAAAAACATTCCTTACCCATCTCTGTCTCAAACTGCCCCACTTTCTCCACATAATAGTTACAAGAAACCACATTGACTAGTTTCTTAGATATCCTTCCAGGGTTTCTTTAGATAAAAACAAAAAACAAAGAATACCAGTACACACCACTCCTTCTTCTTACACAAAAGCTAACATAAACATACCCTGCTTATGTTGTGTTGCTTTCCTCTATACCAACACGTAGCAAGCCCCCTCTACTTCTTTAATATCTGCGTGGTATTCTGCTGGATGGACATACCACCACTTAGTCTATTCCCTATCAGTATATACTTGTGCGGTCTCTTTCCAATCCTTTGTCATTTCAAAATGCTGTATTTAAAACTTTGCATAAAAAGTAAGTCTATCTCAGAAATAAATTCTCAGAAATAGACTTCATGCATTTGGAATTTTGATAGATATTGTCTAATAGAATCCTACTCTTCCATATCTTCCCATGGCTAAAAGAAACAACTCTTCGGTTCAAAGGACATCAGGCAATACAGGATACTTCACGATATCTGTCAAAAGCATCTGAAAGCATTAATTTTACAGTCAGAATCAAGCACTGACAAGAGAAAGAGCAATGGTCCAGGAAAAGGAAAGTCTAAATAGCAATCAAGCATGAGGAAGTCTATAATCCATATCATGACTAGTATGGCACAAGTTTCTTTTTCAGTAAAATACCAACTATGTTAGTGTAAAATCTTCTCTAACTACAAATTCCATCAATTTGTGTCTAGAGCAAGAACAGCAAATCAAAGAGAAACAGGCTCAGTTCATCTGTAGATTTAAAAAATCCAGTCAGGTTTCTACATTCAATAAACTAAGTGTTTTTGCTTTCACATGCAGGAGTCATATGCAAACAAACTAAAGAGCAGGCTTCAAATGTTATAACCTCTGCCAAAAATCAATCACATAAGGATTCATATAGACTACCCCCAACGTTAAGGTTAGCAAGAAATGTACTAAGCACATTTTTCTAAGCAACATATTAATATCTAATTTTCTATTATCTGTGCAACAAATGTTTAAAAGACATAAACAAAGCATATCATTCTATTTTTATTGATAATGGTAATATTTTCTGACTGGTAAGGTAAAATACAAGTAGCTACAAAGCAAAAAAGCTATAAAGCAACAACTAGAACAGGAAATAAAGAAAAACTGAAAAAATATTCAGACATGATTCCACTGACAAAAAGCTGAACCATCCATAGCTCTATTCATTGGGGTATGCAGAGCAGAATTATATCCTGTGAAGAAAGGGAGCCAGCATGCAGCTCAGGCCACATTATAAAGAAGTTTAAGAAGTTTAAGGCATTCGCCCAGAACAAGCCTCTTCTCTAAATTGCCTCATCTGGGATCTAAGTTTCATGAGGTCAGGGGGGTTTGTTTTCTGCATTATATGTGCTCAGCACCCAGAACAGTACCTGGCACACAGTAGGTGCTCAGAATTGCCAAGGAATAAATAACCGAATCTCTTGTTAGAACATGCAGGCTGCCCACTATAGCACCCTAGCAGATGTTCCTCTAAAAGCATTATTCCACATCCCCAAATTTTATTTTTGTATTATTCCTCATCAGATTTTCACCACATCCATATTCGGTTGATGCAAACAACAAATGTGGTCAATTCATGCTAAAATACTATTGACCACCAGCAGTTTAAAGTCTTGTCCCATTGTACTCATAGTCATAAATCCTAGAAAATATAATTGAAAAGCTGATATTTCAGGAAAATTTTCTGGAAAGAAATTATATTTTTGGAAAGAAACTACAGGGGTGGGTGACAAAAAATGTCTATTTTGACTTCCCTGTCCAAACAGCCTTCAAGTTTCTCTTAATAAAGAAGGACTATAAATGGACCCTTCAAGCCCTAGATCCATTTCAACATAGGTTGCCAAAAGAAAACAGTTTGTCATCAACTAAATGAGAACAGAAGAAATGAGAGAGATGATAAAAGGAGATGGAGTTCTGTTTCTTTGTTAAATAAAGATATGTGGAGAGGAGAAATCGCTTTAATTGAAAGGTCAAATTTGCCATTTCTGTATGTTACAAAGAATCTGGTCTATAGGGAATTAAAAGCATAAATTGGAAGTTCCCATAATATGAGAATAAGTAATTATTGCAAAAATTAAATCATCTAGAAAAAGAACTGAAGAGAATTCAGAGCCTTGCTACAAGGATAATTCCCTGCATTATAAATGCAGTTGTATTAAACTGAAGCTGCTCTTGACAATTGCAAAAAATTATTTTGAACCAACCTTGACATCTAATAGTCTGAAAAACACAAGAATGACTTTAACTAGAGATCCTCTTGGTTCAGAGGAAATATTTTCTAAAATCCCTGAGTTCTAAGATTATGAAATAACATAGGCTATTACAACTCTAGAATAAAGATCCCTAGGGAAATTCATCCCAAAGTTGAGAAGAGCATAGAAGTCTTAATCTTTTGGTCACTATTCCCTTGAAACCCAAAAAAGAACCAGTTATCCCTTGGCAGAGTGAAGTGAAAACAAAAATACAAATGTCAGATGGCAGAAAATCTAGCGAGTAGCATCTGCTAGAACATACTCATCATTTTTAACTTGCATGCTAAGACTTTGATTGGCTATGGAAGGCTTCAAAAATCTCTACTCTGACGCATGTCCCTTTCTCCATAGCAGGAGCTTACGTAAATGTATATTTGCCACCACTTTGGGAGTAGGATTTGGAAGTTAGGATGCAGAAGTCCATTTACTTCTAGCGAATCACTATGTCTGCAATCCATTCAGGCAAGATCTACAAGGTAGACAGGAGACCCTGGGTTAAGCTTCATGAACAAACGCCCTGGCTTTCCATAGTACGAATAATGATTCATGCTATATGAGGATCCTTTTTTTGCATTATGAGGTCTTCAGAGTTTTTGTATTTGATGCATGTAGGTGTCCCCAGCGCCTGGCACTTTGCCTGCAGTTCTTCATAAATGGGATGGGCTGGGAAGGGTGGGGGGAGGGGAGACAGTCAATCTCCCATCAGGCACCTTGCCACACGCAAGCCACAGTATACATTCCTAACGTGGAGGTTCCTCCCCAGGAGGTGTGCTAATAACGCCTGCCTTGAGCTTAGCTGGCCACAGGAGCTCAGTGTCTAGCAATATAATTATTGAACAAAATGAAGTGGCATCCCATGGGATTTCTCAGCCAGGACCTTGGTTAAAAAAATAAAATAAAAGTAAATTAGAAGTGATGTCTTCAATTCTAAAGTGGATGTGTGACACAGGGGAAACCAAGACCAAAATCACACAGGTGAAAATCAAGGGGGCTGCGGCATGAAGAAGTTTTGATGGCAGGAGGAAGCCAGGGCCTGGAAGAGCCCCTCAGCAAAGTCACAGGTATCCAACTTCTCATGCAATGTATAAGACCTCTCACTGGGGAACTCTGAAAGCAGTTAAAGGACAGATGCAAAGCTGACACAAATAGGTATCCTATTATGTGTCACTGAACAGTCATTTTTGGCCAGGCACTGAGCTAGACATCAAGGGGGTGTAGAGGCAAATCACAGATACACCACTGCTGCAGTGTTCACAATCCAGAAGGGAAACAAAGTCTCACATCCTGAAAGAGAATGTACAGCAGCAAACCATTTCTATGAGAAGCACAGAGTATATGCTACAGAACACTCAGAGAAAAGGAAGGAGGCTGAATTTGATAGTTCTTCTTTCATTCACATGATACTTTACTCAGTGTGCACCTGCCATGTGCCAGGAGGTGGTCTAGTTTCTAATGAGATGGCATTTGCCAAAAGGCCGTAATGAAATGAATATACGTGAAGATCCAGGCAGAGGAAAAGGCAAACAAAAGGCAAGGACAACCTTGACAAGGTTAAGGAACAGCAACCAGACTGCTACGAATGGAGCAGTGCCAAGGGAGTGTTGGGTAAGAAATGGAATTAAAAAGAGATGAAGGGACCAGATTACATGTGGTCTTGAAGGCCGTGGTAAGACCCACCAAAGGGGGGCAATGTGTACTGGGCTTCAAAATATTTGTGTCCCCTATTATTAACACCTTCCATTAGTGTGGTACATTTGTTACAATTAATGAGCCAATAACAATACACTGCTTTTGACTAAAGTACACAGTGTACTCATATCTGCTTCTTTTTTAACCTAGTGGTCTTTTTTTTCTGTTACATGACCTCATCCAGAGTACCACATTATATTTAGTTTTCATCTCTCTCTAGGTTTCTCTTAGCTGTGATGGTTTCTCAGACTTTTCTTTGTTTTTGATGATCTGGACAGTTTTGAGGAGTACTGGTCAGGTACATTGCAGGATGACCCTCTACTGGAATTTTTCTACATTCTCATGATTAGACTGCAGGTATGGGTGAAGTGCCATTTTCATCAAAGCATGTCAAGAGTGCATACTGTCTACATCATTTACCACAGTTGATGTCAACCTGGATCACCTAACTGGGAAAGAGTTTGTGGGTTTCTCCACTGGAAGGTGATTCTTTCCCCCACCCCCATTACTTTCTGTATAGTAATCTTTAGTAGGAAGTCTCTATCAGCCACTTACACTTGAGTGAAGAAATATTCTCCTCCTGCTTTAGGACAGAGTGTATAAATTATTTGGAATTCTTCTGCACGGGAGATGTGTCTCTTCTCCCCCACTTATTAATTATTTAGTCCATCATTTATATCAATATGAACTCATGGATGTTTATTTGATACCTCAGGTTGACTCCTACAGGATACACTCAAATATGACTTTATTTATAATCCAATACTTCTTTATCTTGTTGCTCAAATTATTCTATCTTTGGCCATCAGAAGTTCTTTGAGTTGGCTTTGGGAAATTTTTTTTGACTCCTCCTTACTTTCTGACACTAGAAAATGTTCCAGGCTCATCTTGCATGTTTCCTGCCTCAGTACTCAAATCAGCCATTTCTCCAAGGTGCCATGGTTCCATTTGCCAGAGAAAGGTATTGGAAACCAGACCTTGTCAGTAGGTATTCTCATGATCTCTGCTACTTTTAACAATGGATCCTATTTCTCCTTTGTCTTTGCCTGCTTATAATTTATACAATGTTTTACCTGTTAAAGCATATGTTACTTCTCCTCTTTTATTTAATATTCTCCTTTTTCACCCAATTTCCATACTAATCTGCATTTTTCAACTGTTGCTCAAAACAAGCTAGGTCAAATACTATATACAACAGAAAATGGCTATCCAAAAGGCAGTTTTACTGATAGAAAAATTTGGCTAAAAATACTGCCACATCGTGCTACTAAGTCTCCGATAAAACTGAGCTCAGAACCGGATAATCTTGGTACCACTTGACATTAGGAAGATGCTGCTGGATGGCACAACAAGTTCAAAACATGTTCAGAGGTATTATAATTGTACAAGCAGACTGGAACTAGAACAGATGGATTTAAGCGAGTTCAGGGAGCAGAAGCCTCTCATATACTAGAAAAGCTGCTACTACCATGCTAAACCATGCAGTGCAATTCTGTCTCTGTCCCTGTCTTTTAAATACTACAGAGTTATAGAAACATACTATAGGGCAACTCTTAAGTGACTTTTATTACACAACAAGGCTGGCTTTAGGCAGCAATCTTTGCCATAGACTCAAATATGAAAATTACTTTCTTTTGTTTTGGGGGGTTTTTTTTGAGTTGGAGTCTCACTCTGTTGCCAAGACTGGAGTGCAGTGGCCGCTCCCAGCCACCACAGCCTTGACCTGCTGGGCTCCGGCCATCCTTCCGCCTCAGCCTTCCGAGTAGCCAGAATTACAGGCATGCGCTACCACGTCCAGCTGATTTTTTGATTTACTGTAGAGATGAGGTCTCGCTGCCTAGGCGGGACTCGAACCCACGGGCTCAGGCAATCCACTCACCTCAGCTTCCCAAAGGCGCGGGATTACAGGCTGAGCCACCAAGCCCGACTATGAAAATTACTTTCTAAATCATATGCCCCAGATAAGAAGTGGTCTTTGATTAGATCCTTTCTCCATAGATCCTGAAGATTTATGTCATTATTTCTCTCTAGTTTGATACGTACAATTATAAGAGATATAGTACTTAGCACAATAATGGTTTTGGATGGGGAAGCATAGATAAATCCTCATTTTAGACCTTCTATACCCCCAAAACAGAGAAATAACATTATTTTCTATTAGAGAACATGATTTATAATTTAACTGCATGCATGTCATAATATGCTCCTAACAATCTGATTTTTATCATTAGGATTTCTGGTCTATGCTATTAAGAGCATACTTTTTCTCTCAATGTCTACAATTTTGTTTACAATTTAAATTATTTTACTGTACTTGAAAAGTTTATTTTCTAACCTATGCACCCTATTAAAGGGAAAGTCAAATACAATCTCAATGGCACCACTTAGCCTAATTTCCTCACAATGTTGTACTACAATGATTTTTAAGGCTCCCATGTTCTTGTGGAATCTCAAAATAATTCTTGTTCACTTGCAGATGAGGTCACAGTGAATAGTAAACTTTCAGTGCCTTGTATCAATTTTGTTAATTAGATGACTTTCAATGAAAAGACAAGTGCTTACGGGAAATCAGATTGAAAAGACTCAAAATACATTTAAATGGTTCCAGACATTAAATGATTATTTGCGAAAACCAAAGCATGCACTTACTTTATGAGAGAACACATTTAAAAGCTTAAAAAGTTTTAATGCTAGTTAGTATTTTCATTTCTTACTATATTACTAGCTTATTTAATGTGTATCTTCAGTCTGGGATCATTTTTCTTTTCATCAGTCTAAAAATATAAATGATCACGAGGTAGTTCAGTGTTGCAATTCCATCATTTTGCAAAGATTCCACTGACAATCTTCCCACAATTCTAATAGTGGGTCCCATGATGCTCAGTTTAATGTGTCAACGTGGCTAGGCTCTAGCACCCAGTTATTCCATTAAGCATATCTAGCTATTGTTGTGAAGGTACTTTGCGGGTATGCTTAAAATCTACATTCAGCAATTTTAAGTGAAGGAGATTACACTCAATAATGTGGGTGAGCTTCATCCAATCAACTAAAGGCCTTAAAAGCAGACACTAATGTTTTCCCTGAAAAAGAAATTCTGCCTCAAAACTACACCAACAACTCATACCTCAGTTTCCAATCTGACATGACCTAGGATTTTGGACTTATCAGTCCCCACAATCACATAAGCCAATTTCTTGAAATAAATCATTTAATATCCATACAAACAATGTGCATACACACAGACACACACACACAGACACACATATCCATCCTACTGGTTTTATTTCTCTGGCGAATCCTGGCTGACGCAGATACCATGTGCATTACCCTTATAAGCCACGAAAACTACAACCATGTTCTGGGATCAAACAAAACTCAAAAATCATACACAAACTCAGGAATCAAGACACACAGTTGATTTATTGCAGTTGTCAGTCCAGATCAACATGGTGGAGACCAGATCCTTATCTTCATTTCCATAGATACTTAAACGTTGGCAGTGAAATGAAGAGTAATAAGGTTACTTATATGTTTGTTTATTTCTTTCATCTTGAAAGGTGTTTTGTGGGAGATAGGGTTCTAGGTTGAAAGCGTATTCTGGCTGGGCATGGTGACTCAAGCCTGTAATCCCAGCACTTTGGGAGGCCCAGGTAAGGGAAATGCCTCAGCCCACAGGTTCGAGAACAGCCTGGGCAACTTGGCGAGACCTCATGTCTACAATAAATCAAAAAAATTAGCCGGGTGTGATAGCCCGCGCCTATAGTTCCAGCTACTTGGAAGGCTGAGGTGGAAGGATCACCTGAGCCCAGTAGGTCAACGCTGGGGTGACCATGAGTGTGTCACTGCACTCCAGCCTGGGCAGCTGGGTGAGACTCTAACTCAAAAAAAAAAAAAGAAAGAAAAAAGAAATGCATTCTGTTAGCACTTCTATCTTGTCTAATTTTGATAAGAAAGTCTGCTTTGAATCTTACCTTTGTTCTTCTGTGTAGAGTATGTATTTTTCTCTGGTTGCATTTGAAATGTCCTCTTTGTTTTTTGGCAATGTGAATATGATGCATCTGTATGTGTGTGATGGGGAGGTGGGTATCTATCCTACTTGCTTATCAAGCTTCTTGGATTTGTTATTTGGTATGTGTCATTAATTTTGGAAAATTCTGCACCATTATTTCTTACATTTTTCTTTCTGTCCTATTTATTCTCTTCTCATTCTGAAAGTCTAATTACACATATGTTGAATTTTTTGACATTGTACTAAAGCTCTTGGAAGCATTAATATTTTTGTTTTTCTTGAATCCTTTCTTCTCTCTGTGTTTCAGTATGGGTAAATCACTTTTGGCCAATCTTGAAATGCACTGATTATTTCTTTGATTTTTATCAATTCTGCCAGTGAGCTGTCAAAGGCTTCTTTTGCCTCTGTAACTATGTTGATGTTGCTGTTGCTTTATTTCTAGCGTTTTCATTTTATTCTTTTTTTGTAATGTCAACTTCTCTATGGAAATTCCCTATTTGTTCATGCATATCACCCACTTTTTCCACCAGAACTTTAACACACTGAACCTAGTTATTTTAAATTCTCTAATAGTTGTCATCTGGGTCATATATGAGTCTGGTTCTGTTGATCGATTTGTTTCTTGTATATGTGCTATTTTGCCTGACTTCTTTGTGTGTCTCAGTAATTTTCGGTTGAAAACTTGACATCTTGTGCAGACCTTTAGTGACTAAGGTAAATAGCATTTATACCTGGAAATGAACTTCTCTTATTTTGCTAGTCTTAAGTGTAGGGAGTTGATCCAATCCAGTCAAGAGTTGAGTGCTGAATTTGGGTTTTATTGCTGCTGTGATTACCCTCTGCACATCACAGGCTACGTGTGGCTTTAGAATTACCTTATACTTAAAGGGGGGCTGATTTGCCAGAATGTTTTTCTCAATGTCTGCCCCACTCTCAGATGCAGTGCCCATGCTGGCATATGTTCAGCTTTTAGTACTTACAAACAAAATTTAGCTGAGCTTTTTTTTCTTATCAGCTTATGTAACAGCAGCATCTGCCCCAAGTACACAGGTATCTTGTCCCATCTACTTGGAGACTCATACTTTTTCTTAGATTCCAGGCTAGTTGGTTGCTCTGTGACCTAAATTCTCTGATGGGTTTTAAAAAGTTGTCATTTTTTAGATTACCTGGATTTTTTTTTTTTACTGTCTTAAGTATGAGAACTCTTTCATCGTTCTAAACCACAGCAGAAGCCTGTATAAATGAAACTTTTTGCTTGTTTTTGTTTTCAAAAACAGAAAAGGCTTTGAAGGTTAAAATGCACAAATACACATACATATATCACGCCAACTTGTCAACTAGACGTATGTGAGAAAGTGCCTAAGATTAGTTAAAAAGCTACCTCTTAGAATTTACCCAAACCAAATGGGCTTATCAAAGGAGAGATAGATCTTGTATCCCACTTGAGTCCATGTTTTCTTAATTCAGAGTCAGCAGAAATACTGGTGACATATGACTGTGTCAGAGGAAACACTAACATAGATTTGAAAATGTGCTTGCATTTTTGCAAGTAAATCAAGAGACAGAGGACAACACAATGAAAACAAAAAAGAAAAACACAAAAAAGGACAAGTGTTAACTGGTAACATTAAAAAGTACCACTCATTATAATACAGTCTCTCAATTCCCATACTTATTATACTAAGACACTTTTTTTTTTGCATCTTATCTCTTCCTCCTTAGTTCTATGATTAAGAGTAACACAGTTCCTAAAAATGATTTGTAATACTTTCCACCATAAGCTTCTACCTATTTTTTTCAATTTTAATATACTTACTTTTAGATTGCTTGGATGCTTATAGAAGCATGGTCGGCTAAAATATCTGGTGTGAGGTGTGTGAAGTAATAACTCATCAAGGGAAACATTGTGGATGACAAAATAACTTCTTGGTAGAAGGTTAAAAAAATGAAGACGCGCCTGGGCAACTTGGCGAGACCTCATCTCTACAATAAATCAAAAATTAGCTGGGCATGGTAGCGCGCGACTATAGTTCCAGCTACTTGGAAGGCTGAGGCGGAAGGATCGCCGGAGCCCAGCAGGTCGAGGCTGCAATGGCCGGGAGAGGCCACTGTATTCCAGTCCAGCCTGGTTGACTGAGTGAGACTCCAACCCCAAAAAATGAAGGATTGGAAGAGAAGGCTAAATGCTTTTAACACAACATTTCAAAGCATTCACTACAAGATTAATATTAAATTATCATGTTCACAATATCAGAGCACCATATCACTGGAAAAATTATCCAATCCATGTAGTATGTATAAAGGACAAACATAAGCCAAAAACAAGATCAGACAGTGGGTGTGAACATGAGAATGAGCAAAAAGGAGAAAATAATGAAGATTCCAATGTTTGCACAAATGTGTACAGCTGTATCTTTTCACAAAAATGGTTTTAAAAACATTCACAGAGAACAAGTCAGTATATGAATGTGGGTTCTTTCAGGACAGAAGATCTTGATCACCCCTGAAGAATCCCTAAGGCCACATGCATGACTGAAGGCAATGACGGAGAATGACCTCTCCAAACAGTCCCATGTGGACAGGCCATGATCTCCTCTGAGCAGACCCACTGCGAAAGTATCTTAGACTAGTCTCTCCTGGGGCTGGGGTGTGGGGGATGGGGGTGGCCAAGCAGAAGAGTTAAGGCATATTTGGTACATAGAGTAGAAACACCAATAAGAAGGAAGAAGACAGAAATACGAAAAAAAGAAAACGTATAAAAGGATAAAAGAACTAGAGGAAGACGGGAAAACAAGAAGGAGAAACACCTGTTACATCTGGGATCATTTTAGCCACACACCAGTTTAATCCATGAAAGTGGTACCCTCATTCTTGTTTTAAGAGAAAAACCCAAGTTATGAAAACTACACTGAATCTATGCAGCAAAATGTCACTTTTAGAGATGCATAATTATATATCAAGGAAAAAAATATAATGGTATTTTTATATACTTTCTGAAGTTTTGGCAAAAATAATTTTTTCTATTCTAGATGCTTAAATATTTTTTATAGTCAAGTTGGGGGGAAATGAAGGAAAAAGAAAAGAGAGAAGACACCAAAGACCAAGATCAGAAATTAAGATTCAAAGCAGGGATTTTATGCTTATCAGATACAACACAAGGCAAAAACTAAGGCATAGGCACAGCCCCTAAACCGGGATGTATTTTTCTCCCTTCTTCTAAACATACCCTTTGCTTTCTCTCACTCTCCAGTCCCCTTTGGTAAACTCACAGCTTCTAAACACTCTGGAAAAAGTCATCCATGAAACAAATCCAGTATGTAATTTTAAAACATCAGGATTTTTATCAGTATATTACTGACAACTAACAGCCCTAGATATAGTTATGTCTACATCCTTAAAGTGCCTTTATCTATGCCTCCCTCTCTTGGAGAGCAAAGAATTTTGAAGTTCTAGGAAAAAATATCCTTTATACAACTTAAAGAACTCTGTAATCAGTGCATTCTTTTTAGATTCATACCAAGATTACCCAGATGACTGTAACAGTCACATGGAGAGGAATTTCCTTAGTGTTCAAGGCAGTCCCCAAATGACTCAAAACTAAATTGGGTAATGCCATTTTAGTTATCATTTCATAACACTATTTTCTTCTCAGGAAAGGTGTTCAGAGTGGTAGATAAATGTCTTCATATTATTATTTCAATTTTCTGTATACTAAAATACTTCTTAATTTTAAAAAGATAATTCACCTTATAAGTACTAATTGAAAATGTGCCAAATTTTTTAAAAATCTGGTATGGGCTGGGCTCAGCGGCTCAGTCTGTAATCTCAGTACTTTGGGAGACCGAGATGAATGGACTGCCTGAGCCAGCAGGTTCAAGACCAGCGCAGGCAACTTAGCAGGACCTCATATCTACAATAAATAAAAAATTAGCTGGGCGTGGTAGCACATACCTGTAGTTCCAGCTACTTGGAAGGCTGAGGCCAAAGGATCGCTGGAGTCCAGCAGGTCGACACTGGGGTGGCCATGAGTGTGCCACTGCACTCCAGCCTGGGCGACAGAGTGAGACACCAATTCAAAAAAAAAAAAAAACACTGGTATGTACTATGGGGGATACAAATGTTTACTGGGCCACCTTGTAAGTGCAAGAAAAAGATGACCTTCTCAAGAAGAAACATGGCCTACTAAAAATGAAACTAAGACAACATTTAAAGTCTCAAGCACATGAGATAAGTGCCACAGAAATAACACAATGTTCAAAAAAAGCTGAAAAAACAGAGAAGTCAATTCAGTTCTCACGAGGCACACTGTGCTGACCTCCCACCCCCAACACACACTCCTCTGCAATGTGACTTAGTCACTCTTCCCATCTATATGGAGTCTAAATTCCCATTCCTCATCTGTCAGTTGGCCTGGTGATGTGCACTGACCAACACAATGCCATTGTACTGCCACTGTATGATTTCTGGGCCTGGGCCTCCAGAGTTCTTACAGATTCCTTCCTTACTTTCTTGCTGCTCTGAGATTGCCATGGAAAGAAGCTTTAGCCAACTCCCTTGAGGATGAGATAGATAGGCAGAGCTGACAGCATGATACATGTAACAAACTGCCAGATATGAGACCATTGCAGACATTCCACCTCCAGGTGAGCCACTAGATAGACAAATGAAGACTCATGAGTGACCCCAAACAAGGCCAAAAGAAGAAACATACAACTGAGCCCAACCCCATCATGTGTCCATGATTTTCCAACAAATCATGGACGAAAATTAATTTCTGCTGTTTTAAGCCACTAAGTTTTGGGGTGGTTTGGTATGCAGCAATGGATACCCAAGATAAACACAAAGAACATGTCACTAACTCTCATTGGCACTAACAAGAAAAGGCAAAGACATTTCTTGCTGCCATTATGCAGTTAATTCTACATAGCTTCATATGTGAACGCATGAATCAATTCATAATGATTTCAGGAGTCACACTAGGCAAGAAGGATACAAAGAAAGATAAAATACAGACCCTCCATTCAAGGAACTTAAAGATGAATTCAATGAAGTACATAAGGATCTATCACAGAGATATATAGAGGGTGCCCTATGGAAACCTTAGGGAATAGTCAACTGACATAATCTGGGATGGCAGTAGGTGAGTGAGGAAAAACAATAATGAAGGCATCCTAGAAAAGTCAGAGCAAAGTTTTTAATGCAAAAGAATTAAAGAGACACAACAATCAGTAAGAAAGAACAGCAGGATCACAGGTAAAGATGTGTGAACCATCATGGCGGTTAACAGAAAACTAAAAGCAGCCTGAAATGCTATATTCTAAAGATTGTGTAGAGAATGGCAAGACATCAAGATGGAGAACTAGTCAAGAGTGAGATGATGGTGGACATTAGGTCAAGTCAAGGAATTTGGACTTTATTCTGTTGGTAATCAAACATCATTCAAGTGTTTAAAGAGAGAGTAATGTGGTCAGAATTTATTTCTAAAAAATCATTTTGGTTGCCAAAAAAAAGAGATTTGAGAAAGCCAAGATCAGGGGCAGGAAGTCGAGTCAAGGTCAAGGTGAGAGATCATAAGAGAAGACAGGGTTGAGTTCTTGAGGAGGACTACTGAGGCAGAACTAGAAGATCATGGCAAGTGACCAGATGTGGGGTTAATAAAGCAGGAAATGAAAAAGTTTGATGATATCCCTAGGTATCATCCCAAGATAAGATGGAGCAGAGTAGGCATAGTAGTCTTCTCTGGAGAAAACAAAGTACAGATTAACTCCTTGCAGGATCTTTTGGATTTGACCTATGAATGAATATACAGTATGAGTTGCAATATACAAATCTGAATTCTCAATAAGGAGAATGAGGAGGGAGGTATCCATTTGGAAGTCATCCATACAAGCACAAGAGTTAAAACCATGAGTATGGATAAAAGCATCCATGAACATCTTCTGAAGTGAAATGAGAGATATCTATCTCAAAGAGAACCAGAAATGAAAGTTATCATAGGGTTTGATGAATATAGGGAGTATTACTCTTTGTATCTTTTTATAAAATCAATCACTCTGTATGGGGTTGGGGAGTGCCTGTCAGTGGAAGGAGGAGAATCCACAGCTCTGTTGCAGCTCATTGGACTCCTGAAGGATTGTTAAGTCAGGACCTTCATAGTCGCTAAACTGAAGCTTGAAAACTAAGTGCTTACTTAAGTACAACTAATTTTCAAAATGGATGTACATGCCAGAGACTGTATCTGGGCTCTTTTCTGAGATAATTCAGCTGCCCTATTCACTAACCTAACCATAATGAGCTCAGGTCAAGGAGCTCAGAATTCAGCCGACTATAATAGTTGTTTTAGTCTCTTTTCAACCAATTATTTATACTCACGGCATCTTAACATTGAGCAAGTGGTACACAGGTCTAATACTATGTGTTTGGTTGCTTGGAAACCAAGATTTCTCAAATTTTCCTTCTCTGCTCCCAATTTTAACTATTGTCAAACCACAAACTTTAATATCTGTATGTGTCATTTTAATTAGCTACTAAATAAACAAATTCAACATCCACATTTTAAGAATCTTTAAATAATTATATTTATCTCACATACCAGAGTAGATTTAGGTCAAAACAAAACACCAGGTACCAGAGGTTGGTTTCCAATTAAGTCTAATGTAACACACTAGGCCCTGAAATGAGTCAGTGAGTAACCCCAATGAAATCTATGCTAACTTAAATAGGGTTAATTTACAGTTGTATTTTCATTTCAGACAAGATATGGGTACAGTCTTTGATGAGGCAATACAGTTACTATGAGACAAGATAAATACTTAAGGAAATAATGACTCAACCAAAGGCTTTGTTATCTCAAGGCAACCAAGATGTCTCTATCAGTAATAAAGGTCGTTATTAACTTTGTGAGATTAAATTTCAGCTTTAACTCTCAGTTTCAACACAATTAATTATGTGCAGAATAGAGACACAGAACTTCAAAGGTTAGTCAAAATGTCCTGAAGTCAAGGGCTTTTGTTTTTTATACATAAGATCTTAGAAAATATAGTTAACTTTTCTTAAATAAAATTCCTCAATATGTAAAATAGAATCCATTTTATTGCCTGCAAATATAGTTAGAAGCCAAGCAACCTGATGAATAAATGAACAATTCAAGAAATGGATAACTTAAAGCTAAACTTTTCTATCTCCTTTCCTCCTTTTAAAGGTCTGTAAATATCAGCATTATATATGTTGTTTCTTCTGCAGTAAAGACATGATGGCATCTGTGCTATAACACTCACTCAAATATAGTGTTAATTATAAGATCCAGCAATCTTCCCTGAGATACTCTGTAAACCACTCCATTAATATAGACTAGTAGTTCTCAAAGTGTGGTCCCCAGGTCAGCAGTCTCAGAATTACCTGGGATTGTAGAAATGCAAACCAAAAGGCCCCATCCCAACCTACTGAATTAAAATATCTGGGGATGGGGTCTAGCAATCTGTGTTTTAACAAGGCTTTCAGGTGATTCTGTCTCCCACTAAAGTTCAAGAATCACTGATACATACAGACATCCCGTTGTTTAAAGTCGATAAGAAGGAATAAGAAGAGGAATAAAGCCTAATTCAGTACCTTTATTTTCTTAAAAAGAAAATTAAAGTAATTGAGAAATTCAGAAAAAGTACAAACAAATGCAACATACTAAAATAACAATTTGCCAGCTAATCTGAACTAAAAGTAGTCAGAATTGAAGCTGAAAAAACAAAAGAAATGCTACTTGATGGCCCATTTGTAATGCAGGGTGAGTAGACAAAAACATATCATTGACAAAATATAAGTGTTTCGTGTAAAAGCTTGGAAAATACTTAAAAAGAAAAGTTGCTAGCTGATATCAGCCCCACTAGATATTAAACCATACTGAAAAGCCTCTATAATTACAACAGTTTGACAGTTTCTTATAAAACTAAACATGCAAATTATCAGACAATCCAGCAAGTGCCCTCATGGGCATTTATCCTAGAGAAAGAAATGAAGACTTATGTTCACACAAAAACCTGCAAGTGAATGATCACAGCAGCTTTGTTACTGCAAAAACAAAAAACAAAAACCCTGGTATCCTTCAACAGGTGAATGAGACAACAAACTGTAGTGCATCCATACCATGGACTCAGCAATTAACATTCAACAATTCAGATGAATCTCCGAGAAATTACCCTGAGAAAAGAAAAGATTACATACTATATGATTCTGCCTTATTGTAATGCTATTAAAATGACAAAATTATAGAAATTAAGAAGGACAGATTAGTGGTCACCAGAGGTTAGGACAGGTGAGAGAGGAGGTGGGTATGGTTATAAAAAGGCAACATGAGTGATCTGTATAGTGATGAAACCATTCTCTATCTTAACCGTGGTGGTGACTACATAAACCTGTGATAAAATTTCATAGAACTGAATACATGCACACAAATAGCTCAAATAAATTTTAAAAATCTATGGACTGTTATCAATTTCAGTATCCTGGTTTTGATATCATACTATAACTTTGCAAGATGTTACCACTGGGGGAAACTACATAAAGATTACAAGAAAACTCTGCATTATTTCTTATAATTGCATGTGAATCTAAAATTAGTACAAAACAAAAATTTTAATTAAAAAAGCATGGCACTGCATAAACAGAGCAGTGGAACATATTTAGAAGTCCAGAAATAGACTCACACACATAAGAAAATTTGGTATATAAGTGGCACCTGAAATCACCAAGAAATGTATTTTTAATAGATGGTCTGAGACAGATGGATAGGCATTTTGAAAAAGATATAATTACTAAAGAAAACATGCATAAAATCCTCTATAACCTAAGTGCAGGAAAACACTTTCCTTAACTAAAGATCTAGATAAGTAAAAGGTTGATAAATTTAGCACAATAAAAATAAAAACTTCAACATGGCAAAAAAATCAAAAGCAAACTCAAACGATAAATGGCAAGCCCATATATTTATGGGTAATAGATTTTTGTCAAGGATGCCAAGAACATTCAATGGAAAAAGAGCAATCTTTTCAACAAATGGTGATGAGACAATTGGATATCCACATGCAAAAGCATGAAGCTGGATACCTACCTCAAACTGTCTACAAAATTAACTCAAAGTGGACGAAATACCTAAATGTAAGAGCTAAAACTATAAAACTCTTAGAAAAGACACAGGCATACATCTTTATGAATTTGGATTAAGCAATGGCTTCTTAGCTATGACACCAAACCACAAGCAGGGGGGAAAAAAAACCCTGATAAGTTAGACTGTATCAAAACTTTGTGTTTCAAAGAACATCATCAAGAAAATAAAAAGATAACTCATAGAACTGGATGAAATATTTGCAACGCATATATCTGAAAAAGTCTACTGTCTAGAATATATTAACTCAACAATAAAAAGAAAACCCAAATTTTAAGTGGACAAAGCATCTGAATAAAACATATCTCTGAAGAAGATATATAAATGGCCAATACACACATGAAAAGATGCTCGACATCATTAGTCATAAGAGACATGCAGATAAAATCACAAGATGCCAGTTTACAAGCAACAAGATGGCTATACTCAAAAAGACAGATAACAACAAGTGTTGGAAATGATGTGGAGAAATGGAACTCTCAAGTATTGCTGAAATTGTAAAATGGTACAACAGCCTTGGAAAACAGTCTGGCAGTACCTCAAAAGGTTAAACATGAATTTACCATATGGTCTGACCCAAAAGAAGTAAAACTTGCATCTACACCAAAAAAAACTGTACACAAAGCAGCATCGTTCATAATAGCCAAAAAGTGAAAACAATCTAAATGTTCATCAACTGATGAGAAAATGCTGCACATTCATACAATGAAATACTATTTTGTCATAAAAATAAATGCTGTACTGATGCATTTACAACATGGTAAGCCTTGAAAACATTATACTGAGTGAAAGAAGCCAGAAAACACACACTCACACACACACACACACACACACACGACAAATCCACAGAGAAGTATAGTGATTGTCAGTGTATTTGGGGGTTAAGGGCAGTGGCTGTCAATCAACTTGGGGTTTCATTTTAAGGTGATGAAAATGTTCTAGAATTACATAATGGGATGGTTGCGTGACTTTGTAAATATTTTGAAAACCATTGAATTGTAGACTTTTAGAGGATGAATTTTATGGTATATGAATTATACCCTAATCAAAAAAGAAGAAATGACAAACTGGGAGAAAATATTTGCAATATATATCAGAGTTAAAGAGCCAATATCACTAATTTACCAATGATGTTTAAAATAGAGAAAAAAGAGATCAAAAACAATTTTAAAAAACAGTCATAAGACACCAAAAATTCACAAAATTATGTCCAAAAATGGTATTTATCATGTGAATGTGTTCGGTTTAACATATAACAAAAACAAAACTACACTGCAGTGCAATTTCTCACCTTTCAGACTGGCAAAAATTGAAACATTTTACAACACATTCTGTTGCCAAGGCTTGGAGAAACAGGTCCTCTTTTTGCTTACAGAAATGAAACTTGGTACAGCTCTTATGAAGGAATATTTGACAATATCTAACAAAATTACTTATGTGTTTACCTTTTGACCTAGTAACCCTTCTTCTAGGAATCTACCCTAAATAGACACCTCCAAAATTATGACAAGGTTATCCACTGCAGTGTTACTTCTGATTGCAAAATACTAGAGATAACATAAATGCACCATTTAGAAAACTGGCTGAATAAGCCATGTGATATCACAAGGATACTCACTATTCAGTTATAAGAATGAGTAAGGACAATCTCTATGAACTGATGAAAAAAACAAACTTCATATATATAATATATATGTATATATATATATATATACATATATATATATATATATATATAAAATGTTACCTTTACGTATGAAAGAATGAGAAAATAAAATACATGAATCTGCTTATTTTTTGTGACAGAAATACAAGAATAATATGGAAATTAATATCACTTGTTTCCTATACGTTCGAGGAACTAGGGTGGGAAGGTGGTAGAAAAAAGTCAAGATGTTTCTGGGTATATCTTTCACTGCTGAAGCCATATAATTTCATATATCCAACTAAATAAAATCAATAAACATGGGTGAAGGGATGCTGAAAGGGAATACAACAGAAACATGTTAATCTAACTATATTTCAAATAAAGAGCATAATAACATTGAAGAGAAGAATAAAGGAACAAACCCAAGTAACTTTTCAATGCAGTACTTTGATTACATACCCTCAATCTAAAGACACAAAAGAACCAGACAACTCCCTCAGGTTCCCACCTACTGTGGGAGCTTTTCTGTCCCCTCAATAAAATCCTGCTTTAGAGAGAGAGAGAAAAAAAGACACAAAGAAGCATGAGCAAATACTGAACTCTAGTTATTAGGTTTCTTTTTCATGATAGCTTGATAGAAACTCTAAAAATACATTTTTTATGGAACAAATAAGTAGGTATATTAAAAATAATGAAAGCCAGGTTTCTGAGATGGTAAAGTGAATTACAAATATGGAAAGGAAGACTGCTACAATAAACTCCATGGTACTAGACTAAAACTGAAGGTATCAGGATAAAGTCATGGTTTTTGATGGATAGGTAAACGGATGGATGGATGAATAGACAAATGTTTATTTGTATATATTTTCCCACATTTGACTTCCACTAGGGCCTAAAAGTTATGGCATGCACCTAGCACCAAGAGCTAAATATCACTTCATACTAAAAAGAACCAGAGTTCCCTGGAGAACTGGCTGGTTCCAGAGATGTGGCAGAACAAGCACAAGATGAGTTTGGAACATCAGGTGTGACTGAAAAGTAAAAGGACATGCTCAAAGAATGATGGCAACATGTCAGAGGATAAGGAGCCTGTTTGAAGAGGCTCTCATTGGCCAGATTTGAAACAATTTGCGCATCAAAAGAAATATTAATATTAATAGTTTATAACACTGAATAAGAATCCATGAGTCCATAAAAAATGCAAATGAATAAATGAATAAGCAAGCAAATGTCCGAATACAATTATGAAGAAGCATCAGACAAATCTCTTAAAATACATTCTACAAAATAATTTGCCTGTATTTGTCAAAAACATCAAGGTCATGAAAAAAAAAAGTAAAAATGAATGATTCCAGCTTAAAAGAGAGACAACAATTAAATACAACTCATACATCGTAAATGGATCCTGGACCCAGTGGAGGGAAGAAAGAAACACTGGCAGTCATTATTGGGACCACAGACAAAATTCAAATCCAGATTGTGGGCTGGATGTAAAAAGTACTGGTTTTTCAGCCTGGCATGATGGCTTATACCTGTAATCCCAGCATTTCAAGAGGTAGAGGCAAAAGGATTACCTGAGCCCTGGGATTTGAGACCAGTCAGGGCAACTTGATGACACCTTGTCTCTACAGTAACTCAAAAAATTATTCAGGCATGGTGACACACCTGTAGTTCCAACTACTTGGAAGGCTGAGGCAGAAGGATCGCCTGAGCCCAGCAGACTGAGGTTGAGGTGGTCACGAGTATACCACTGCACTCTAGCCTGGGTGGCAGAGTAAGACTCCAACACACATTTTTTTTTTAAAAGTATTGTTATCACTGAACGTAGGTTATGTATGTATGAAAATGTCCTTGTTCTTAGAAGATATGTATGCAGTAAAACAGTTAAAGGTTGGTCTACAACTAACTCTTGAATGGTTCAGAAAAACAGAGTTTCTACACAACAGGGAAAGAGTCAATGATAAAGTCCATGGAGCAAATAGTGAGAGAATACAGTAGTACTACATGCTATTCTTGGAACTTTTCTGTTTTGATATCATTTTGAAATAAAAGGTATCAGTTTCTTTAAAATATAATCAAAGAAATATACACTTTTTCTTCAAGCAAAGAAATGCTTCTTACATTGCCCTGTGATTTGAATAAATCTCCCTCAGGAATGCAAATGTCACTGTTCTCTAAGACAATCGAGAGAATTAAAGTGGGGGGAAGGGCTAGGAAAGAAGAATTATGCGTGAAAGTGGTTGGAAAATATTCCCTGATTCCCTCCAAAACGTACTGAATTTTCTGTATGAGTATATATTTCTATCAATCATGGAGTCAATGTCATTTTCTATTTTCTTTATCAAAGAAGTTTGTTTCTCATAAATTGTATATATGGTTTTTTTTTCCAGGTAACCAGTCACCAGCAATATATATTTTAATAAATATTATAATTAAATGTAAAACTTTGCCTTTTTCAAAGCTCTTGACCGTCTCACAACCATGTGAGTTCAAAATCACTATACTTTTCATTTTTAAAGAGCAACAATCTAAGGCAAAGGCATACAAAGTTGTGAGTGCATCTCAGAATGACTAGTATAAAGCAAGCTGAGAACTGAACATTCCAGAAGCCTGATCCAACTCCACATTACAATTGCCTTGATTTGATTTTGTTTCACATCAACACTTTTCTGGATATTACATATAGTAAAAGAAATAATAATAGGAAGCCCACTTTGCTAACATATTCCTAGGAACTCATTTTTACCCAAAGGAGATTGGAAAAACCATGTCCATGTTTAAATCAGATGTTTAAGCCTAAGAGCACTCCAAACAGCTAGCAACCTCACTTAGTCATACTCAGTGAACACTCTGCAGATGAAAACAGTGATGCTAAAACTAAAATCCATTTCCAAAGGGCACCTATTTTTAAAAACTACAACTACCATCACCACATTTCTCTGCTTCAGTATTCTTCTGCCTTAACATTCTTTTATTTAAAGCTGCCACTAGTGGTGACAATAACAAACAGGTAGTGATTGGAAAACCGTTTCTCTCCATACAATTAGAAAAAAGAACAAAAAACAAAAAACAATTTCACTAATGAAGTGGCAAGTCTTTAATTCATGTTATTCCAGTAGATATCTATGGTCTCATTTTTAAAGGTTTATTTTTGCTTTTGATTTTTTGTTGTGGTTTATTTCAGTTTCTAACTCAAGTTCAACTACTGGCAGCAGCTTCCCTTTAATTACAGATCTACTAATAATAAGTCTGCAGTGCTGAAGCATTGATTAAATCATCCCACAGTAAATTTATACCAGCCTTGACATCTCTATGATGGATCATTCCCCAGAACCATTAATAAGTATATAATTAGCAAGGCGCTATGAAATGTCAGACTAGAGTCACAGAACAACAACAACAAATCCATATTTCAGAACCCTGAGTGGTCATTTTTTTTTTTTATTCCAGAATAAATTCCCAGTTCTTTGACTCATAAAATTGCTAAAACCCAAATTCACCTTTTGTAAAACTTTATCAGAGTAGAAATTGAATGCATAAGGTCAAAACCAGTAGAGGGAAATGAGAAAAACTTTTTAATAAATATGGGGAAAGCAGGAAAAATAAAATAGAACCATTAGTAAGTAGTAAAAAGGCAAAAGTAAATCCAACATGGAAAAAAAATGTCTGGAGAATATAAATCCCAACATAATAATCATCTCAGTCAACGTAACTATTCTATACTAAAATCAACAGCTAAAATATCAGTTATCAGTGGGTTTTTTTTTTTTTCCTTTTAACGCCAGCAATATGCTATTTAAAAGAAACACATCTAAAATACAGGGACAATGTGCTGTTCTGGTTATTACTAAATACTGATGTTAAAGAGAAAATCACGTTTATCTATCATTTTTGACACCAACAGATGCCTAGTTGTTTTAGTTTCTCCTAATCCCAGAGAAAAAAAGAGCCCAAAGAAACCGATGTTTTCTTCAAAAATGAGGGGTAGAGAAATAAAACATAGAATGACTGCTTTGTTATGACACAAAGACTAAGGATTTTTTTGTCACTTAACAAACTTCCTCTTTCATGAGAATATCTCCTCCCAAGAAGTTTATTAAGAAAGGGTTTGGCCAAAGGACAGCATATAATTTTCCATGTGCTTTACTATGAAAGGTGAAAACAGGTTAATTATATGCACTAGCATGACAAAAGAGAGGGACAAACATTTGAGTCTATATATGAATGAAAGTCACTAAATACTGGCAGCCTAAGATAACCCAGCTCATTTTATAAAGAAGGAATTGAAGGTTCTGGTATTTGAGCTTGCTCAATAATCATGAGGAAGACAAAGGCTTGACAATATTTCTATAAATCCCGGAGAGCTAATGGTGGCAAACTGTTACTGAATTCACAGGAACCGCTGAATGAAAACACTTTCTCTTGTATGGAGCCAACTATTTTCCCACTATGGTTTCTTTGCATTCTTTCTATCTTCAAGTATGATTTTATAAAAGGGTCAACCAATCGTTTTCCATATAGCAGTACTGCAAATATCTGAAAATCTAGTATCATGTAAGTAAGCATTTTCTCTTCTTTTGGATATATTATGCTGACTACTCTGGGCCACAGAATGCCAGACATATTGTAAAAAATAATCTCAGTTTGGATCTTTTGGTTGATATTGAGTTATAAGTGTTCTTTATATAGTCCAGATATTAACCACTTAACAGATGTATAATTTGCAAATATTTTTCCCACCCTGTGGGCTGCCTTTTTTGTTGTTGTTATTTGTGTCCTTTGATTCATAGACGTTTTAAATTTTGATGAAGTCCAATTTATTTATTTTTTCTTTTGTTGTCTGTGATTTTGGCGTCATATTCAAGAAATCATTACCAAATCTAATACTAACCTGATGTAATAATAGGCAAAGGACTTGAATACATTTCTCTGAAGAAGACATACAAATGACCAGTAAGTACATGGAAATGCACTTATTAGGGAAATGCAAGTCAGAAACTACAATGAAATGACAGCTCACAGCTATTAGGATGGCTCAAAAAAAAAAAACAACCTGGAAAATAACAGTGAGGATGTGGAGAAATCATGCATTGTTGGTAGAAATGTATAATAATGCAACTGCTATATAAAACAATGAAGTGGCTCCTCAGCAAATTAAACGCGGAACTAGCATATGATCCAACAACTCTACTTCTGGGTATATACACCCCAAAGAATTGAAAGCAGGATCTTGACCTGTATTTGTATACCTATGTTCATAGCAGCATTATTCTCAATAGTCAAAAGGCAGAAGCAACCCGAATGTCCATCAACAGATGAATGGATAAACAAAACGAGGTGTGTGTGTGTGTGTGTGTGTGTGTGTGTATGTGTGTTTGTATGCATATGTATATAAAAAGGAACATTATTAGTATAAAAGAGGAAGGACATTCTGACATACACTACAACATGGATGAACTTTGAGAACATTATGCCAAGTGAAATAAGACAGTCACAAAAGAACAAACATGTACGATTTCACTTATAGGAGGTACCCAAAGCAGTCAAATTACAAAGACAGAAAGTAGAATGATGGTTGCCAGAAGCTGGGACTAGAGAGAAATAAGAAGTTGCTTAATAGATGCAGACTTTCAGTTTTGCAAGATGAATAGTGTTCTAGGGATGGATGGTGCTGATAGTTGTACAACGATATGAACATACCACTGAACTGTGTATTTAAAATGGTTAAGACAATAAATTTTGTTATGCATATCTTTAAAAAAAAATCTCACCATGAGGACTAAGTATCCACTCTCAGCAATTGATAGAACTACTAGACAGGAAATTAGCAAAGACACAGAAGAAATGAACAAGACATCAACCAACAAGATCTAATTAACATTTACAGAACATGCAGAATGCACATTCCTGTCAAGCACTCACAGAATATTCACCAGAATTTACCTTGTTGTATCAGAAATGTAACTGTTCTCTTATACAGTTGAGAGTCATAAAGCAAACCTGAACAAATTTAAAAGGATGAAATTATACAGAGTACATTCTCCAGCCTTAACTGAATCAAACCAGAAACTAACCAAGACAACAGTAAAATCATCTCATTGCAACCACTCAACATGCCTGAAATATTACAACACACAATTTACATGTAATTAAAGCAAGATTCAAAAAGTTATGTTACATATGCATTACACGTTAAAGCCGAAATTTATATTCAGGACTATCAAATTGTAAAGTCTGTAGTTTCCATTACATTATGCGATCTCTCAACAAGCATAACTTCCAATGCAGTAGTCTACAAACTTTTGATCACACCCTCTCAATAGTTAAAAAAATTACATCTGTATACCTAAATGCATGCTTTTGTTTTTTATTCATATACTCTCATATCACTATGTAATTCAACACACAAAATTTTTGAAAAGTTGCTTATCTAAATAAACATAAATAGAAGTCCTAAAGATTTTTTTTAATGTAACGAGTGATAGCCACGTGTACCCCTTGAGGTTGACTATTCCATCTAAAACTCTAGCTCTTTTTAACTGTTCTTAGCTATTCCCTTCCCCATTTTTACTTGTACAGTTGGTTTTTCAAACTCAAGCTACATGACTGATCAAGTATCCTTGTTCAATTTTGGTCCACTGCTCCATTCTTAAGATATATTTCCATTCTGAGCCTATCAACCATCTTATGACTGTCGCTCCCAGCTTCACATAAACTGCTACACTGATATTCCTGCCCTCAAAAGCTTTACCCAAATTAACAATAAAAATGTCAACAGCACAGGGATAAAATACTTAATGCTTAGGTCTATGAGACTAGTATTAACCAACAACTTTGAACATTATTTTTCAGCCACTTTCTAATTCATTTTATTGTTCATACAATCCATACTTCATATTTTATTTATAGGATATCATGTAAGATTCTTTTTAGCACTTTGTGGAAGTTTATGTGTGGCATATATCACTTTTCAGACAAGTTCACTACTAGAAGAAACCCTGAAAATCAGCTAATCCAAAACCCCTAGTGTCCCTAGGAAAACACAGAAACTCAGAGAAATTAAGTGATTTTTCTCAGGTCACACAACCAAGGGAGACATAACCTTCTAGTTCAGGATTCAAGTCACCTGTATTTAAACCTTCTCTTCACTACATCACCAGCAACCTAACAAGAGAAAAAGGGCAATATTTAATATCATCTATTGGGTGCCAAGTATCATACCCAATGCTACTTTTTAATCAAAACCTCCATTTACTGGTAAAAAATAAATGTCTACAGGCTCAGCACATGTGAATGAACAGGCAAGGCATCAAGCAGCAGGAAGCATCAGTACCGCAGAAAATTGAAGAATACATCCCACCCAAAGAGGTCCACAGGCACACAGTTTGAGGAGTCAGTCAGTCGGAGGTACATGTTTAATGTAAGTGCAAGGCTGCCAGATCTTCTGGTTTTTGAAATCTAGTTTATTACAGTAAAATCTTCTGATGCTTAAATACAACTAGTTCAAATTTCACATAGTCTTGGCCAAAAAGTCACATCTGAATGGCAAACCCACTTAATGCATACTAGGCATTTTGAATACATCCTCTCATTAAATTCTCACCACAGCTGGAGTTTTAATGGACAAAGCAATTATAACTCAAAGAGATGAAAGTTGTCCACCAAGCCAATAGGTGGTAGAGTCATAATTTAAGCCTGCTTACTTTATACTTCTAATATACTTACAATCACCCTTGTAGGTGGTTGTCATTATCCATGTTTACACTGGTCTCAGAGACCAGTCGATTCTGGTCTAAAGTCATATCAAGAACCCAGTTTTATGACAATTAGAATATTTTTGATATTAGTATTTTTTAGAATACTCTCTCCCTAGTCTGAATGGGATGAAGCCCTCTCAAGCACCGAGTTATCAACCAGAAGTAAGGTACTGCCTGGCTTCCCAATGGCTTTTTTGTTTCTCTTGGAGGTTATCTTCAAGATTCTTGTGCCTTTAAAGAGAGTCAGTTTCTACTTTTATGAAACAACACTAACCTCTATCTGATGAAACAATCAGTCCACCCCGAGTGTAAACATATTTCTGTGTTATACCACCAGTTTCTCATTCCAAGTCCAGAAAGCCCAAAAATATAATATTCTTTGTTGCAAGGACTAAGAGTTCTCTCGCTGAATCTAAATGAGATAGCCCAGAGGTTAACTACGGTATTTTCCTAACCTCCACAAATTCAGTAACATCTCTCCAATCCAGGAATACAAGAGAATATGCTGGTAAGAAAGCACACACACAGCACTTGCTTCAAGGGTTGACCCATTCCAGAGACATTTCCATGACACTGTCCCCCACACCTACAAGATTCCTGAATAGCAGCCTCTACTGCTGAGCCCATGTGTGGCACTGGGGAGTTCTAGGAACACACAGTTGAGGGCCAGGAACCAAAGCTTTGTCTAAGGCAGGGACAGAGCCAAACAGACTTTCTTCATAATACAGGATCACAGTGTAAATACAGGGAGGCCCCCCGAGCAGCTAGCCCTTTCCTATTCTTCCTCCTCACTCAAAACTCTCTCCCTAGCTTACCAGGTCCGCCTTCAGTTAATTCCCCAAGAAGTACCACTAGTAAGAAAACTTCCATCACTCTTATTTTCTTTTCTCGTTAAAAGTCACTTGAGCCTATAGTTCCCTTCTTGCTCAGAGGAGGATAATTTCATAACTGAATTCCCATTTACATGTTAATGATGTCATCAGTTACCCCTCCAGAGATCACAGCATTTTAAATGGGGGCTTCTAAAGATGGGAAGACAGTACACAGAACTCATCTTTCATGGTGGATATCCTGGAACCGTGGTAGGGCAAACAGTGGTGATCTCAAGGGATAGTTGGGAGGATTCAGTGCACTCCCTCCCCATAGCTTCCTACAGCTCTCCCCCCAATAAATACACTGCAGAGTGCCTGCTATGCAAATGCCACTTTAAAACACCTTCCAAAAAGCATCTGGCTTGGCCAGGCTCGGTGGCTCAGCCTGTAATCCCAGCACTTTAGGAGGCACAGGTGAGTGGACTGCCTGAGCACGCGGGCTCCAGACCCACCCGGGCAACTTGGCAAGACCTCGTCTCTACAATAAATCAAAAATTAGCTGGGCATGGTAATGCGCACCTGTAGTTCAGGTTACTTGGAAGGTAGAGGCGGAAGGACAGTCGGAACCCAGGAGGTCGAGGCTGCAGTGGCCGGGAGCGTGCCACTGCACTCCAGCCTGGGCAACGGAGAGAGACCCCAACTCAAAAAAAGAAAAAAAAGCATCTGGTTTAAGTTAAAAATTGCCATGAATAGGTCATATCTCACAATGTTACTCCAGGGTTTAAATGAGATTATGTACTAAAATGCCTAGCACTGTGGTTGGCATATATGTACAGTATATATTTACTGAGCAATATTGCTACTGTTCTTTATTAATACTTATTATAAATCCATTTTCTTTCCCACATCCAATGCAATGGTCCAGTGAAATTCAGATGAAAAGAAGCTTCCTGCCAGACATTCCAAGAAGGAAAGGAAATAAAATATGCCACTAGAAGAAATCAAACCAGGAGAAGCATTATAATTCAATGCTAAAATAGAAATGGCTACTCAGCTAGCTGCAGCTGTCTGAATGAAACAGATCTGAATTTTCCTTTTTCCCATGAAAGGAAAAAGTACCTGGGGGAAACTGACCCTAATTCCATGCAGACCTCACAAGAAAAGTATCTTCTGTCCTAAGCAGTCACCCATCTGAGAGGACAGAGACAGACCCTCTAGTTGGGGAGTTTCAATAAAGAATCCATTAATGACTGTCAAAAAGACAGCATCTTAATCACTGTTCATTAAGCCAACTCTCTGTAGCCAGAGGAGAGTATGCAATCTGAATACCAGAAAGAGGAATTTCCAAACAATTCAGCCTCGAGTGTGAGCTAACTGAGAACACCTGCCCATCCTTTCCATTCTTAACTGCAGGCAATTCATGAATCCCATTCTGGATGTTCACCTGTAGCAACTGTCTGACAACATACAATTTGTATTATGTCACCCAAAGTTACATGGAATATTAATGTTCAGAGCACTCGAAAATGAGTCCCTCAAAAACTTTCCACCAGAATAACAGAGAGGTAGGCTCAATCTCCTCTTCTGCAAGAATAACAGCAGCCAATATTTACCGTGTGCCAGACAGCGTTTCAAGGCACATTAACTCATTCAATCCTCACAATTACCCTTTGTCAGAACAACCAGTATTATCTCTGTTATACATGATAAATCCAGAGCACAGAGAGGTTAAGTAATTTGCCCAAAGTCACACCATGAGGGACATGAATGTTAACAATTAGCTTATATATACTGTGTCTCTATTTACAAAACTTAGTCAGGCACATTATCCCATCTGGTCCTGATAACTGCCCCGGGAGGCAGGTATTTTTACTACTGTCCCTAATTCTTAGCAAGGAAACAGACTTAGAAAGGCAAATGACTTGCCTAAAGGCACGAGTATTTAGAGGGGCTAACATCAGAATCGAAGTCAACAACATCAGCCTACCCCAAGTTGGCTGCACCCCTGTCCTACCACCAAGACCAGACAGCTCACTTCCTCTACATGGTGCTGAGGTAAGAAGATGGCCTGCCCCCCAAGTCTCTCTCCTCTCTTGCCCACTGTGCCCTAAATTTCACAAAAGGTCCTGTGTGCATACATCTATTGCAGCATTTACTACAGTATATTGAAATTGTTCATGCATCTATTTCGCCTACTAGACAAGAAGCTCCCACGACACAGGAGTATGTGTTATTCACTGCTCGATACAAAGTGCCTGGCAACTAGTAGGCACAAAAAGAGTTGAACCAAAATAGTAATTCGGTGGGCATCAGTTTATCAGATCACATTCCTCTATGAAGTGGGTGTTAAACAGTATTTCATGACACCCCCATAGGAAGAGACACATTTTGTTGATAATTTAAGAATTTTGATGTCTATAGGATCAGAGAGTACCTTTTCGCTCAAGAGTACTTCAAACATTTATGTATCACCCAATGATGTTTTTTTTCCCACAAGTCATTAAATGAAATCAGTTTTCCAATTTTCACCATAAGGAAGCTTTTTTTAAAAAAGGTATTTCTGGCTTTTTTAAAATCCTATTTTCCTAACCTAAATCATATACTATTTAATTTGTCAGGTAATCACATGTATAATTTAGGTATACATTATAATTTAGAATAGTCATTGAAATGCCTTTTTCAATAAGCATAAAAGATGTTCAAATGTGCTCCTCAATAGATATGAGTGTAATTTATGCAGCTACCACTAGCAGTAACTTCTCTTTTGCGTGCCTAAGACCATAAATAGAATTAAGATAAAAGATACCAATCGCAGGCACATACTTTCAATAATTTATTCATCGAGTACTTATGATATCGCAAATACAACAGATAATTTTCATCGAGGTGCCATAGTCAAGGTTATTCATGTTACTTACAAACTATAAAGCAATGGCATGGAATTTATTTTTAATTACATAATTCTCAGTATCTGCATTCAGTCAAAAAATTCAACTTTCAACAAACTTACTATTTTATAAAGCCAGTCACTCTACTGATTTTATGATATAATGGTCAGTTAATTAATCCTCTGAAGAATATTACATATTAAAAATATTAAAATGTTCTTTTTTTTTTGAAAGTAGGATTTATTAAGAGAGAAAAGCTCACACAGTGGGAGGGAACCCAAGGGGATTGCCCAATGAATGTCCTTTAATATATCTATTTATGTGTAACTTTCTTAGTATAAACCAGCCCATCACAATAATTAAACTAAAAAATATTCCAAAAGAAATTGTTAGTGAGATAATATTGTATACATAAACCAACCCAATTTATGTAAAAAATAAATTAGAATACTGCCTAAGTAATAGGTAAGTAATTTTAGAAAGCCAATCTAAGGGACTGATTTCTAAACACTTCTAGCTCCTTCACTCCAAAGAGGATTTCAGGGCACTAAAACCAGAAAGCTAAAGAGCTGAACCAACTGCCACAAACTTAATCCTTACTTAAAATGTGCCAAAGAGGGCTTCAAAAACACTTCCTTCAGGGTCAAGAAATGCAGATCCCTGTGCAATGCAACATGTACCCACCTCTACTCTCCTCTTAGGGTGCAGCAGACTGGTCTAGTTGCCGACAAGCATGCAATGATGGGTGTGGCCTCAGAGATCATCATGCTCAGACTACAAGGACTAGATATGTTCAGTGTACTCAAAAACCGTGCGTGCAGCCAGAAGGCCAGGAAGTAGGCCGGGAAGATGAGACAGCAACAACATCAGCCAATGAAAAACAACAAAAAAAGATGCTTCAACCATTTCTAAACAACATCCATTTTTTTTTTTTTTTTAGAGATATGCATAACTAAAGACTTCTGGCTTTTAAAAAATGGTTTTAGATCGTTAAGATGGAATGTAACACAAGTTAATTCTTAACTCACTAATGAGAGGGGACTATTCAGAGTCAACTTACAAAGCACTTAAGTAAGTTTATCATATGAAACATATTGTGAAATAAAAATCACGTTGCTGTGTGTTTTATTAGAATAGACTCAGTTCATATCATCACTTCCCAAGGTATGTGATGGGGGGGTGGTCAGAGCCAGAGATTGTAGTGAAACACCCAATTTCCCCAACAGAGGGGTGGGCCTAGGGAGAGGGAGGGAAGAAAGCCCGCACATTCGCTCCTGTCTTCCTTCCATAGCTACTGGAGAAAGGGAGCACTGGGAATTCAGAAAGACAAGACAATGAAACATTCAGGTACTTGTTTTATCAGAAACTGCAGTCTTCTGACTGATTGGATTAGGACTTTTCTTTCTTCTCTTACAGCTTACCACTTAGGAACCCTGGCTTGAAGCCTCTCAGTGCCCAAAGCATTTCCAGAGGAAAAGGAAAACACATGCTGATCTCATTCCTCCTCCTCATCACCTCTCTCAGCTGAGGGATTTTTCAGAGAAGGGCAAAGAACTATCTGATCTATGAACAACTGCAGAACAGTGAGCCATGGTTTCTTCTGGAACCTATTTAATCTAACAGCTTCAGGAGAAGCATGACTCTGTCATTAAAAGTAATAATTCAGATGGACAACGCCCGCACGTTACCAGAAGCTGATTATCGTTCTTTTTTAATGATTACCTCATTTGCTCTATGCACTGTAGTCTTATAGCACCTTTACAGTAGGGTATTATACTTTTGTCACATAATAATGTGTTCTCATTCCCTTCAGCTCACACTTGCTTCTGGTGAATACGGTCAGTGATGATTAAGCTCATTTTTACCTACAACTTTATTTTCATAAATTTCTCTTCCTAAACACTTTCTTATTTTCCCTTATGAGTTTCCTAGACATGATATATATCACTTTCATCATTAAGTTCTATTCATTCTGAGCTCTAATCTACGCTTTCAAACTAGTCTTACTGACAAACATACTGGCTCAGGAGCACAGTTCTCCTCCATCACAATCGGAAAACCTCAGTTGTCTAGCCAAAAGGCAAGATTCATATCTGCTGCTACATTTTCAATGACTGCTTACTCATTTATTTGGTTAACAAAGCTTCACTGAACACAGGGGAAAAAATATGCAACAATCTGCTCTCCCTCTAGGAGTGCAGTTATTCAGGGGAATCAGCATAGACAACCATAAGAGTAATATATTATAACCAGCATAGTAAAGCAATATTATGAATGATACATGAGCAAAGACGCAAAGGATGATTCATTCTTCAGCAGTGCAGGAAGGGTCAGTGGAGAGCAGGCAGAAAAGTATTCATTTTTTCTGACTGGGAAAGATTCTCATTTGACTCTAGATGTCTTGCCCTCCCCTAGTCTGCCTGCTCTCTCCTTGGTAAGACAGCCTCTAGAAGCACTTGCTAATTAGAGCAGAGGATAAGTTCAGAGTTTAAAATGCACACTAGGTAAGGAAAAGAGGCCCAATATGTCAACACAGCATACAACTACTTTTCTCAGGATCTGAAAACATCTTCCTATTCATTTCTTGTGTTATAAATTTGATCCTTCCTACTAATTGGAGGCTAGGTTATCACAAACCCTTCATGGCAGCCTCTTGGGAATGGCTCCATGAATGTTCACCAAGGAATTATCTGTCCTCTTCATTTATAGGACTAGCCTAATTCAGCCGTCCTCAAATTGAACTGCTTTCACCCTTAGGGTTCTGTCTATAAGTTCATTTACTTAAGCAATAAATTATTTTCACACATGGTCTTTCCTTAAGCCCATCCCACACAACATTATTCAGTGAATGCCTAACCTCAAGCAGTATGACATTTTCACAATTGTGTCACCCCAGGGCATCTAAAAGCTGGTGACTCTGCTTCAGACTCTGCCCATCTTTGCCGTTAAACACCCTCGCTCAGTTATTATATCCAAGTCTACCTACAAAATAGACTTCAGAGAATTTCTGTGGGATTTAAATAAGAATACTATGAGATGCTGCCTAGCATGGAGGAGGTTAACACACAGAAAGAACACCATCACTGAGATTTCCTTTTTGTTTTTCCCCCTCCTGGACAAATCTAACTTCAAATAAGTTTTCCTGTAGAGTTACACTACTCTTGCTTCTGAGGATGTCTTAATTTCTCACTAAGAGAAAGGCTAAGTGATTCTCAATCTCAGTCACCCATGAAAAATGTAGTAGGAAAATGCAGTATATCAGCATAGCCTGATAATTCATATGGCCAGGATATATTAGTATTTTTACTATTTTCAACATAGTGGGATTCTGTCAGCTAATATTCCATGTAGATTATCTGTATCTCTATTCATTGGCTTACAATGACATTGTCCTGTAATAATATTTTCTTGTATATCCTCCCTTTTCTCTCATACCAGCCTCGGGTAGACATAATAACCAAGGCAAGTGTCTTAGTCCATTTGTGCTGCTATAACAGAATGCCAGAGACTAAGTAAATTTAAAAGAACAAAAAACTATTTTCTCACAGTTTTGGAGGTTGAGAAGTCCAAGATCGAGGTGCTGGCAGTTTGGGTTGTCTGCTGAGAGTCGCATTCCACAGAGGGAAAGAACACTGTATCCTTGGTGGAAGCCAGAAGAGTAGCCTAACCAGACAACAAATGAATGATGAACTGTGTATGAAGCCTCTTTTATGAGTCTTAATCTCATTCACAAAGGGAGGCGCCCTTATTGCCTAATCACCTCTCAAAAGTCTCACCTCTTAACACTATCACATTGGCAACACTCCAATTTTGAAAGGGACAAATGCAAGCCATAGCAGCAGGTGATAGCCCAGGGGAGTTAAAAATGAGTCCAGAAAATAACTAAATAAATAAGAGATATCTGAGGAGCAGAAGCAATACTGATGAATGACAACAGCTCAAACAACCCATACAATGCCTGAGAAAACCAGGTCAAGGAACTCTCCAGATGACATCTAGAAGGAAGAAAGGATGAGATACAAGAAAAGATATTTGGAGGCTAGAAGAAGAATTATTTGGAATATCAGATGAATAAAGAAAAGTAAACAGTTGGGGAAAAGAGCTGAAGGAATAATAGTCAAGAATTGCCTAGAACTGATGAGCAGGGGGACAATAAGACATCTGATTTAAAGAAAAAAGTAAAGCAAGCTAGCAAGAAAATAGGTTTGGTAAACAGAAGAAAGACACAAAATAAGATGGTAAAAATAAGCGTGATAGAAGAGTAATCATAATAAAAGTAAATGATGAAATTTAATACCAAAAGACAGACTCTCAGATTGGGTATTTCAGACATCGTGACTCAACCAATCAACATTAAAGATACGGAAAAGATTATGACAGAGTGGCATAATAAGGGAAGAAAGCCGATGTAGCAATTTTACTATTAGAATAGAATGCAAAGCCAAAAACATCATAAAGACAGACAGAATTTGCCTACTTGTAGAAGGAATCATGTAGAACAAAAACACAATAATCACAGAAGCATATGTATCTAAAATTGTGACCACACAATATATTAGTAAACAAGTAACAGGTTTACTAAGATAAATAATTCAACTATTTTCTCTGAAATAGATAGTTCTATTGGATAATTTAATCTGCTTCCCACAGAAACTGACATAAGATTTAAATAAATGATTAATAATGCAAGCTGAGCATCCCGAATCCAAAAATCAGAAATCCAAAAACCTCCAATGAGCATTTCCTTTGAGTGTCATGTTGGCATTCAAAAAGTTTCAGATCTTGGAGAATTTTAGATTTTGGGTTTTTTGATTAAGGAAACTCAATCAGTATTATATAGATATAATATTAAATACATGTCTCAGATATGATAGAGAAAATGTAAACACACTAACACAGTAACACAATTTGTTTCTTTAGAAACACAATTTGTTCTTGTTCAGCATTCATGAAATAGTCACAGAACTTGAGACCTTCACAGACCAAAATGGAAGCTTCAAAAAATTATTAAAAATCCATAAGATTATGTTCTTACCTCAATATAATAAAGGTAGAAATAAATAATAAAAGCATAACTAGAAGAGATCACATATATCTGAAACATAAAATAAAAACATATACGTGAAAATAACAATGATTTAAAGAAGAAATAAGGGAAATTACAAAATCCTTTAAGCATAATGAGAAGGAAAGAATGCACACCAAACTTTATGAGATACACCTAGAACAGCAATCATGAGAAATTCTGAGCTTTAAATACCTTTAATAGAAAATAATGATTTAAAAATAAGCCAATAACTTAACTAATCCACTAAGAAGCACAAAAACAAGAGAAAAAAGTCACAAATAAAAACGCATGAATAAAGATATAGGCATAAATCATAATACTGTAAGAAAGGGATTGACAGTAGTGGGAAACTGTCAGGAGACGGGGGGGGTGGTATTGGCAGTTGAGGGAAACAGCTAGGGGAGGAAGGGGCATACCTCATCAACAAGGGAACCTGCATAATCAATGTTTGTATACCTAACCATGAATCGTACCCCACATCTTTATAATTTAAAAAAAAAGCAGAAATCAATAAACTGATAGAAAAAAAATCAATCAACAGAACTGATGAATAAACCACTGAGTGATGTTTTGAAAAGGCTAATAATTTACAATAGCCTCAGGCAAGATTGGTGAGAGAGGATGCAAGGATTTGGCAAAGATCCCTGACTCACACCATAAGCAAAAGCAAACTCCAAGTAATTTAAAGACAATAAAAATAGGGGGTGGGGGGTATAGACTAATGAAGTAATGAGTGAGGAAACAGAATAAGAATTTAAAACAAGTTCAGCAATATAAATAGTACAGATGAGAAAATATTGGAAATATCAAAACTAAATCTTTAAAGTGCTGAAAGGAAAAACCATTATCCTAGAATTATTTACCCAGCACCAATATCTTTTTTTTTTTTTCCCAGAGCCTCATTCTGTTGCCCAGGCCGAAGTGCAGTGGCATGCTCACCACTACCACAGCCTAGACCTGCTGGGTTCAGGTGATCCTTCAACCTAATCCTTCCAAGTAGCTGGAATCACAGGCGTGTGTCACCACATCAAACTTATTTTTTTACTTATTGTAGAGATGAGGTCTCACCAAGTTGCCCAGGCTAGTCTCAAACCCCTGGGCTCAGGCAATCCTCTCACCTCTGCCTCCCAAAGTGCTGGGATGACAGGCGTGAGCCACCACACCCGGCTACACAAACATCTTTCAGAACAAAGACTTGTCTAAACAGACAAAAGCTGAATTTGTCACTCACAGACTACTAAAGATAAAACAAAGAAATATAGTTAATAAGGTAATGGGGAACTGAGAGAAGTCCGCAAAGTTATCAAGTATAAAACCAATATACATAAAGTCAGTAGTATTCCTTTGTGCTGTAATAATCAATTAGCAAAAAGGAAAGCAAAGGGCAACTCTCTCTCTCTCTCTACACACACACACACACACACACACACACACACACACACACACGTATATCTCGGAGTTAATTTAACAAATATTGTACAAGATTCTCAAGAGAAAACATTAAAACCTTAGCGGACATTTAAAATTCTCTGAATAAATGAAGAGAGAAGATACTCATGGATGGGTTGAGTTAACATTTTTTAAATGTCAATTTTCCCTAAAATTAATTATAAGTTCACTAAATTTCCTGTCACATCCCATCAGGAATTTGAGGGAGTTTGACAAACTAATTCTAAAAATATGCATAGAGGAAAAATAAGAAAATTAATGGCTTAGGCGTTTTTGAAGAAAAAAGCTGAGAGCTTATCCTGCTAGGTATTAAAATTATGTCTTGGTAACAAAGAACAGTAAAAAAGTCAAAAAGCAAAGTGATGAAACATAGTATGTGCTCACTCTCTCTCTTACACAGACACACATACATCACTTACATGCATGCATGCACATACATATACACAAACGCACACACGCACAATGAGGGAAAAGGGAAAATCAGAGAAAACGTCTGGAGTTAATGATATGGTGTCAGAATTCAGCCCTAGGGAAACGCTTATTGTTTTATAATTAGGACATCAGGTTGATCGGTGAAGTTTTATGTATTCCATAAAGTAATAAACACCTCTAATATGGTAGAGGGAAGGCTTAAGATGCCCTAAAAAAGAATAATTATCATGAGAAATCTCAAATATGAATATGTTTCCAAATGGACAGAGTCTATAATATGTTCCGATCTGCTTTACCCTTCGTATCATCATCAACCTATGATTTTATAAAAACATTGTGGCCATGAAAAGATCAAGTGGATATCACCTCAGATACTCTTCAACCCATCTGTAAGAATAACATGATTATTAAGGTTTGAGAAACACAAAGACCACACTGCATGGTCTTTTGTGCTCATGAAACTGTTACAAGGATGCCATTTATTTCTAGTTTAAGTAAAATCCTGACAATAGTCACATTTTATTTATTTTATATCAAAACTCATGTGCAATATTTTAGTCCATTAACTAAGGTGGGAATCTGAATAAAGATAACATTATCTCAACTGCTGTTCTCAGTTAAAATTCTAATCAGACTTGATATGATGTCAACTCTACCCTCTCCAGGGAAGATGTCTTTGTCAGAGTATTAGAAATGTGTGGAATACCAAATAAAAACCGGTGGATGTGAAGGTTTTTCTTTTAGATTAATTTAAAGTATGAGTCATTCTACATTTTTTTCTAGTTAGAACATCTGGATATATTAAACATCATTTTGGTACACACCTGTCAAAACTGTTAACTGTGATTTTTCTTACTCATTTCTTTGAGACAACAGATGTATAACAAATTAGTTTGAAATGTTTATCTCTCCAAAATTCAGGTACATCAGGAAAAAGTAATTAGATTTCTCTGAGAGAAAGAATATTATATACTTTTATTCAAAATAGCTAAAAAATTATCCTCCTCATAACTGAAATGATGACATATGTATTTTTATCAAAATGAAATTCATGTTGCCTTATTTGAGGTAAGTCAAATAAGCAAACTCACTTGTGTAAGTTAAATAGGCACATAGTAAACTCACATTTTTTCATTTGTAGTAGAAAAGATAAGTGATATTTCACTGTACTTTTAAATATCATACTTTGGTAGCTTAAAGATTTTATCTGTATCATATAATACTAAAACAGACACCTTTTGAGCAAATCAGAATGCAGTCATTTTCAACTGAGTTGTTTAATTCAAAACATGGGTTTTAATTATGCCTTTTAAAAATGTACATTGTAAAACCTTATGAGATATGTTTGACTTAAGAGAAAAACGGCCAAATGTTCACACTAACATTTATTTTCATACACACTCACGCACAATATCACATAAGGAGTACAATTACATACACAGTAAAATAAAATCCTTAGTGGAGCAGTGCTCTTTGTATCTAGATTTCATTGTAATAATTTGGGAAAAAATTGATTGATGTGATAAATAGTCTACAGTACTCTGTTTCTAAGGTTGTCAGATGTAATGTACACTGTCAGCTCCTTCTAGAAGTTGTTTTCATCATTTTCAACCTGAATGATCCAAACATTATCACAAGAAACTCTTTTGAACATTTCAGATATATCAAAAGACAGACTTGAGACAATATTTGAGACCTATCAACACCGAAAACTAGAATCCTAAGTCATTTGAAAGAAGTCAATGACTCATATTCTGAGCAGCTTTGATTCTGTCAAGGCACTATGTCAGTACATTTTGGAAAATAAATGCATTAAATAATAATGGCAACAAGAAAATATTCCAAGGGACCTCTGCTTCTCAAGTGTCTGAAGAATTTATTTACCAATGCTGAGAAAATAAACACTGTATATTTCTGAGGGAGTTAAATCAGTATCTTGGCTTTCCAAAAGAAAGACAAAGTCAAATCTCTTTGCCTTGCACTCAAGATCTGTAAAGCTTTGATCTGTAAAGCTTTGACCCAAAACTACTTTCTGACCCAGTTTCCTACTCTTCCTAGGTACCTAACGCAGCTAAATTGACTACTTAATAACCTTCATTTCATCTCAGTACCCTTGCACATGCACTGCCTTAATTTTGATCATGTTCTTTTCCCTAAGCACTGATTTATCTACATGCAGCTGACCCTTGAACAGCATGGGGGTTGGGGCGTCAATCTCTCTATGTAGTCAAAAACCCATGGAGAACTTTTGATTCACCAAAAACCTAACCACAATAGCCTACTGTTAGCCAGAAGCCTTACAGATAGCATAAACAGTTGATCAAAGCATATTTTGTATATATGTATTATATGCTATATTATTACAATAAAGTAAGCTACAGATAAGAAAACATTATTAAGAACATTGTAAGGGAGATAAAATATATTGACTATTCATTAAGTGGATACAGACCTTCAACATAAAGGTCTTCATCCTCATTGTCTTCACATAAAGGAGTCCGAGGAGGAGGAGGGAGAAGAGGTGCTGGTCTTGCTGTCTGGGAGTGGGGGGCAGAAGTAGAAGAAAATCCATGTACAAGTGGATCTATGCAGTTCAAATCCATGCTGTTCAAGGGTCAACTGTAAAACTTCTGTCAATTTTCAAGGTCCAATTTAAAGGATGAGTCTGTGAGTGCTTACATGCCACGCTCTGTGCTAAGTGTTATATATGCATTACTTACTTTAATTTTTACTATCCTGCCTCAACAGTAGCCATAATAATTGCTACCACTAAATGCTTATTACAAGGTACTGAGTATTTTATAGCATTACTTTATTTATAGCCTTTGCAAAAAGCTGTTCTGTTATCCCCACTCTACAGACAAGGAAGGCAAGGCTTTGTGTGTTAATTTTAAGAGTCAGAACAACAACTCTGTGGTCTGAGTTTGGATCCCAGTTCCACCACTTGCATCTCCCTAAAGCAGCAGTTTCCTCAAATGTTAAAAACTGGGTTTGTGTGTGCGTGCATGCACGCTCATAACTACCAAGAGCTCTTTCACAGGGCTGCCGTAGTATTCAACAAAATCACCTACATACAGCATTGAGCATAGTATCTGGCATATAATGTGAACTTGCCGGGGTTAGCTATTATTCATTACAGTCTTTCCCCCACGATATCTCGCACAGTGCTTTGCACATTGCAGAAACAAAAATATATTAGTGATTAGAGAATATTCCATCTTTTTTTTTTTTGAGTTGGAGTCTTCCAAGTAGCTGTAACTACAGGCACGTGCTACCATGACCAGATAATTTTTTTTTTTATTTACAGTATACAAGAGGTCTCACCAAGTTGCCTGGGTTGGTCTTGAACCCGCAGGCTCAGGCAATTCACTCACCTCAGCCTCCCAAAGTGCTGAATGACAGACTGAGCCACTGAGCCCGGCCTCATTACTTAAAATAAATTTATTTTACAAGTCAATTTAGAGAAGCAACTTCAGGTCATCAGAAAACGAGAATCTGAATTAAAAATATTGATGGACTGATCTCATGATGCATCTGTCCTTCCAGCTGCTTCCATAAGCAACATGTACTCCAGGAACAATGAGGAGATGGCAAGTGAGCTTAACTCCAGAAGAGCTAGAAACACAACTGGGAGTGAGACAGCTAAAATGCAATGCTCAACTAAATTACAGAGTTTATAATACTGGAAGGATGATTTTTTTAAAAATTAACAGCCACACCCAAAAAATCCTCCTTTATAAAAGTTTAATAATATTTTTTTTAAATAAGCTCACCTAGGTAGAAAACTACACTACTTGTTCAACTTTCTAATTTTGTAATTATATATCTAAATTCAATTCTAGAATTTTACTTAGAATTTATGCATAAATCTAGAAAATCTCTAACTTTATTTTCTCTAAATTTACTTTTCTCTTGTTTCCTATAATTACATTCCTGCCTGGAAACTAATTTTAAAACTTAAAATACTATGCTATTAACTATTATGCTATATAGGCAACATGTTGGGAGAGAAGAAAAAACCATTATGCCTAAATAATGTGTCAAAGTTGATCTGAGTATTTGTGTAATATTGCTTCCATTTCAAGGATACAATAATAGTAAGTAAACGAATAAATACAGTAGGTACAGTAAATACTTTTAAAATAAGCATTTCAAAAATTCCCTGGCCTTAACTTTGAGAAATAAGAGGTGATATAAGGAAACACAGTAAAGCCACCAGCCTACTGAGGGACCACAGGTTGTCTGCTACATTTGACACAGGTCGTCTCAGTTCACCCTCACAACAGCCCTGCAGGTGCCTACTGCACTGGGGACAAGAAGTTGGGAGAGGTCCTTTTGAATAACACAAATGTTCTCACTCACAAGCGGACCTTGAACAACTATCATAACACTATAAAAAAGGGATTGGCAATAGTGGCAAGCTGTCAGTGGGGGGGAGGGGCAGACCTCATCAACAAGGGTACTTGTATAATGAACATTTGTATACCTAACCCTGAATTGTACCCCACATCTTTAAAATTAATTTTTTTAAATAGCACAAATGTTGTTGGTCTCCTTTAATATTATGAAGCACAAGCTCTCCAGTTCAAAACAAAAAAATGGGTCCCATAAACCTGACCAGTCTTTTCATAGTGGAAATAATGCTCTTGGAAAAAAGAAAGAAAAGGCCTGCAAAATGGAGTAATATGGTTTAAAAAAGAGAGAGAAAGAAAGGAATAAAGTAACCTCTTTCCACATTCTCCAGTAACAAAATGACTAGTAAAAGAATAAGAACATAAAATGCTTAGAAAAATAATCCTTTATCAAATTAATGAAGAAACACTGTAGAATGCTTCATTGGTAGAATCAAATAAAATAAACCAGAAGAGACCATTTTAGCAAAAAAATACTTCATGTACAAATGTACAAAGTTCATCTTTCTAATTCCTTTCCCTTCCAGACAATCAGAAATTTATAACAGGTGCCCTAGTGCGAGCAAAATGTAAGAAAATTTAACAATAACCCATTCACACACATGAAGGGACTGAAGACCTTTGTACTGCGCTAGGATCTGACATACTAGAATAGTTATTATGAATTTAAAACTATAAAAGAAAGCCATCCAGAAAAAGCAGTACAGGCAACTGTCACAACACAAACAGAGACAAATGGGCTTGAATTTGGTGTTGACTTTAAAGACTATGACAAGGACTAGGTAACTAGAGTCAGTTCGGTGGAAACAAGAGAAGCAATATCTGAATTAAATGTCCACATAAAATACTTGCCCCACATAATTTAAGTATTTGACATGATGTAAGTGGCTAGTAAACTTTCAGAATGCGAAAATTATCTTCCTGGACCAAAAAAATAATAATATTTAATTTCCTTTAACATTATCAAAATAGCTAAATGGCTGGAAGCTGTACCGTGGCATGATTCCAGCAGTGAAGAAGGTCATTTTGAAGAGATATGATCAACATGGAAAATGGAATGGTGAACCAGTCTCTGCCATGCTGTTGTACATCATAAGGTTTCCTTACACAAATAGTTTAGCTGAAAGGACAATATAATATTGTTTAGAAAGATAAGAGTTTTGATGTGGGCTAGAATGTTGAAAATTCTAGATAGGTCAGGCAATTTGTTCATGACATAGACCATCCATCCATTATCGAACACTCCCATGCTGTCCACGGTGGCAGGTTCGGTGCTAGGATCTAGAAATATAGTGATAAAATTCAGTTTAGGTTGCTCAATTCAAGGTTATCTTGTGCTAGATACTTCTTTTTAAGGAACAATTTTTAAAGCCCTATTATTAACATTCCACACACAATTACCTGCATATGTGTGTATATACACAGAAACTCCAACATCCAACCTCGATTAATATTCCATGAAAAGCACAGTCATGAGGTAAAAGGGAAGATAAATTTTGTGCCAAGCAAGCAAAGCATCAGTGCTGCTGCGCCTGAATGCCTTGGTAGTCATGGGCTCACATACAGTTTAGTAGTTGCATTCAGGACTTCTTGGTTTACCAATTTCCGTTATTCGGCTGACAAACGTTGGCAAGAAAAAAATAGCAACTGCCATCGTGTGGTTTTCATCCTTCCAAACCTTCTAATAATACTACTCCTCAACTTAAGTTGGGAGCAGCCAGAAAATCCACAGAGAGCCTTAAGGGGTCGACTCATTATTCTCCCTTGTTCCTGAACCCCCAGGTGCATCACAGCTGACTCCAAAAGACATCCCAAGGAGATAACTCAGACCAGTCAGAGTCCCCTGCTAGGCACATTCAGAACACCCTGCACCTTTCACAGCAGGCACCTGCCTTCTCAGCTTGACTATGAAGGCAGGGACTGTGCAGCCCCAACTCCAGAGGGCAGGTGCTAGGTACATTTTCAGCACTCAGATGACTCTGAATTAAATTGAACTCTTACAGATGAAGCAGTTCAAACTCAGGCTTCCTGACTCTGAGGCAGGTGCTCATCTTACCACTCCTTTATCTTCCACTTCATTCCAACTAGAAATGTTCAAGTAACTACTTGCATCATAGTGCTGGCATGGAACCCTGCACTTCCCCACAGAAGCTTTCATGACATCATGGCGGGAGGACCCTATCCTTCCCTATCCAGGACTCAGAGGCAAGCTCCATGAGACAGAGAGCAGGTCTGTAAGGCTTGGTTCTGTAATTCTCAGGACCAGAGGAGTGCCTGTTCAAAGTTCGCTGTCTCACCAAGGTGTCCAAAGTCATCTTCTTTGCCCCCTTCACTGAAGACATAAAAGGGAAATGATATGTACCTAAACCTGACTTATACCCCACATCTTTAAAATAAAATAAAAAAAAACAAAGAGAGAGCAATGACCAAGCCACAGATCAGCCAAGTCAAGGTTAAGTGAAGAAAGAAGACAATACTAAACTAACCTCAGTTTGTAGCCATAAATACAACTAGAAACATTTAACTGATTTGCCCAAGTCACAAAATCTAATAGTAGAAAAAATACATGAAGTTAAATTTCTCCTGAGTGACAATGAGCTCTGTATTGTTCTAGGCACAGGTAGAAAAGTTAGATATATTTCAAGGGTGCCAAAAACAGCCCACTTAAGGACATCTTTAGTTCCCCAAATGGCCAACACCTTTTATTTCATCATCAGAGAAGACTTATAAAGCAAAACTTACTGTGGGCGTTATGACTATTTGCATTATCTTCTTTGTGATTTTCTGTATTTTTCTGCTTTCCCATAATTTAAAGGAATACAATGGTAATAAGGAAAAAAATTCAACTACCCCAAAAGATTTATCACATGTATCAACATCCATCACTACAGATGAGAACTATAGATCAAGCATTGCACTAGGACTTTATTAATGTTAACAAATATAATCCTCACAACCACCCTGAGGGATGTGTACTCTGTGGTCTCCAATATACAGATGAGGAAACTGCCTTAGGGAACCCAAAGATACAACTCCATTTGGAGCCAGAACTCTAAATCAAGAGTCTGAGTCCAGAACCAGCATTCTTTACCTATGGGAGCTACAGTTTCAAGCGAGGTCTACACAGCTGAGTTCAGGGCTTTGCGAGCAGGAAGAGGGAACTGGCCATTCAAGATATGAAATACACACCACAGTGGCAGAGAAAGCAAAGCAAAAAGAGTTGGCCAAGGAACACTGAAGGCACACTTGTACACCTCAAAACTTTCCTTTAGCTTCCTCTAGGACTTGGATAGTGGGAAATTTTCTTTCAGCTGGAGATATACTTCCTCCCCAAAAGATCTGAGAACACACTCACACTCACATGAACATACAGCAAAGTGGGCACCATGTTCACTTCAGCTCCAGAAGACACAGACAAAAGCATGCCATTTTCAACCTTTATTTCCCAGTGGTTGAAGCAGAACGTCAAATCCTCTTCATTCAATTTCATTTCACAGACCTTAGAATCCTACATGTCTGATCTGTAAAAATAACTTCAAAATGCTATGGAAAATGAGATAAAACACTAAAGAATATGTTCGTGCAAAAAAAAAAAAGAAGTCTTTTAATCTCACCATACCCCTATGACAGCTTATACATTCTTATATTATTTTGACCACATACAAAAATTTTAGGATACTTGCACAGTATCTAGACCATTTTTGTATTCTGCTTTTTCACTTAACACATGTTAAGCAGTTACCCACATATCTACAAGGAAGACTTTTTGATGTCACTGGCAGCAGTGCAGCCATTCAGACCACGCCCTCACTGGAGGTGTACACCAATGGACTGAGCTTGCAGTGACTCTAAAAGATTTCTAGTCCACTCCTGTCAGGCAGGGCAAGTACCCTCATACACCACAGAGCCCTGTTCTACTGTCATTCCCACATGCCTATGAGGTCAAAGTTACCTTTCCAGATTGCCCATTTCCACACGGGAGGATGCACTCACTTGGAAAGCGAGATGCACACCAGAAGGCATGAAAATCCTTTGTTGGCCAAGTTAAATGCTGCATGAAAGACCAACGATGGATGGCTGGCCCAGAAGAGGGAAAAGTCGAGGCCCATTAATACTGGAAGCTTCTCTACAGAACTCCAGGCTGCACTGGTCCTCAGGTTAATATTTCCTTTTCCATAGAAACTTGTCCCAGCAACAAGGAATAAAACACCACCATCAGCTACCTGTTTACTGCAAAACTCGATCACCTCAACGTCCTTAGCAGGAGCTCCCACAGAATCCCTTTTAGGTTGACCCCAAATAGCAGGGATGCATAAAGAGAACAAAGTCTTCAGGATGGATTAAATAACCTACACAATACTCATACAAAATTCATATCTTTTTTTTTTGAGTTGGAGTCTCACTCCGTCACCCAGGCAGGAATGCAGTGGCACACTCGTGGCCACCCCAGCATCAACCCATGGGGCTCTGCAATCCTTCTGCCTCAGCCTTCCAAGTAGCTGGAACTACAGGCGCGCACCACCACACCCGGCTAATTTTTTTATTTATCATAGAGACAAGGTCTCACCAAGTTGCCCGGGCTGGTCTCAAACCCGTGGGCTCAGGCAATCCACTTGCCTCGGCCTCCCAAAATGCTGGGATTACAGGCTGAGCTACCAAGCCAGGCCCAAAATTCATAGCTTATATAATGTTGACGCCTCCAGGCACTGAACCTAAAAGCTTACCAGTCACTCGTGCTCTAGTTGGTTGGAAGAACAACAACTATTTCTAAAAGTATAAAAGCAATATTATTTCAGGACCTTAAAAATAACTCTGACCCAGAAATTCCAAATTTAAATCCTAAATGTAAATGAAAGACATAATCCTAAAAAATAGGAAAATAACCCAGGCAAAAATATGTTCCCTGCAGCATCATCTACAATTTCCAAAAACTGGATACTGGCTAGGTACGGTAGCTCACACCTGTAATCCTCATATTTTGAAAGGCTGAGACAGGAGGATCTGTTGAGGACAGGAGCTCAAGAACAGCTGTGGCAACATAGTAAGACACCTGTCTCTACAACTTTTTTTTTTTTTTTTTTTTAGTTAGCCAGGCATGGTGGCACACAATTGTAGTCCACCCTACTTTGGGAGGCTGAGGCAGGAAGATCACGTAAGCCCAAGAGTGTGAGGCTGCAGTGAGCCATGATAACACCACGGCATGATAGTCTGGGTGAGAGAGCAAGACCATGTCTCGTAAAGAAATAAATTAAAATCAAAAATTTAAAAAGAAACGGATACAATCTACATACTGACAATATGAGTATGTTTATAGTAAATCAACTGGAAAGTCAAATATGTAGTCAGTCATTATAGTGATATGTATGTAGTATATGGAAATATTAAAATAGTGATCATATAAATGTTAAATTAAAAATCAAAACCACAAAATAATTACTATATTCAAAGAAGTGATTTGTACCTATGTCAGTAAAGATGAAAAGAACATGCAAAACTAAAAATAGTTGCTTTAGAGATCGCGAATTTTTTATTACTGTCATGGGTAAGTTGTTTTTATACTATAAGACCAATTTACTTGTAATACTTTATTTTATTTTACTGGCACTCCGATTTTATTAATTTTTAAATTCAATGACAATTTTAAGGCTGGGCATGTTGGTTCACACCATTTTGGGAGCCCAAGGCAACTGCTTGAGTCCAGAAGTTCGAGACAAGCCTGAACAATATAGTGAGACCTCATCTCTACAAAAAAATTAAGGGTAAAATTGGCTTGGTGTGATGGCACACACCTATAGTCCTAGCTACGTGGGAGGCTTTGGTGGGAGGGTTGCTTGAATGCAGGAGTTTGAGACCACAGTGAGCTGTGATTGTGCCACTATACTTCAGTCTGGGTGACAGAATGAGAACCCAACTAAAAATAAAAAAAGATTAAAAAATTAAAAGACAATTTTAAGTCAGCTTTAGAGCAAATGACATTCACTAATTATTGTAACACTAACACTTTCACTGATTTTTTTCCCCAAAAAAATGTATACAGGAAATTATGTTGCATGTGGTTAAGAAAGCCATTAAGCTCTATTAAAACCTTCCCAGAAACAACCCTGAAAAGAAGATGCACAACTCTAAAAAGAAAATGCTTTTGCCAAGATAATTAAGATTTTAACAAACCCAGAAAGGAATTATCAGGTAAATTTCAAAACTATAACAAAGTACTGACTTTTTTAGGTCGATTTCAAAAATGTAAACATAAGCATGCAAGCCAGGAGCAACACTGAAGTCATCAATATGCCAACGTCTCTACTTTACACAGTAAGACTCCTCCAGCTATAAAGACTGGGAGATTAAAAGACTCTTTTTCAGAAAAAGTATAGAAAATTGTAATGCTTGCACAAGACAATGGAAAGTGGAGAGAATAAACAATGTTTTAAGGTCCCACTGAACCCAAGATACTATGCTGGGCACGTTATTACTGTAATAGGTAAGTTGTTTTTATACTATAAGACCAATTTACTTGTAATACTTTATTTTAGTTTTCTGGCACTCAGATTTGATTAATCTTTAAATTCAAAGACAATTTTAAGGCTGGGCACATTGGTTCACACCTGTAATCCCAGCACTTTGGGAGACCAAGGCAATTGCTTGAGTATTGACAAGCCTGAACAATATAGTGAGACCTCATCTCTACAAAAAAAGTAATGTAAAATTGGCTTGGTGTGGTGCCACACACCTGTAGTTCTAGGTGGTATTCAACACATTTATTTAACCCTAGTGCCCTCAAAGCACTGACTGGCCAACACTGCGGCCCAGCACAAGGCGATGTGAACATCCGGTGGGGGGAGCTTTGCCTTCTCCAGGATAGAAACCACTTACCTACAAATTAAGTCTTTATATTTTCCATCTACAGAAATGCCAGAAGTCTTTTTTGGTAGGTTTATATTATAGTAAAATCCAGAAAAGGACAGCAAAGGAGACAGCAGTAGGAACAGTGAGAATGGCCAAGGTTCACCAAATACATCCTATGGCAAGTGAACATGAACTCAAACATGCCAAAAGGAAATAAGCAAACAGCCCCATTAAAAAGTGAGCAAAAGACATGAGTAGACACTTCTCAAAAGAAGATATACGGGCAGCCAGGAGACACATGAAAAAGTGTCTCTTGGCTCAGCCTCACTCATCATCAGAGAAATGCAAATTAAAACCACACTGAGATACCACCTAACCCCAGTAAGAATGGCTATCATTAATAAAACAAACAACAACAGATGCTGGCGAGGATGTAGAGGAAAAGGAACCCTTCTACACTGCTGGTAGGAATGAACATAGTGCAATCTCTTTGGAAGACAGTGTGGTAGTTTCTGAAAGAACTAGAAATTGACCCTCCATATGACCCAGTAATTCCCCTGTTGGGAATATACCCAGAGGAACTCAAATTATTCTACAAAAAAGATACCTGCACATGTATGTTTGCTGCAGCTCTATTCATGACAGCAAAAACATGGAACCAACCATGTTGCCCATCAAAGCTGGACTGGATTAAAAAATGTGGTACATATACACAATGGAATATTATGCAGCCATAAAGAACGACAAACATATGGACTTTGCAGCAATTTGGATGGATTTAGAGACAATCATATTCAGTGATCTATCACAGAAACAAAGAACAGAGTACCATATGTTTTCACTCATAAGCGGACCTTGAACAATCATTATAATACTATGGAAAAGGGAGTGGGAAACTCTCAGGGGAAGGGGGTGGGACTGGCAGTTGAGGGAAACTGCTAGGGGAGGGCGGGGCATACGTCATCAACAAGGGTACCTGCATAATCAACATTTGTACACCTAACCCTGAATTGTACCCCACATCTTTATAAGAAAAAAGAAAAAAGAAATAAATAAAAACGTTAAATGTCGCATTAAAAAAAAGAAACCCTGAGCAAGAGAGGGTGTCAGAATGCAAACCTGCTGCTTTTATTTTACTATATTCTATGACAGCAAGAACTGCATCCTTAAACCTCTTCCTCTCAACAGCCCCCCAAACACACCACAGTCAAATAAAAGTTTGTTGAACTGGACAAAGATGATTATTTTGCATCATAATGTTCCCCAAGGAAAAAAAAAGAAGATCCTATTGCTTAACAACCAGAAATTGGAATGTCCTAATGAAACACAATCTTTTGGGTTAAAAAATATATAAATTAAATTAAACTAAATATGTATATATGTATACACACACACACACACTGCCTGTAGTCTCCCAACTCTGACTATAAATCCCAATCAGTAAAACAAAAATTTCAGCATGCAAGCCCCTGATATTTTTAAACTATATAGATAGATCCTACTACATTCATTCAAATTATAACAAATAAAACAAATACAGAAATACTATCTTCAGCCGGGTTCGGTGGCTCAGCCTGTAATCCCGTGCTTTTGGGAGGCCGAGGTGAGTGAATTGCCTGAACCCGCGGGTTCGAGACCCGCATGGGTAACTTAGCAAGACCTCATCTCTACAATAAATCAAAAATCAGCCGGGCATGGTAGTGCACACCTGTAATTCCAGCTACTCGGAAGGCTGAGGCGGAAGGATCGCCGGAGTTCAACAGGTCGAGGCTGCGGTGGCCGGGAACGGCCACTGCATTCTAGTCTGGACGACAGAGTGAGACTCCAACTCAAAAAAAAAAAAAAAGAAATACTGTCTTCTATTAATTTTTTCCAGACCTTCACATACCATCTTAGCCACTCCCAGTGTAAAACCATGTTCTATATTTGGATCACCTATTGTTGAATTAGAATATAAATTTGTGTTAACTCCCAGATTATACGTAGCATCATTTCTCTGATAATAATGATACTTTGGTAACCTGAAGCAGCCAAGATCATCTATTTTAATGCTTACCTAGTAAAGCCATCTCATTTTACTCACGAGTAAAGGGAGGCTAAGAGCTATCCAGTGACCTTCCAGAGTCAACAAGTCATTCATGACACACCCAGGAGTACGCTAAGGCCATAGTTCCCTGAGTCTAGGTATCCAGATTTCTGGTTCTCTCCACTCTCTTGTACAAGCAAAGCCTCTCACTGCAGTTATCCTCACTGCATTGAAACCCTCAACATCACTGCACTATCCTTGTCACACTGTAACCTTCATCTTCATGATACTGAGATCTTCATCCTCGTCCCACTTAAACCTGGGTGAGAACTGGTCAACAGAGTGCAGAGAATGGCACAGCACAGAAATCCACCATCAGCAGTTTTCACAGAATTTATGAAACTATAGTTGCACCAACCATGAAATAAAAATAATTTGCCTAAATTCCAAGATCAACCTGATCAGAGCCTTTCTATAGCAATTCAAACAAACTGTAGAACATATTTTCAATAAATCTATGAAATGGAAGGACAAAGATATAAAAATCAATAAATTATTAAAAAGAAATTGGGAGTCAATTACAGATATAAAGAGCTCTAAAACAGTGACAGTCTGACCTCAAATAAATTGATTATCCATGTGGAAAACATCACCTCTTACCCAGAACCTAATGACTAGAGCTGGAAGAGGCCTCCAAGATCAATTTGTGACACAAAACTCTCATTGTAGAGATGGGAAAACTAAGACCCAGAAGACTAGAATAATATTGAGTGAAGGGGGCTATTGTGAATTCTAGGGGGAAAGAGTTGGATAATATTCACTGTGCTTTCTGAAGAATGAATTACTAATAATTCATTTTATTTTTTAAAAAAAACCAAAATGTACTGTCAAAAGAGAATTCTTAGAAGAAATGTGAGAACAGTGAAGAGTCTGCTGTGTGTTCATTATTAGCTATTACATTTGTATGTTTCTCATTTTTAGGCTTGTTTTATCAACAGAACGGTTTCCAAGGGCCAGGGCTAGAGATCAGTTCAATTCTTCCTCTCATCCATCCCCCAATCAAATCACCATCTCTACACCATAACTCAGGTTAAAACTAGACTATCAAGCAATTGCTACATGCGTGGGCCTGGACACATTTTAATGCTATCAAAGATGGCATATTAAACCAACTTCGACTTATCTTTCCTTCCCATCATTCTGATTGGATCTATATGCTGAATACCAGTTAAAGGGTCTTCCTCCTCTACAGTCATTATGTGAGAAAGGGGTCGTGACTGAAGACATTTTTATGGGTCCCACTCTACCTCCTTGCCCATAAAATGGCAGGCAAGAGACTAAGCCTCAGATCCAACCTCCCGCCCTCCAACCCCCCATCTGCCAAATGGGAATTGGAGGCTCCCAAGGTTACTTCATTACACAGTAAACTAAGGAGATATTTGAGCTCCAGATTGCTATTAATTAGCATTAATTTATTTAATCAATGCATCTTTGGCCTGTGCTAGTCTCTGGCCCCAGTGATGTTATGTAAGCATCACAAAAGTCTTAAAACGACAAGAAAAAGCATGGAGTCAGAGCATGTGCCTTGTGCTTTTTATCCACCTACCACATTCTGCTCTTCCCTTCAGTCCTCTTGATGGCCCTCCCAGCAGCAAAACCTTGTTCCTATGCTCTCCTGCAAGCTTCTGACAAAGGGAGTGAGTGGTGTGTGCGCGAATACAAGGTCAAAAACACCAGTGCACATGCAGAAATACTCTATTTCTACTTCATAACAGTCACAGAAGTATTAGTTTTGGTAGACTTATGAAGTGAAAGGTAGCATGTTGGAAACCTGTGAATGAAAAAGTGACTTCCACTTTCTTTTTATAGTACGATTGATCATTGAATAAATATTTCAGAGCCCTCATAATAAAAGGGCTAGTAGAGTATTTTATAGATTTCCAATTAACTATCACAAATCCATTCATTCACGTACCGATTCATCTGCTCAAAAAAATCATTAAATTTCAATTATACATTAGATACTGAGAACATAACAAAAAGTATAGCCCTAATTCCCTCCATCCCCTCTACCCCCCAAAAACAGTTATTCTCAGGCCAGCTTAAAGTGGAGTATCATTTTCCTAAAAAATGAGAATTTTTGTGTTTTACCCCAAAGAGATTTGGTCCCAGTAAGAATGGGACATTAACCAGAAACATAATCTTTTTTTAAGCATCTCCAGGTGATTCTATGACAGATGGCCTGGGAACCACAGCTTAAACAGTAGTCTAAGAGAAATCAAATATACACAGGAAAAAAATATTCAAGGAAGCATCTGAAAGTCCAATTAGTGCGTGAATAGGACTACAGGACTTCCCTGGATCAAGATATCTGGACACAGTTGTGTGCAGAAGGCGTGCCCTGCAGTGGACCACCAATGGAAAGCTGGAAAAATAAGAAAGAAATAGGTTTAAAGAGAACTAAGAATGCCCTCTGAATATAAAACACAAAGATCCACTGAACACAGCAAGGATATAGTGCTGCACTATCAAAAATCAGTATCTTGGTTCTTTAACTCTCATTTTTCCCCAGCTATCCTCCAGAATTACCCAAGCTGCTTGGCTCTAAAAGATATGATATCACAATTTTAAGAGCCAGATTTGCAAACACTATTTTTCATTTTTATCATGTCGCTATAATAATGTATTGAAATTAAAACACAATGGGAATTTAGAGATCATGCAACCACTTTGTTTAATAACTATGAAATCGGAGGGCCAGAAAGGTCTTGTGACTAGACACAGAGCATACATTTCATGAAAGGCAGAACTGAGGCTGGAACCCAGGTCTCCTGGCTCCCAGGCCTTTCAAACACCACGCAATCCTCATACTCTAAAGGTCAGCATCCTAGTTCATGTAAGTCCTCTGCAAAGGCCACATCTGAACTCTGATGTTGTTTTATAGTTTAATGGACAGAAGGCATCAGAAAAAAAGTCAATTTAATTTTCTAGAAATTAATTAAAACATGGATTTTTTTAATAAACAGTTGGTATTATATATCACCATATGCTGTGCTAGGGTTAGCGTTACTTCTAAAAATACTAAAGCTTCTCTGCTCGAATTGGTTTCAATATCAATTTTTGGCTGGCAACCTATACAAAACCTTGTTTCACATTGAAGATCTATAAAAGGGCAGCTGGCAGGATTTCATCCATTAATAGTTAGCACCCAATATACAATTCTCCCTTAAGTGGGACAAAATCTACCCAGAACTTTTTGCTTGAAATTAAAACCACCTATTTAAAAAAAAAAAAAAACAACCTCCAAACCAGCTTCTAAGACATCTAGATCCAAATATATGCTAATTATTTATGCTATTACTCTATCTTCTGGTACTTTAAGATGTTTAAATCAAAATCAGATGTTTAAAGTCAGCAAGGCAAGATAGCCTGGGTGACAGGGTGAGACTCCAACTCAAAAACAAATAAATAAATACATACATAAACACATAAATAAATACATAAATACATAATGTATTACTCTAAATGATAGAACCATGTTCAAAAGAAGAAACTGAGAACCAGAAGAGGGTAAGTAACTTCACCACAGTCTCATAGTCACATCTCAGATATTTAGTGCCTTGTACTGTATACAGGAAAGAAAAAAAAAGAAAGCGAGAGAGAGAAATCAATCAATCGATCAAGAGAACTCAGAGCTCTTAAACCTTGGTGCACTCATCATCACAACCTCTCTGTGCAACAGCAGAAGAGTAAGAAACTTGAGCTCTGAAGAGGTTAAAATACAATAGAGAGAAAGCCAAAGCCAAATCTTCCCAGACCACTGTGATATTATAGAGTCACTAGAGCAGGAAAAATAAACATCCCCATGGTTCGTGTACAAAGAGCCACACGGCCACTCTTGATGCCAGGTGTCTTTTCATCTAATGCCATCTGGAACCTCTATCTCAGGAGGTTTACCTGGGCTTTATCCTTTGTTTGCACAGTTATCACAGAGGGATGAAGGGACATGGTAGGATAATAAATACCTTCTCGAAATGCCATGAGAGTGCAGTCACAGCAATTTATGTTTAATTGACAATATTCATAGCATTACATACAAATTGTGCTCTCAGGAATAGTTCATGGCAATGTGGCTACATTAAAAAATACCCTATAATTATGATGATTACTTTAACTATTATTTCTAATTTTAAAAGCCAGATTACAGATAAGGTCTGCTTGCTAATACTTCATGTCTGCTACTTTTCTTTCTCCAGCTGAGTCACAGTAGGCAAGAAGTCCACAATTTGGGGCCAGGAATGGAGAACCCAGCAAAGTGGTTGAGGACCAAGTAAATTCTGAGAGCTCTGTCATTACTCCCCAAGATCAAGCTAGTTCTTTGCCTCTCGTAGGAAGATAAGCCAGAGGCAGCCCCTGGTGCTATCTAAGCTTTGGGGGAACTTATGGCACTTCAGGATGAACAGGGAACAGGACAGGATGATGTCTTGGTGGGTGCTAAGAAAAATGACAGCTGATGTTTTCATTCCTTGGGGGCACTGAAAGAACACTGGCTTTAGAATCTGACAGAATTTACTGATAGTCCCAGTACTTCCATTTAATAGCTTAAATTAATGTTATTTAATCTTTACCACCTACATTACAGGGTAGTTATGACAACTGGATGAGGACAGGTTAACACAGCCATAATCCACACCCTGACACAAAGATAAAGAAGGTCAACAGAAACCTGCTCAGAGAACCAGGCAGAAGGAGCAGGAGGAGGAAGGGTTAGCCCCAAATTTTGCAGCAGGAGAGGAAGCTACTTTCAAGGTCTCCTCTTCCTTGACTCTTCTACAAATTAAAGGGCTCAGAACAGCCGGGCTCGGTGGCTCAGCCTATAATCTCGCGCCTTTGGGAGGCTGAGGTGAGTAGACTGCCTGAGCCCACGGGTTCAAGACCCGCCTGGGCAGGCGAGACCTCATCTCTACACTAAAATCAAAAAAGTAGCCGGGCATGGTAGCACGCGCCTGTAATTCCGGCTACTCGGAAGGCTGAGGCGAAGGATGGCTGGAGCCCAGCAGGTCGAGGCTGCGGTGGCTGGGAGCGGCCACTGCACTCCAGTCTGGGCGACAGAGTAAGACTCCAACTCAAATAAATAAATAAAAAATAAAGGGTTCAGAACCTATGAGAGACACAGGAGGCAAAGCCAGTCCTCCAAAGGAAGACGGAAAGGACATATCGGAAGCCATGCTTTGGAAAAGGACTATCAAATACCTGAGAATCTGCAGAAAACCGTGGAAGCCTCTCCTCAGAAATATGCATTCGTGCAGACATATAACATTTTGCATTTAATTTCAGGGGGTCCATGGACTCCCTAAGAACTCCTGATTTAGTGGCCTTCAATTTACTGGTAAAGGTTAGCTAACACATATCTCGAAGCCAAACGCATTAGATTGCCACTACTTCACTCTTTAAAAAAAACAAACCAAAAGATCATTACTGTCATTTGAAAAAGCCACGAGCATGAAGCCTTTAATAAAATAACAAAACACAAAAATGGAGCAGGAACTAGAAGAGAGATGAGAACAGAGCCCAACGAGGGCCTTTCGGAAGCCACACCTCAGGCCCAGAGAAGCTATGGAAGGGGCAGTTGCGTGGTCCTCTCGCCTCAGCCCATCTCCTCAACTGCCCCTCACAAAGGTCCCCCCACACATCACTCCTGCCATTCCCAATCATGGCCTCAGGCCGGAACACACTGAAAGTACTCGCGTGGGTTGAGATTCCCTTGACATGTGGTAGCAAGAAGAGGAGCAGGTGCCAGGCGGAGGTCAGACCCATCCCAGACCTTCACCCACCGAGGCACACAAATAGGGGATCCGCAGGTGCCATCTGCTGTGCCCTGCAGCCAGAGCCTCTCTCTGGGAACCAGAACCAGAGAACCAAGTAGACACCGCCTCACCCCCACAAGAGAATCCATCCACTCAGGTCAGGGAGATCAGATGAAGAAGCCCAAAATAAAGGACAAGGAGCAAATGGCAGCTCTTCTGCTCTGCTCCATCAACCACAGGCAGCGAGACTGATTGATGCCTTCATACAGTTTTCTCTAATTGCCTTGAGGTAACCCTGGGGTTTAGCACATGCTTCCTGGGACAGGTTCCCCATGAAGACTCGGAGTGACCTAAGCCTCTCTTTCACATTGAAAAATTATACCCTTGACACGTAAAGCCCCAGATAGGAAGCTGATTAAGAAGGGAGAAATCTACCCTACCTCTTACTTGCACCAATTTCTGTACCTAAGCCACTTCTCCAGTCTCTGAATGCCTAAGACCAAGGAAAAGAAGCAGAACTGAGAGAAATGCTGACTTGAAGTCCTGGGTCTGCCACTTACTATTTCCTCACTAGAAAGACTCTGTCTTGTTTCCTCATCTGTAAAATGGAAATGATCTCTCCCCAATTATCATCCAAAGCTATTGTCCAGAGGATTCTATGACATGAATGTAGGAATGCATTTTCAATATCTCCAAACTGGTAAGAAAATGTCAGAAACCACCAGGTGAATTGCAAGTTAGGGAGCAATGAAGGGAGGTAGATTGCAAAAAAGGAACCATGTGTTGCCACAGCAATGATTCCGCAGATTCTACGCAGCAATGCAAGATGGGGCTTCTGGACCAGGTTCCAACCAGCAACAAACATGGATTACACGGCCTCTGTAAACTGCTCCCATCGAAGGAGCCAGAGTACTCTCTCCTCACCACCTCCTATTGTTCATTCACATTGGTGATTCAATGTTATAGAGAAGCCTACAGAGCTTGCTGAGACAATAGGACAACAAAAATGCAGGCATGAGAGAATATGCATGTTCATTAAGACGCAGGCCAGCCTCCTACCAAAAAGGTATGACCAGAGGGAAAGGGACACAATCTGTCAGGCCAACTCTAGCCAAGGTTTACAAATAAATTAAATACAAGAGCAATTTTCATCACACTCATACTCTGAACATAGAATCTTTGCAAATCAGAAGTGTGCTTTCTCATTATCCCAAAATTTCTACTTGACCCAACATCAACCAAGAAATGGTCAGTTTCCAAAGCTTGGGCCTTACACAGTAGAAAGGCTCATGGAAAATATGAACCTTACAACCAGTACCCTTTCTCCACTAAAATAAATCAAAACAATGGCTTATCCCAGGGCCGAGGCAGAGTCTATACGAGATGAGCCTTGAACATGTTGTTATGCGACAAGTTAAAATTTTCTCAAAAAAAAGTTATGATGTGTACATGACACATGGACGCAGTGCAATGGTGAATTATAAACTCGTGGGAAATGGGAACTCATGAGCCCATACCAACAATAAATAAATAGGAATGAAGAATGGTTCTTGCTTAGAGTAGAATGCCAAAGGCTGAATGGTAAACCTGATAGAAGCATGAAGTGGAAAAGAGTAATTATAATGACTGATTTCAGGAAGAATCATCAATGGATGCTAGATCTTGCATCGATTTTGATGAGAAAGATATCTACATGTTCTTACAGTGTCTGCCCATAGACTGCTTACTACAAGGGAAGAAAAAGAAAATAATAATTATACAGTCAAGAAACTGGACAACACTGTGATGAGATGACCAAAGTCATCACCACCAAGGGACATTACATGCCTGCAAATGTGATACCCTGAGGAGGACACAAAATCAGCTAGGCAATATCCCAACTGAGATTACGTTAACCTGAATCTAGTCACAAGAGAACTGTGATTGAGGAATGATCCCAAACCGAGGTTCCTTATGTTTTTTTAAAGGTGGGGGGTGCGGTCTTAAAAAATGTCAATGTCATAAAAGATAAAGCATGGAAGCATGGTGGTGGCAGTGTTTCAGACTTGAAAGAAACTAATGAATGAAATAAAATGAAATTCATGACTCTAGACTAGATCCTGTACTAGAGGGGAATGCTATAAAATGTATTGGGTTAACTGGCCAAATTGGAACATGAACATTAGATCTGATTTTTAAAATTGTACCAATGTTAAATTTACTAAAGTTAATAATAATGATGTGATTATAAGATAATATGCCAATTCTTAGGGAAAAATACTTAGGTATTTAGAGGTAAAGGGTCATAACATATTAACATGTCCTCAAGATGGTTCAGAAAAATACGTTGTATGTGTAGGAAATGACAAAGAAGAGGGTTAAATAACAGGTTAATTGGGTAAATAAAAGATACAGAGGTGTTCTTTGTAATGTTTTCTTTAGTTTGAAATTATTTCCAAATGAAAGGCAAATGCAAGCAAAAAACACATTGCATTCTCATTGCCTGATTACATTCTTCTTGAAACATTGTCATGCCTTAGCTTCCAGACCATTATTCTCTTCTGGATTCCTACTTTCTCGCTACTTCTCCTTCACAAGCAACTCTTCAATCAATATCCTAAAATTGGTAGGTCTCTTATTCTCAGTCTACACATTACCTATATGGAATCTCATGCTCATTGAATGTCTGAACTACACTGCCCACACCACCACCTACAGTCATATATCCAACAACTCTGCTTTCTGGACCTCTCCAGCTAGACTCCCACAAGCTCCTCATCTGTAACTCATCAGGGACAAGCACAGTTAGAAATAGCTTGGGGACCTGATAAGGAAACACCACCAGAGACCAACCTCTCATTCCTCACCCTTACCACTAAGGGGCCCACTCAGACGGAAGGAAAAGAACAGAACCAGTATTTAGTTTCACACTTCCAAATAGCAGCAAACTAATGGAGAATGAATGCTAAAATACTCAAAAGAAAGGGAAGACCTAAGAAAAGAGCAGGTCTCATTTCACTCTGCTATATTATAGTAACTACAGTTCTTACTCTCAAAAACCGCAGCAGTGGATGTCACAATTGCTAAGTCTTAGTTTTTAACATCCCAAACACATACCCTGCCGACTGAGGGGCTAGCAGGTCAGGCTGGAGATCCATTATTCTTAACTTAACCGTGGCTGTCTCTCACTGTCCTCATTTTGAAATTCAGGACAGCAAGAGCACCTACCAGTCCACTTTCTCAGAGAATAAGACAAGTAAAGGGCTGCATCAGAAAACCATGGGTACTGTTCATTCCCAATTAATATTCTCTCATGTCTAACTGTTATCACTTTATCCTTGTTGGGGATTAAAAGAATAATGTTGAGGACACCTGTGCTGAAACACAAGTATTCCGTAGGTAGGTAGGGTTGAAACTGGCAATAGGAAATTTTTCACTCACAAATTGGCCAAGGCATTCAATTCCAGTGTCTCTATTACTATGGGAACATTTTAAATCACGCTGTTCAAGAGATCCTCCCCTTTTAAGAATACTCCTGAAATTACTACCCTGCCCCTGGCAGGTTTCTGACTAAGAACTGGAAGCTCTCTTCCTATTTGGACACTGCAGATGGCTTATTTGCATATTACAATCCTCCTAGTTGATGACTGTTTGGGGGGGATTATGGAAAGAAGCAGATGGGTGAACAAACCTTTTTTTTTTTTTTTTAATGTGTCACTCTGGCAAGTAACCAGGCTAATAAATAATCTCTAAATAATAAATTTTCAAAATAACTCCTAATGCATATTCATTAAAAGGTTACAAGTAACTGTTTATGAATGCTAGAAATGCCAAAATAACAGAGAAATAGCTTGATCCTTTTGGAACAATCCAAAGAAGTCAGATCCCACGGCTATGAAGACAGAAATTAGTAACCTCAAGAACATTACACAAAATAAGGGCATTGGTGGTGGAAAACTGAGGCAGAAAAATGAAAGAAATTAAGAGATGGAGAGCAAAATTTTTAATCAGGTCAATTACTGGCATAATTCCAATCTAAAAGTCATCCTAGTTCTGCCCCCAATTCACCAGATAAAGGAAAATCTGTCTGTTTGGGTTTTTTTGTTTTTTGTTTTTCCCTGAATGATCTTCATGATGGCTTTAACTCTTCGCCTTGGAAGCAGGCAAAGTACACGCTGATGAACAGGCGTCTCTTAGTGAGGTGCAGAGCTCCACAGTCATCATCAGCTAGTTTTGGGGAGGTTTCATCTCAAATAATTTTAAATACAATCCTGGCACCAACACTACAGACGGAGTTAAAGAACATGATCCCAATCTCCCCTTGCTCATATATTATACTTGTAAAGCTTCTTGGTCATATTCTGTGTGGGTCAGGCATTGAATATAATAAAATAAAGAGAAAGCAAAGTCATCATATGCTTGTGATCATGAGATATGTTACAAAGAGTAGGAAGGGAATGAAGGTGTCACAAATATCATCAAGACAACATTCAATTCACTGGCTGATTAAGAGGCAAGTCTTACACATTGCTGTAGACATAAATTAGCACAGTCTCTCGAGAAAGTAATTTTGTAATATGTATTATGGATCAGTAATTCTACTTTTGACACACCTCCAAAAGTCATCCTGAATATCAAAAATGCTTTATGCATAAGAACATACACAGTAAAATTATATACAATAAAAAGTGGCAACCTATGCACTCACAAATTATTGATTATGAAAATAATAATATAACTACATTATGAAGTTGTCTATAGGCGTTAAAATTAGTCTTTAAAAGGTCATTATAATGACACAAATTTTACAGGCTTCATATATGAAAACCACAGCAAGCAATTGAAAGTTTGTCCACATCTTTAAAAGCTGTAAAACTTTCTCATAAACCACACATTGTAAATATTTAAAGAAAAACGTTTTCTGATAAGTAAGCTCCCAGGGCATATTTGGTGAACTTCAAAGCTATTAGCTCCCAAATATTTTGGAGATAATGCCCTTCTGCACATCTCCATCTTTCAGACCCCTCCAACCTAACCAATCCAAATAGGTTCCTCAATCTCCTCTGATATTCCCCAACCCACGGAAGAGCACCATCGTTCTGGCAAGTTGCTTAAACCAGAAAACTAAGGCTTTACCCTTAGGGACTTTTCCCTCTTCTTCCACATTCAATCATCAAGTCCGATAAATTCCATCTTGAAAAATCTTTCTGCTCCTTCCGTTTCTTTCCAAGCCCCTTGCTGGATTGTTGGCGAAAGCCATCAGTTTCTCATGCATACAGGACTGCACCAACCCCCCCTTAATGGCCTACCCCACCGAACCACAGAGTCAATCTTTTTCTTGGTTCGGAGCTGCATGTCCATGAGCACAGCGTTTATCTTCCCTGTGCTTCAGTCTCATCGGTTAAATGGAGACAATAACAGAAACAACCTTATAGAGCTGTTGTGAGGGTTAAACGAGGTAACATATAAGCTGTTAAAATTAAGACTGACATCTAGGAAGCAATATAAGCATTTGCTAGTATTGTCTTGATAAACGTGTCCTTCCCTGGATCTCCAACACAAAATGCAGTGTGCGGCGCACAGCAGATACTCCATAAATACTCACTGAATGGCTATTTCAGGCATATACTCATCACATACCAGCAAGATTCTGGTCAGAGTATAATCTAATGCTGGATTATCCTTATTTCTGCCAACCCTTCATAATAATGTGAAATGGAGTCTCGGTTTAGCTTCATAAATTAACCTAAAAACAAAATGTTTCTAAAATTTAATTATTTTTTAAATTCAAGTTTTTTAAAACCCAGTTGTTCCAACTACTTAGCTTGGGTGCTCTTTTCCCGAGAATTGCTGGGTTTTTGTTTTGTTTTTAATTTTTACCTCTAGTTTCCTGACCAATTTTTTAAAAATCATACTAAATGTCCAGCTATCTGTCTCATCTTCTCACAAAACATCAAAATATAATATCACCGAATCAGAAATTAGAAAAAAGAAATTTAACACTCCATGCTGATGACAATGACATGCTAGAGAGAATAAACTGGTACATTTTACAGCATATATGAAAAGTCTATTAAAATGTTATATACACTATCATTAAAAATTAAAATATTCCCTAATGAGATAAATCAGAGATGTGGAATAAATATGTATACATAAATGTGCTGTGAAAAGTTGGAAACAATCTAAATGTCCAACAACTGGAAAACGTTTAAATAATTTACAGTTCACTCACCTATTTAAGCAGCCATTGAACAATCAGATTTTTGAAAACGATTTTAGATAATAGGGGAAATGCTCAGCCCCAGAGAGTGGGGGTGGTCAAAAGAAGGCTATAAGGAAAACCACTCAAGAACACACAGCGGCCCTCTCTAGCTATTGAGATAACGGATGATTGCCTTCCTTTTTGCCAGATTTCAAAACCCAACACTGTCATCTACTAGGGATCTTCAACAAGCTATTCTGTCACCGCTTGCTCACTTGTAAAGATGGTATAATAGAATTCTGAAGATTAAATCAGTTAGTACATATGAAGTACCAAGAATAGCATCCAGCACACAGTAAGCACTGCATGGATGGTTGATAATATTACTGCCTTTGTGTACTTAAATTTTTCACATGATTCTGTCATTTCTGGAATAAAAAAATCAATAAACATATTATTATGTTCTGAATATATACTAAGTTCTTAATGTAGATTAAGTTCTGACGTTTTCTATATATTAAGTATTTTAAATAATTCATATTTGGCAAAAAAAAGTTCAATATATAAATCTACAAATCTACAATCTTCTCTGAATACTTTGGAACCCAAAGTATTTCCAAATACAGAACGTCTCAGATTTTAGAAAAGTGATCCAGTGTATTGCCTATACTATGTAAAACACCAAGCTGGGCTTAGGTCGGCAGTCTATGATCAAATACGTTAATCACACAAAAAAATCAGTTAAATCAAGACTAAAAACACCTTCACATCAACACAGGTAACAACACAGGTTTTACTGCTAAGTGGATTATGAAGAAACTTCACATTTTCAGTGCTTTTCAAATTGCAGAACTATGACTAAGAGGTCATGCATCTAAATTATCAAATGCTGGCATCATGGCAGCAGCATCAGTCCATAATGGTACCTAGCCGATTTGTGCTGTCTCTTTGCAAGAAAGAAAGAATAGCAATTTCCTAAGTCCCCAACTCTGGTAGGGTCCCATTAGAGGAGGGTGTGTCCATGGAGGTACTACTGACATTTTGAACTGTGTAATTCTTTATTGTAGTGTCTTGTCCTATGCATCCTCCCTTCTAGTCACATCCCTGATCTTTTTACCTACTAGATGCCAGAAGCATCTTTCTAGTCATGGTAACCAAATGTCCTGAAGGTGGAAGAAAAGACAGAGAGGGTGAAACAAAAATCACAAAATCATCCCTGGTTGAGAATCAGTGCACTAGCAAATTTAAAAAAAACAAAAAAAACTACTGTGTTCCTCTACACATTCTACAACAGAACTCCAAACTGCAACTTCTGCTGCAGCACTGCTTATTTTAGAAAGTCTCACCACTCTCCTCCACCCGCTTCTATCCCCCAAATCCCAGCCAAAAATGAACTTCTTGATTTCTGTCTCAAAATACATCATGATTTTAACAACTTAAGGCTTCAGCTCAAAGCTGGGCTCCACCCAAGATATCTGATCCCACCTTCTCTCACGCTCACAAACAGAAGATGGTCCTGACATACGGCTTTCCAGATAAGCCATTTTTCATATTAAGCACTGGGACCAGAGAGAACAAGCCACAGATGTCAAGAAACATGACTCCAAAGGCAAATAATTTTTCAGCCGAAAACAATCAAATGTTCTAGTCTTAAGTATCTATGGAATTGGGACAATAAGGAGGAATCATACAGGTCCGCATTTTGCAAACTATTTTTTCCCAGAAACTGTCCTGAAAGATGTTAATAGGCCTCTTGACATATGTGATACTCTATAAGTTTGAAAATTTATCTTTGACAGTTTCTTGTTGTTGTTAAAACCATAGGAGTATTTTAAGCCTTTAATATGCTAATTCTTTTATGCTGCTCCAAGGGAAAAATGGAGAACAGTGCCATTTCCCAAACTCACTTGGCCATGAAATCCCATCTTCCTTCTGCTCCAATCATGTCTATCTCCCTGATGAGGGGTCCAAGGAACACCAGTCTGGGAAACAATGACAGAAACCTAACCTCCAAGGACAATCCTGAAACCATCTTTCAGCTACTGGTTTCCACTTTTTCTAAACAAATCTACTTATATGTACCCATTTTATATATTGAAGCATTGTTCAAAGAGAAAACTGGATCTTAAATATCTACCAGAAGCAAATTAGTTAAATAAGTCATGGCATAATAATACAACAGAATACTGCCCAACTATGAAATAAGGAGGAAGCTCTTAATGCATAGAGAAATAGAATAATCTACAGAGTACATGAAGTAAAAACAACCATGTAGATACAGAATATTGTACTCTGCACACTGGCATTTGTAGAAGGAAGAAAACGCAAACAAATGTGCCAACATTTGCAAGGACTATCTTTAAGGACGTTCTTTGAAAACATGATAACAGTAACAATGGTTGCTTCCGAGGAAGGAGACCAGCTGGAAGAGGAACAGAACAGAGTCATCGCTGTCTAACCTTGTGTATATGCTGACCATAGTATATATTCAGAAATAAAACTAAAATAAAATCAATAACAGTAAGCATGTAAATGAATTTTACAAATCACTTTGGAACAAAAATAAAAAATATTAAGATGCAATAATCTACCAAATTAGCAAGCTATCTTAGTAACGACAAAAATAAGGAATTTATTATATCAACGATATGATTTTGAAAGCTGATACCTTCTTTTTTAAAAATGAAGGAGAAAAAGTTTTCTGCTACAGCAGTAACAATATTTTATTCCCCTTCATGATGTCATAAAGAGGCACAACCTAGCTATTCACTTCACTCGAACATTTGTAGTCTCCTCTGACTCCCAGATCTTCAGACCCCCTCCCTCCTGCACCACATCACAATAAAAAATAAAGATAAACACACCATCTCACAAAAATACGACAGCTTCTTTTATTAGCTCAGTGTCTTTGGAAGATTAGTTTTGGCAGATTCCTCCTTGTTGATTTTAATTTTTAAAAAGTATCAATACAACCAACACTGGTTAAGTTGAAGTTATACCCATATATTCTGTTTTCCCCCCAGTGGAACAAAATGCAGCTGCCAACTTCCTGAAAAATGGGTTACTGACTATGTATATCACAGAAAGTCATCATGCCTCTTTGCTAGCCTTGTATCACTACTTCTTTTTCTTTATTTTTCACCTTAAAGCCTCCTAGTTTATCTTTTTTTCCAGGAACCTGTGTTTCACCACTGTACAATGCAAATATACACAAATAGTTTAGTAAATATATTTTCCTTAAAACATTAAGGATGACGTAGAATAAATATGATGGGTAAGTAACTTCTCTACTGCTGACCAAGGACCTCAGAAATAAGGGCAACCTAGAGAAAACTAAATGTTGACCGCCTCAGAACCTCGATTCCCAGGCACACCTCTTCAGGGTCCTGCCACTGAGCACTTTCTTATTCACTGAATAACAACCTATCAGGCAGTAGAAAAAAGAAAATAGTGCAGAGCTATTTTATAAACTACTAGAGAAAATTATCAACTGATTAAAAAGATTACACTGCCATCCGACTGAGTTCCACAAGATTAGTATTACACGTTTTTCTACAGAAAAGAAATACAGAATTATTTTAATGAGGATTTCTTCACAATGAAGCAGTTTTTTGGTTTGTTTGTTTTTTTTTTTTTCATTTAACTTTTGCTCTAAGTTTTTCAGAATGGGCATGTATTAAGGGGAAATTACAAAATAAGGGGGAAATGATAGATGAGGACTAGACATTTTTAAGGCCAAATTTATTCACAGAAAATATAGGTAGCTAATCATATGGTTTTACGTGAGAATTGCTAAAAGGTCTCAGAAAACACTTCAGGCAAAACAGACTCCAGGCAGGTCCACAGCCTCAGCCTGTCAGTGGGTGCTCACCCAGGAAATCAACCTTTGATTCACCAATCTGAACAATAAACACTTAGCAACAGGCCAGGCACAGTGGCTCGCCTCTGTAATCCTAGCACTTTGGGGGGCCAAGGTGAGAGTATTGCTTGATCCCAGGAGTTTAAGACCAGCCTAGACAATAGTGTGAGATTGCATTTCTACAAAAAATAATAATAATAACAATCTGGGCATGGTGGCATGTGCCTGTTGGCTGTAGTCCCAGCTACTCAAGAGATTGAGGCAGAAGGACTGCCTGAGCCTAGGAAGTCAAGGATGTGGTGAGACATGATTGTGTCACTGCAGTCCAGCCTGGGTGACAGAATGAGACTCTCACTCACCAAATACACACACACACACACACACACACACACACACACACACACACACACACACAAGGGGTTGCAACAAGTCACCTAGCACCTGTGAGCAAGCAGCATACAGCCAAAATGTCCAGAATAGCTTGGAGGAGTCCAAGGACAGAAGACCCTTAGAGCAGGAGGGCATTCTCAGATGGACGTGATGCAATGCTCACTGGCATCTCTGTTTAATCTGTGGTCCCTGAAGTCCAAAGAAGCTTGCCCTGTACCTGGATACGATGCTGTAACGCCATCTGAGTGCAGGGAAATTTGAGTCTGCTCAGGGATTCCCATTTTTGTCCTGTATCGGTCAGTACTTCCATCAGTCACATCACCCCTGTAACAACCGCCCCCTTTAAAGAGTATGGCAGAGACAGAGCAAAGACAAACTTCACTTGGTAGGAAAGGACATCAGCTTTGGGGACAGCAGCCTCCATAGCCCACTTCTCAGCTACAGAGCTTTAGGAAACTTAACCTCTCTGGGCTCTAGTTTCTCCATTTATAAAGAGGATGGTAATAATAACAATAATAATAGTAACACACAGCCCGCAGGTTGTTATACCACACAAGCATATACACAGTGTTTATATAACACTCTGTGACATACAGGAGATTCTCAAAGAATATTGGTTGTCTGCCCTCTTTCCCCAGAGTTTTCTCTATGACAGAAAATAGCTACCCTGTCCCAATTTCAGTGCCACTAAAGAAACTGACACAGATCTTTAGTGGGCCAGCCCATCCTGCTCCCTGAAATCCAGCCAAGTCAATTTCCTTGACATAAGGACTCAGTCCAATCTTTCCCATTTCCTCCAACAGAGGGATCTGGCTAGCACCATTGCATTAATTTCCAAGCCTAAAGGGGGCATAGGTTTTTGTCTTTTTCTTTTTTCCTTTTCTCAGAAACCACGACTTTTCAGCATTACACAAACACACACAAATATACATATGCACAACCGCAACTTTGTTAGGACTGAGAAAGAACAGAATGCTTGTGATTTGCTGAAAATGATCAGCACTGTATAGCACCTAGAAAAATAGAAATCAGGTTAAAGAAAGAAACTTACATCCCAAAGAAATCTGTTAAGAAAGCATGTCCCCTCAAGTTGAAAAGACAGATAAGTGGCACTTTGCCCAGAGCCTTCTCAAATAGAGCCAAACAATTGAGTCTACCCACCGAAAAAGGAGAAGGAGACAAGAGTATAAAGGAGGCACAAAACCCTTTAGAAAGTGGCCACACAAGATCTCCAGTATTGTCGTCATTCATTTGAGTTACCAGGCAGCCTGCCAAATAAGGCGCTGGTAATTTAGCGGCATTAAGATGAGAGCTTAGTCCACAAGGAGGGAAGAGGAAACGGAAAGATTTTTGTGTTGCAAAAACCAAAATAAAAATTTCCAAATGACCATGAACCACTATCAAAGCAGTGAAATGCGAAAATGACTTTTGTGCAGGCAGGAACACCTCACTGACCATTCTCTTCCTGGTCACCTCACATTATACATATTGTGAAATGATCGCTGGAAAGCCCAAGAACCAAACCAAGATTCTCTCTAATCAGTAAGACATTCTGCATGACAAAAATTTTAAATCTCTCTAAATATCTAGAAGAAAACAAATTTGTTCTTGATACGACAAGTATCTGAGCTTAGCACAGACACCAAAGAAAAGAATGTTGTCGTCCTCTGGGATGCTTAAAATTCCCAAACATTCAGAACTGCGGGGAACAGACTGCTTGGGGGAGGGACAATTGAGTGGTTTCTTGCCAAAAATACTGCCATTGTTGTTATTTATCTAAACACAATATTTTGTCATTTTAATTTCCAGCAACATCAGCTGGATATTTTGCAAAGGCAGGCACAGCTTTAACCAAAGCATGGATGGCATACCACTGCTATTATGGAAAAAGTGGTTAAAAATTAAGTAATCAAAACTTCACAAATAAAAAATGCTAATATTCTATTTCTTCAACTGAAAGCATTTAGCAATGCTCCTTCTATCTCAGTGTCACAATTCTCAGAGTCTAGAGTCTGTGGCATTAGAAAGGCCTTGATCATACTAAGAAATTACTCTTGGTAAATATTACTGCACAACGAAAACTGCCTAAACTTCATGAAGGCTAAGGAAAAAGGCAAAGTCTCCTTATTCTTGCTCAAAATAAACTTAAAGACAAGCAAAATGATAGGGTAGAAAGGAATGAAGCACTGATAACTTGCTACAAGATGAATGAACCTTAAGAACATTATGCTAAGTGAAAAAATTCAGACACAGATGACCACGTATTGTACGATTCCATTCATATTAAGAAATGTCCAAAATAGACATATCCAATTCACAGAGGCAGAAGTACACTAGTAATGGACAGGGGCTTCTAGGAAGGAGGGTAGGCATGCTGAATGACTGCTAACGAGTACGAGGTTTTTTTTCAGGGCATGAGAATGTTCAAAAATTGTTTGTGGTGCTAGTTGCACAAGGCTGAGCACACTAAAACCAATAAATGGTTTACTTTAAACAGTACACTTCAAATGGGTGCATCGTATAGTGTATGACTTATATCTCAATAAAACTTTAAGAAAAGTGAGAACACTCTCACACAAATATACATGCAAGTGAAATGCATCTCTCAGTCTCTCACACAGATACACACACACACATGCACGCGTGCACACGCTCCCCTTCCTCTCCTCACATTATTCTCAATCTAGGACCTTCTGTCCTCTATTCGAATAGAGCTGTGCTTTGCAAACTCTGCAAACTTTAATGCACATGCAAATCATCTCTAGACCTAGCTTAAGAGCAGATTATGATTCCTTAGGTGTGAGGTGCGGTCTGACATACAGCATTTCTAGCAAGCGCCAAGATGCATTTAAGATTAAGAATCTCACACCAAAAGGCTGTACCACATATATGGATTCATAACATATCCTCAGTGCTAAGAACTGACAGAGCTCTTACCACAAACCCACCACAAGTCACGCCCAGGGGTACTCCTGGGAAGAGTTTTTTCACCTTGTTCTTCCTGTGTACAGAACTAGAGGCACCACCACCATGGCAGAGCTGACTTCCTCACACACAGACGGTCACAGCCTTGCTTTCCATGTATGCTCTGCTGCTGGGTGACTTCCCCCCAGGTACCTTCGCCCTCTCTGAGAACTTCTTCATATGTACAAATGCGCTCAATACTATTAGCTTCTGACTTCAAGGAGTTGTTTCGGGGTGAAAAAAGATAACGCATGCAAAAAGGGCTTAGTGAGCCATAAAGTACTCTATTATCACGGGGAAAGAGTGTTGAGACAGGCAAAGTGTCATTACAATTCCCCTGATGGACACAAAAGACAGATAAATTGGGCAGACTTTGGGGCCAGCAAGTTCTCATACCTCTTTCTGTTGCCCCTGTAGACCAGCCAAGGCAACGACCACATCTATCTCCTTCTGACAGAGGGTAGCAAGGGCCAGGCCAGTTCCTAGACAAGGACGACTTCAGCCACCAAAGTTACCCAGATATGTTCTGAGAGGCAGTGAAAGCTTTAGTGCGTGTCTTAGGGATCCACCAGCTTCTTGTGCACATGTCGGAGTGCGATTATGAACTTACTAATGGGGAGCGTTGGTTACCGGCCACAGAGACTCAGATATGTCCCATACTCCAGGACACACTCATCTCAAATACACCACTGTGGTGTCATGAAAACTCAAGATCTCTGAGCATGCTGTAGCCAGAAGGAACTGAAGCCAATAAAGTTCTAAATGAACATCGCTTTGTAATAAATTGTAGTGCCCTGCGGATAAGAAAACTTATTTCATTGTAGGATATATTTTAGCTTCCATGAAAAATTTTATCCAAAAGCAAAAATTTTTAAAAAGAAACCAAAATGTACTATATGTCTGTCACATAACCACATTTACTTCATGAAAATTAGTCTCAGAAATTACTTCCATAATTGTGATACTATCTAAGGAAGACAGAGTTTTAAAATGTATTTCACTAAAAACAGCTTCAAAACATGGTTAGGAGACTTGTAAAAAGCTATCCATTCACTTACTTATCATAAGACCTTCTCATATCCAGTGGCGCTGCTCTACCTGTATTATTTCCTTAGGGTGAAATAATTGTAAAACTTTATGAAATAAAAAAGATCAATGAAGGATATCTCCCTATTTGCTCATTGTCATTAAAATACAGAAAAATCCAGGTAATTGCCAATTCACAAAAAGAGCCTTCACTAAGAAGAAATGAGAGCCTTATTTAACACCCTGGAATTTACATTTTCTCTTTATTCAAATGGTAATTTTTTAACTGTATTAACGTCAGTGTCTGGAGCCTACCACCTAAAGAATGAGATGACACAATATAATATATTCATCAAAACGTGTCCTATAACATTAGAGAAGACTTCATTTTGAGGGGGTGTTGCCCTATTTTTGTTACAATTCAATCCATGATTCAGCAAACTGGCTTACACTAGATAATTTTAGCTTTTACATTAAATAGAAAAGACTTTCAAAAACTTACTGTACTTTTTAAATTAAATCAATATTTTTTATTATGATTTTGTGAGGTACAGTTAAGGGCTAGGTGTACAATTACGTTTCATTCAGGCACCCTGTTGATAAGAGGTGTTTCTCCATTCCCAGACAGATATTTGCGACTGTTAATTCCATCCCCCTCCCCCCCATAGTTTCCCAGTACCATCAGTCATTTTCTTATAGTATTACATTGGATGTTCAAGGTCCATTATATGAGTAAGAACATGTGATACTCGGATCTTTGTTTCTGTGAGAGGTCACTCAGTATTATAGACTCTAGTTCCATCCAGGTTGCTGTGAAATTCATGATTTTGTTCTTTTTTATGGCTGCATAGTATTCCATCGTGTATATGTACCACATTTTTTTAATCCAGTTCTCTTTTGATGGACAGCATGGTTGTTTCCAGGTTCTTGCTGTTGTGAACAACGCTGCAATAAACATACATGTGCAGGTATCTTTTTTATAGAGTGATTTGAGGTCTTCAGGGTATATTCCCAGTAGGGGGATTGCGGAGTCATATGGAAGGTCGATTTTTAGAGCTTTTAGGAATCGCCACACTGCTTTCCACAGAGGTTACAGTAGTTTACACTCCCACCAACAGTGTAGAAGTGTTCCCTTTTCACCACACCCTCTCCAGCAGCTGTTATTTTTTGAGTTATTGATAACTGCCATTCTGACTGGAGTTAGGTGGTATCTCAATGTGGTTTTGATTTGCATCTCCCTGATGATTAGTGAGGTTGAGCATTTCTTCATGTGTTTGTTGGCTGCTCAGATGTCTTCTTTTGTGAAGTGTCTGTCCATATCTTTTGCCCATTTTATAATGGGGTTGTTTGTTTGCTTTAAAAATTTGTGTTAAACTCGTCTCCCCCCCAAAGAAAACAAATCTGAACACTATTCAACCATAATGATGCTTACATCCTGATTTTTTAAAGTATGTTTTACCAGTTTGAGGGTTTCCTCAAAGTTAGAATGTTCTCACTGCAGTGAACACTCACCAACATCAAACAATTATCTCATTCTAAACACCTATCACTTAAACCAATCTAACAGTCAGATGCCTGCTTTTTCTGTGTCTCCCTCACCAAATCATAAATAGAAACAAGCCTTTAACACCCTTAACACCCTAGAGCAGTAATCTTCAGAAAGCTCACTTATCACACCCATAAACCAGGTAATCAACTAAAATGAGGAAAAGAAAGCGAATCATCATTCGCTGTATGCCAGGCCCTTCCTGGTCTGGAAGGGAAGCCGACTTTGGAGAAGATGGAATTTGCTCTAGACGAGGGTTGGGCCTCCATTGAAAACCAGACCCACGGAGTTAAAACTGCATACAAGTGACTACTGACCAATTTGGAAAACAGCCAATCTGGTGATACCAAGGGCTCTTCCCCTAACTTAGCAAATAACTACTTGAGCAGTACACTCACCTCAAAAAGTACCTTTGTTGGGGGCCAATCATGTATCTGGAGCTCTCAGGGGCAACAACGTGATTCTGTGAGAGCGCAGGTGTGGTGCATCTCACAGTGGCTTCCAAGAATCTTCCAACCCACCTGCCCCATTAAGAATGAGTGACCAGGCAATGATGAGCTGGGGGGTCCATACCCTCAGCCTCTGCTCAGCTGCAGCTCTGTGTAATAGGATCTACAACTTTCTTTTGGAGAACATAATGTGTGCCCACATTCTCAATAATTCTTCCCCAAACCATATCAGCTACATACCCAGAGGTTGCACACTCGAGACTCACAAACTTGATTTGGCCCAAAGACCAATTTTTATGACCCACAGATGTTTTTTAAACCTTCAATGAGTTGCCCTCCTAAAGATCACCCTCGCACTGACTGCAGCTGTCCAGAGGCTGTCCCATGGAGAGGGCCTCCGGTTCCTCCAGCTCACCACAGCCCATCTGGCTGGCTTCACTCCTCTATTCTACCTGCTTAGCTCATGCAGGCATTTGATCTGCAACCCCTGTACTTGTCAGTTATGGCTAGAGAGACCCTGACCCCAAACGTGCCAATGGAGTCACTTAAGCACATGGCTGAGCATCTTTGTTCTTCCTTCTCTTCAGTTCCAGCCCTCCTTTGCAAAATCCCCAGAAAAATGCCTGCCTTAACTACTTATTTGGTGCTAGGACTGCACAACCCTGACTACCTGGGTTCAAACTCTAATCTTCCCTCTTACAAACCGTCATCTTGAGGAAGCCATTACATCTCAGCACTTCCACTTCCTTATCAATAAATGAAGATGCCATAAAGAACTACTTCATTGGGCTGTGAGAATTACTGCTTATTAAGTGCTCAACAATGCTAGTTAACTAACACTGTCACTGTCTGGAGGAAGCCCCCTGAGAGCCAAGTGCCAGGAGGATGGCTTTGTGGGCTCCGGATCCCCACAGTCCCAGCAGCCTGACACAGAAGCAGGAGAAACTGGGGTCAGCAAAAGAGCAGCTCACCTGTATGTGAAAGTGGGTCTCCTGCATCTCCATCCGAAAACAGAGCTGCTTTATTCAAACCTTTTTCTAAGTATTATAAATTAAAAGCAATACAGCCACCTCCATAAAATACTGTGTCTACAATCACTAGAAGTATTGATTAAATCATTGCTTCCACTTGTATGTTACTGAAAATAATTCATGTTTTTCCCCCACCTAATTTCCACCTGAAACCCAATTGACAATTCCTTTGTTTTGAACCTTGAGGGATAATTTTATTTGCTTTCTTGAACCGTCTATGGAAAGAGAGACAATGAAGAGTCATGAAAGCATTTGCAACCCTCTCAAACCTCAGGGCTCTGTTCCTGACAATGCTCTGCCGAGAGAATGTCAAAACAGCTTAAAATATCACTGTGTTTCATCCATCAACACACTGTCACTTCACTTGAAAAAGTATGAGTCAGAGTCAAAATACTTATTGCTTCTAACCTATCTGGGTGAGGAAGAACCAAATCTGTTAATTTTGCTTAACAAAGTTTCCATTAACAGGTTTCTACAATAAGATTAGACCATTAGCAAAGCTTACAAATTTCAAATTTAAAAAAATACTTTATTCTAAATATCTAGCTTCCTCAGTTGTTTGTACATACAAGTGCAAATCAACCCCCCCACACACACACAAACATACAAAAACAAACACAAGGATTCCATTTTCACTTTAACAGTTGAGCTAAGGGAAAAGAAAATTCTGAATTTTTTCAAGGTAATAAAACATTTGGTATCACTGTACATCCAGCACTGAGCACAAGTATTTGGGACAGAAAAGCATTCCATAAATCATGAAATGAACGGTATTTAATCCATGAGTTTGAACAATCAACTTGTGATGATACCAAGTTTCATACAGTTATTTTCATTTAATTTAAACCTAGTCAATTCTGCTATCGACATAACAAACACATTTTAAAAAGACATGTTCTTGGAGCCTGCTGGAAATTTTAGCCATGCAAAATTTGAAGACACAAATATAATTGCACGCCAAATAGGATGATGTAAATATATACAGAATTTGAATAGTGAACCTGTAAAAAATACTTTGGAAAAGGCCTTGCCACGATTTATTCTACTTAATCGTTCAGTTAAATACAGCCTGGCCTTATGCAGCATAACAATGTTTAGGTCAATGCTGGACCAAATATACCATGGGAGTCCCCATAATATTACAATGGAGCTGAAAAAAATCCTCTCACCTAGATGTTATAGCCAATTAGGCAAATTCCTCACCACTGACTCACACAGGGTAACTTTTGGTCCTGCAAGCTCCATTCATGCTAAGTGCCCTCTGGTGTACCATTTTTTCCCTTCTACCCCATATTTCTACTGTACATTTTAGATGTTTAGATACACAAACACCATTGTGCTACAACTGCCTACAGTATTCAGCACTGCATAGGCCGGCAGCTTGGGATATACCACAGGGCCTAGGTGTGTAGTAGGCCACACTATCTACGTCTGTGTAAGTTCACCCTATGAACTTGGTACACAGTAATGAAATTGCCTAATGATGCATTTCTCACATCCTTGTCATTAGTGACACGTGACTGTATGTAACTGTTTTAAGGAACTATCGTAGAGCATTCCTTTCCCTGGACACTGAAACTCTATCCCTTTATAAGAGCCCCTATGAGAAGAGGAGGAACAAAGGGTTTCGGCAGGTGGGCATGCTCCTCTGAATCACTGTGTGAGCAGTGGCGGGGATTTCTGTCTTTCACATGAACTCATGAGAAATCAGTGAGGCCCTTCCTTTCAACTGCTGACCCTCTATTTCTTTTTATTTTTCTTTTTCTTTTTTTCTGAGTTGGAGTCTCACTCCGCCGCCCCGGCTGGAGTGCAGTGGCACGCTCCCAGTCACTGCAGCCTCGACCTGCTGGGCTCCAGCCATCCTTCTGCCTCAGCCTTCCAAGTAGCTGGACTACAGGTGCATGCTACCACGCCCAGCTAATTTTTGATTTATTGTAGAGATGAGGTCTCACCAAGTTGCCCGGGCTGGTCTCTAACCCACAGGCTCAGGCAATTCACTAGCCTCGGCCTCCCAAAGGGCTGGGATGACAGCCTGAGCCACCGAGCCCAGCCTAACCCTCTATTACTAAATTGCCATTTCACTGGTAGACAAGAAGTGAAGCTAGACAAGACACATCTTGAATTTCATAATTTTATTTATGGGTTGTCAAAGTTTTGAGCATCACAGGACATGGACCAACTAACACTAAATTCATCCTTCACTCCCCAAAGGGAAATGTTAGGTATCTCCGATTGTGGGAAGATATCAAACTTTCACATCACCAGAGAGCATCGAGTAAATCTGATAAAAACTTTTAAAATTGATTTTGACTTTTTGTTTCCTAGTACAAACCTCTTAAGGTGGCTAACAAAAAGAAACCCAACCAGTACAGCAGTGGACAATTAAAGCAAGAAGACTACCACAGTCCATATCAATCAAGGGAAAACAGATGCTAGTCAAGGAAAAGATAGACGAATGGTTCTCAACTCAGACTGCATGTAAGTAACACTTGGGAAGCTTGTGATTTAGTTGACCTGGAGAGTGGTAGGGTCTGAGCAATTTTTTTAAAACCCATCCAAGTGAAGCTAACCCAGAAGTCAGGGTTGAGATGGAATGAGACCACTTAAAAAAAATTAGCGAAAGTGATCATGTGGTCAAGTACAGAAATTTTAGAGTACATAAAATAATACGCTGACTTTGGTGGAACTATTAATTCAACTACTGCCTGGGCCCCAATCAGGGGCATATGCATACACACAGACAGGAAGACATGTCTACTGACCGTGCTGACATCAGAGTTTTTTAAAGTCATTCTAGCTTCATCTGGTTTAGAGATCCATGATATCGAGAGGGTCTTTAACTTGGATGTCATAGACTATGACAAATCTCAGCCAGCAGGAGTCCCTAACCCAGCTCTTACTGCACTAACACTGGCTCTACTGGAATCTGGAGAGCAAGAGATTAAGACTATGCTCACCCACGAGGCGGTAAATCATCTCATTCCTGAGACCCACTTTTTCTCACCCATAAAATGAAAGTATTGGAACAGATGAAAAGTCTGAAGTCTCTTCTCATGGACAGCTTTGCCCCAAGCATAGGATCAGGAGATCCACACCCCAATGTGACCAGAAGATTAAAAAAACAAAATCTTTGAGTAGTGTCTGTTCATATCTTTAGCCCACTTTTTAATGGGGTTATTATTTTTTTTTCCTGTCAATTAGTTTAAGTTTCTTATAGAATTCTGGAATATTAGCCCTTTGTCAGATGCAGTTTGCAAACACTTTCTCCCATTCTGCAGGATGTCTATTTACTCTGTTGATAGTTTCTTTTGCTGTTCAGAAGCTCGTTAGTTAATTAGGTACCACTTGTCAATTTTTTTTTTTTTTTGCTGCATTTGCTTTTGAGGACTTGGTCATAAATTAATTATCTAAGCTAATGTCTAGATCAGTATTTTCTAGAATTTCTTCTAGGATTTTCATTGTTTGAGGTCTTACATTTGAGTTCTTTCTCCAGCTTGAGTTAATTTTTATATATAGTGAGTAGAAGGAATCCAGCTTTGTTCTTCTGGATATGGGTTAGCTACTTTTCCCAGCACCATTTGCTGAAAGGATGTCCTTTCCCCAATGTTTATTCTTGTCTACTTTGCTAACGATCATTTGGCTGTAGGTGAGCAGTTTTATTTCTGGGTTCTCTATTTTGTTGCATTACTCTGTGTGTCTACTTTCATAACAGTACCATGCTGTTTTGGTTACAGTATCCTTGTAGTAAAATTTGAAGTCGGGTAATGTGATGCCTCAAGCTTTGTTATTTTCTTTATCCATATTCTTTTTTGCTTCTGTATTAATTTAAGTATTGTTTTTTCTAAATCTGTGAAAAATGATGCTGATAGTTTGACAAGGATTGTGTTGAATCCGTAGACTGCTTTGAGCAGTATGGGCATTTTAACAATATTGACTCTTCCAGTCCATGAGCATGGAATGTTTTTCCTGTCATCTTCTATTTCTTTCACTGTGTTTTGTAGCTCTCATTGTAGAGGTTAGATGTACTCTCAGGTATTTTCTTTTATGTGGCTATTGTAAATGGGATTGTGTTTGATTAGGTTCTCAGCTTCCAAGTTGTCGGTATATACAAATGTAACTGATTTTTGAACACTAATTTTGTATCTCAACACTTTACTAAAGTCACTTATCAGCGGAATCTTTAGGGTTTTCTAGGTATAGAATCATATTGTGTGCAAAGAGAAATAATTTGACTTCCTTTTTTCCTGTTTTGGAAACTTTTTATTTCTTTCTCTTGACTGATTGTTCTTGCTAGAACTTCCAGTACTATGTTAAATAGGAGGGGTGAGACTAGGCATCCTTGTCTTGTTCCAGTTCTTAGGGGGGAATGCGTCCAACTTCTACCTGTTCGATATGATGTTAGCTTTAGGTTTGTCATAGATGGCTTTTATTATTTTGAGATATGTTTCTTTTATGCCTAGATGGTTGAGGATTTTTATCAGGAAGGGATGCTGGATTTTATCAAAAGCTTTTTCTGTGTCTATTGAGATAATCATGTGGTTCCTGTTTTTTATTTTGTTTATGTGGTGGATCACATTTCTTGATTTGTGTATGTTCAACCAACCTTGCATCCCAGGAATAAAGCCCACCATAAAGATGAAATAAAAAATGAAATGTTAACCCTTAACAAAATAAAAACAAACAAAAATCATCAAAGAGTAACTCATTCTGATCAGTTTTTTATGTTTTTAAATGTAGTTGTAGCAAAAAATATATAACATAAAACTTACCCTTTTAACCATTTGTTAATGTACCATTCAGTGGCATTAAGCATATCCACATTTTATGCACCACCATCCATATCCAGAATGCTTTTCATCTTCCCCAACTAAAATGCACCTATTAAACACTTCAGTCCCTCTCCCCTCATGGCCACCCATCTACTTTCTGTCTCTATAAATCTGATAACTCTTGGTGCCTCATAAGTGAAATCATAGAGTATTTGCCTTTTTATGGTTGATTTATTTAACTTAGCATATTATCCTCACAGCTCATCCATGGAGTAGCATGCCATAGGATCCACATTTTGTTTATCATCTCCCAATGGACATCTGGGTTATGTCCTCCTTTTGGCTACTGTGAGTAATACTGCCATGAACGCTTGGTGTGCAAATAATTCTAGGGTTTTAATGGGGCAAAATGGACTCCACTTATGTTCATGAAACATTTTGAGCACATCAAGAAACTTCTCACAAGCAAATCAAAATCCTTTGCTGTTCCAAGTTAAGCTGACTCCCTCCAAGCACAGGACTAGCAACTCCATGGCAGGTCTTTGGAAGGAGAGTCACACAGGACATACACATACAGCATTGCTCCGTTACAGGGCACAGGTTCCTGTCATGAATGTGACTCTGCCTGAGACTAAAGAATAAAATAAATACATGCTACCTAAAGAAAATAATCCCCAAAGAAAGTACCACAATGAGGAAGATTTGAATGCACTTTGCAGGGGACTTAAGGTGGATTTTTCTTGACAGCACATCAATTTCTAGAATAATTACAGGATTTACTTTAACCACGCTGCAGGTAGTTCAAACATTTTTTTAAAAAATGCTTCAATGAAATAAGTCCTCTGTTATTCTTACGTACAAGAAAGTTTTTCATTTTAGTATAGGTATTTCCTACCTTTCTTTTCCCACCCCATTTTCCCCAAAAATTGAAGAATAAAAAGTGAAATCAGACAGTCGACAGTCTTGTTAGCATTTATTAATAATCCTTTTTTTGCAGATAAGTAATGTTTAAGTTGCTCTTATATCGCTGAGTCTACATGGAACCATGTCACTCTCCACATGAGAGGTCAAGTCTCGTGTGGAAGGCATGATCTATCATGACAGCCTTGGTACCCTTAGTGCACTGAGATCAAATTCAGATTTCCTGGAGACGAGGTAAAACAAGCAAAGTGTGCTGACGGAGGTTTCTGCATCAGAATATGTTACAAAACACTTGAAAAGAGGGAAACAAAAGTCTTTCAAATATGTTCTGGCTAAAATGTACCATTTCAGAGACAGTTTTGTATGTTTCATTATAACCTAGCCATAAAACAGTACTGCTTTCAACTGTGATCTAACACTGATTTCCTAAATAAAACAAATGACTTCAGACAACAACAATTAACCTGAGACTCAACTGACTGAATTTTCAAGGTCAATAAGCAAAAGAGAAAAAAAACATGTCCCCGCATTTGATGCAGTATCCCTTGGATAGACAGGGTGAAGCAGACACAGGACCACCACTAATGGACTGCGTGGACCCAAGCAGCCTGGAAGACAGTCACACCTCAGGCCTGGAGAGCCAGGACAGAACCTGTTTGTTTAGACACTGCACTATGACCAAATTCAAAGGCTACTGCAAACTTTAAAAAAAACAAAAATGGAAATGGGTGTCTAGCAGCTGAAATCACTTTTAACTATTTGACAAAATCAAATCCACCACAGTCTAGCAGCCTCATTTCAAGTTGGGGTCTCATTTCTGTCTCTAGCTACGCTAAGCCCAAGGAAGAATGCTTGCCACAAGCATCTTACCTTGAGTCCAAAGAAGAATTTCAAGGATGTCTGATTTTCACCCTGTAGTCTCTTCCTTTTTTAAACCATAGAATCAATAAATAGATCTGTTCATTTTTTAGACCTTATAAAGAGTGTCCATGTGGTTTTCAAAAGACAGAGAGGCAGTCTGGAAAAGAGTTAACTTTCGTGAAATTAAACCAGAAGGCTTTCTGCAATGCCCTAAAATAATGAAGTCTTAGCTTAGTTTTCAATATGTGAATGATGCGTAAGATCCTCCATAAATACAATTCATGACCCGCAAGCTGGATCATTTCTCTTTTACAATTACCAGAATTGTAATTACTTTGAACTATCTGACAGAATCAAATCCACTATAAACAAATGAAGATTTCCTTCCAAGATTCTCTTCCCCAGTGACCATATCCCAAGATCTGAGGGTAGGATTCAACAAGTCACCAAAGTGTACCAACTCAAAATGACCTACAAATTACTTCAGCTCTTCTTAAGCATTTCAGAGGACTCAAAAATTAACAATATCATTCAACCACTCACTGGCTTCCTCCTCCATCCCTAAAAAGTAGAAAATTTTAATGACCAACATGGTTTGTTTTAACACACAACTTCACCTTTTCTGAAACCCACATGGGAAGATGATTTGATTTCTGTAAGGACTACAAAAGATACCTTACAAGGGACAAAAGAAAATACCATCCATATAGCTACTAAACAAAATAAACACATTCTTATAAACCTGGAGAGCCAAATGCACGCCTGCAAATACAATTAAAACCAGCATTTCAACCTTTAAAGAGAAACCACCCAAAAAGGAAGCATGAGTCATTAAATTACACTCAACTATTTCATGGAAAGCAGCAAGCTGCTTCTAAGTCTAAAAATATCCTCTGAACACTAAGCCCTGTGTTTATTTTTTCCACCTTTCTCCCATCTTTGCTGCATGTCCTTTGGTAACAAATTGGTTCCAAATTAAAGAAAAAGATACCACTTACGATAACCTGGACTTCAACAATCAAAAAGAAATGAACTTGTGCACATCACGCCTGCCCACCCCCAACAGGACTGAGCTATTGCCTGAAGATGTCGAGCCCCACAACAAAGCTGAGAGAAACCCCACCACACAAGAAGCATCCACGGAAAGCATGACGTGCACATATACAACAATGAAGAATGCTGAGGGACCCATTGGTCAGGGGCGAAAAATCCCAGTGGTTGCCACAGAACTAATGAAAAAAAAAAAAACTGCAGAAAAGAATTTAGAGATCCATTACCTATTCCAACATGTGTTCCAATCGCCAGATCCTAAACTCTGAATTCATGTAGCATTTTTCACCTACTTAAATCACTTACTTCTATATTCCCTCTGCTCTGCCTTCCAACAATTTCCCGCCTAGGACAATGACTGTGGTTTCTTAAAAAAAAAAAAAAAAATACCATACTTGTCCCCACATTGTGGATTATCATGGAAACAAATTTTTAAAGTCCATTTCCCACAAGATCCAAAATAGTAGTACATATAAACTGAACTGGTTAGTGTGTTGAATATTAAATGCTGCCTCTAGTTCTGAAGCCAGCAACCCTGCAGTAACTAAAGAGCAAACAGAAACCTTCCGATGGAACAGAAATAGCATTCCACATATATATCATTAGCAAGTTCATGCAGCTAGGTTATGCCTGTCCACAGTGTGTGCAGGGATGCTCCATAATTAATGCTTTATTACAATAAGCTGTTCTCTGACAATCTGACTGAGAAAAGATCAGACTCTGAGCCAGCTGTGCTCTTTAATACTCTTTCTGAGGGAGGTGTGTGTGGAGGTGGGGTATTTGCAATTCTCCCTTTAGCATGACACTCCTATTTTTGGCGTCTTGATTTTTTTTTGCGGGGGGGGGTCTCCTTTTACTTAGTCTTTTAAAGCTAAAGAAAATAGGACATTTAATTAAAAACAAAAGAGTTGAGGAATAGTGATGCTTAAAAGGCTGTGCTTCTGTTAAACATTGATCTAGTTCATCCAGGAAGGCTACGTGCTGCAGAATAAACTCCAGTGTTCATGCAATTTTAATGAAACGCTCCTGCACCTCATTTCCTTCTTTGTGCTTAAACTGCTGTTCAGTACCCTGAATTTTTCAAGCATCCCTAACACAGTGGGTGAGAAGGCCAAACGAGGGAATGGCATTTACAGGAGCCAAAAGCCAGTGTTCTAAGAATTGAAACACAAAACGATAACAAAATGTCCTAATTTTGTTTTTCATAAGCAAGACTAACTGTTCAGATTAGAAAAAAGAGTCTTAGATCTCTATTCTCATTTCCTGGAGAGTTTTCTTACTATCAAAAGGTATTCGCTCACCATTTATATTTATTAAAGGAAACATCAAAAAAAAATTTTAAGGGAAAAAAACTTTTGAAACCCCACATCTAGAGATAATTATTAACACTGTGAACCTGGTTCCAAATCACCACATACCCATGGTAGAGACATAGGCCATGTCCACAATTTTACATGTGGGTTCATGCTAAAAATGTCGTGCTAGAATCCGTCCCCTGCCGCCAAGTAGGCCAAGGAAAGGCTTCTATGTGAATACAGGTCACACCATTTGTGATGGCCTCATAGAACTCCATCGTGTGACTGATATTTCACTATGAGGAACACAGCAACACATTTTCAACACATGTCTCTCTACATCTCCAATTATCCTACTTGTGATAAGTTCCAAGAAGTCCCCTTATCAGAGGGAATCTACACAGTGACACATACTGCCCAACTGGCTCCCAGATAGAGGAACAGCCAGAACGAATACCCTCTGGCTCCACACCCTTTGCCAAGGCTGGGCTTTTCAATTTTACTTTTTAGTTGTATGTTGTACATCTTAATCCCATTACTCACTTCAACTATCTTTAGGATACTTTTGCTACTCAACAGCTCTTCAACTTTATGTGGCAAAAATTCACCCACCTTCATTCTACGGTCTCTGCACCTTATCAGTCATGTTTAGAAAGCGTTTTTTCAGTTCAAAATAACTCATATTTTCCTGTTATACTCCTTTTCCTTTGTACTTTCCAACCACCTAAAGTATATTGTATTATAAGATGTGATAAAAATGATCCAGTTTTATTTTCTAAATGGATAGCCAACCATCCAAACACCACGTACTAAATAATCCGTTCTTTTCTCCACTGATTTGAAATGCTGCCTTTCTTATACATCAAATCGCAATACACTCATACTACTTATTACTGGGCTTCCTATTTTGTTCCATTGACTGAATAAATGATTTATTGAATGATTCATTTAAAATCTATTCAAGCATCCAAAGGTTGGACTGCCAGTGTCGAATTCTGCCTTCACCATGAACAAATGGCTGTGTTACTTTAGATGAGGCATTTAACTTCTCTGTACCTTAGAGTCTTTTCATCAGTAAAATGGACATAAAAGCAACTACCCCATAGGTTCAGCAAAGACTTAATCTCTGCCTTCAAGACCAGTGGAAGAGACAATCAAATGGCCACAAAATTAACGCACAATCACAAACCATGGTGGATGCAGAAGGCAACATGATCCAGTCTACTAGGTCAGAGAAGGGAATTCCAAAAAGTAACACCTGGATTAAGGTCTAGAGGATGATTGGCAGCGAGCAGGCGACCACATCTGTCTGTTCTGTGGGATGTGTACACACTGTTCCCTCAACCAGCAACTCCACAAAGGATTAGTTTCTTCTCACCCTCAACTTCTCAGTTTAAAGTCACATCCTGTGGAAGGATCACCTGCGCCCAGGAGGTCGAGGCTGCTGTGAGCCATGATGTCATGATCATGCTCCTGCCCTGGCCATCTACTTCTGAGAGCCAGAGATATGATCTTTGGTAAGAAAGACATGAGGTTGATCATATCGTACGACCTTATTTGTTCAACAGAAACAGCTGGAGAAGTTCCATGATCCTGGCTCCAGTAAGATACAGAAAGTAGCTCTTGATCCTCAAGGCTATCCTCTCAGAATAGGAATGTAGTGTCTGTGAACCATCTCCTGCTCTTTTTTTAATCTTTTCTTTTCTTTTCTTTTCTTTTTTGAGTTGGAGTCTCACTCCATCGCCCAGGCTGGAGTGCAGTGGCACACTCACAGCCACTGCAGCCTCAACCAACTGGACTTAGGCAATCCTTCTGCCTCAGCCTTCCAAATAGCTGGAACTACAGATGCATGTCATCATGCCTGGTTAATTTTTTTTTTTAATTTATTGTAGAGATGCGGTCTTGCCAAGTTGCCAGGGCTGGTCTCAAACCCACTGGCTCAGGCAATCCCCTTGCCTCGGCCTCCCAAAGTACAGGGATTACAGGCTGAGCCACTGAGCCCAGCCACCTGGTCTTTTGTGCAAATACTAGTGCCCTACTCACATGAGTGATCTCAGCTGGTAAGGGCTTCCCCAGCTGTACCTGATAAACAACCTTACTCTTTCCACATACTGAAAAGAAGGTGGTCTCTCTCCACAACATAATGTCAGGTGTGAGCTTCATGTGATAGTTCCCTAGTATTTTTCTTTGTTGCACATGTGACAAATTCTAATTATATATTTGCATGATTATTGGTCTGTCTCCGACACTGCACTGCCAATTCCATGAGGATAGGGAATGAGTATTTTATTCACCTCTCTGTACCAGGAACTTAGCACAGAGCCTGGCAGGTAAATGATTAATGCCGAGTATTTGCAAGACAAATCTGATTAAGGTCTGGTATTTGTAAGACAAACGAACAATGTGTGTGGGCAGGGGGAAGTGCACCCCATATTGGAAAGGAAGAGGCAGGGGTCAGATCAGGCAGGCCCTTGCAGCTCACTGTTTAGCATTTTGGCTTTGCAACCAGAAGCCACTGAAAAGCATTAAGAACAGAAATGGCAAGGACAGATTTGGGCTTGGCCAAAAGGGGAACCCACTGGAGGGCAGTAGGGAATGCCGGGAGAACAGTCAGGAGGCTACAGAGGGAGTACGCCTGGGAGACAGACACAGGCTAGACACAGGCTGGACCAGGCTGGAGGTGGGGGAGTGGGGCAGTGGACCCTCTGAGGCTCTCCCACAGCATTTCAAAGCCTGACATTATGATGAGTGCTAACATTTCCCAGGAACAGATGTGGCATCAGAAAAGGAAATTCTCTATGACTAGTAACCTTGATACACACTGTGAGACTTTACAAAGTGGCAGTAAGTCATTGTCGGGGGGGATCTATAAGGTAAAAAATGGGACTGGAACTTGGAATAGTCCACTCTCCACAGAGGAGTCCCAGTTCTGAGAAATTTCACTCATCCAAGGGACATTAATTACCAACCATAAAAGACAGCTCCTCTGTATTACATATATTGAATGTACAACAACAGTCAATCGCCACAAAGCATAGAGGCTAAAGACTTTTGCAGTGACTCATCTGTTAACTCGACCGCACCATGGCTCATTGCTTTTGAGAAAATAAACCAGTAAGAATCATTGTAAAGCTTCTTTCCCACAATGTCACGGGAAGGGGAATCTTAAACGCTTTCTCCTTAATCTCGGAACGTTCCTGAAAACCCTACCATTGCCTATTTTTAAGATCTTTCTAATGTGAGCAGGGCATGAGTTTCTACTGGTGACTACAGAATGCTTTTTATGCAGGGTTAGGTAACCTACAGCCCTGACCACTGGAAGTATTTTGGAAGCATCATCAAAATCCACACTGTTGCATGTTTCTTCTCTCCCTTCCTATCCCTTCAGCCCATGAGCACATCTGGCACTACAGTAAATGGTGTAGACCCAAGGAGCCCACTGATTAGCAAGAAGGCTGCACGAGAAGTCTCCAAGCTCTCACAAGTCCATCATTTTTGCAGAAACTCTGGACAGGTAACTCAGCTTCTGTTTTCCCATCTGTTAAATTGCTTAGTATCAATACGCCTTCTTTCTGTATAGGCTTCACAGCAGTAAAGTAAGCCCATGTACACTACAACCTGTTAAGGTGTCACTCTACAATCATCTGTGAAAAGAGAGTTAATGCGAGTTTTATGTTTGAGATGAATGTTAGAGATGCACCTTGCTCCACAGTTACTAACTGAAGAGTCAAATCATGATGGTCTAACTATTTGACATATTGACATATTAAATAAATAACTTTTGCTCGGCCAGGAGGAAGATTCGAAAGACCCTAATACTATTTAAAAATAAAGGTAATGCCCCCACTTAAAAAAAACTACTTTAAGAACCTACTTGAAGAACTTTCCTCTTTTTTTCTATAAATCTCTCTTTTTTGTCTTTTAATTTTTTTATTTTAAACATGAGAGGTACAATTCAGGGCGAGGCATACAAATGTGCATCATGCAGGTACCCTTGTGGATGAGGTGTGCCCCCCCCCCCGCCCCTGGCAGTTTCCCGCTACTGCCTTCATCTGATGCATGGGTAATATTTAACCTATACATTACCCATAAACGTTACATTAAAAAGAAGGTTTTTAAAAATGATGGATAAAGAAAACATGAAGATGGGAAGAAGTCAGGACAAAAGGAAGGGTTTGCAGTCAATGAAGTTTTATAAACTGTATGTGCTCATAACCAGCATCGAGAATTCTGATCATTTTATGATGTTTAGGTTCTGGAAAGTCCTGCAGTACAGAAACTTGCTTTACTTTGCTTAATACAGTATTTCCCAAACTTATTTGGCCTCAGTGTATATCTTTTCCCCCATGGTCTACCTGTTAACAGAAGACTCTCTGAACAGCAGTCCTTAAAGCTAAGAAGCTGGGGGCGTTTGGTTTTTTGTTTGCTGAATGGTAAGGTCCGTGCCCATCCTCAGAGTCCCGAGAGATGAGCACCAAGTGTGATGCACCGCCAAGCCTGGGAACCACTGCATCTGCTTACGTGTGTTTTTAAACTACTTGCAGAAATGCCAGGCTGGGTCAGAGTGCCTGCTAAGCGAGGCATGAGACAAAGGTAAAACATGTTTAAAATTATAGTGTAAGAAAGAGTCGAGTGATTTAATCCACAGAACTGCATGCCTTTTTCCGAGTCCATGTGTACACCACATATCAAGACAGACTCTATGAGTCCAACAATAAATAAGAAACAAGGGCAGACTAAGCTTCTGATATAACTGACTCCATCCCATGTAAGAAGAGTTGTTAAATCAAAGTAATTTATAAGGTAGCTTATTAAAGCATACCTTAATAACCTGCTAAGAAAAACTTACAAATCAAACAGACTAATCCACACCTCCTCTTCCACCAGTAAGATTATGAAGGAAGTATCTTGTAAAACCCTCTCACTCTTTTTTTGAGTTGTCGTCTCACTCTGTCACCCAGAGAGTGCAGTGAGTGCCTCCGCCTTCCGAGTAGCCGGAATTACAGGAACGCACTACCATGCCCGGCTGATTTTTTGATTATGGTAGAGATGAGGTCTTGCCAAGTTGCCCAGGCAGGTCTCGAACCCGCGGGCTCAGGCAATCCACTCACCTCAGCCTCCCAAAGGCGCAGGATTACAGGCTGAGCCACCGAGTCCGGCCCTCTCACTCTTAAAAGAATCACCTAAGAGCTGGGCTCGGTGGCTCAGCCTGTAATCCCACGCCTTTGGGAGGCTGAGGTGAGTGGATTGCCTGAGCCCGCGGGTTCGAGACCGGCCTGGGCAGGTGAGACCACATCTCTACCATAAATCAATTAGCCAGGCGTGGTGGCGTGGTAGCGTGCGCCTGTAATTCCGGCTACTTGGAAGGCTGAGGCAGAAGGATCGCCGGAGCCCAGCAGGTCGAGGCTGCGGTGGCCGGGAGCGGCCACTGCACTCCAGTCTGGGCAACAGAGTGAGACTCCAACTCAAAAAAAAAAAAAAAAAAGAACCACCTAAGAAGCATGTAACACAGAATACATAGGTCACATCGTTCCATTATGCTCCATCTACGTTAATTCAAAAGCCACTGTAATACAGTGAGTTACTTAGAAAACTAAAAACACTTTAAAGGGACCAAAACCTGAAGTTTTGCAGCAAATAAAAGCATTAGGGCATGCTCCAACAGATTACTATGCAGGAAAGCACATATCTTGTGGCAAGTTAATATTGGCTCCAGAAATTTAAAGAGATTCTGAAGAGGCTGGAAAAGCAACTTTTACTCCAGAAATAACACCACAGATTATTTGTCCCAAAGCTTGAAGCACTTTTCATTAAAACCATTAAAGAGTGCCAGGCCCCAGAGAAAGCCAGATCATCCTTGGAGACTCTCTTGTGCCCAGCGATCAGCCACCCTTAGCACTCCAGTAGATCTTGCCAGATGTGTCCTTTCTAGGAAGAGGTTGAAAGTGGCCTGTCCTTCTCATTCCTGAGGCTGTCTCCTGGTAGTGGCTTCTCTATTTGTTCTATTTTGTCTGGGATGGGGAGAAGGGGCTATCATTTTCCCATTTATGGCTTCCTAAACTTTGTGTTTTCTGTTCTCAAAATAGAAGCTCACCAGAGGCTACTAACAACATTCTGCATCCCAGCTCAAAAAGGATCACTGGAAAGGTCTCCTGTCTTCCTTCCTTATGTCTCCACTTCACCTCCTTCTTTTTTTTTTTTTTTGAGTTGGAGTCTCACTGTGTCACCCAGACTGGAGTGTAGTGGCCACTCCCGGCCATCACAGCCTCGACCTGCTGGGCTCCAGCGATCCTTACGTGTCAGCCATCCAAGTAGCCAGAACTACAGGTGCGCGCGCTACCACGCCCAGCTAATTTTTGATTTATTGTAGAGATGAGGTCTTGCCAAGTTGCCCAGGCGGGTCTCAAACCCACGGGCTCAGGCAATCCACTCACCTCAGCCTCCCAAAGGCACGGGATTACAGGCTGAGCCACCAAGCCCGGCTTCACCTCCTTCTTCTTTGCTGGGATGGCATTCCCTATTGGCCTTCTGCTGAGAAGCTAGGAGTGACAGATGCCCAGGAGACTCCTGGCATAAGTGCTGGAAAATGAGACTAAACAGCTCACACCAAATTATCAAGAGCATCTTCCAGTTACACTCCTCTACACTACGCATGTCCTGTCTTTCTTTCCTCTATGCAAGACAGTGCCATGACACTGTCTTTCCTAAAGATAAGACTAAGGATCTAGAAGAAAAAAAAAACTTCATTTAAAAAAATGTTGGCAAAAGTCAGTAGCAGCTTATTTTTTATGCTTCTTCACTTTTCCTTGGAGAAATAGGAAAAGCAGCCATGCATTCAGAAGAAACCTAAACAGGACACTTTAATTCAAGGGTCTATGGAAGGACGGCAGGTATTCCAATAGCCTTAAGCAAAAGGCCTAATGAAGCAAACCCACATCTATTTATAGTTCTAGAACTTGGCTAAAAACTGAGTTTGCTCCCAATCCCTGTGATGGCTCCTAAAATTCTTCTATTCCTTGTTTTCAGCTTAACCTGGAAAAGTGGGAGTGGGAATAAGAAACAAAGACAATGGAGTAAGAAAATGTAGGGATAGATTTAATCACAAAACACAACAGATAAAATATAGAAATACAAACTGCTCACCCATAAATCCACTGACTGGAAATAACCACTGTTTAAATGTTCGTGCTAAAAACAATCTTATTACAGCAATAGAGCATGGCACCTGGCAAATAAGTCCTCGATGTATTTTAGCTACTACCGTAGCTATATTTTTACAATATTAGGCTTCCTGCAGATTGCACATCTGCCTTGTGGCCTGTCTTTTTCACCTCTGCAATAACCATGAATTTTTTTTCCACATCAATAAATATTGCCCTATGGATAAAGCAGATAGACAGTGCATGACATAGACATACAGATTTACTTCCTGGTCCCCTAGTGTTTGACATGTAGGTTTCCAGTTTTTCACCACAATAACCACTAAAGAGAGCAATCCTGTACACAAGTTGTGCATGCTTGTATATTTATTTTCCGTGGATGCATTCCTAAAAGCAGAATTACAGGCAAGAGAATTGCTGGTCTCCAGACATGTTACAAAGGTTTAGGCTCCCATGTCAAATAAGAACCCACGTTCTTCTTACTCACCTGCTAACTCAGAATGTTATCCTTTTTATCTCTGCCAATCTAAACAAGAAAAAATGTCATATATTGCTGTGTGATTTCCTTGGTTTTTACATTTGTATCTTGGCCCCTTGTAGTTCTTTCATATACTGCCTTTCTATATTCTTTTCTAAGTTTTCTACTAAAAAGTTCATATCTTTTTCTTACTGATTACTAAGAGCTTTAGATATTTCTTGGTTTGACATATAAGGTTAGAATAGGACTCTTGGTTAAAAGTTATTGGCAGTTACTGGCTCTGTCACTGAAGCTGTGTCACTGAGGGCACCTTACTTAACTACTCTGTGCTTTGGTTTCCTCATCTGCAAAATGAAAATAATAATGCTGCAACCTCGCAAAGTTGCTGTAAATAAGTTAAAGCAATGCACAGCCATGCTAGTCAGTTAAGGAAGTTTGAGGGTATGCTTTAAGTTTTTTTTGTTTGTTTGTTGTTTTTTTTTTAAAGAAGGATTTATTGAGAGGACAGAAAATCTCCCACAGTGGGAGGGGACCCGAGGGGGTTGCCCTGCTTTAAGTTTTAAATTAACTTTTAGAAGTACATGATATATTTTTAAGTGGAAATAAACAGATCAAAAATATATGCATGGCATGAGATGCCCCTTTTAAATATATAAAAATAGGGATAAAGAGAAAGGAAATAGGAAAGGCATATTCATTCAACCAGCATCAATTGAATGCCCACTATGGGATAGGCATTGGGAACACAGTGAAGTCTAGAAAGACAAGAGCCCTTTCTTTATACCTCCCCTAGAGGATACCACCAAGAAAACAGGTGTGCAGAGAGCATCAGGCCAAGCACTGCACTTAGAGAAGTACAACAGGCAACCTGCTCATTGCACGTGGAAGGGTACTTAACCCACACCAAATGAGGGAAGGGTAAATCTCCCTGAGAAAACACAAAGCTGAGACCTTAAAGAACAGCAGTGGTCACTCAAATATAAAGTGAAAGAGAGGGGAATTTCCACAAAGAGGAAAGAGCAGGGTACAGAGACTCAAAGGTCGGAACATTGTGTGGCACAATGCAAGACATCAAAGGTAATCAATCCAGCTCCCTCAAAGAGCACGCACAAAGAGTGTGAGAGATGAGATTAGCTCAGTGAACAGGGGACACACTCCAAACTCCTTAACGGGATTTATAAGGGATTTATGCAGAGAGCCATAAGGAACCACTGAAGAGTTTTAGGCAGAAAAGCAATATTAGATTTGCTCCTTAGAAAGATCCGTATAGCTACATCTAGATAACAGATCAGGGGGGAACAAGACCAGAAGCATAGCATGTCTGAATCTAAAATGTCAAGGCCATATCACCTCAGCCATGGAACTGAGGCACTGGAGAGAAAGGAGAGAGGAGTTGAAATCCAGTGACGAGTGACCGGTCTAGGGACGCAGAGGTAGTCAGAATATGGGTCAGAATGGGAAAACTTGGAGGAGCTCTGAACTCTCTGAGTTCTAATTCTGGGCTTCTCTTGATCATGTTCTACAAAGACTAATGATGAATGGCCTTGCGCCACTTTCTAAATTATTTCAAGAGCTTCCTGAAGTACACATCTACCTCCTTTCGGAACATAAGGCATGGAACAGATGACTCAGTGCTGCTCTAAACAGATGACCTTCCCTTTTATAAAACAGAAAAAGAAATCCCCTGGTGTAGGCAGAAAACTTCTTGGTAGTCAGAAAAAGGTTGACCATTTGCATAGTCAAATTGTGGGAGGGGCATGCACTGAACAACACTGTTGGTGCAGACTTCCATTTTTGTAAGGATACAGGAAAAACGAACTCGGTTTCTCTTACCATACTCTCAAAACATTCAACACAGAAATATTCTGTGACCTCTGGTCACCAAAATGCATGGGAATTTCTCCTCACCAGCAACCACATCAACTCCATCGAACACCAGCTGGGCGTCCTCTCATTCAGTTCAATTCTGAAACTACGTCAGTTCCCACAGATCGAGGGCTCAGACCCACAGAACCCACCCACCCCCACTTCAGAGGCCAGTCACAAGCACAGGTTGTGGCCTGTGCTTCCAACCTACTGCCTATACATCAGGGTTCCCACAACCTCCTCCTGGGTTCAATTAATTTGCTAGGGCAGCTCACAGAACTCAGGGAAACTCTTACTTCTGTTTACTCAGTGATGATAAAGCTGTTACAAAGGTTACAGTTGAACAGTCAGATGGAAGAGATGCATATATGAATTCCCATGCCCTCTCTGGGCGTGAAACTCTCCAGGAATCTCCCCATGCTGAGCTATCTGAAAATCCTTCGGAGCACTGCAATGCTGGGTTTTTATGGAGGTTTCATTTTGTAGGCATGTTTGATTACACCTCGCTATTGGTGATCAACTTAACCTCCGTCTCTTTCCCCTCCCTGGAAGTTGGGGGTGGGGCCAAAAGACACAACCCTCTAATATTGCTTTGGTCTTTTCCGCCACCAGGTGACCCGCCTCCACCCTAAAGGTACCTAGCAGTCTCCAGCCACTGGTCATCTCAATCGCAGAAAAAAGACACTCATCAGGCTCCAGAGAGTTTAAGAGTTTTAAACGTTTTTTGACAGGAAATGGGAGACCAAATACATATGTCACAATATCACAGTCCTCAATAACACTGAATCCCTCAATAACACTGAATCATTGAGTTTATTCTTCTTTCAGTCATTCGTAGTTAGTGAAGGTGAAAGTCTCTGAGTATTGTTAGGATATCTACCACTTGTTTATTTGTTAATTTCCTGTTTTAACAAAAGTAGAATAAACCTCAAACTCATAGATTTACTCAAGCAAGAGTATCTAGAGCTTAACTATTTTGTGTGATAAATGACGGCAGTTTTTCTATTTATGAAAATGATACAATGATTCATTTTTAAATTAAGTGTGATGGTTAATTTTGTGTGTCAACTTAACTGGGTTAAGATACCCAGATAGCTGATAAAACATTCTTTCTCAGTGTGTCTGCCAGGGTGTTCTGGGAAGAAATCAGCATCTGAATCAGCAGACTGAGCAAAGAAATCTGAGGACAGGTATCATCCAATCCCTTGAGGGCCTGGAGAGAACAAAAGGCAAATTTGCTCTCTTCTTGAGCTAGGACTTCCAATTTTTCCTGCCCTTGGACATCAGGATTCCAGGTTCTTCTTTGGACTAGGGATTTCCACCGCAGGTTCTCAGACCTTTGGCCTCAGACCGAGTTACACCATCAGCTCCCGGGTTCTCAGATCTTTGAACTTGAACTGGATTACATCACTGGCTTTTCTGGTTCTCTACATTGCAAATGACTTATAGTTGGGTTTAGGCTTCAAAACTGCATAAGCCAATTCCCATAATAAATCTGAATCACATATCTATATCTGTATATTCTATTGGTTTTGTCTTGCTGTAGAACTCTGACTCATATAGTCGGTAATTTAAAAGATAAATGCAGATGCCCAAAAAATCATGAAGATAAAATTGAATGATACCATCGGGAAACGGTCAAATGACTTTACTACAATCCTATGAAAAGAGTCTACAGAACTTGACTGCCTACACTGACTTGGCAGCAGCCAGCAGACACAGATTCACTGGACACTGTGAGCTTAGCCATGTTCTAGGCTTGTCATCAGTGACTCCATCTTGGGCTACAGACTCCATGTTGAACTGCTGATATACTTTGTGGGTCCCTGAGATCCACAAAGGAACTGAAAAACCCTTCCATCACAAACAACCACGCTCTGAATATTATACAAGTAAAACCGGTCCTAACCTTGACAAACACTCTGTATATAGGTTTTTCCTGAATAACCGACATTGATACCCTTCTACTAATAATTAGAGACTTGCGAGCTGGACATGGTGGCCCATGCCTGTAGTCTCAGCTACTCAGGGTCTGAGGCGGGAGGCTCGCTTGAGCCCAGAAGGTCAAAGTTGCAGTGAGTAATGATTATGTCACTGCACTCCAGCCTGGGTGACAGAGCAAGACCCTGTTTCTTTAGGAAAAAAGACAGAAAAAGGACTTCTTCGTTTAATCCCCCAATGAAATAATCTCACAAACAATATGTGGAGTCTAAATAAATTCCTAAAAATGTAAGCCCCCCTCACCCGCTCCAGTGGTAGGATCACTTGACTGCTACCCAGTATTGCAATCTCCATTCCTGAGGAAACACTTTTTTGCCTCTGACCTATGAGTCCTCCTCCTCCTTTTTTTCCCTCAGGGTTAGCATTTAAAATGTAGATGTTATAAAGGGCAAGCCAGTACATATCACACAATATCAGCACAACTCACTGTTTTATAAAAATGGAGAGGGGGTAATAGTCATCAAATTTAGGCAAAAGGCTGGGTGCAGTGGCTCAAGCTTATAATATCAGGACTTTGGGAGGTTGAGGTGAGAGGATTGCCTGAGCCCATGGGTTCAGGACCAGCCTGGGCAGCCTCATATCTACAATAAACCATAAATTAGCCAGGCATGATAGTGCACATGCCTGTAGTTCCAGCTTCTTGGAAGGCTGAGGCAGAAGGATCACCGGAGCTCATCACGTTGAAGCTGGAGTGGCCCATGAGCATGCCACTACACTCTAGCCTGGGTGAAGGAGTGAGACTCCAACTCAAAAAATAATAATAATAATTTAGACAAACAATTGATACAGAGATATTATGATAAGGTCTCTATTTAAGACCCATCCTTTCATGTAAGGTGGTTTATGGTGAATATGGATTAAGATGCTTTCAATCTGTGTATCTTCAAACAGAGGGAATAGCTGAAAGAGCTTTTTAAAAATGAATCAAATGCATATTAATGGTCAGAAAACATTTGTGGAACAATCTAAGTTTTGTAAAGAATGAGAAGCTTTTCTAGCTTTTGTTGGAGCTAGGGAAAAGGAGTTTTCCATGTCCAGAATACATAGGTGATGAACAATGCAAGTATCTCTCTGGAAAACTTGGACTGGGTTCAAGGTGATGGTAACAACCAAAAAGAATGAAAAAATCAAAGGCTCTAAATTTGTGAACTTCAAAGGACCCAAGGACACACAGAGAATAATAAATGAGATGAATGGAAAAGGGCTTAATGAAAAATAATTTTATGTTTGTTAAACTTCATTAAAAGGTGGAACAGGAGACAGAACTCACGTGCAAGGCTGAGCATAAAAAGGAGAATGGGATCTCCAGATTAAATATTAACATTCATGAGTTACTATTAACTTTCATGAGTAAAATCTTGATGACAGTGTTGGTGATTAGCATCTCCAGAAAACATTCCTTCAGAAGGCGTACCAAGATGACTCAGGATGGCCACAGTAAAGAGTTTGGGTTTGTAGGTACCTCTTGCCCAGATGTAGCCATGTAAGCAGTAATGAATGATGTAAATATAGCCATAAAGTCACTGCACACAGCATTAATTCAACCGAAAGAAGCACTCCAGGGTCACCTCAGTGAGCAGTGTTTGCAGAGAATGACAAGGGTGAAAGGTGCACAATCCTGTAATCAATTCCTACAGAACACTTTACCCTCAGGTTACTCACCACTCAGACACAGCAAGAGCCTCACTATTCTGTCCTCAGCCAAGCTGCTCATCTAACACAAAGCCCTTACAAGACATCTCAGGGTGCCAGACCTCATGATTTCCAAATTCCGTCCAGCACTGTCTACCAGCTACACCTAGGAAACCATTAAAGGCTCTGGATCCATGAATCATGGCAAAGACAAAGGGGCTGACACATCACCAACAATGGCCCATGTGCTACAGGGCCCCCTGCTGCACTCACCCTACTACTTACACAACAACACAATTCCGGTGTGCTACATAAATCTTTGATCCTCGATCCAACAACTTAATGAATAATTTCAACTTGCCATGCAGTTATCTGATGTGCCCATACGAGGTAAGAGCATTGCATTGTGTCTCTGTTGACATCAGCCTTCCACAAGCAACAAAGACAGAGGCAGGGTTAACTATTCTACTCTCACTGCTATTCTACTCTCACTGCTAAAAACCCCTGGCCCATTGTTGGAGACACATAATTCAAAAAACTTCACAGATCTGAAGTCTCTCCATCCCAAGGTTAATGAAGCCGTCACGGTACTACCGCCAAGCTCAGAAAGTACTTAACAGTGTCATTGTTTAAAAGGCTGCTCAGAAAGTACTCAACAGTGTCACTGTTTAAAAATGATCAGGGTCACCGGTCACATGAGCACAAAGGTGGGAACAACAGATGCTGGATTCTGCTGAAGGAGGGAGTGTGGGAGGAGAGAAAAGGGGTACACGACCACACCCTGGGTACCAGGTCCACACACTGGGAGGGAAGGCCCACTAGAAGCCCAAACCTCACCTGCACACTCTTTACTTATATAGTAAATCTGTGCACATATCCCATGGCTCTAAAACAGAATAAAAAATAAATAAAATATAAAACTGATCAGGAACCACAGAAATAAGCTTATGTTTCACCAAAGAAAAATATCTGAATACCAAAAAACCTGAGCATCGTAGAAGAAAGGCTATAAAAGTTATAAGGAAGTATAGGGAAGATTGAACCTTACGGTAAAAAAGGATCGATTCAGTAAACTGGATTGAAATCGTGTTTATGTGTATGTTTTTATGTTGTATATGTATCTCCATACACACATGCATACAATTATAAGCCCATATATAAACTAATGTGTTACAGACACTCTTTTACATCCTGGGCACAGGGCTAGACTATACTTGCCTTCTTCCTTTGCATTTAGGTATACCATGGAGGGGACAAGTTCCACCCAAATGAACATAAACAGAGTGTTTTCTGCTGCTATCTAACAAATTACCACAAATTTAGCAGCTTAAATTGATAACCATGTATTAGCTTACAGTTCGACAAATCAGAAGTCTGGGCCAGCTTAACTGAGCATTCTGCTTACAGTCTCATAAGGCCAAAATCAAGGTGTTGGCCAGAATGGGCTCCCTCCTATCTGGAGGCTCTGGGAAGCTTCTTCTTCCCCTCAGATCATTGACAGAATATAGTTCTTTAAGCCTATGGGTCTAAGATCCTTGCTTTCCTTGTTGGCTATCATCCATGAGAGGACGCCTGCATTCCTTCTCATATGGCCCCTCCATCTTTAAAGAAACACAGCATGTACAGTCTCTGTGATTTCTTCTGCCGCTACTAGCTGGAGAAAATGTCCTGCTTTTAAAGGGTTCGTGAAATTAGATTAAGTCCATTCATATAATCTCCCTTCTGCTATATAAAGTTAAGGATCTCAGGAATGACATCTTTTCACATGGAAGGTTGCACCCATGCTCAAATACAAGAGCAAGAGTCACTGAGGGGCTTAGCATTCTGTCTACCAAATTCCTCTTCCAGGTCTTGCCTGAGAAAATCTCCCACACTTATTCCAGCATAATCTTTCCCTTTGTCAGCCTTGAAAGCCATGTGTTAAAGATGGCAGAACCCGCCAGGCTCAGTAGCTCAGCCTGTAATCTCGCACTTTGGGAGGCCGAAGTGAGTGGATTGCCTGAGCCCGCGGGTACGAGACCTGCCCGGGCAACTTGGCAGGACCTCATCTCTACAATAAATTAAAAATTAGCTGGGCGTGGTAGCACGCGCCTGTGATTCCGGCTACTTGGAAGGCTGAGGCAGAAGGATCGCCAGAGCCCAGCGGGTCGAGGATACGGTGGCCGGGAGTGTGCCACTGCACTCCAGTCTGGGCGACAGAGTGAGACTCCAACTAAAAAAAAAAGAAAAGATGGCAGAACCCATCTAGAGTCATCCTGGATCCCTGAAACAAGTAATAAGAAAGAAGAATGCGGGCTTGGTGGCTCAGCCTGTAATCCCGCACCTTTGGGAGGCTGAGGTGAGTGGATTGCCTGAGCCCGCGGGGTTCGAGACCCACCTGGGCAACTTGGCGAGACCAAATCTCTACAATAAATCCAAAAATTAGCCAGGCGTGGTAGCGCATGCCTATAGTTCCAGCTACTTGGAAGGCTGAGGCAGAAGGATCGCCGGAGCCCAGCAGGTCGAGGCTGCGGTGGCCGGAGCGTGCCACTACCCTCCAGTCGGGGCGACAGAGTGAGACTCCAACTCAAAAAAAAAAAAAAAAAAGAAAGAATGAAAAGTACTTTGAGCAACAAAGTCCCATTAAGACATCTTGGTTAAACCAAAATATTAGGCCCTTTTGCAAAGTCCAGATTAACTCAACCAAATTTACTGGTTGAAAATTAAATCTGTAAAAAAGAATTTCCGCTGTGGTAACTGGCAAGTGAAACTGACAAAAAGAAAACAGCTCAGAAGCTACTAAACTTTCGAAAAAATTTTATCACCCAGGTCAGTCATGAGTAGTTAAAAGCCTGTGACTGCAAAACAGTCTCCACATTTGAATAAGCAGGAAGCTAACTGAAAAAGTTACACAGTTCCCAAAGAGAAGATGCATTCCCCGTCACCCTCATTAGATTTGGCTAAACATAAAAAAGAACAAAAGAGTTCTTCCCAGATTGCCGAACCAGATTGCAAAAACAAGGAACTTCCTCTCCTGTCTGGGTTGGCGTCTTCACAATGCCTCCCTGGCAGGATGGCATCACTGTTATGGACAATAACTACCCCTATTCCCATTCTTTCCTCTCCCAAATAGAAGTTTTCACTGCAGACAATATTCCTTGTACGTTTAAAAGTCTAGGTAGACTATCTGCTTTATGAGGCTAACAAGCATTATACCTTGATATTGAGATATTTCTTAGCATTATAAAACTGCTCCAATTAGGATTTATGGGGAAAGTTCACTTTGAATGACAAGAAAGCTATTTCCATTTCTATTTCATATACTGTAATTCAAAAGAGGCTAAAAAACACTGCTAGAGGTCCTCCAGCGACCCAGGCATCTAAGCAAACCTCCCAGGAGCTAGGGAACTCATCTCAAGTATCATAGACAGCTTCTCCACACTCATCTATACCATATACAATTTGACACAGGTGGTGGTAGTGGGGAAATTTGGGCAGAGCAACTACAAGATCATATTCAAAAGGCAGAATTGTACTAAATGTAAAAATCTTCATAAATAGTGAAGTAATTTCCTAAAGCTTAGATACCAGCTAATGATTCAGTATCGCATGAAAACATTCTGTTGACAGTCTGTAAAAGATCTGATGGGGTCTCACAATCATGACAGTTTTAAAATAGCTATAGCTGTCTTCTTAGTCTTCTTTATTATCCATCCTGGACCACATAAATCACTCTTAAGCATTGAAGAAAACAGTTCAGAAGCCTACTAAAGTTTTGAAGTGATTAGGGAAACAAAATCTAAAGCAAAAAACAGAGAAGGGTTGTATCGTAAAAGTTTAAAGCTTCATATGTTGTCTCCTGCTGCCTCAACACCCACACCCCCACGAGCTGTGGAAACAAAAGCACCAATAACACCGTCTCCTGCCTTTTCTTGTGCACGCCACTGTGATCCCCAAAAAGGCACTCGCTCGCAGGTCCTCGCTTTCTCCTGGCTCCCACCTGTCTCCCCACCTCTTCAGTTAAGCCCACTCTCTGGGCAGCTCCTGCCTACCCCAACCCACGCCCCCACCCCCCAGGTGGTCCCATCTTGGTATACAGCGATTCTGTCATTCCAGGACCTTTGAGTATGACAAACTGTTTTACTTGAGCCTCTCTGGTGTCCCCTCTTGTGGCCGCACGTGACTGACCATTGCATAAAAGAACACAGAACAAGGGTATAAAGGATTTAAAAAACAGAAAGAAAAAAAATGAGTTTAAAAAAGGGAAATAAAGGAACTGACTTCTTACCCACTTAGTATCTTGCCTATCTGGACTTAGATTCAGAAGTTCTGACTGCTCATCCCCAGAAAGCCCCACCAGGCATCCAATTTAAGCCCTTAGAGGAGTTCCAAAACTCCACCTCCTCCCCTAATTCTCGTTCATCTGTCATTGGGTCTTGCCCTTCCCTCTCCACTTCCTCAACCTACCCCTTAAAGAAAGCCCTAGGGCTGCTGCAGGCCCTTAGACAACACGTAGAGCCAAAGGCTTGGCAGGATGGATAAACTTTGCTCTGTTAACTTAAGCTTCTCCTCCCCTGAATATTAGACCTCTCCCATTCACAATGGCATATCTCAGAACAGTCACCACTTGCCCAGTCAAATCTTGCCATTTTTTAGGGTACCTCTAATTAATTTTGACAATAACTTTAAAATTTTTCAAGTAGACTGAAACCAAAATTTACCATAAATTTAAAACATTATGGAATCACTATGGGGTGGGGGAAAACGCTTGCAAAAATATCAGTGTCAACAACAAAGACTTCAATCAAGAGGAATCTCAGTCTCCAGGGAAATCATTTTCTGTGCTACTGTCCGTTCACACACTCCCATGTCCATGGGCCAGTGCATCGTTTCGAAGAGTTGGAGCTCTTTAACAACTTTTTTTTTTTTTTTTCTCACATGGTTCAAGTGATCCTTACAATCATGGCACCCTCACAAGCATCATCTCATTCAATCCTCACACCTCTGAAAAGGTTTTTTTATATTTGATTGCCCCAAAAATTAGTTCAGAGAAAGCTGCTTTAGGACAATCAGACATCCTAAAGCCCAGATGGAGTGTTGGGTATTATAAGAGCCACTCCATTCTCACCTGATGACATGATCAATTTCCTGCACTGCATTTTTACTTTTTGAGGGCAGCAATTAGGAATGCCTTTAAGAAACTGGTGATAGGCTAGGCTAAGAACCCTCTCTCAGAAAAAAGCACAGATAAAATGTGACATATTTTTTTAAAAAAATATAGGCCTCCTGTAGCCTATTATAGAAAACAGGCTAACAGCCTGACAAAGACAATAAGCCACACTCAAGATTTTAAAGGCAGCAGAGATTTTACTGCTTAGAGCAGGCAATTAAACGGAGAACCTCACTCAGATGAAGTCATAACTAGTTATATATTTAATTAAATGCCGTAAGTTTTAACATCTCACCAAATCAACAAATACACGAAAGGATTTATGTAACATTCTCCTAAGACAAGCATCTACATAAAATACAGCACTTTGAATGTCATAAAAGCATTTAAAAAATCAGTTGCAGCCAGGCACGGAGGCTCAAGCCTGTAATCCCAGCACTTTGGGAGGCCAAGGTGAGAGAACTGCCTGAGTCCGCGGGTTCAAGACCCACCTGGGCAACTTGGTGAAACCTCATCTCTACAATAAATAAAAAAATTAGTTGGGCGTGGTAGCGGGCACCTGTGGTTGTGGCTACCTGGGAGGCTGAGACAGAAGGATGGCCTGAGCCCAGCAGGTTGACACTAGGGTGACCATGAGTGAGCCACTGCATTCCAGCCTGGGCGACGGGGTAAGACTCCAACTCAGAAAAAAAAAAAATCAGCTACAATAAAAAGGCATAGAACACCAATGTTATTAAATTTTCCCAGTTAAAGAATCTGAGTGTGACAATAAGCTCATACAGATTGTATCATAATACGTGGCCCACCCAAATGAGCTGTATTCTTTTTAAAAAACAGAAAATATAGTCTATAATAGGTCTTATTTATTTATTTATTTTTAGTCTGTTTAGGCTACTATAATGAAATACTTTAGGCTGAATAATTTATAAATAATAGAATGTTTTTTTGAAGTCTTGAAGGCTAGAAGTCCAAGATCAAGGTGCAATCAGATTTCATATCTGGTGAGGGCGCACTCTCTACTTCATAATGTTGCTATACCCTCATTTAGTGGAAGGGGGCAAGGTATCCTTCAACCATTTCAAGGAAGCCACTAATCCCATTCATGACTTAATCACCCTCTAAAGGCTCCACTTCTTAATGCTATCACATTGACAAGGAATTTTAAGGGGACACATTCAGACCTTAGCAATATGCTAACCAAACTCATTAAAAGAAGGAAGTATATCTCACCGAATGCAATAGAAAGTTATAATTCATAGACTGACTTGTTCTTTTAAATGTTGAAGCAAATAGAAGAATACTGTGGTGAATCATTTTATGCAAATAATGGCAGTTATGGGTTGAATTATATCCCTGCAAAATTCATATTTTAAAGTCCTTGCCCCAGTACCTCAGAATGCAAACCTTATTTGGAAGCAGAGGCACTGCAGATGTAATTACTTAAGATGAGGTCATAATAGAGAAGGGTGGGCCCCCAATCCAACATAACTAGTGTCCTTATCAAATGGGGAAGTTTGGTCACAGGCACACACAGAGGGAGAATACCACGTGAACATGAAGGCAGAGATCAAGGTGACGGTTATCGACAAGCCAAGGAAGGTCAAAGACTGCCAACAATCCACCAGAAGCTAGGAAAGAAGCCTGCAACAGATCCTGCCTAGTGCCTTCTGAGGGAATGTGACCCTACTGACACCTTAACCTCAGACTTGAAGCGTCCATGCCTCAAGAAGTGTGAGACCATACATTTCTGTTGTTGAAGCCACTCAGTACTACTTTGTTACAGTAGCTCTCGCAGACTAACACAATGGCCTAATAAATTTTGTTCTACAACAGACTTTCACATGCTACTATAAAGCAAAACATGTACACATCAAATGCATGAAAGAGTGAAGTTTTCTCAAGTATAGATTTGTGAAAGTATTATGTTAACTGGAACCAGACAGCTCTTTTTCCTAAGCTGCTACCAGTTTTAAACAGGTAAATTCTTACATTTGTAAAATGAAATCTCCATATAAATAAAACTCACCAAAAGAAGAGTAATACAAGTTCATTAGCCCTATTTAACAGTAAAAAAAAATTGATTCTAATTGCATAGTAAATTACATCTTTATGAGGAATTAAGTAACAAAGTATATTAAAATAAGATGATCCATTTTTCCTATTTTCACATATTGACATACGAAAAAGATTTTCTCCTCTAATAAATTTTATTTGGCAAAAGCATTTTTTCACCTCCAAATAGTAAAGATCTTGAAAGTAACTGTTAACAAGGTAGAAATGACCAGTTCTACTCTAAGACAACAACACATTTATTCAGAAATTCCAAATCAGTGGTACAAACACTAAAGGCATATTGCTTCATTAATACAAATATCACCCCTCACTAACACATGCAAAAAAGCTCAATTCCATACAAAGAGGAAAGATGTTTGCCTGGAAAGGGGTCTTCCACTTATAAGCAAAGGCTATAAAATCTAGCATGTCAGTTCTCAAAAGGGAGTTATTCTAGGTCTAAAAGCATCCCCTACAGATAACATCAAGTTCACAGACCTGTACAGGGGAAAAAAATGGCTACAAAAGTAGGACCTGACTATTTCTCTCTCTTTGTCACAGGCAAACATTAACATGGGCTTTACACACCCTTCAAAATACACATATATGCACAGAAGAGTAACCTTTGCCTTAGACTTTCTAAGACTGTGCTACACTAAGTTATGGATAAGAAATTGTGCTCCTTCACCTTTAAAGTGAAAGGCTTTTCGGTAAAAAGAAGAAAATGACGCAGTGACTCTGCATCTGAATTCAGCGTGATAAATAGTAATCCTATCTTGTCACAAGCAGACCTTCTCCAACCACTTAAGAAGTTCTTTCCAAATTTTTTATTCTGAACTTTAGACCTGCATATAACCTCAAGATTTCGCTGAAATGAACCCTTCTGATTATACTGTAAGTTAGCAAAGTTAAAAACTGCAGCTTGGATAATTTCTTCATAGTGCAAGGGATAGTATATGGATACAAATACCCTTATGTTAATAGCTATTGTTAATTGTGATAGCTATTGTTAACTGAACACTTTTTATATAATGTTCTACAAGCTCATTTATCCTCACATCAACCCTGAGAAATGGATGTTATCCTCATTTTAGCAAAGACAGATTCAGAAGTTAAAAAACTCACTCAAGGTCAGAGACAGCAGAGGTAGGATTTAAACCTTAGACTTTCCCACTCCAAAGCCAAGGCTCCTAAATTGCCTTTTAAGGAACCAAGCTTTGCCAAGGAAATATTCAGGAACAAAGTGGAAAAGGGATGTTGTGTTGGTAAACACAGTACCGAATTCTGATTTAGAGAAGGGACCAGTACCTGAAATTCTAAAAAAAAAAGGTTAGCAACATCAAAGAAGTCCTGCCAGAGAATTCCTGGGCAGCACATATGCTAGTTCTGCAACCCTGAAGAAACGTGAAAGTTTTAATAGAGGCCTTCCAAATTACATCAGCAAATAAGGTTCAAATTTACATCAGCAAATATGTTTACAAACATTTCAGACAGGCAGGTCACAGAAAGTTCCAGTTAGAAAAGCAAAAAAATTACATTAAGGGAGATTTTTGCCAACATAGTCTTACTTTTCTTGATTTCCTAAACAGACATAATTGATTCTACAAAGGGAGGTCTTGGGTGGCAGAGACGACCCATATGCGAGCAAAGACACACACGGGTGAAGTGTCATGTTGCATCCGTCACCCTAACTTAACTGAGATTCTGTAAAATCCAACCCTCACCTTTCGTGGATGTGGTTTATAACAGGGCTGCTATTGTGGTAGCCTGGGAAAAAACCTCACTACTTCCAAGAAATTTTGAGAAAGCTCACCATTAATTAAGGCTAACCTATAAATATATATAATATATATACACACACACATATACATATACATTTACTTAAAGAGATAAGTCAACAACGTCCCCAAAATCCCTTAAACTTGAACCTGTTTCAAAAAAATTAAAAAATGAGTAACCACACAAATTACATAAGAAATAGGTCACAGCACAAGTATTCCCTTATTTTTCCCTAGGTGAAAACTCTTCAGCCGAGCCCAGTGAGATCTGAACTATCAGAACGGGAATCAACCAGTGTTATTACAATGACAGTTTATTAACCCCATACAGAAAAAAAGGGTACATCCAAGACAATACTGCCTCGCTCAAAGCAATACTTCAAAATGCAAGATGATTCTACGCCTTCGACGATCGGGCTATTCCAAGGCAGCAAAACTCAGGGGAAATGTCTGAAGACACGCAGACCGCCGATCCGGCCGCGGTCGCGAAGGCGTTTCACGACCCAGCTCTCCGGGAAAAGTTCCTGCGTGCGCCCCCGAGGGAAGCCCCCATCCTCCCGTGCCTCGGGAGCCGCGGGACAGCCGGGCAGGGGGCAGGCCGGCCCCAGGGGCCGGGAGAGCGCAGAGCGCCGGCATCTCCGCAGCCACCCGCGTGCCCGCACAGCCGACCCCGCAAGGTCACCCGGGGAGAGGCGACCTCGCGTAATCGCCCGCCGGGCGGCCGCGGTCCCCGGGGGCGGGGGCGGCGGGCGGGGCGGCCGGCGGGGACGCCGGGGACCGCGGGCGCCGCAGCGCCGCCCGAGCGGGGGCGGGGAGCGCGGGCGGGCGCGCGCCGGGCGCGGGGATGCCCGGGGCGGGCGGGCGCGCGGCGCCGGGCCGGGGTCCCCACCGCCCCCCGACGCCCGGCAGCTCCGCCCGGGACCGCTCCGCGGCGCACCGGTCACGCGCCCTACCTGCGTGGCCTTGTGGAACTGCTTCTTGAGCCCGGCCACCGACATGGTGCGGGCGGGCGCGCGGCGGGCGCGGGACCGGAGGGCCGAGCCGGGCGGGCGCTGGCCGGGCCGCCGCTGGTCGTGCCGCCGCCGGGGCTGCAGGCGCGGGGGCGCGGAGCCGGGCGGGACGCGGGCTCGTGCGGAGAGACACCCTGACGTCAGGGCGGGTGAGGCGGCCTCTTAAAGGGGACGCGGGAAGCCCCGCCCCGCGCGCGCGGCCGGCCGGGCAGGTGCCCCGGCGGGAAGCACCTGGGCGCGCGCGCCCGCCCGCCCGCGGCGGGGTCGGGGCCCCGCGGCGCCCGCGGGCGGCGGCCGGGTCGGCGGCCGAGGGCGTCCTCCGGCCTCCGGGGCATCGCGCTGGCCCCGCGGGCTGGGACGGGTCGCGGCAGCCCGGGCGCGGCGCGACCCAGGTGGCTCGCCGGGCCGCCAGGTGGCTCACCGGGCCGCCAGGTGGCCCGGCGGCGCTGTCGGCGGCGACCCGCCCGCCCTTGGAGCCCGACGCCGCAGCCTGGACAGGAGGCGCGGCGCTCTGTCTGGGGTCACGAAGAAGTCCTTGCCCCGTCTGTGCCTTGCCCGGCTTGGTTGGTCGCAGAAAACATGTCTCTGCCCTGGTTCTGATATCCCTTGAGCTTATATGACCTTTGGAAAAGCCACTAAGCTACCCCCCACCCCGGTCTGATGCAATTTAAGGACTTAAGAAGAATCCCAAACCTGGACAGGTTAATAGAATTGAATTGAGACATCACGAGAATACAGCATTCAATCCTGTTTCCAGATGTGGAAAAGCCCATACGTGAACTTGGCGTTCACACCATCGTGGTGGTGGATTTGGGGTTTCTAATCTAAAACAGTATTTATCTAATGTGTGAAGGCATGAGTGTAAGTAGTGCGAATGCTACATGGGAAACCTGGTATATACATAAGGCTGGCTAAAGTGAAACTGATGCAGCTGGGTGGCTTAAGAGCAGCCCTAGAGGTCTCTGTGCTCTGGTAATTGGCCTCTTCCTCTGGTTCTTCTAGGACTGCGGAGCTCGTGGGAAAGAAGTGAACGCTGTCTCCATATGGGGACCAAAGTGATAAGAAGTCAGAGTGACAGATGCCAAGATGGGAGGCATCGCCAAGGATGAGTAAGGAGACAGCATGGGCAAATTGTGAGTCCTGGAAGCACCTCTCCAGTCCCCCACAGCACCGGCACTGCCATAGGAATCACAGACCCGACCCCGCCCCTCTAGACACTGCCGCTTGGGTGCAAGTGAACATCCCAGGGTAGGGGTCCTAAGCTTCCGTGTGGCTACCAGACATCAGCCCTCTGGGTAGTATGACTGACACACATTAAGGCAGAGTCGAGCAGGGGTGGGCACTGGAGCAGAGCCCATCGACTCGGGTCCTAGGCTGCAGAGAGAGGCAGGCAGACGGGCAGCTCTCCCGTCTGGGTAGACCTTGCCGATGTCCAGGTGCCATCCCCTGCCTGGGAGAATTCACCTTCCAAACTCCTTGTGGTTAAGGGGAGGACACTGTGGTAAAGTGTTGGTTAGGAGGGAAAGTGACTGTTGCTTCAGGGAATTTAACTGTGGTTATGAGATGCTGCAAAGCTCTCTTTTTCCCTCTGCAACAAAATTCTAGAGACCTGTGATCTGTCAGTCAGAATCCAGAGTGAGGTTAAAGCAGAAGTAGGATCCCCAGCTGATGTTCATTGGGCATTTGCATGATGAGAAATAAACCTGAGTAATTTTAATCCACTGAGACCGGATTTGTTAGAAATGAATCTTTTTCCTTCTTCTTTTTCTTTTCTTTTTTTTTGAGTCAGGGTCTCACTCTGGCATACAGGCTGGAATGCAGTGGCACAATCACAGTTCACCACATTCTCACTTCCTGGGCTCAAGCAATCCTGCCTCCTCAGCCTCCCGAGTAGCTGGGATTACAGGTCTGTGCCACCACACCTAGCTAATTTTTTTTTTTTTTTTTAATTCTTGTAGAGATGGAGTCTCACTATGTCCCACTGGCTGGTCTCAAATCCTGGCCTCAAGCAATACTCCCACCTCAACCTCCCAAAGTGTTTGGATTACAGGCATGAGCCACCGTGCCTGGCCTAGTTTTCCAATTTTTAAACGGTTTTTACCATTATTTGTATCATAGAGAATGTATTTTATAGTTAATTTTTACTGCCTGGTCCCTACTGGAACAATGGAACATTTCCATAGAAAGGTAGGCCTTCCTTGAAGCTTTCAAGAGACAGAGCAATTGATCTACAAAGTGGAAGGATCTGGGGTGTGTGAGCTCTGGTCTCTAACCATGAAAGGTATGAAACAGGGCATGAGGAGTCTCCTCAGAACTTCCAATACTTGTCTGAAGTCTAAAGGAAACAAAAGCAAGTCTCTATCTCTCCTGGGTCCTTCACCCACCAACTTAGAAGGCCTGTGCTGCTAAACTTCAAAGGAACTTTTTGGGAGAAAGATCTGCTTAAGGGTATTGAATCCTTGTGAAACCATTGTTAACTTTCCCAGGGATCTCCTGGGTCTCACGGAAACCTGGTATTTCTGTTGAAGCCACATGTATGCCTGTAAAGACCTTTGAGGTGTTACCTTTGAAGACAGATGTGCTGAGCACCTCCTACCAGCAGGCACCTGGCAGGAGCTATTGGGGGATGGGAAAGAGGTACGAAGGCATGTATGGGCTGGACCTTGGACCCCAAGGAGTTTCCAGCCTGGTATGTAGAAAACGCTTCTTTTTTTTTTTTTTTTTGAGTTGGAGTCTCACTCTGTCGCTCAGACTGGAGTGCAGTGGCCGCTCCCGGCCACCGCAGCCTCGACCTGCTGGGCTCCGGCGATCCTTCCACCTCAGCCTTCCGAGTAGCTGGAACTACAGGCGCGCGCTACCACACCCGGCTGATTTTTTGATTTATTGTAGAGATGAGGTCTCACTGCCCAGGCGGGTCTCGAACCCGCGGGCTCAGGCAATCCACTCACCTCAGCCTCCCAAAGGCGCGGGATTACAGGCTGAGCCACCCAGCCCGGCTGGAAAACGCTTCTTATGGGCATTTACTGTGACTTGAATACAGAGGGACAAATGCACCAGGCTCTGAGAAATTCCAAGCATGGGGGCTGTCTTTGGTCATAAAAAATCTGCAGCAGAGGCTCTGTAGAGAAATCCAGAAGTGCCATGCTGGGGGAGGGGAATGAAAGGGAGGGGAAGAACTTCAATAAGAGGTTGCTGTCATTCCACATGCTGCCCTGTGATCTCCTGAGATAAAAATCAATGTGAAATGGTAAGTACACCTAGATCTGCTTAGGAGAGTCCCAATGAAATGAAGCCCCCACACACCACCACCTCACTCGCCGGGCAGTAAATTCATGGTCAGCAATCATTTCATCACATCATTCATGCACTATTTCTCCTTGCATTATGCCAAAGCCTCTGGCTAACACCAGACCTCTAGTTTGCACAGAGCTGCTGCATCCCTGGCACCTTTTAGAGGGCTCCTAGTTCCAAAGAGAAAGAGGGAAAGTAGCAGCTTTCATCTTTCTTACCTTCCGTCCCTGTGGCTGCACCACTGACTCGCACAGGTGCAAATTCCTTCTGACTTCAAGCGTAAGCTCCTTAGGTGCAAGAAGCATATGCAAGCTAAGGCATATAACCCCAACTCCTTTTACAGATGAGAAAGCAGAGGCAATGGAAGGTGGCTTATCACTATTTTTTCTCCTCTAGCCTCTAGCCATAATTCAAGACAGAGCCTCGGGCCAGTGTTAATAAATATGGGCTGGAGTGAATGAGTAAAATAATGAACAATACCTCGCTGTCAATGATGCCGCCTTCTTGCACATTGGGTCTGATGTTCAAAAACCTTCACCAGAGAGCCCTATATTAAAACTTGGATTGTGCAGGATCCAGACAGCTGTTCTGGGATGAGTGGTACTTAAGATTTTGTGCGGCAGGGTGCGGTGGCTCAAGCCTGTAATCCCAGCACTTTGGGAGGGCGAGGTGAGAGGGTTGCCTGAGCCCACGGGTTCGAGAACAGCCTGGGCAATTTGGCGAGACCTTGTGTCTGCAATAAATCAAAAAGTTAGCCCGGCATGGTAGCACACACCTGTAGTTCCAGGTACTTGGAAGGCTGAAATGGAAGGATCGCTGAAGCCTAGCAGGTTGATGCTGGAGTGGCCGTGAGCATGTCACTGCACTCCAGCCTGCGTGACAGAGTGAAACTCCAACTCAAAGAAAAAGATTTTGTGTCTTTGCATATGCATGCTACCAGTAGCCTTGAGCCCCACGCAGCCTGGGCAGGGCTAATAAGCCCTTTTGAGAGATGAGAAGTTGAAGGAAAGCCCATCGTTGCATCCTTGCTTCCAGATTTGCCACCTATGACCCACCCTCCAGCAGCCACACAGAGAGAAGCATATTCTTTTGATTCCTAGAGAGCTAATGTGTGGGTCTTTCTGCCAGGGATGGCTGCCTCCCTGACCTTTCTTTCTCTCACACATAACCCTCTTCCCTCCAAAGCGCAGGGGCCTCATCGCTGCAAAAACGTTCTTTTCACTTAGCTAAACCCTATGAACCAGTCACAGAGGAGGAGGAAGGGCTTAACCAAGGGGATGACTCAAGTTAGACTCTTACATCTGGGCCACTTTCGTGATTTACGTCCCAATCTGAAATACTTCCAACTTCCCTGCAAAGTCCTGCCGCCTCCAGTACCCATCTCCAGGGCAGACTTCCTTTGAAGTCTTTCCGCATCCTTCTAAACTCACATCCTCTTTTTATTTTTGGAGCCTCAAAGCTCTGATGGTACACCTCTGCCATGCAGTCAGTCTAATGTGTATTGCAGCCATTGGTATACTGTTTTCGATTCTTAACTCTTTGCAGATAAAACCTCTGTTAGATTAGGCCTAACTGAAATTTGAAAAGCTATGTCCAGCAGAGTGTTCGAAAGATGGGGAAACTTCTCCTTTTACACAGGTTGTTCAATAGTTTTCATTGCTTTTGCTGTCCCTAGATGTGTCCAAGCCTGGCTCACCAGGTTCCTGGCAATTCTGTTCCCAATGTCTTTCCTGTAAATTCCCCTTTCGTTTCTCTCAGTCAGTAGAGCTTTCTGTTGTTTGCAATAAAATCTCTAAGTGATGCATCCCTCCTGCTCCCTGCAATAATATTCTAATCTCAGCTCCCTTTCTTGTTTGGTTAGCACCTCAAACACAAGGATTTAGGCCACTGTAGTTCCTGCTAAGCACTGCATTAGGCTTCCTTCTCAGAGGTGGGTGGACAAATTGAGTGACAAGGAATACAGTCTTTTAGCAAGTGTCAATTGTCCCTGTAAAACATTGACATTCTGATTTACAAATCAAACCTTTTGTTTATTTGATTAGCATGTGTCAGGCGGCCAGGACCTGAACCTACCAAGCCCCTGGGAATTGGCAGCTGAATGCTTGTAAATAAATGCCAAGCAACTGGACTCTAAGGAGCAGTGGCACTCCTGGAATGAGAATAGATAATCTTAATTAAGGGCAAATTGTTAGGGCATCTTTACCAAGGGCTTATTTATTCTGTTCTTGGCTGGATATTATCATCAGGGATGCCGAAGGCATATTGTTAACCCTGAACGTAGGATCTGGCTAGTCAGCCTGTTCAAGTGCTGTGTTAAAGAGGCCAAGTTCTGTTGCTATTTTAGTAGCTAGTTAGCCCTGCAAGGAAAAGCTATTCCTTAGTCACAGTACGCATTTTACCCTGTCACCTCAATGATGCATTCTCTTGATTACAGAAAAGTTCAAGTGTGAAAGGTTTAGTTTAGCATAAACCCATCAACAATACTGAGAACTCTGAGGACAAACTTCCACTATTCTGTCAGTATCTGTTTTATATACTAAAACATGTATTTATTCTATTTCACTATTTTTTTAAAAGATAAAATTACACGTTAAAAAGGGATGAAGCAGGCCAGGCGTGGTGGCTCAAGCCTGTAATCCCAGCACTTTGGGAGTCGCCCAAAGTGAGCAGATTGCCTGAGCTCTTGGGTTTGAGACCAGCCTGGGCAACATGGTGAGATCTCGTCTCTACAAAACATCAGAAAAAAAAAAAAAAATAGCCGGGCATGGTAGCATGCGCCTGTAGTTCCAACTATTTGGAAGGCTGAGGCAGAAGGATGGTCGGAGCCCAACAGGTCGACACTGGAGTGGCCATGAGCATGCCACAGCACTCCAGCCTGAGCAATGGAATAAAACTCCAACTCAAAAAAAAGCCCCAAAAAACAAAGGAATGAAACAATAGGCAATGTCCAACGACTTAATCCCATCATTTATCTTTAAGTAGCGCAGGCCTTTTCTTCCCTTTTTAAAATTGTTTAGAATAGTTGTTTTATTAAATGTGTCCTGGGCCACACATATAAAGCTGACTTCAATGACAAAAGATAAAACATAAGGCACCACTTAAAACTCCATTTAAAACGTTTAAATTAACATTACAGCTCCACCCTCGCAGGAATACTGATTTTCTCCAAGGTCCAGTTACAGGAATTTTGCCAAGTAGGAAATTCCTTAGATCAAAGATCTAGAAAATACTTACAGTTCCTTGTGAATAGAGTTAAGCTGACTTGAAGCATCTTTGACAGCAATTCTTAAGATACCCTTAATTCTGAAGGTATATTATATGAGGGAGGAAATCCCATCCCAGTCTCAAGCGTGAACACATTTAATGGTGAAGTGTTCTCTATTCAGGCAGAATTGCCTATTCTATTAAGGAGTCAGGGAAGGAGAGGAAGTGGAAGGATCAATGGCGAATGTCCCCTCACTCCCACCCCATCGTTACTAAGGAGAAGCGAGAAGCCAGTCATTAGGTCGAGGATAGCAAGGAATCTGATGGGTGCTTTTCTTTTTTTAAGTTGGGAAGATCTGGGCATGTTAATGAACCGAAAGAAGGAGTCAGTTACATTACAAACACGTGTCATGCTGGAGACTTAGAGGCCCACGGAGCCCAGTCACCGGAGAATGCAGGAGGGAAGGAAGACAGGCCAAGTGGAGAGGTCACCTGGTACAGGAGCAAGGATGCTTGTTCCCCTGGGACCGAAGAGTGGTGGGAAGGTGTGGAGGGATGAAGCTCACTTGTGAGGGGAGGATGTCTGGCGACAGCTAGGAGAGCAGTCCGTGGAGACGAGGAAGGTGCCCAGCGGTGCATCTGCTCAGACTGAGAACACACAGCACTGCGGACTTCATGCGCTTTGGGCACTTCTCCCCTGGTTCAGCCTTACAGCGCCCAGCACCCCTCATGTACCCTGATGCCCACACTGGAGCTCAGTACCTGATATACACCTCCATCTCACCAGACTTGGCACACACCATTCTCTCTGCCTGCCTGTTTTCTGCTTTCCCCCCGCCAATTCTCTGCACACCCTTCAGACCCTCATTCAAAAGACATCCCTGACCTCCCCAGTAGGGTCAAATCTCACCAGTGTAGTCCTGAGGAGCTAAGTACTGCTCTCTTTTGATGCGCTTATCGCAGCTGTGATTCCGCACACATTAATGTGGTTAAAGATGTCTGTCTTGCTCCCTCCCCCTACTGGTCTTCAAACTCCTCAAGGGCACACAACTGTTGGGTTTTGTACACCACTGCATGCCAGCATGGACTGAGAGCCATACGGTAGGTGCTTCACGATTCACAAATGAGTGAACGGGTGAAAAGGCTTTGGAAAATTTAGTAAAAAGTAAAAAGAATGGAAAGTGTTTCTGAGGAACAATGATGCCTCTAAAGTCTAGCTGAACATGATGGGAAGAGGAGGTACAAATCAATGAGGAAGTCCCTTAGCGACCACCACCTGAAACTGGTTCCATTGACGAATGTATGATTAAGCATACACAAAAACATGTGTTATGAACCCAAGGAAGGGAGAGGTCGTGGTGAAAAGGCCCCGTGGACATGTTCTCACTCATACGCAGGCACTAAATGGTCACAAAGATGGAAATAATAGACACTGGGGACACCAATAAGGGGAGGGGGGAGTGGGGTGTTAGAGTTCAGAAATTACTTGTGGGGTACAGTGTTCACTATCTGGGGGAACGGGCCACCTGAGACCCAATCCCCACTGCTACACAATATGTCCACATAACAAACATGTGTGTTTACTCCTGAATCAAAAATAAAAATGGGGGAAAGTATTCAAGGAAATTCAACCATGAAAAACAAAGGCCTCAGCCGGGCTTGGTGACTCAGCCTGTAATCCCGCGCTTTGGGAGGATGAGGTGAGTGGATTGCCTGAGCCCGCGGGTTCGAGACCCGCCTGGGCAGCGAGACCTCATCTCTACAATAAAAAAAAAAAAAAAAAAAAATCAGCCAGGCATGGTAGCGCATGCCTGTAATTCCAGCTACTCGGAAGGCTGAGATGGAAGGATCGCCGGAGCCCGGCAGGTTGAGGCTGCGGTGGCCGGGAGCGGCCACTGCACTCCAGTCTGGGCGACAGAGTGAGACTCCAACTCAAAAAAAAAAAAAGAAAAACAAAGGCCTCGTGGAGGACCTGGGACAAGGGATCCTGAAATTAACTTAATCAGATCTCAAATCTCATCCATAGGGAAGCTCAAGGTGGAACAATAGATAGACATTCAAGTCCAAGCCCAAAATGTACAATAAAATAACTTTCAACTTTAGAATGAAGATGGGAGACGAACCAGTAGCCAATAAGGTAGTATAAACCTTCAGGTGTTACAGCGTAAAGGACGGGTAGGATATGGAGAGCTGTCGTGATGAGATTTAAGTCTTCCCTGCATAGGATGCAGTCTCCCACCCTCTGAACTCCCTCGGAGGCTGCCACTGTTACTTTACTCCCCATAAACCTTCCCCAAGCGTCTGATTCCATTGTGCTCAAAAGGAGATCTCCAGACCACCACATCAGCATCATCTGAGAACCTTTTAGATTAACAAATTGCCCCCCTTAAAACTCACTGGATGAGCAACTCTGCAGGTGGGGTCATGCAACCTGTGTGTTACTAAACCCTCCAGGTGGTTCTAATGCATGTTTCCATGTGAGAGCCACTGGTCGCTAAACTGCTAAGAGGGACAGATGGACGCCCTCAGGCCAGAAGCCTCAGGCAGCCAAACACAGAGGCTTTCCCCTTATAGAAGCCAATCAAATCCTCACGATGGGCTGGTGTTGTTGTTTCTATTCCACGAGTAAAGAAAATGAGACAAAATTATTAAGCAATTTGGCTAGAGATTACGTGTTAGTTTGTCTGTGTTAGTTTGCTCCAGCTGCTTTAACTAATGGCCACAAAGTAGGTTGCTTGAAACAACAGAAACATATTCACTCACTGTTCCGGAGGCTACAATTGTGAATTCAGGGTGTCCACAGGGTTGGTTTCCTTCTAAGGGCCTGGAGGGAAAAGCTGTTCCCTGGCTCTCTGTAGCTTTCAGTGACAGCCAGCATTCCTTGGCTTATAGATGCATCATTCCTTGCCTCTGTTTTCTGGCCTTATGGTGTGTGTGTCTGTGTTTAAATTTCCCTCTTAAAAAGACACCAGTCCTGTTGGGTTAAGAGTTCACCACGTTCTAGTATAACCTCATCCCAATTTAACGAATTGCATCTGCAATGGCCCTATTTCCAAATAAGGTCACATTCTGGCATATTGGGGGATTAGGACTCCCTACACCTCTCTTTGGGGGGACACAATCTAACCCATAACAGGGGCCCAGGTCAGAACTCCTGTTGAGAATACTTATTCCTTAGCATTCTTACATCACTTTCCTGATGACAGCAACATAGGGACGCTTGGCAGATTTTTTTTTTATTTAATGCCACAGCTGAGAAAAAGTAACCAGGAGGGAAAAACTACTGTCTTCTTGTCATGTGTGTCCCCAGACCAAGGATGTTTACACATGTTACTTTAGGACATTTTCTCATCATACCTTCCTTCTCCGTTCAGTCTCTGGTACATTTGAACATAATAAAGGTAACTTCCTCCTATTGCTTGAATCAATAGCCAGCCATTTAAACACAGAGTTTAAAGAACAGGATATCTTATCACCATCAACACCGCATCTGGATACAAGGGGAGACTCAGCAGGCCGGAAAAGACAGAACTTAACTTTAAAAGACTATAAATTAAGAACTATTCTATAATAAGCACTTCGGGTTCACAGATCTTCCTCAAGAAAAACTGGAGATATTTGTAATCTACTGATGAGTGATTCTGACATTTAATCTTCTATCAGCAATCTCATACATCAGCACTAACCTCATCAAGGGAATCTGAGGGTTCTCAGTTGATAACACATCCCTAACACGATTCTTCGCCTTCCACTTTATTCTGCCATTTATCATCGCTGCTCTTGTCATTGTCCATCCCTTCTTTCTCCATGACATAGGATCTAATAACCCATCAAGAACTTCATCAGACTCAAATAAAATTCCATTCCACCCCTACTACACAATCAAATATGCCCTAGGACTAATTCTCCTCTTCTACTTTTTTTTTTTGAGTCAGAGTCTCACTCCTAGGCTGGAGCGCAGTAGCACACTCACAGCCACCCCAGTGTCGACCTGCTGGGCTCTGGCGATCCTTCTGCCTCAGCCTTCCGGGCACCAGAACTACAGGCGCACGCTACCACACCCGGCTAATTTTTTGATTTATTGTAGAGACGAAGTCTCGCCAAGTTGCCCGGGCTGGTCTTGAACCCACGGGCTCAGGCAATCCACTTGCCTCGGCTTCCCAAAGCAAAGTGCTGGGATTACAGGCTGAGCCACAGAGCCCAGCCTACTTCTACTTTTAACCCTAGTACTATTCACACCAGACCTATTAGGAGACCAAGATAATTACACTCCTGTTTCAGAATTTTATAAACCAAAAGGTGATAGATTGCTCAGACCTGGATTTTTATCACGAATTTTTAAAATACAAATAAACATTGAGAGATTGACATGGGAAATAAAAAATAAATAAAATAAAATAAGCTCTAGTTAGTTCTAGGAATGTAATTAAAGTGCCTACGAAACTAAATCAAAAGGAGCAACCCCAAAATAATCACCACTTCTAACTTCCTGAATTATGTTGAACATAAACTACCATTTAATTTTCAATTAGATTCAGGAGATGCATGGACATGTCTCAAGTAATCAGAAACTAAATCCGAGATTTAGTCTCTATTTGACTAATATTTTGTATTGTGTAACAACTAAATATGAATTTTTAAATGTTCTAAACCTTTCAATTCTTTGAAAATGATTAATCTGATTGATTATCACAAAGACTTTGAAATATTAATTGTTCTCAAAATGTTTTAGAGTGATAATTTACTCAAAAACTCAAAAATAATTCAAGATAACTGTAAGCTATTTAAGAACAACTTCCAAAACAAGTGGACTTTAAAAATACTTCATGAAAAACATGACTAATAGAAGAAATGTATAGAACTCAATATAAATTTCCTTTTGAAAAATGAACGAAGAATACGGCCAGCTCACTGGAGTTATATAAATAATTCTGCATATGAAAAGATCTAGTGTCACAAGAAATGGGATAAAAGTTATACCAATTTCACAAAGATTTAAATATTTATTTTGATGAAAATGTTATGGAACAAGTGACCTACATACTTCCAGGTAGAGTATAGTTTGCACAATTATTAAAAAGCACTTTGGAACTATATATTAACTCTTAAAAATTGTACTCTTAATTCAGTAACTTTGTATCCAAAAAGTATTTTGCTATCACAAAATGCAAATCCAAACCCCAAGTTGATACTCCATTCTCAAAAGGAGGTTTTAATAGTAATATAGATAATAACAACTGTTGGTGAGGAAGTAAAGAAATGGAAACTTTAGTCCTAGAGAGAATATAAATAACGCAGCTACCTTGGAAAACAGTCTGGCAGTTTCTTTTTCTTTTTTTCTTTCCTTTTTTTTTTTTCTTGTGTTGGAGTCTCACTCTGTTGCCCAGGCTGGAGTGCAATGGCGCACTCATGGCCACCACAGCCTCTACCTGCTGGGCTTAGGCAATCCTTCCGCCTCGGCCTTCCATGTAGCTGGAACTACAGACACATGCCACCACGGCTGGCTAGTTTTTGTGATTGTGTAGAGACGAGGTCTCACCAAGTTGCCCAGGCTTGTCTCAAACTCCCGGGCTCAGGCAGTCCTCTCACCTCAGCCTCCCAAAGTGCTGGGATTACAGGATGAGTCACCACACCCGGCCCGGCAGTTTCTAAAATGTTTAAACATAGAGTTACCACATGACCCAGCATTTCCACTTTTAGCTATACACCCAAGAGGAATGAAAACATATGTCCACGCTAACTTGGACACGAATGTCCATGGAATCATTTTTTCATAATAGCCCCAAAATGGAAACGACCCAAATGTCTATCGGCCGAGGAATGGATGTGCAATACTTGGCTTAGCCATACAGGTAATACTACTTGGCGATAAAAGAAAAGAAGCACTGCTAGATGTCACAACATTACAACATGGATCACCCTTGGAATCAGTATGCTAAATGAAAGATGTCTGTCACAGAGGACTACGTATCATATGACTCCGTTTGTATAAACTGTCCCAAATAGGCAAATCTGTGGAGACAGAAAATAGAGTGGGGGTGGGGAGAAGGAAGAATTGGGGGTTGATGGTTAAAGGGAGCGAGGCTTCTTTTGGGAGTCATGAAAATGTTCTAACATGGAGTGTGGTAATAGGTCCCCAGTGCTGTGCACATACTAAGAGACGTTGAGTTGTACATGTTAAATGGGTGAATTGCATGAATTAGATCTCAATAAAGTTGCTATCAAAGCAGAAATTCAGGCAAATATTTCTACTGTATCAAGTCATTCCTGTATTATATCATAGGAAAATGGTGAAAACAACCCAAAACTCCAACATTAAAGAATGTTTAAGTAAATTATAATGCATCCACATGAAAGAATACCATGTAGCCATTATAAATGAGGTTTCTAAAGAACATTTCTTGGCACCTGAAATTTTTCAGAATATAGTATTAATAATAAGGGTGTGCAAAAGTGAAAAGCCACTGTAAGTCCAATTGTATAATGATATAGCTGGAAATATTTAAAAATATGAATAATGGCGACCTCTAAGTGGTAAGCTTTATGGATGATTTTTATCTGGTTTATATTTGTGGTATTATCTAAATTCTCTCCACTTGGAATCTATATAATCAAAACAATTATTTCAAATATATATAATGTATGATTCTGGTTATAGTTATAACTTCAGCTTAAAGTAATAACCCAGCATCATTATTTGCATATCAATGACTCCATTAAGCTTACTCTAGATCCGTTGCTGGTTTACATATAACAAAGGTTTGGAACACAAATTTTATATAGAACATATCCTCAGTGATAAAGGCTTGTACTCAGATAATTCTATAATTGAAATATCCAATAATATAGCCTTTAACAATAAATCAGAAAGTCTTCAGACAAAGGCAAAATTAACACATACTGTCTTTTATGGACCAATAGCCACCATGTCTATTAGTCACCCATGCAAAGCAGGCCAATGACAACGTTTATGAAAACGTCATTCTGTTGCTTTCCCTCCCCTTTCTCCCTTCCAGTTACAATCGTGCCTGGCTACAAACATGCCTGTGTGTCTAAAAACACCTCCATGCAGGTCTGTATCCCCATAGGCCTGACTCTTTTCTGCTTCAACAGGGGGCAGGGCGGTCGGGAGCACGAACTCCAGGCCCCACAGACCTGATTCCAAGTCTGAATTCCAAAGTGGATTTGCCACTTTGTGGGTATTTGATGATCTCTGCTCTTCACAGTGTTCTCTAAAATGGCCGTCAGCTGCTTCCGCAAAACTCCTTCCCTTCTCCATTTCTCAAGTCCAAATAAAATTCTTCCCAAGGCCCCACCTGCTGTCCCTCTTCACGGTTCTTTTCCTTTTGTTCCTGTTCTTTTGTCTTTCCCAGAATTCAGCTTGTATTTCTATGCACATTGCCTGATTCTACAACACAGAGGCCTAGAAACTGAGTTAGCAAAAATGGAACATCCGTATAGAGAATGGAAGAAAAACAGGTAAAGAAAATTCTCAGTGGCTAGCAAGATGCAGAAAGGCTATCAACACTCACACAGCAGTAATTTCTGTCTCCAACATCACAGTCCAGTTTTCAAAGGAGAGTCCAGAGGCTCACCTCATTTCCTTTGCCTGAACATACCCCCTGCCCTCGTCTTTTCTCCCTTTTCCCTCCAGCTGCTGTCCACAGAAATCAGCTTTCAACCAGGTGATACACAAATGTCTCTCCAGAGCAGTCAGCTGGGATGAGCCTGTCTTCTCTGGTCCAGTAATGCTTGGTTTGAGCCACTTAACTCATTCTTGGGGTTCTCAGTATAGTCAGCGAGGAGGGAAGACAAGGTCTGAATCAATCAAAACACACTGTCTTAGTCCATTCCTGCTGCTATAACAAAATACCACAGACAGGGTAACTTATAAGTAATAGAAATGTATTTCTCACGGTGCTGGAGGCTGTGAGGTCCAAGGTTCTGGGAGATCAGTGACTGGTGAGGGCTCACCCTCTTCTTCCAAGGTGGTGCCTCGCTGGGGCATTCTCTGGAGGGGATGAATGCTATGTCATCACATGACAGAAGAATGGAGAGGCAAAGATGGCAAACACTGTATGAAACTTCATTCATAAGGGCACTGGTCCTATTTATGAGGGTGAAACTCTCATGACTTAAGTGCCCCCTAAAGTCTCCACCTCTTAATACATCACTTTTTTTTTTTTTTTGAGTTGGAGTCTCATTCTGTCGCCCAGACTGGAGTGCAGTGGCCGCTCCCAGCCACCGCAGCCTCGACCTGCTGGGCTCAGGCGATCCTTCCACCTCAGCCTTCCAAGGAGCTGGAACCATAGGTGCGTGCTACCACGCCCAACTCATTTTTGATTTATTGTAGAGATGAGGTCTCGCCAAGTTGCCCAGGCGGGTCTCGAACCTGCGGGCTCAGGCAATTCACTCACCTCGGCCTCCCAAAGCACAGGATTACAGGCTGAGCCACCGAGCCCGGCACAATCACTTTTAACATGAATTTGGAGAAACAAACATTCAAACCATAGCATTCTGCCTCTTAGCCCCCCTCCCCCCCAAAATTCATGTCTTCTCATATACAAAACACAATCATCCCTTGTTATCCATGGGGGATTTTTTCCAGGACTCCCCCACAAAGAATACCAAAATCCATGGATGCTCAAGTCTCTTATATAAATGGTGTCATAGTTGCATATAGCCTGTGTACATCCTTCCCATATACCTTGTCTTCTCTAGATTACCTATACCTAATAGTTATTATAAAGTATTTTTAGGGAATCATGACAGGAATAAAAAAGTTGGTACACATTCAGTATGAATGCGACCATCCATTTAAAAACATATATTTACAGTCCATGATTAGTTGCATTCATGGGTGTAGAACCCACAGATATGGAGGGCCAACTGTACACTCCTTCCATCCCAATAACCCCAAAGGTTCTGCTTGTTCCAACAACAACTCAGAAGTCTGAGGTCCAGAGTCTCATCTAAATCTCAGATATAGGTGAGACTCAAAAATGTGCTTTACCATGAGGCAAATTCCTCTCCAGCTGTGAGCCTGGGGAACCAACCAAGGGCAGAAACAAAGTGGTCCTGGAAAGCAAGTCCTGAATTCCCATGGATGCCCTGGGCCTCTCCTTCGAAATCATTCTGCCTTAAAGGCCCAGACACTCTGGGCCTGTGATGGGAGCAACAGCCTCAAAGACCCCAAAAATGCCTTTTAGGGTTGTTCCTCCATTGTCTTGATGAATTGCACTCGGTTTCCTTACAGCCATCAAACTTCACTTGGTCATACTCTTGGCATCCTCTCCTGAACATGCCTTTTTATCCTTTACAATCTGGCCAGATGGGAGATCTCCAAATCTTTAAGTTCTGCTTGTCTTCCTGGAGAGAGAAGAGCAATACATTCTTCCAGGGGCTAAACTGATGAAATACAAGAAGGAAGATTCCATGATCAAGAATAAAAGTTGAAGCAGGTCATGCCGGGGTGGAGCACATGTCCTTTAGGGGACTGTCACTAGATGGCTTTTGCGAAGAGCAAGCCGTGGCTACTGTGCACTAATCCATCCTCTCCGTGTTGATTCGATTTCTCTCCATTCAAGTTTATCTACACCACAGGATGAGCCGCTTTCAGAGCCACTTTTCACCAGCCCAAGTTCCATAGCCCCTGCTATAGCAGGCTTCCCTGTAGGAATTAATTCCTCTGTTCTGCTACTGATGACCATTTGGGCTGCTTTCCGTTTTGGACGAGTATGAACAATGCTGCTGAAACATTCTTGCATGCAACACTGGTGAAATACATTTGCAAGCATAACCGCTGGGCATTTACCCAGGTGTGGAATTGCTCTGTCATAGTACGGGGTATGTTCAACTTTTGAATCTAATGTCAAATAGTCTTACAAAATGATTGTACTGGTTTACACTTTCATCAGCAGCTTTCGATAGATTCTTTTTTTCCACATCCTTACTGACACTTGGTATTGTCATTCTTTTTGGATTAACCATGCTGGTAGGTATGTAGTCATATCTCATTATGATTTTCATCTTCCTGTTTGTTGATGAAGTTGTGAACATCTTTTCTTATTTTTACTGACCACTTGAATATTCTGTACAGTGAAGTCGCCATTCAAATCGGTTGCCCATATTCCTATATTTGGTTGTGTTTTCTTGTTGCTTTGTAGACAATCTTGATACATATGTAACCCTTTATGTTACACAGGTTCCAGGGAATTTTTCTCTACTTCATTAGCTTATTTGTCTTTGTTCCAGAATTAGATTGGCCTGTAGTTTTTCCTTTTTTGTAGTGTCCCGGTGGGTTTTGATATCAATGTTATAGCAGTTTCATAAACCACAATGGGCATGTTTTTCTTGTCCTATTTTCTGAATAAGTTCATGTACTATCTTTCTAAAATGATTGGTAGAATTCATTAATAATAACATCAAGGCCCAAAGTTTTCCTTGAGGAAGATTTTAAATTATATGTTTAGTATCTTCACTGTTTGCAGAACTATTTTATTTCTTCTTATATCAAATTTATTGTTTTTCAAGGAATTTATGAATTATCTAAATTTTCAAATATATTGACATAAAGTTGTTCATTATGCTCTCACATACTTAATGTCTATAAGGTATATAATGATGTTGCCTTCTTCATTCCTGACATTGGTTATTTTTACTTCTTTTTCTAATCAGCCTCAGCAAGAGTTCATTGGTTTTATTTGTTTTTTTCAAAGAAGCCATTTTTGCATTATTGATTTTTCTCCCATTTTTATTTTTTATTTCATTAATTTCTTCTATCGTTATTTTCTTCCTTTTACTTTCTTTAATTTGACTTAATATTATTCATTAACTTCTTGAGACGAAAGATGAGCGCATTATATACAGATGTCTTTCGTTGCATATAAAGTTATATGCAATGTAGCTTTATATATAGATATATACAGTATATTTTATATCAATATAATATGTATATATAAGTATATTTATATATAGATATTTTGATAGATATTTAGATATAGTGCATATTTACATATAGATATAAAGTTCAGTCTGAGCTGTATCCTACAGATTTAGAGATGAAATAATTTAATTTTTCTGTTTCAAAGTATTTTATAATTTTTATTTTGAATTCTGCTTTGACCCACAGGTTGCTTAAAAGTATATTGCTTGACTTTCAAGTATGTAAAAGTCTTGTAGATATTTCTTTGTAATTGATTTCTAACTTAATTGCATTTTAGATCTAGAATATACTCTGTTTGATTTGAATCTTTTGACTCTTGTGATTTGCTCCAGGGACCAACATATGGTGAACTTCTCTCAATGTTCTGTGTGTCTAGCTTTCTTTTGTTTAATCTTTACACTTCAACCTTTCTATATCCTTATGCTTTTGGTGTTTCTCTTATAAAACTCATAAAATCTCTTTATTCTGAAATGCTTTTCCTTTAATTGAAGCATTTTGTCTACTTATATTTAATATAATTACCAATGAATTTGTGTTTAAAACTATGATCTTACTCAATATTTTCTATTTATTTTACCTGGTTTGGTTCTTTTCCCCGTATGTATTATTTTCTCCTAACATCAGATTCAAAGTTATAGACCCTTTGCTGTTCTTTTAATAGTTACACTTAAAATTACAACACACATTTTTAATTTATTTGGAATGCCATGTTTATTGATACTCTTGACATCCTCTTGGACAATGCAAGGACTTCAGAATACCTTAACTCCATTTAACTGACTCTTGATTTATGTCTATAAGACACTTTATTTATTGTTTCATACAGCCAATATTCATTTAGATTTATTCATGCAAGCCCCTTTCTGTTGCTCTTTCTTTCCTCCTGCTTCTCCCACCTTCCATCTGGGAACATTTTTATTCTGCCTGAAAAATACCCTTTGGCATTTCCATAAGAATGGGTTTGCTGGTGATGAATCCTCTGTTTCTGTTCATCTGAAAATGTCTATATTTCAATTTGCATTCTTTAAGGATGAAAATGGAATTGTAGGTTGGCAGCTATTTTTTTCTGTACTCTATAGATATCTTATCATTTTCTTCTGCTGCCATTATTTCTCATAAAAAGTCGGCTCACAGTCTAACTTTTGTAACTGAAGGGTAATAAGTCTTCACTCCTTCACTCCACTGCACTCCCTCCCCCGACTACTTTTAAGATTTTCTCTTTAAAATTTGTTTTCAGCAGTTTAGCTGTGATGTGAGTAGTTGTGGATTTCTTTTTATTTATCCTATTTGTAGTTTGTAGGACTTTTTTTTTTTAAAGTAGGATTTATTGAGAGAACAGAAAAGCTCCTAGAGTGGAAGGAGACCCAAGGGGGTTGCCCAGTTTGTAGGACTTTTTAATTTGTGTCTTGTTGTCTTTTCACCAGTGTTGGAAATTTCCTAGCCATGATTTCTTCAGTTCTTACTTCTGTCGCTTTCTCTCTAGGACTACAATTAATCATATCTTGGGTCTTTTCACTATATTCTCTATGTATTTTACCTTCCTGTTTGTATTTTCCACCCTTTTATCTCTCCATGCTTCTTTCTGGTTTATCTTTTGTTGGCTGTATTCCTAGATATGTTCAAATTTTCATTTTTTGTTTGAGCTAGCATTTAAAAATACAATTTTTAAAACGGAGCTTTTATGCAATTATCTTATCAATTCACTTGCTAATTATAACAGTTGATCTAAAGATTATTTGGGGTATTCATTATGAATGCAAACACATGGTACACAAACACGGGGTGCAGGAATGGCAATTACTACTCCCTTCCCAATGCGGTACTGCTGTTCCTCAACTTAATGCGCTACAACAATTGTTAATAACAAACATCCTTTCTTCTTCCTGATCTCAGGGAGGAAGTTTTCAATATCTCCTCATTAAGTATTCTGTTTGCCTATGCTGCTTTGTTAAGTACCTTTTATTTTATTTAAGAAATTCCCATCTGTTACTAGTATGCTAACTGTTATGAACATGGTTGAATTTCATCAAATATTTTTTTCTGCATCTATTAAAGCAATCATATTTTTTTCTCCTTTATTCTACAGTGGATTGATTTTCAAATATCTGGATAAACTTACATTCCTGGGAAAAACGCAGCTCGGTCATACTGTATATATCCTTTTATACATTGATGGATTAGGTCTGATAATATTTTGTTTGAGATTTTTGCATGTAAGTTCTTGAGAGTAATTGGTTTATCATTTCCTTTTCTTGTAATATTCTTTTCAGGACTTTTGTCTGATTCTTTCAGATATCTGAGGGCACAAGCATTCTAGAATCATCTTATTACAATCTTAGGACTAGAAATGATTCCAAAGTGGGCTGCAGTCACAGAAGTGGCCAGGCGAGGTAGGAAAAATTATTAGATTGGCATTTATGTAGGCAAAATATAATAAGATGGGAACTACTGAAAAATTAGGCACTTATTATTAATAATACCATTAAAATAATCAACCCCTGCCTAGTTTCACAGTCATGAACCACAAATGTCTATACTGGCCTGGTGGGCCCTCGCTCTCAGCTCATTATTTTGCAGGAAAAAAATAGCTCATGAGTCAGATTCAGAGTTTTAAGTCATATCCCCCAGGCAGGAAAAAATAGAAAATAGATAAGGAAAATGCTACATCCAACAAAATGCCCTACTCAGTCTTATTTTTATATTTTTAAACAGGTGTTTCCTTTTCATAGGACGTTATCTGAAAGGAAGAGAAGATTAACAATCTGTGCAAATGGAGAATGTTAAAATAAGCTTCAGATAAATCATTCGGGAAGATTCCCTGCAGATGATGTATAATGTATGCCACTTCTCCTCCTTTCCTGGGGAGAAGCAGAGACATGGTGCCTGAGTAATAAATATATTCATAGAAAACATCACCAAATCCTTAACAATCTCAAGAGTGAAAAATGAGGCTTTAAAATAGCGTCATGAACAACCAAAGACATATCAAAGCAAAGAGTATCTTCGAAGGGGGAAGTGCAATGATCACATTCCCAATACTACAGTGTTGTGACAACAAAAATAATTGTATTTCCACAGAGCTCTACTGAAGTGGGATAAAAGGGTCTGAGCTAAGTAGTGATCTGCACTGGAAAAACATATTCTAGAAGGGAAGTGGAGACCGTATGCTTTCATCTAGTCTATGTGTGTCTTATCGTCAGTGTCAATGGATATTTATTGAGTTTGCAGAGAGCATTTAGCTATGCCTGCAAACACTTGCCGTAAAAAAATACAGAAAAGATCCAGTCCTTTCCCCCAGGACATTCCATTCCCATAGAGCAAGATGTATAGCTCGTTCTCGTTCTATGGGCAGATACCCCCTTTTTAAATTATTATTATTTTTTAATTCAGCATGGAATTTCTTAGCCTCACTCTGCCAAATGAGAGTGAAATGGATGGGATTTAAATATGTCTTTGAGGAGATGGAGAAGGAAGCAAGCTTGATGACTATGTGCAAAAATGCTGTTCTAACTATGGGGAATTCAGGGCATTGCGAGTTGTAGAAGAACTGACTGCAGCCAGGAAAGTCACACGCCAGGGATGTGGACCAGATTGCATCCACGAAGAGATCAGCTCTCTTTCTTCCTGAAATCTGAGGCCCTCTTCATTTGCTTTTACAGACCCCTAAGTTCAGAGAAATAGTTCTCCATAAAGAAAATCTCCTGGCAAGCTTGATGATAAATGGTAACAACCCTTGACTTCAGCGTGGGGAGAACTAGAACAGAGCTGCAGGAGTGGATCAAGGTCTCAGGGAATCTAAAACATATGCAATTGTGGAAGCCTCTTTAAGGAAAAAAACCACAATGTTATAAATACAAAATTAGGTCAAGGGCCTTGGAAGAGCAAGACCCTAACGTGTTCACTTGCTTCTCTTCACAATAGAGGCATGTACTTCTGCTTGGTGGGGCCAGTACAGCATCTCAAGTGGACAGTCTCTCCTCGGTCCAACTGACAATCACTGTTAAGGACACTGGCCAGACAAGTCAGATCTGATATTTTAAGAACAGCCGGAAATCTGAATGTTTATGGGATATTCCCCCATTTTTAAGTATTGGCAAGGAACTTATATTTATATGATGGAATATTATGCAGCCATAAACAAGGACAAAATTATGAACTTTGCAGCAACTTGGATGGATGTAGAGTCTATAATACTCGGTGATCTATCACAGAAACAAAGGACTGAGTACCACATATTCTCACTCATAAGCAGACCCTGAAAAATTATCATAATACTACAAGAAAGGGATTGGCAGTAGTGGGAAACTGCCAGGGAGGGGGGGAGCACAACATCAATAAGGGTACCTGATCTCAAACCCGTGAAGTGAGGCCCCAACTTTACCTACACGACAACCATGCGCATATCTAACCCTGAATTGTACCTCACATCTTTAAAATAAAAAAATAATAATAAAAGAAATTTACATTTTAAAGAAAAAACAGAAAGGAGCCATGTAAGACTCAAACTTTGGTCTTCATGTTGGCATCGCTAGCAAATTGAGATCTGGAAAAACTTAGGCCAAAGGAAAGTTGTGGCCCAAGTTACTCAGAGGTGCCTCTCTGCTGGACACGCCCATGGAGGCTGGCTTAGCTGGAGCAGTGCCTCACGTGAAATGCCTCCAGCTTAGATCATGGTTTTGGTGAGGAGTTTGAAGAAAGGATACAAGTGTGAAGGAAATGTTAAAGCAGAGTGGCAGGAGGAGTTGACAGATTGAGTGTGGGAGGAAAAAAACGACTTCCAGGCCCCTTTCTTTGGAAAGAGATTAAATCATGGCCCCTCGTACAGTGATTAGACAGCTGGGGTCCATGGAAGAATTTAAGGCAGCATTTCTGAAAATGTGGTCCATAGACCGCCTGAATCTAGAATACCAGGCGTGCTTGTAAAAATGCAGGTATCTGGGCCCAGCCCCAGAAAGTAGTGAGTGAGTCTCTTTGAGTGGGGTCCGGGAAATGTGTACTTTAACAAGCACCAGGTGATTCTTAGGCAAAATGGCATTTAAAAAACACGAGCGAGAATTTTTTGAGTTTTGGGGTTTTTTAAATCTTGCCAAGAGCTGTGTATATGTGAAAACTTCCAGACCTCCAGTTATCTGAATTGGTTCTTTTGGGAGGCATTACTAAGTTGGTCCTCAGTCATTCACACTGCCTTCTTCCCGGCCCACATATTTTTAATTCTGAATCTGAATGGCTCTCCAAGCTGCCAAACTGAACAAACCACCGAGACTTTAAGAACACCACGTAGGCTAAACAAGCTGAGTCCCAGCAGATTCGACCCTCTGCCTTCTTCCTTGACATTCTTGCTGACACATTGCAACCTCAGCTGCATTTTGTTGACACTTAGCAGATGAAGTGTCCTGAAAACCCAAGGTCTGCTTAATATAAATTACAGAATGCTTGCCAAGGACAATGCCAATACCAGGACTTTCTTATGAACATATTCTTTATTAAAGTAACTTTGTGTCTGAATCTTGGGTGAAAGAAAAACCTCCCGGTGTTTCTGTGCCTCTTTGACTGCATGTGTCCACATGGCAATATCCCAAGGAACCTCCAAACATCTCAACTGCCCTGCCATATGCACCTGAACTTAGAGCCCTTGGTCTGTATATCCCTTATTTAACATGAATAGTTGTGCCATCATTTGTGTGTGTGCTTTCTTTCCCCATCAGAAGTTTAACCCCTTAAGCATAAAGACCACATTTTATTTCATAAAATGTCAACATCACAAACTGGGGGGGAAAGGTAAGATGTGATTAAGACCTGGGAAGAAGGGAAGGTAAAGTGAGGTACTAGGGAACTGAAAAGACAATTTACAACCTGACAGAAGCAGGTCAGGTTCTGAGGAGGGGACTGTCTGGCTCTCCAGGGCTCTTTTTTATTTTTATTTTTTGAGTCGGAGTCTCACTCCGTCGCCCGGGCTGGAGTGCAGTGGTATGCTCACAGCCACCTCTGGGCTCAGGTGATCCTTCCGCCTCAGCCTTCCAAGTAGCCAGAACTATAGGCACATGCTACCATGTGAAGGGTGCAGGAAGCGACCAGAGGGGCGGCTCTCAAAATGGCGCTGACACACCAAACAACAAAGGCCCTAGGTCCCGGCTTCTGTGAGCACCATTCTCCGTGCATGCGAATTTCAAACCTTCCCGCAAGCGAATTTCAAACCTTCCCGCAAGCGAATTTCAAACCTGCACGCCTCCAATCCGTAGCCAGCTTTGTTATGCATCCAATAGGACTATAACACGGCGTTGGCCCCACCCTGCTCCCATGCAGCTCCTCCAATAGGAACATAGCACAGCCCCTTCCCCTGTCAGGCTCATAAATACAGCCCTCTCCCCGCAACTCTCTCTCTCTCTCAGTCTCTCTTTCTCACTCTGTCTCTCTTTCTCTCTCTCTCTCTGCAGCTCTCTCCCCCTCTGCAGCTCTCTCCCCGCCTCTCTCCCACTTCCTCTCTCTCTCTTACTCTCTCTCTTTTTCTTTTTTCCCGTTACAGGTCCCCTCTGTAACAGCCGCTTTAAGAAAGCTCTTGGTCCTGGCCAGGTGTGGAGTCATTACTGGCGCCGAACTTCTTTCACCATGCCTGGCTAATTTTTTGATTTATTGTCAAGACGATGTCTCGCCAAGTTGCCCAGGCTGTCTCGAACCCATGGTCTCAGACAATCCCCTCACCTCTTAATTAGGCTGAACCCGAGACGTAAGAGAGTCCTTAAGATGACCCAACACTGGAGGACTTAAGTCTTAAATACCTTTTCCTCGCTCTCACCATAGCTCACTGTGCTCTCACCTCCTGTGTTATCTGTTCTCTGAACCCACCTGTTAGCCCTTTCTGGGTAATGATTATCTCTGTCCTCAGCTTCACTTCCTGACTCTTGTTTTGTTTCCTCCTCCACTGGATAATTATAGAAGGAATGTCCAGGTAACGCCTCCCAACTCAACTTGTTTCCAATGGCCTTCCCTCTTGCAACCCTCAAGTCATGAGCAGGGGCCAGATAAGTGTTGAGAAGGAAACCCAGGCAAGGGAAAGGAGAGATGGGAAGGGTACACTATGTGAATAAGATCCATCATAACCACATCTGTATGTTAGTCAGGGAAGAAAGTGCCATATTATGTTTGGGTATTAGTTTCCGTAAGGCAAAGAATGACTAGTTTTGATGTCCTTTTTCCAATTAGCATTTTGAGTGCATGATGTTTCAAGGTCATAGTTTTCAGGCAGTTCAAGAATCTTCTGAAATGTTACCAGCTCTCGTACTCTCCTTACAGAAATAAAGAAAATACACAGTAAATTCGGACTTTAAAAACAGACCATCCTTGTCTTACTACTCTTTTCTAAATCATTTTTTTAAAAAACTGAAAGGTTTGTTTTCACCCGTCCCCTCTTTTCCAACTCTCTGTCAGTGCCTAGTACTGATGTCAACATGTAACTATTGTCAGATTCCTGACTGGTCTTTGAATCCCATGTTGTCTGCCTTCAATTCATCCTCTACAGGAAGGCCAGAGTGAACTTCTAAATTCTGACCTAATCAAGTCAGTACATTCTAGATTTCCCCATTGCTTAGTGATATGAGGAGTATTATATCTTTTAAAGAAATTGAATCCTTGGTTAAAACCTCTTTGAGAAAACTTCAAGTTCCTATGGTACCCCTAGGGAATTATTCTAAACTGTCTTATACAAATTCTTCCAGAAATTTTTTTTTAAAAAGAAATTTAAGTAAGGGAGACATTTACCAATGAGTACTATGAGGCTGTGATGACCTGAATGTCAAAAATCTGACAAGACCATTTCAAGAAAGGAAACTTTCACGTTCATTTCATGAACATAGATGCAAAAAGCCCTAGACTATTAGAAAATCAAATCTAGCAGTAAATAAAAGTAATTATACAAGACAAGCAAGTTGGATTTGTTCTAGGAATGCAAAGTTAATTTAACATTAATCAATCAACCATATCATAAGACAAAAAAAGAACAAAATCATATAATAATTTTATGAATACAGAAAAAATAGAGTTTAACATTATTTTATGATAGGATATTACTAGCAACAAGAAATTATCAACAAACTAGGAATAGGAGGCAGCTTTTTAACCTGATAAACTATAGCTACAAAAATTATAAAGGTAATATCACACTTATTTAAAATGTTTCCCTTAAGATCAAGATTAAGACAAGAATTTCTTGCTATTACTTGCCAGTACAAAAGGCTAGGTTAAAAAAAATAAAATTTTGGAAAGTATTAAATAAGACTCAAATTATTTACATATAAAAGTATTGTAAACCTAGTAATCAAAAAAGAATCTTCAGATAAATTAATGTTTACTGGAATTAATAAGTTAATTTAGAATTATGGATGGTGCAAGGTTAATAATTAATTTTTTTAATAATTTTATTTTTTTACACCAGCAATAAGTAGTGGACTTTTTAAAGGAAAAAAGATACTGTGTTTACTAGCATCAAATGAAAGATGTGCAATATCTCAAAATAAAGCTAAACTGTGTTGAGAGAAACTAAAGAAGACTTAAATTAACAGAGATACAATATGTACATAAAAATAAATTCTTAAAAGAAAAGACAAGCCGGGCTCAGTGGCTCAGCCTGTAATCCCTCACCTTTGGGAGGCTGAGGTGAGTGGATTGCCTGAGCTCACGGGTTTGAGACCCACCTGGGCAGGCGAGACCTCATCTCTACAATAAAATAAAAAAATTAGCCGGGCGTGGTAGCGTGCGCCTGTAATTCCAGCTACTCGGAAGGCTGAGGCGGAAGGATCGCCAGAGCCCAGCAGGTCGAGGCTGTGGTGGCCGGAAGCAGCTACTGCACTCCAGTCTGGGCGACAGAATGAGACTCCAACTCAAAAAAAAAAAAAAAAGAAAGGACAAACCACAAAGTGAAGAAGATTCTGAAATTCATATACCCATGAAAGAATATATTCAGAAAATATACAACTATCTTGCAAATAAATAAGAAAAAGATGTAAAACCCAATTTCAAAAAGTGGAGGAAGTTAATAGGTATAAAATTTCAGTTATGTAAGATTAATAAGTTCTAGAGATTTGCTGTACAACATACTGCCTATAGTTAATAGTACCATACAGTGCATTTAAAAATTTATTAAGAATATAGATCTCATGTTATATATTCTTACATACTCATACACAGACATAACCCAAAAAGAGCACAAAGAAATTTTTGGAGGTGATGGATGTGTTTAGTACCTTCATTGTGGTGCCGGTATCATGGGCATACATATTTGTCAATGTCATTAAAATGTATGGATTAAACATGTACAATTCTTGTGTACCAATTTTGTGTTTCATAACCTTGGTATATCAGTGTCTCAGTAAAGCTTTAAAATGGGCAAAAAACTTGAGTGGACAAATCACCTATGAAGATATACAAATGATTCACAAGCTTTTGAAAAGATATTCAGCCCTGGTATTTTATCAGAGGAATGAAAATAAAATTAGATACTGCTTAAAAAGTTGCAGAATGGCAACATTTAAAAAAGTAAAATTAAGCATGTTGCTGAGACCCTGTAACAATTGAAACTCTTATGTATTGCTGGTAAGCATGTAAACTGGTACAACCACTTTCAAAAACTGACAGTCTCAATATATATCACTAATGACCCAGTAATTCTACTCCTCATTGCATAATTAACAAAAATGCATAGATATATTCAGTGAAGCATGTATAATGATATTCATAGCAATGATATTCCTAATAGTCAAAAATTGAAAACAACCCAATTTATCCAAAGTATAATAAATTAATAAATTGTGGCATATTAAGGATACTTATTATGTATGTAAGAATAAATCTTGAATCTCACAAATAATGTTGAGTGTGTAAGGTCTGACAATTAAGTTTGCGAAGTTGCCACAATGTGCTTACATTGGCAAAACTGTACAAACAACTCAGTAAGGTTTCATAACCTTAGGATATCAGTGTCTCACAGCTGTGTGCATGTCAACATGTGGCGGTGTCTGGCTGTGTGGCGCTCATCATTGTTGATGTACGTTTTTGTGTGCTATCATGAGGATGTTAGAGCTTGAATTAGTGAAACAAACAAACATTACATTTCTTGTCAAACTTGGCAAGAGTGGAAGTAAAATCAGTGACATGTTAGTCCAAGCTTATGGGGATAATGCCGTGAAGAAAACAGCAGTGTACCAATGGATTAAACATTTTTCTGGGGAGAGAGAAAGTGTCACTGATGAGGAGAGATCAGGATGGCCAGTAATGAGCAGAACTGATGAAAACATTGCAAAAAGTCATTAAATTGTGTGTCAAAATCATCATCTGACTGTGAGAGGTATAGCAGGTATAGTAAACATCAATAGAGAAACAGTTAGGAAACTCTTAAGTCCTAACTTAAGAGGTCCTGAAGGAGCTCTTGCATTGCAAGAATGCACCAGCTCGCACTACTGTCTGTGAAGGAGCCAGTATACAAATAACTGTATTGAAACACCCTCCATTCTCACCTGATCTGGCTCCCAATGACTTTTTTCTTTACCTAAAGATAAATATTGAAAGGGATACAGTCTGATGTCATTAAGGACATCAAGGGTAACATAACGACAACTATGATCACCATTCCAGAAAAAGAGCTCCAAAATTGCTTTGGAGGGTGAACTAAGCACCGGTGTCAGTGCATAGCTTCTCAAGGGGAATACTTCAAAGGTGACCGTAGTGATATTCAGCAATGAGGTATGCTGTACCTGTTCTAAGATGAGTTCGCGAACTTAATTGTCACACCTCGTAAGAAGCCCAAAACACAAAAAAGTACATACCAGTTATTCTCATTTCTTTAAAGTTCCTAAACAGCCAACATTAATCTGTTGACAGAGCAGAATACCAGTGACCTTGGAGAGGGGCATATGGAGGCTTCTGAGGTGCTGAAATGTCCTACTTCTTGGTCTGAGTGATGGTTAGGTGGATTTGTTCACTTTCAAAAACATCATCAAGCTGTACTTTTCTATGTGTTTATTATACTTCATTTAAAAGAAAAACATCAAGTGACCTCATCTGACTGCCTGGAGGTAATTGATGGCTTCGGTAAATGCTGTGGGTTGAGCAAAGCGGGGAGAAGCCAGGTTGGAGAAGGTTGAAGGGTGAAGGAGGAGTGTGAAACTGGAGACAGGGTGTGGAGACAACCTTTGGGAATTTTGATTATGGGTGAGAGCAGAGAAATAAGTCAGAAATACAGAGGGTCAAGGAGGGCACCTTGCCATGATTATTTGTTTTGTTTTAAGATAGAAGATTATATTAGAAAATGCCTGTTTGCCAACTCTTCCATCTACAGCAACACATTTGATGTTTGGAGGAAAGGCAGCCTTGAGGAATGTATTAGTTAAGGTTCTCCAGGAAAAAATATATATCTATTTCATATATATTCATTATTTATAGGAATTGGCTCCTGTGATTGTGGAGGCTGAGAACCACAAACTGCTGTCTGCAATAAGGAAAACTAGAAAAGCCAATAGTATAATTCAGTCCAAGTCCAGAGGCCTGAGAACAAGGTAGATGATATCTGAGAGCAGAAGAAAGTGGATGTCCCAGCTCCAACAGATAAAGTGAATTCACCCTTCCTCTGCCTTTTTGTTCTATCTGGGCCCTCAACAGATTGGACGATGACCATCCACATTGGTAGGGGTGATCTTTATTCAGTTTACCAATTCAAATGCTAATTTCTTCCAGAAACACTGTCACAGTAATGCCCATAAATAATGTTTTATCAGCTATCTGGGCATCTCTTCACCCAGTCAAGTTGACACATAAAATTAACCATCACAGGTAGTCAGGGATAGTAGGGCTGTTGGTGATGAGTCAGAGAAGAAAGTGCAGAGAACTGTGGGAATGAAGAGTGTTATAGTCTGAATGTCTGTGTTCCCCCAGATTCATATATTGAAACCTAATCTCCAATGTGATAGTATTAGAAGGTGGGAGCTTTGGGAGAGGATTAGGTCGTAAGGTTCTACCCTCATTAATGGGATGTGTTCTTGCTAAAAAAAATTTTTTTGAACCTCTTTTTTATCATAAAGATGGGGGGTACAATTCAGGGTTAGGTATACAAACGTTGATTATGCAGCTACCCTTGTTGATGAGGGGTGCCCCTCTCTCCCCTAGCAGTTTCCCTCAACTGCCGCTCCCACCCCAACTCCCCTGACAATTTTCCACTACTGCCAATCCCTTTTTTATAGTATTATGATACTTGTTCAAGGTCCGCTTCTGAGTGAGAACATATGGTACTCTGTTCTTTGTTTCTGTGATAGACCACTGAGTACAATCAACTTTAAATCCATCCAAGTTACTGAAAAGTCCCTATGTTTATCCTTCTTTATGACTGCATAATATTTCATTGTGTACATGTACCACATTTTTTAAATTCAGTCCAGCTTCGATGGGCAGCGTGGTTGGTTCCATGTTTTTGCCATTGTGAACATCTTAGAAAATGCAGGAGACACCCGTATGGAAATTGGAACTGGCAACCAATTCCTGATCAGAACCCTAAGGGCCCATACCATAAGAAATAAGATAGACAAGTGGAAGCTCATCAAACTGATGAGCTTCTGCAAAGCAAAAGAAACCATCAAGAGAGCAAGAGACAGCCTACAGACTGGGAAAAAATATTTACCAACTATGTATCTGGCAAAAGCCTAACATCTAGGATCTACAAGAAACTCAAATGCGCCGAAAGGAAAAACCAAACAGCCCCATTAAAAAGTGGGCAAGCCGGGTTCGGTGGCTCAGCCTGTAATCCCGCGCCTTTGGGAGGCTGAGGTGAGTGGATTGCCTGAGCCCGCGGGTTCGAGACCCGCCTGGGCAGCGAGACCTCATCTGTACAATAAATCAAAAAATCAGCCGGGCGTGGTAGCGCATGCCTGTAATTCCGGATTTGGAAGGCTGAGGCAGAAGGATCACCGGAGCCCAGCATGTCGAGGCTGCGGTGGCTGGGAGCGGCCACTGCACTCCAGCCTGGGTGACAGAGTGAGACTCCAACTCAAAAAAAAAAAAAAAATTGGGCAAAAGACATGAATAGACACTTCTCAAGAGAAGATACACGGGCAGCCAACAGACACATGAAAAACTGCTCAGCCTCACTCATCATCAGAGAAATGCAAAGCAAAATCACATTGAGATACCACCTAATCCCAGTAAGAATGGCCATCAGTAATAAAACAAACAACAACAGATGCTGGTGAGGATGTGGAGAAAAAAGAAAACTTCTTCACGGCTGGTTGGAATGCAAACTAGTGCAACCTCTCTGGAAGACAGTGTGGCAATTTCTGAAAGACTAGAAACTGACCTTCCATATAACCCTGCAATTCCCCTATTGGGAATATACCCGGAGGAACACAGATCATTCTACAAAAAAGATACCTGCACGAGTATGTTTGCTAAATTTTATTTTAAAGATGTGGGGTACAATTAAGGATTAGTTATACAAGTGGGCATCGTACAGCTAAAATTTGGGCATTCCTTTGGACCCCACTGTGCCTGGTTTGAGATCGGGTACGCTTATTGATGTTGTGTGCCCCTACCCTCCCTCCCCTTGCAGTTTCTGCTACTGCCAAACCCTTTCTTATAGTATTATGGTATGTTCAGGGTCCACTTATGAGTCAGAACATGTGGTACTCAGTTCTTAGTTTCTATGATAGTTCACTGAGTATTATAGACTCTAAAACCATCCAAGTTACTGTGAAGTTCATAATTTTGTTCCTTCTTCATGGCTGTGTAATATTTCATCATGTGTATATACCACATTTTTAAAAATTCATTCCACTTTCAATGGGCAGCAAGATTGGCTTCATGTTTTTGCTATTGTGAATAATGCTGCAGTACACATACATATGTGTATATCGTTTTCATGGAATGATTTGAGTTTCTCTGGGGTTATTCCCAGAAAGGGAATTGCCGAAGGTTGATTTTTAGATCTTTTAGGAATCGCCACACTGTTTTCCACAGAGGCTGTACTAATTTGCACTGCCACCAGCAATGTAGAATAATTCCCTTTTCTCCACATCCTCACCAGCATCTGTTGTTGTTTGTTTTATTTTATTTTATTTTTTTTTAGCTGGAGTCTCACTCTGTCACCCAGATTGGAGTGCCACTCCCGGCCACCACAGCATCGACCTGTCGGGCTCCGGCGATCCTTCCGCCTCAGCCTTCCAAGTAGTTGGAACTACAGGCGCGCACTACCACGCCTGGCTAATTTTTGATTTATTGTAGAGGTGAGGTCTCGCCAAGTTGCCCAGGCGGGTCTTGAACCCGCGGGCTCAGGCAATCCACTCACCTCAGCCTCCCAAAGTACGGGATTACTGGCTGAGCCACCGAGCCCGGCTAGTTGTTTGTTTTATTAATGATGGTCATTCTTACTGGAGTTAGGTGGTATTTCAATGTGGTTTTGCTTTTCATTTCTCTGATGATTAGTGAGGCTGACCACTTTTTCACATGTCTGTTGGCTGCCCATATGTGTTCTTTTGAGAAGTGTCTATTCATGCCTTTTGCCCAATTTTTAATAGGGCTGTTTGTTTTTTTCCTTTCAGTATGTTTGCATTCCTTGTAGATCCTGGATGTTAGGCCTTTGTCAGATCTACAGTTGGCAAATATTTTATCTCATTCTATGGGTTGTCTCCCTGCTCTCTTGATGGTTTCTTTTACTTTGCAGAAGCTTTTCACTTGTCTATCTTGTCTCTTGTGACATGGGCAGCTGGGGTTTTGATTGGGAATTGATTGCCTATTCTGATATAAGGGTGTCTCCTGCATTTTCTAAGAGGCTTATAGTTTGAGGTTTTATGTTTAAGTCTTTGATCCATTTAGAGTTGATTGTTGTGTATGTTGATAGGTAGGGGTCCTGTTCCATTCTTTAAAAGAGAGCCAGAGAGCTAGCTAGCCCCTTCAGCCTTGTGAAGACATAGCTAGAGAGTATCATCTATGAAGCAGAAACAAGCCCTCACTAGACACTGAAGTCATAAGAACCTTGATCTTGGACTTCCCTGTCTCCAGAATTGTGAACAACACATTTCTATAGTTTTATATACCACCTAGTTTATGATATTTGTATTATAGCAGCTCAAGCAGACTAAGACAAAGGGCTAACAGACAATGGAGGACTGATGTGATGCATTTTAGGCAGCCTCAAAGTTTTATAGGAAGAAGCTATGGTTGAAACTTCTTTGAGGTTTTTTGTTTCCATAGTCTGATTAGTGTCCTTATCTTTTATTCCATAGTAGATTTCGCTACAAGCTTATTTTAAAACAAACTAGGGACAAAGCCAGAGGCTTGGGCATTATTTATTAAGAGCATTGCCCTGGGGGTAAAAAGTGGCTGGAAAGGGAAAAGAGTGGAGAATGCTGCTGCCTCACATGGGGTTTTCCAAGGTTGAACCTTCAGACCACGAGCTCCATGAAGACTGAGATTATACTTTTTTTAAGCTCATTATGACACCCACAGTGGAAAATAGTAAGTGCTCATTAAATATTTGGTGAAAAAATGATTTATAACCCTACAGTTGCTCAGTTTCCAGGCAGGGCATTTGGTTGTAATCATCATGGATGAACTACTATGGGTCCAGGTGTTAAGTCCTCTGCCCTGGCTAAGAAATTATCCTCCCCATCTCAGCACACAGTCACCCTACCTTTGTTACAGATATCATAGGTCTCCTTCCCTGACAGATGGTTCTCGGTTGTTATTATGGACCATGGTGGAGAGCGATTCACCATCTCAACTCCCAACTAACCGATGCTCAAATGTTTTAGCTAATGCTCTTCTCTGTATCTTAGGTAAATTATAGAGGTGAGCTTCTTCTCTATTTTATAGGCTGCATGTTTAATAATAGCAACACATTCTTCCAAGTAATTTTCACAATACTCTGAACTAAAAGGAAGTTCTCATAAAATATTTTGAACATTAATTACAAAAATAATATTAAATATTCATTGACTATTTCCCACAGACCAAACACTGTGCTAAGTACTCACATTAATTTTATAAAGTACTATTATTATTATCCTCACAACAGTTCTATGAGGCAGTATTATTTTCTATATTTTACAGATGAGGAAACTTAGGCACAGAGTAATTATAGCAGTTTTTCTCAGGCCATATACAGAATATGCAGTAGGGTCGGATTTTGATCTCTGACAATTTGATTCTGGGCTTTGAGTGGGTGAGGCATCCCTCAGGGTGAGCCCTGACCTCTAAACTCCTCTCTGCCATAATTGACCCCATATTTCCAAAACTGTCTCAGTTATTTGGAGCCTCAGCTGCCTACTGGTCTCAGGCAATGGTCTCTCCCTATAGATCCAGAAGCTCCCTGTGGATGGTCCCTTGCCTTTGTTACTAGTCTGCAGAAGTTCAGTAGGCATAATGCCTCTGATTCTGGTTTTCCATGGTCAAAGCATTCCTCTCATACCAATAATAAGAGTTGACTTTTCCTCTTCATCATTTACCAAAACAAAAGTTAAAATCCCAACCGCCAAAACGTTTTTAAAAGAACATGGAATACATTTCAATGGAAAGAAAACTTATTCCAAAGGAAATGCTAGGTTCCTCAAAGAAGCTGAGGGCTTGTTAGACTTTCAATGTCTCCCCGAGCATATCACCTTTTTCAGTCTCAGTCCTGGGTGCGACCGGAGGCTGGCACTCTGCGGGGCCCCAACCTGGGATTTTCCTGTACCGGAAACACCACTAGTTTTAGGGGGGAGTGTGTGTGCCACTATTATGGAACAAATGTTTTCCCTTCAAATTCATATACCGAAGCCCTAAACTCCAGTATCTCAAGGACTACATTTGGGGATAGGGCCTTTGAAGAGGCAATTAAATTAGAATGGAGTGATCCTAAAAAGAGAAAATCTGGATGTAGAAAAAGAGACACCCAGGGTGTGTGATCTCAGAGGGACAACCATTTGAAGAAGCAACAAGAAGGTGGCCATCTACACGATAAAGAGAAGGGCCTCAAAAGAAACCAACCCTCCCAGCACCTTGGTTTTAGACTTCTGGCTTCCAGAACTATGGGAAAATAGATTTCTGTGGTTTAAGACTCTCATCTTGATATTTTTGTTATGGCAGCCCTAACGCATAAATATAGTCATTTCAGTGACCTCTCCAGATACAGATAGCTAGAATACAAAAGGGCTCCCGGCCCCTTATCTGATTGTGGGTCGAAGTTTCTCAGATCAGTCGAGTGGGCTTCTGGCAACATCCAGCAGAGGAAACCTGAGACTGACTTTTGATCGCAACTTTCTCTGGCCTCACAAGGCCTGGCAAGAAGCAGGCATTAAAATGACTGATGTAGCCGGGCTCGGCGGCTCAGCCTGTAATCCCGCGCCTTTGGGAGGCCGAGGTGAGTGGATGGCCTGAGCCCGCTGGTTCGAGACCCGCCTGGGCAGCGAGACCTCATCTCTACAATAAATCAAAAAACCGGCCGGGCGTGGTAGCGCGCGCCTGTAGTTCCGGCTACTCGGAAGGCTGAGGTGGGAGGTCGAGGCTGCGGTGGCCGGAAGTGGCCACTGCACTCCAGTCTGGGCGACAGTGAGACTCCAACTCAAAAAAAAAAAAAAAAAAAAAAAGACTGATGTATAGCAGTTATAGATCAGTTTTTCTCTACCCTGGCTGTGCATTAGTGTCACCTGAGAGCTTTAAAACTACTGATATCAATGATCCCCCACACCTACCAAATAAACTGAATTAAAGTTCCTGGGGTGACAGGCCTGGGCATTTTTTAAATTCTGCAGATTATTCTAATATGAAGCCGGGTCTGAGAAGCACTAGGTTAGGAGATAACGATTAATTTTGTTCTTTATACAGAGGGTGCCCAAAAAACTGTATACATTTTAAGAAAGGAACAAACTGCATTGAAATGATCATACTCAATATGTACCGATAACAAAAGATGAACGCAAGTCACGTTTGACTTCTGCAATGACAAGAGGCGCTCAGAGTGGTTCCCATCAGCCCCCAGATACTTCTGATCACGGCGAACGACGGTAGGACTCATGGCTGTGTGAGGTCTCCTGGATATTCCCTTGTGCACATCACACACAGGACTGTGCGTCTCAAACTTACCGGGGAAGTGCACGATTATTAGGTGTGTGGGAGGTTCTGTTGCATATCCACGCCTCCATTATCGTTGGACTTCCACATCGTTCTCGAATTTCAAACACCGCTTCAAAATGGTCTTGCGCACCTCATGCTTCCGCCATCTCTTTGACTGTCCTTCCCGTCGTTTGGTGACGCCAGTGTTTATTTGATTAACACCATCTCTTGTGTGAACGTCATACTACACGGTGCTAACGTAATTCGACTCAACTTTGAAAAGTAATACATAGGTAACGTCTCTTAAAATGTATGTACATTTTGGGGGGGCACCTCCAAGTATTTTGCTGAGATATTTACTAAGAGTCTCTCCGATCCTAAGAACCAGAAACATTTCACTGGTTACAAAGGCCCATTTACGGCTATAGAACCTAAGGAAATGACCGTGCTAGACATTTAAAAATGATAAAAGCCGTGTGTGTGTGTGTGTGTGTGTGTGTGTGTGTTGTGTGTGTGTGTGTGTCAGTGCATGTACGTGCACAAGCATTCATTATAATTATCCTGTGGTGATCCTTTCTGGTTTACAAAGCATTTTCACCAACAGAGTCTCATTCATAACATCACAGAACCTTAGTAGAGAAGTTATTATTGATGTTGCCTCAATTTTGCAGATGAGGAAAGTGAGCTTTGAAAAGCAATGGGACCATCCTATACGGTTGTGTGGGTTGGGCCCGGCACAAGAGCTCCCAGGCAGAAGCGCAAGTGAGGCTGATTTGGAGCCTACACACCACTCTAGTCCTAATGTCAGGCTTTGCTCACCCTGAGGAAGGCAGACGTTTTCTTTTTTTCTTTTTTTTTTTTTTTTTTGAGTCGGAGTCTCTGTCACCCAGGCTGGAGTACAGTAGCACATTCCTGGTCACTGCAGCCTCGACCTGCTGGTCTCAAGCGATCCTCCTGCCCCAGCCTCCCAGGTAGCTGGAACTACAGGTGCGCGCCACCACCCCTGGCTAATTTTTTTATTTTTTTATTTTTATTTTTTTGAGTTGGAGTCTCACTCCTGTTGCCCAGGTTGGAGTGCAGTGGCACACTCACGGCCACCCCAGTGTTGACCTGCTCGGCTCCGGAGATCTTTTGCCTCAACCTTTCAAGTAGCTGGAACTACAGGTGCACGCTACCACGCCTGGCTAATTTTTTGATTTATTGTAGAGGTGAGGTCTCTCCAATTTGCCCGGGTGGGTCTCGAACCCACGGGCTCAGGCAATCCACTCGCCTCGGCCTCCCAAAGTGCTGGGATTACAGGCTGAGCCACCAAGCCTGGCCCTGGAATTTTTCTCATTCACACAAAGCATGGTGGCCCCAAAGCTGGGAGTCCGATATGAGAGTGGGAACTTCCCACCCCATCACCCTGTACACTAATGACTGCCACTGAGAGCCCAGAACAGGCATACCCTGGCTGGCAGGCTCCTTCATGGCCGCCCTCCACACACAGTCAAGGTCGAGTGGGCCGGGGCAGTCCGCGGAGCACGTGCAGGTAAACACGTGCTCAGCCCTGGTCTGAGGCTCCAGGGCTCTGGCTGTGATTCCAGGGCTATTGCTGACCAGGACACTAAGCAACACACAGTTTCTCTGGGCGTCAAGCTCCCTAGCTGCTTTACCTCTTCTTCTAGCTTGCTGTGTGTCTTAAAACTTAATATTATCAATTTCCTAAAACTATGTCCTCTGAATCCCAACTCTTTATACCAAGAAATAGCAGGTGACTACTAGGACTATTTTAAGGAGACATTTAGATCTGTAAAAAAAAAATGCTTTCTCTCTCCCTTTTGCTAAAATAAGAAATTCATGTAATTTCAGTATCCTCAAAGGTGAGATATACAGAGTATTAAAAAGTCTAAAACTCAAACTGACAATGCTGTCTTTTTTGTCTTTTCATATTATTTTTTAAATTATGAAAGCAAGCCAACATAATTAAACCCAGAGTATAGCCCATTTATAGTTTATATATGTGGTGTTCTGGAACATATCATCTAAAATGTTAAAGTCATGAAGGGGGATTTTTCTTCTCTTCCTCCTCCCTCTCTAACAACTGTGAGAGTAATACCCTGTTATCAGCTCTCTCTCTCTGTCATCTCTATCTCTGTCTCTGCCTATGTCTCTGTCTCTGTCTCATTCTATGGAGAGGTCAAGATGTCCCTGTGACATAATCCTCTAACATAGTCACACACTATAGAAATAATCCGTGCACACATGACCATGCTGGGCATGGACTCCTGGGATGGGACGATACAGAAGGAACTCACCCATCACTAGGCTGAGGCAGGACAGCCCAGAACTCTTGACAAGGAGCCCAAGAGGTGGCAGAGAAAGGCTCTGGTTCAAGACCACATCCCGGTGAAGATGACTTTAAACGCAAGGGCATTTAACCAGATGTCTCACCTCTGCTGTGGATAAGTCCATGACCCTACGCAGTCCTGTCTCCTGGAAGATTTGCTGATGATGGCTTGGACACAAGTTATAAATGCAAAGTACTTAAAATTGTGTTGCTTTTGACACGTCTAAATCTTAAACCAGCTTCCACTCTCACTTTAAATGCCCATCTCTATTGTGATGCTAAGAATGTCTCCAAGTAAAAAAAAAAAAAAAAGACTATACTATGGTACATTTGTTTTAGAAAGCAGTCTGGCAGTTCATCAAAAAGTGAAACATAGAATTACCATGTGATCCAGCAGTTCTAATCATAGTTATCATTCCAAGAGAAATGAAAACTCGCCCACATGAAAGTTCTACACCAATATTCATAGCAGTATTATTATTCATAATGACCAACAAACAGAAACAACCCAAATATCCATCAACTGATGAATGGCTAAATGAAACATGATAGGTCCATACAATAGAATATTATCCAGCAACAGAAAGGAGTGAACTAAAAATGCATGCTGCTTTGGGAGGCCGAGGCAAGTGGATTGCCTGAGCCCACGGGTTCGAGACCTGCATGGGCAACTTGGTGAGACCTCGTCTCTACTATAAATCAAAAATTAGCTGGGCATGGTAGCGTGCACCTGCAGTTCCAGCTACTTGGAAGGCTGAGGAGGAGGGATCACCAGAGCCCAGCAGGTCAACACTGTGGTGACCGGGAGCGTGCCTCTGCACTCCAGCCTGAGCGACGGAGAGAGACGCCAACTTAAAAAAAAAAAAAATGCATGCTGCAAGGCTGAACCTTGAAAACAACACACCAAGTAAAAGAAGTCAGTTACAAAAAATATTTACATGGTTAAATTTAGTTAAATGGTCAGAAGAGACACATCTAGAGACAAAAAGCATATTAGTCATTTCCTAGGGTTGGGAGAGGGTTTGGGTGAGCAGGAGTGAGGAGAAGCCACTGTTGGTGGGTAAAGTCTTCTGGGAGGAGTGAGGTGATTAAATGTTCTCAAATGTGTTGTGACAATGGTTGCACACGTCTGTGAATGTATAAAAGCCTAAATTGTCCATTTAAAGTGAGGGAATTGAATGGTATGTGAACTATAAAGATGGCATTTTTTTAAAATGATAAAAGTGTCAGCCTAGGCAACATAGCGAGACCTTGTCTCTAAAAAAATTCAAAAATTAGCCGGGCTCGGTGGCTCGGCCTGTCATCCCGCGCCTTTGGGAGGCCGAGGTGAGTGGATTGCCTGAGCCCGCGGGTTCGAGATCCGCCCGGGCAACTTGGCGAGACCTCATCTCTACAATAAAATTTTTAAAATGAGCCGGGCGTGGTAGCGCGCGCCTGTAGTTCCAGCTACTCGGAAGGCGGAGGCGGAAGGATCGCCGGAGCCCGGCAGGTCGAGGCTGCGGTGGCCGGGAGCGGCCGCTGCGCTCCAGTCTGGGCGGCCGAGTGAGACTCCAACTCAGAAAAAAAAAATTCAAAAATTTAGCCGGGCATGGTGGTGCACACTTGTAGTCCCAGCTACCCAGGCCTGAGCCCTGAAGGTTGAGGCTGTGGTAAGCTGTGATCGCACCACTGCACTCTAGCCTGTGCAACAGGGTGAGACTCTCACCTCAAAAAAAAAAAAAAGGTAAAAGGAAGAGGATTCCCCCATCCAAACCACAAGCGCCAGTTCTTGGTGCTTTATATGAACGTGCGCCATCACTGTCTCACCCACAGCTCTTTAGCTGAGGAAGTCTGAGCTCTCGAGTCTGCTGCTGGAGATGCTTGATTGTGAAACCTCAGAGCCACAAGTGCACCAACAACAGGCCGGGACTCCCCCGGAGCATCCTCCCTCCAATCCCTGCCTTGGAGCAGAAGTTTGGCTGAACCATCCCAGTCACCCCGATGGCGCCTTGCTGCCCCACCATCCGTCCTCGGTGAAAGAAAGACCACGTTTCGACCTTGGAAGCAGCCTTGTGCGAGTCTGTGGGGCAGCTGAAGTCTGTCTCATGCCTGAATGCCGCAGAAGCGCCATCCCGAACAAGGACGTTCCGAAGGATGGCGTGCTGAGAAGGAGAGGAAATGAAGACACAACGAAAAATGGGCAACAGCTCGCCGAGGCACTGGAGAGAGCGACGCTGGTGGCAGGAACAGGAAGTCCCACCGTTCCGAACCGAGGATGAAGGCTACCTGTCTTGGGCACAGTACAGTCCCTTCAGGGTGCTGCGGGGAGGACATCCAGGTGGTGACTTCCAGTAAGCTGTGAGACTCACAAGAGAGATGGTAGAGCCAAAGGACCAGACGTTGGTTGTCCTAAGACCATCCTTCCTTTTGCAATGCGTTCAGTCATCCATCCCCTCGCTAAGTAGGCATGTAATACATTGTTACTGGTTCCAGGTGCTCCAGGGAGACAGAAAGAAGGATGAAACAGCTCCAGCCACTGTGATCATACAGCCTCATGATCCAAGATGGTCGCTGGAGTCCCTGGATCCAGAAGGCCACTTTGCACCAGTAGTAGAAATGGTATCTTGTTTTCTATAAGACCTTAGCGATGCCAGAATGCTTACTGGTGCATTCTACGACCATGAAAAATAGGCAAGGAAGTTATCACCACCCTGTATAGATTGGAAAAATAATAATAAAAGCCCGTGGGGCTTAAGAAATGTATTCCAGGTCACTCAATGGGTAATAGTGGGTAATCAGTCTTTGGACTGGTGCTCTTTCTACTCGAAACCCAAAAACCAGAAAGAAGAAAAACCCGGCGTCCACGGTTTTGCCACACTGAGACTTGCTAGGAAGCACGTGAAAAGTGGCAGTGGCATCTAGCAACACGTCCTCTCAGTGACACCTGGACAAGACTGAGGTGGCAGGGGTGAGGGCAGCCCGGATGCCCTCGACAACTCAGTTCATCTGATCCAGAGTATGCCCTTGGAGAAGACCTCGGAGCGGCTGCTTGGTCCCTTGCCTGTGACTCTGCAGAAACAGCTTCATAGGGGCCTACTATCAAACAACACGACGTGGTTGTGTGGACGCTGCTCGTGGCTGGTACAAACCCCTACCATCTTCCTCCCCAACCGTGTTCTGGCCAACAGGATATAAATGAAAACTGCTCTGGGGTTCCCGGGAAAGTTTTTGGATTTGGGGTGCAAGTGCTATCTACTTCCTCTCCCTGACTTCTTCCCTTGAGTCTTGCAACCATGAAGAAAGGCCGGGAAGGTCACAGCACCTTCGCCCTGATGTCACTGGGCCAAGGCTGGGATCTGGGCACGTCCACATTGCCTTTTATGTGAGAAAATAAACTCTACCATTCTAAATCACTATTAACAAATTCTGCTGCTGTAAAATGCATTTTTTATTGATATAGGGTATCATAAAAAGGGTATGGATTTTGGAATCAGACATGGAAAGCCCAACTAGTTGGAAAGTAAGTTACCTCCCTAACCCTCAGTTTCCTTATCTGTAAAATGAGAATAATAAGACAACCTCTTAGAGTTTCTGGGAGGCCAAAATAAGGTAAGTATAAAGGTATTTTAGCCTGATGTCCAACAACATGGTATTAGCTTCCTACCCTTAAGAATCATGAATTTATCCTCAGCAAAAACACAAAGCAGGAGGTATACTCCCAGACTTTAAACTTTATTATAAAGCTACCATAATCAAAACAGCCTAGTATTGGTACAAGAACAGGCATGTAGACCAATGGAACAAGACAGAGATTCCAGAAGCAAAAACTCAATTTTTCAATCAACCCATTTTTGACAAAGTCTCCACCACCAACCACTGGGGAGAGGAGAACCTATTCAGTAAATGGTGCTGGGAAAACCGGCAGACCACATGCAGAAAATTAAAACAAGACCCCTGCCCATCCCCATACACAAAAATCAATTATAAATGGATCAAAGACCTAAAAGTAAAACCTCAAACTATAAGAACCTGAGAAAACGCAGGAGACACCCTTATGGAAATTGAAACTGGCAACCAATTCCTGATTAAAACTCCAAGTGCCCGGGCCATAAGAGACAAGATAGACATGTGGAACCTCATCAAACTGACAAGCTGCAAAGCCAAAGAACCCATCAAGAGAGTGGGGAGACAGCCCGCAGAACAGGAAAAAATATTTGCCCACTGTATGTCTGACAAAGGCCTAACACCCAGGATCTACAAGGAACGCAAACGTGCTGAAAAGAGAAAAACAGCCCCATTACAAAGTGGGCAAAAGATATGAACAGACACTTCTCAAAAGAAGACATCCGAGCAGGCAACGGATACGTGAAAAAACGCTCAGCCTCACTAGTCATCAGAGAAATGCAAATGAAAACCACACTGAGATACCACCAACTCCAGTCAGGACAGCCATCACCAATAACTCAAAAAACAATAGCTGCTGGAGAGGATACAGAGAAAAGGGAACACTTCTACACTGTTGGTGGGAGTGTAAACTAGTACAACTTCTGTGGAAAACAGTGTAGCGGTTCCTAAAAGATCTAAACATCAACCTTCCATATGACCCGGCAATCCCCCTTCTGGGAAGATACCCAGAGGAACTCAAATCACTCTATGAAAAACATATCTGCACACACATGCTTACTGCGGCATTATTCACAATAGCAAAATCATGGAACCAACCGTGCTGCCCATCGAAAGAGGACTCAATTAAAAAAAATGTGGCACGTATACATGATGGAATATCATGCAGCCATAAACAAGGTCAAAATTATGAACTTCACAGCAACTTGGATGGACAGAGTCTATAATACCGAGTGATCTATCACAGAAACTAAGAACTGAGTACCACGTGTTCTCACTTATAAGCGAACCTTGAACAACTGTCATAATACTGTAAGAAAGGGATTGGCGGTAGTGGGAAACTGCTGGGGGGGGAACACCTCACCCACAAAGGTAGCTGCATAATGAACATTTGCATACCTAACCCTGAACTGTACCCCACATGTTTAAAATTGAATTTTTTTAAATCATGAATTTGCTCTTTTAATAATTCTATTACTCCTCTCTTTTCTCTTAGGTGCATTAACCATTTAATAAACTATCGATGATTCTTAAAAATACATGATTGGGGCAACCCCCTTGGGTCCCCTCTTGCTCTGGGAGCTTTTCTGTCCCCTCGATAAATCCTGCTTTCCCACCAAAAAAAAAAAAATACATTAATGATTAAGATACATTTTATCTCATAAAGTTTTCCATCTTTTAGAAATCCATAATTTTATTTTCCTATTATGATACATAGTACAACAAGTGTTTCTGGCAAATGTACTTTACACCCATGGTGAATATGTATTGAAACTGTTCAGGCAGCTACCGAGTATTTATGAATACCTTTTCTGGGTTAGATCCCATGTTAAGCATTTCAAATGCCAAAAGATGATATGCGCCCTAGGCTCCACATTTATAAAATGGGGAGAATTGGTCAGGCACGGTGGCCCAAGCCTGTAATCCCAGCACTTTGGGAGACTGAGGTGAGGGGATTGCCTGAGCAGCCCACAGGTTCGAGAACAGCCTGGGCAACTTGGCGAGACCTCATCTCTACGATAAATCGAAAAATGAGCCGGGCGTGATGGAACATCAGTAGCTATGGTTCCAGCTACTTGGAAGGCTGAGGCGGAAGGGTTGCCTGAACCTAGCAGGTCGACACTGGGGTGGCCGTAGATGTGACACTGCACTCCAGCCTGGGCGACAGAGTGAGACTCCAACTCAAAAAACATTTCTTTAAAAAGGAGGATGATTGTGGCACCTAACCCATAAGGTCACTATGAGAATTAAATGAGTTTTGAGTTTCTCACTTTGAGAATTAAATGAGTTTCAAATGAGTTTTGAGTTTTTGAGTGCCTGACTTCCCGGTCAAGCACTGTATCCATTCAGCTATTATCGTTCGGCTGTCTTTCAGGATGAAATCGCCATTTATAAAACCATAATAAAAAATATTGACTAATTAAAAAAAAAAAGAAATTGCCATGTATACTTATTTTCAAACAGTATCAGACACATCAGGACATCTCTCCTTTCCGTGCTCAGCAAGAGGACGGCCAGGATCTTTGTAAAAGTGTGAGGCCTTGATGTGTTCCCGTGTCTGGTGGGTCGAGTGATCGTCCCTGCCTTGGATCCGAGAGTCAGATAAGCCAGGCAGGAGCCAGTAGCTGAGTGGTGAAGATGGCGGTGGTGCACCCAGACTGGGCACTCACAGGAAGGCCAGGGCCTGGATGCCGTGGTGTGTCCTGCCAGGGCCAGCTCTGCAAGGGCGCACTTGGCCTTCCTCTCTGTCCAGGTGCCAGGAAGGCGCGCCCGGGCTCACCAGCTGTCCTTCTGTTCCCAACCCACACATGTCTCCAGCCTCTCCGCCTCTCAGTCAGGGAAGCCGACTGAACACCAGCCCCAGGCCTTGCCGTCCTATTCCCCACAGGAAGGATGGGGTGGCTTCTATACACAGATTCAAGCGATGAAACACGGCTTTTGGATATTCTACCATGATGTGAGACAAACAGGAAAAGCCAATTTAAGAAAACACAGTCTGTCCCTTTTTTTTTTTTTTTTTTTGAGTTGGAGTCTCACTCTGTCGCCCAGGCTGGAGTGCAGTGGCCGCTCCCAGCCACCGCAGCCTCGACCTGCTGGGCTCCGGTGATCCTTCCGCCTCAGCCTTCCAAGAGTAGCTGGAATTACAGGCATGCGCTACCACGCCCGGCTGATTTTTTGATTTATTGTAGAGATGAGGTCTCGCTGCCCAGGCGGGTCTCGAACCTGCGGGCTCAGGCAATCCACTCACCTCAGCCTCCCAAAGGCGCGGGATTACAGGCTGAGCCACCGAGCCCGGCTTTTTGTCCTAATTTTTAATCTAAAAAATGAAAAGGCAAACAATTTCATTTGCAAAGTCCAGTGGGTTGTCAAGGTAACCACTGAAATCACAAACTGAATCAGATCTTCTGATTAAGGTCACAAGATGCAACATTTTGAACCACGTATCTCTTTGTGCTACCCGTTGAACAGCAAAAAACTATTGGAGGAATTCCTTTTCAAAGTGGAGACTTGGAAAACCATTATTTGATTAATGTAATTAAATTAGTAAGTTTAAAGACAACAATGGTTGCATGTGCTGTGTATTACTGCCCTCTAGTGTCCACTGCCATTATTGACACGTGTGTTTTATTTGGGAAGTTTTTTTTTTTTTTTTTTAACTTTTCACGAAGATGGTTTAAGACAATGTTCAATGACTTTTCACTGTCCTCCTGGGGTGCAAATTTAGTATTCAGAAAAGAGAGCCTAAAATTAAGTCAACCAAAAAAACCCCCAAAACCTGGGAATGAGAGTTGGGTAACTCAAGGCATTGCTTTGAAGACACCCTGTTGGATTATTCCAAAATGGATGATATTTACAGAAGAGAAAGTATCCTAATTCCCAGTGAAAACTACCTAGGAAAATCTCTAAAACAAAGGTCTAACTGTCCTCCTCTGGCTATACTGTTCTTCCCTATTTCATGGCATTTGCTGCTCTGAGGGTCGAGAGAGACAATTAACCGCCTATCACTAGCAAGCTGGGTCAGTAGCAAGCATGTCTGCTGAGAGATCGTCTAGGGTCAGAGAGTGTGTTGTATTCATCAACAGTACCCCTTCAAGTAAAAATAACAGATCTAAATGATATTTGGGGCTGGACACAGGTGGGGCACGCCTGTCATCCCAGCACTTTGGGAGGCCAAGGCAGGAAGATTGCTTGAGCCTAAGAATTGGAGACCAGCCTAGGAAATGTAGCAAGACCTCATCTCTACAAAAAAAAAAAAAAAAATAGCCGACATGGTGGTGCCTGCCTGTAGCCCCATCTGCTTGGGAGGCTGAGGATCGCCTGAGCCCAGGAGGTCAAGGCTGCAGTGAGACGTGATCGTGCCGCTGCACTCCAGCCTGGGTGACAGAGTGAGACTCCGACTCAAAAAAAGAAAAAAGTCTCTTTCTTTTTTTTTGCACATTCCCATCAGCTGAGTCACCAAATACACTGAGCAAATCAATGTCCCTCTTTACTCCTTGTCACTGATATTCATTTCCCAAGGATGTATTCATTCTGTCACCCCGTATCTGGGTGTGTGCTTGGGTAAACTTACAATCATATGTCGCAGACTTAATCTTTTCTGAGCCCCTGGGCTGTCGGGCTGGTGAGGACTCCAGTCAGGTATATTATTTGGGTTTCCTAGGATCCAGCTCCCACTCTAACCCCCAAAATGTCTGAAGGTCTGAGGGGTCTGATGTAGAACAGAGCATTCAGAAAAAGAAAAAAAGTAGACAGTCCACACATAAGAAGCAGGAGAAAATTTCTTCTGGCCTTTATGCTGTGGGAATGAATGAATGAGGAAACTGAGCCATATAGACATTAAATAATTTGCTTCGAATTTCACAGCAAATACTTAGTAAGAATCATTGCTAAAAGTTGAGTCTTCTGACCGTTCGTGGAAACTCATATACTTTTAAAAATCAGTATAATTTTCTTAATTTTTGCAGTTACAACTCACTATTAATAGGTTTTTTGAGACTCCTTACATACTCCTTTCCTTCCTTCTCCCTAAATAATAAAATGCCCGTCATTTGTTGAGTTGTGCTAAGTGCTTTCCATTCATGATCTGATTTGGCCGTCACATAAACCCTGTGAGAAATATTTATACCCACTTTTCAGATAAGGTTAAGTAGTGCTCCCAAAGACACCGCCAATAAGAGACAGCAAATAAGAGGCAGGATTAGATCTGAACTTGAGTTTGTCTCGCTCTGATATCTATGTCCTAAAACCTATGTTATGTTGCTTTTTTTCTAATAAAATTAGGAGAAGAGAGGAAAGAATATACGACATGCTTTTTACAGACTAAATTGAGTCAAAACATTGTTTTGTTACTTTGGGAGAATTTTATTTATTTATTTATTTATTGAGTTGGAGTCTCACTCTGTCGCCCAGACCGGAGTGCGGTGGCCGCTTCCGGCCACCACAGCCTCAGCCTGCTGGGCTCCGGCGATCCTTCCGCCTCAGCCTTCCGAGTAGCCGGAATTACAGGCATGCGCTACCACGCCCGGCTGATTTTTTTGATTTATTGTAGAGATGAGGTCTCGCTGCCCAGGCGGGTCTCGAACCCACGGGCTCAGGCCATCCACTCACCTCAGCCTCCCAAAGGCGCGGGATTACAGGCTGAGCCACCGAGCCTGACTGGCTTTGGGAGAATTTTAGACAAAACGACGTTACAAAGCCTCTGGTTGGAGTTCCTCCACTAGTTATGTGAATACAGTCATCCAAAAAATATCAAGTATAAAGTTATCATAGATGCAGGATAGTAACTTAGAACTAATATGGGAAGGCTCTTTTACAATTGAAGTGTTGCCAATAATAATTTAGCGTTCTTGTGAGGCAGTGTCGTGTTTGCTTCACTGGGCCTATCCCAGTATATTTGCCTAAATGAAGCCCTTCCGTTTATCTCCGTTTTAAGAGGCCTCCAGGTCCTCACAACAGACTTTGATATTCTAAGAAAAAACTTGAGTAAAATTTCATGACTCTTTAGGAGGCAGTGAAGAAAACTAAGATAGAAGAAACACACATCATTTTTTAAACCTATAAAGTGTGACAAAAAGACCATTTGTAACTCCAAATTCAAAGAGAATGTCTAAGAAGCCTGGAACTTAAACGTGGAAATATTTTCTATTCAAGCCTGCCATCTTGAGGTCAATTAGAGAAATACTTGATCTTTTATAAGAAGAGCATGATTTGGGGGAATAAAAATGTGAAAAATAAAACTAAAAAGCTGTAACACTCGGTGAAAAATATAAAATATTCTCAGAAAACACGAATCAAAAACTTGCCACGGTCAACGTGTTAATGGTCATCATTGTTTGATGGAATCATGGTTTTGCCAGTGCCTCCAGCCAAAGGCCACCTGGAGCTGGATTCTTACATGTCGCAGGAAGGGAGGACATTCTCCGTGTGGAACCATGGACTATCTCGGGAGGAGGGTGCATTCAAGGCTTACGGAAGTAGGGCTTCCCTCTGGGCTGGATGGATAGAGAACTGTCACCATTAATGAGTCAACATGGACGCATTTTTATTAACTAAAGGCCGTAGTTTATTCAGATTTCCTTGGTTTCTACCTAATATCCCTTTTCTGTTCCAGAATCCCGTCCAGACATCACATTGCATTTAGTTGTCCTGTCTCCTCAGGTTCCTTTCAGGTGCGACAATCTCTTCCACTTTCCTGTTTCTGAGAATCATGAGTTTGAAGAGTGCGGGTCACTGGAATTCGTCTAATGCTCTCCTTATCATTAGACTGAGATTATTGATTTGGGGAAAGAAAGTCATAGATGTAAATCTCTCTTTTCACCTCATCCTATCAAGACAGATACAGTACTATCAACATGATATATCACTGTTGATGTTGACCTTGATCACCTGGTAGAGGGTGTGTCTCTCAGGTTTCTCCATGTAAAGTGAGAACCCACTTTGCATACTGTATTCCTTAGAAAGAAGTCACTATAGGCAGCCCATGCATAAGAAGTAGCAGTTTTTGCCACCCCCCATCTCTTGAGGGCAGAGTATCGACATAAATTATTTGGAATTATTCTGCATGGGAGATTTCTCTCTCTCTCTCTCTCTCTCTCTCTCTCTTTCTCTCTCTCTGTGTATGTCTAATTTATAAACATATATGTAAATTAATCAATTATTAGTGTCAGTGTGGACTAATGAGTGCTTACTTTATACTTGGGACTATAATCCAGTGTTACTTTTTTTTGTCGATGACATTGTTCGAACTTCAGCATTGGCTCCCGTGTCTCTTCCACACACCTACATTGATGTGGGGTTTTGTTTTGTTTTTCCTTGAGCACCTCCCCGCTTTTCAGCACGACACCATGGATGCTCCAGGCTCATCTTAGTGATTTCCTGCCCCAGTTCTAGAATCGGCCGTTTCTCCAAGGAGGCCTGGTTCCTTCTATTGGAAACCAAGCAAGATCTAGGTGAAAGGTGGGCCAGGCTGCGACCCCTTGCCTCTCCTTCCAGCCAAGTCCATGCCAATTTCGCCAGCTCTAATTCATGACCACATGGATCACTTTGCTCTCCTCCTCTTGGCTGTCAATTCCCACTCCGCCAGTGAGAATCCTGGCTCCCACCGTCTGCCATTCATTTACTCCGTTCTTCCATTCTGGCATAGATGTGTGGCAGCATCAGAACTGTAGTCATATACCCCATGGGAAACAACTCCTCGACCAGGGTACAATGAATGCTTGTGCTCTGAGAATAAGTTTAAGTCTCTGATAATATGACCTGTTTGGAAATTTTCAGTTGTCCTCTCTTAAGTATGGGCAATTAACAAACATAATTAAATCAGGGGCTTTAAAGGGGAACCCCTAGAAAGTTGTGCAGGGCATGAAGCATCCCCTACCAGAAGTAAGCAGCCGCGGGGAAGGAGGGGGGATGGCTGAATTTGGAGCATCACAGCGATAGACAGTGGTATGTCAAGGGGAAAGAAACAGCGTTTCATAAGAGGTTAGGTGGCTCATGAAAACCTGTAGGCATTTTTGTCACTAGAAGGGTTTGTAAAGCATGAGAATTATTGTTTAGTGGACACTCTAGAATGAAATTAATTGAATCTTTTTTTTTTTTTTTTAGAAAGCAGGATTTATTGAGAGGACAAAAGCTCCCACAGAGGAAGGAGACCTGAGGGGGTTGCCCTAATGAAATCTTGTACACGTTTTGCTATTGCTACCAATGGGTCTTAGAGAAGGTACAGGTGACTTGGCTTTCAGGGCAAATGAAAGACGGAAAGCAACAGGTTCCTCATTATTCCCATTAGTCAGTATCGCTAGAGCATGTCCAGACCTTTTATGGACAAAAGGGAAAACTATTTGTGAATCTAGAATTCTGGAAAACCTTTTGGGACATGGCTATTGTATCTTAAGCATGAGATGTTCCCTTTAACTTGAAAGTACTAAGGAATTGAAAGGTAGTTAACCCAGCATATTTAACTTGTTAATCCAAAGAAGATAAGATTTCTTTATAATTTGTCAGTTATTTTAAGTCTGGTAGATAAAGTCTCTCATAACAGTTAATTAAAGTTTGGAGAATTTTAGACAAACATATTGATTCTTATTTATTGCTCTATGAGCATTTATTTCATATCATTTTATTCATTCTGAGACAGAAATAATACATATATAATTATCCAAAGACATTTGTATATTGTGTTGATTTATGTTATTTTAAGAAATAAGGTTCAAATTATGTTTAGTAACCAGTGCTTTGTATATTTTAATAATTTACTTAGAAACTGTTTAGGCATTCAAATATTATTTCTTAATAAATTTAACCATTTTTCCATTATCTTAAATTTAGTGAAGAATCTGAAAATTACAATTTTGCTAATATTACATTTTTATTTAGATCATTTTAAATGTTCATAAAATTAATTTTTTTAAAAACAATTATTATATTTATTAGAATACATTTATATATATAATTTTTAATTATAAACAAGCCACAGAAACGATGGTAGTTCATTTAACTCATAAAACCAATGTAGGAAAGTTTGAATTATAAGAAATAACATTGATCTTGAGCAAATCAAAATATTACGCTAAAAGCATTTCTAGACAGTAAACTAATTTTTAAAGCGTCTGAGTTGTGCCAAAATTCTTGAATTTTCTTACTATCTCATAGCCATAAAAACAAAGGTTCTTCTAAGTGCCCATACCATAAGAAATAAAATAGACAAGTGGGACCTCATCAAACTGATGAGCTTCAGCAAAGCAAAAGAAATCATCAAGAGAGCAGGGAGACAGCCCACTGAATGGGAAAAAACATTTGCCAGCTCCATGTCTGACAAAGGCCTAACATCTTGGATCTACAAGGAATTCAAATGTGCCAAAAGGAAAAAAACAAACAGCCCCATTAAAAAGTGGGCAAAAGACATGAATAGACGCTTCTCAAAAGAAGATATAAGGGCAGCCAATAGACACATAAAAAGTGCTCAGCCTCACTCATCATCAGAGAAATGCAAATCAAAACCACATTGAGACACCACCTAACCCCAGTAAGAATGGCCACCGGTAATAAAACAAACAACAATAGATTCTGGCGAGGATGCGGAGAAGAAGGAACACTTCTACACTGCTGGTGGGAATGCAAACTAGTGCAACCTCTGGAAGACAGTGTGGCGATTTCTGAAAGAACTAGTCCTTCCATAGGACCCAGTAACTCCCGTATTGGGAATATACCCGGAGGAACTCAAATCATTCCACAAAAAAGATATCTGCACACGCACATTTGTTGCAGCTCTGTTCACAATAGCAAAAACATGGAACCAACCATGCTGCCCATCGAAGCTAGACTGGATTAAAAAAATATGGTACATATACACAATGGGATATTATGCAACCAAAAAGGACAAACATATGGACTTCGCAGCAACTTGGATGGATTTAGAGTCGATCATACTCAGTGATCTATCACAGAAATAAAGAACAGAGTACCCTATGTTCTCACTCATAAGTGGACCTTGAACAATTATCATAATACTATAAGGAAGGGATTGATAGTTGAGGGAAACTGCTAGGGGAGGGAGGGGCATACCTCATCAACAAGGGTACCTGCATAGTCAACATCTGTATACCTAACCCTGAATTGTACCCCACATCTTTAAACTAAAAAAAAATGTTAAAAACCCCAAAGTTTCTTGTATAAAAATACTTTCCAGTATCCATAAAATGAAACATAATTAATGTTTACCTTTCTTTTAGAAAATGTTTACTGTTTAACTGTACTCTATATTCCTGCAGTGTCTGAAAAATGACTTAAACACGTTTTTTCTTATCAGTTAATCTTTGAAGCTTACAACAGTCATTCATAGTAGCAAGGCGAGGGGAATGTTTTGGCCATTTTTATGGTTTGGGTCATTATTTGGCTGTGGGATCTTGAGTAAGTTAGCATCTGAACTTCATTTTCCTTATGGGTCTGTCTTAGGAATAAAGCAGGTTAGTACAGTGTCCAACAATGTTCCCATTATTGTCTGTATCCAAACATGATTAGAGAGTGGTCTTTTTTTTGTCTCGATCCTTGATGGTCACAGAGTGGTCTTATCCGATTTGGGTACTCTGGGAAATCGTATATGTTTAAGAGGGAAATACAAGGCTAGTTCCTAGCAAGGACAAGGCCTAGTGGACAGCAACAAGCCATCTCCCAAATGTCAAGGGCTGCTTTTCTCTTTGTAAATGTCTAGAACCTAAGCCTAGAAATGTTTATCATACTAGCCAAGATTTTGTCCTTAAAAACGTGCCTAAAGCACACATGAAGGTGTGTTGGTAGAATCACAGACAACAAAGAACAGGATCTAAAATTGATAATAAATAGCCAAGTTCTTAAAAGCCTTAATAGAAGCTAAAAATGAAAGTTCAAGCTGAATTAAATGTTGTCAATAATGGAATATCGCAGTAGTTAATTCTATGTGTCAGCTTGAGTGGGCCATGAGGTACCCAGGCATATTGAGTCAAACATAATTCTGGGTATGTCTGTGAGAGTGTTTCTGAATGAGATGGACGCTTGAATCAGTAGGCTGAGTCAAGCAGATTACCCTCGGTAATATGGGTGGGCCTCACTCAATCAATACAAGACCTGCATGGAACAAAAAGGCTAAGAGGAAACTCTTCCTGACTGACTTCAGTCTTCTGGACACAAACTGAAACGTTGTCTTTTAGACTGAAACTACAACCACCAACTCTCCTGGTCTCCTAATTGTCAACTGTGGGATCTTGGGACTACAGGCTAAGAATCTTGGGACTTCTCAAACTCCATAATCTCATGAGCCAATCCCCTCATAATAAATAGATGAACACACACACCACACACACACACACACACACACACACACACACACACACACAGATATTGGTTCTGTTTCTCTGGAAAACTGATTAAATATCAAGATACTATTAACGGATATATTCAGAAAGTACATATACAGAAAGTTCATTTACAAACACTTCTTGAGCCTTTTTTATTTTGAGACATTTCACACACTTGAAGTTAAAGTAAAGGGATCTTTTCAAGAGGAAAAGCAAATAATGTATTAGTGAAAGCTGCTGTTAATGTTCTTTGACCAAAGAAGTTTCTACAGAGATCCACAGGGGTCATTTTGTAATGCAGGGATATGTTCAATGATGAGTGCACCTTAATGCAAGTTTGATTGATTCCTCTAACAGTTATAGGACCAAGCCTCTCTATGGGGCCCTTCTTAAGAAATTAAAAAGACACCAGATACTCCAACTCCTGAGATATAAAAAGTTCTAGAAGTCTCAGAGGTATTAAAAAAGTGCCAAAAAAAAAAAAAAAAAAGGATTGTACGAGGCAAAAGTTCATACAGTTGTACTGTTAAACAAACAAAAACAAAGCAAGTGATTCATCCATAAGATAAACTTCGAATTCATTTTTGCACTGTGAAAAATCAAGGTAGAATTACATCCAAATTGATTTTCACACAGTAAGGCACTTTACGAAATAGATATGTAGAAGTCCATCAGAAGCTACCTAAAACCCCTCTTCAGACCAATATCAAGGTTATAAAGTTTTTCAGATGAGGCAGTATCCAGATATCAGGGTATCTAGATTGGTCATAAGTATCCTTGCGGTGATGAAATTGGGGGCCACTTAACAGTCTCTTGACATCCGTATTCTAAATGTCTCCAGCTCAGTCGCATATTCAGGGGTGCATTTGTATCTTTTGCTCAATGATTTTGAAAACCGAGCTACCAAAAATTGGCATCAATTTAGAAGAAAGCGTCTGTTGAGAAGTGTCAGGATCTGGGAAGATGGGACCAGAATTTAATTGTACTTGCAGAGATGGGCAGGAATCAAGAGAATGTTGTCAGGTGGCACTAAGTAGATGAAAGGAAAATCAAGGTGGACTTGGGCAAGTTGGATACAAGTTTGTGCATCGAGCCTTGGAATGAAAGCATGGCTTAATTTTTTCGTCTCTTTTTCATTTGTTTATTCTCATGTGTGTCACACGAAAGGCTAGCTAGCCTGAACATCCTTTTGCCTTAGGAGAAAGGCAGGCCCACTTTCAGCTGTGTGTCAGCCAAGGCTGCTTCTCAGAGTCAATCTCAAGTTTTAGGGCTTGGCAATACTGTACTGCAGTTTCAGAACCTAAATGTGAATAAAACCACAAGAATCTCTCTCTCATAGGAGTCCAGCTCCCAGGTGATTCAAAGGCTTGTATCTCAGGAGCTAGAGATATGATGGAATTTTGATTTGGTTTGAAGATCAAGGTCAGGGTGGCATACCAGTCAAGGATTTAAAAAACCCGAGGTTGAATTTCTAGCTTGGCCACATATTTCCGGTGGGATCTTGGACTAGTTTCTAGGAATAAAACTGGTTAATACAATGCCTGGTACGTAGCTCAGCAATGTGTCACCATCCTCATTACTATCACCTGGATTGCATGGCTGAAGGGAAAGCAACTGATATTTAAATGACATCCACTATGTGGCAGGCACCGTACGAGCTGTTTTCATGTACCAGCTCCTTAATCCTTCCAAAGTCCCTGGGAGATAGATAGTCCTCTCCTATGTCATAGGAGATAGCAGCCTGGAAACGGAGACCATCACAGCAAAGTGTAGAAGAAAATGCACTGGGCGAGGGTTGGGGAGTTTCTCATTGTAAACAGATGGTTGCTAATTCCTCTTTCAGCTGACAGGTCATGATTCTCCAACCAGTATTACAGTCAGGTCTCTCAATATTGACAGGAATTTTAAAGGGAAAAAAATAAAACCTTTGCAATGTTATAGCTATGAATGAATCAACATTTGCAATTTTTCAGAGCAATTTGGGAAGAAACTGTCAGTAAGTAATTTTTTGGCACTTGTCAAAACAGCCTAAAAACTCTCAAATACATTTTGTCCTGGTAGTCACGGCTCCTAATAGCAGAGATGGTCATAGCCGCAATGCTGTTCGGTGCTCGAAAGGAACAGCGTCTCCTTTCCCTCTTTCTCTCACCTGCAAAGTGGTGAGCTGCCACCTGGTGATAGCAGAGTTCCACACCATCTAGGGCAAGAAGGTTCTCCCAAGCACCAAATAGGCACGAAAATGCTGATTCGTGTTCGTTCAAGGAATGGGTTTCTTTATAAAAGCAAACAAAAAACCCGTGACAAGCTAGGCTATGACATTAAACAGGTATGATCCACACAGACATACTCGAGAGTGAGTTAGGGGAACAAAAGAATTACGGAACTGGGCAAGTCTCTTGCTAGTCTTGATTTCTGGAACAAGCAAAATCACATTTCTGTTCGGCTTTTCACAGAACTCGGTCAGCAGCAGCTAAGCGTGCCCCGCTGGAGTCTTTGCAGCTTCCTCTCTGACCTCAGCGGCTCTCCCCTACCGTTGTGTCCCAGGGACTTTTCCCTCCCTCCCTCCCTGCTTCCCTCTTTCCTTCCTTCCTTCCTTCCTTCCTTCCCTCTTTCCCAAGGCTCTTCTAAACGACAAGGGGCCTCTTTCCTCTCTTCCAGGAACCCTGAAGCTTTGGGAACCAGATCCTAAATACTGCAGACTCTTTCGTCAAAGCTTGTGGTTTTTCTCCTTTGCTTTTTAACTTCACGTTGACAAGTATCCTGGGTCTCTTCTAGTCAGATTATTTGCAGATCAACAGTTTAAAGGCTGGTGTATTTATTTGATAAACTTGTATCACAAGCCGGTTTCCAATTCTAGGGCAAATAACAATCTCTGGGATGTTTCACGCTTCAGACCTGAATTACCGTTTAGAACCAGAAGAAGAGGCAGCTTCTGTTCATTTCTTTATGAAGATGCAACAGCTCACTCAAGGCATTGCCCCGGTCTGGCCTCCGTCACTAAGGCACGACGGCTAAGGGGCTGCCCTGACCGTTAACCTTAGGGCTTTTCTTTGTTGCAGATGCACATCTGAAATCTGATGATAACCATTTCAGGAAAAATTAAAAATACATTAGCCGATATTCTGCTCTTAACAGAGCAATTGTACTGAACTGAATTCCTGATTTTAGCCTGCATTCCAGTTATCAGACCCGTTTTCCATCAATAGAGTTCCCTTTTCATTGTGCAAACGGCTGTGCTGGACTGTCTCTGGTCGCCTGAGCAGTACCACCCCTCACCTCCGAGGTGGGAGCCACGTTTCCCAAAATGTTTTCCGCATGATTCGGGGTTTGATTTTTGCCACCGAGAGGAACTTGAGTGGGATTTGGAAAGCTAAGCCATTATTCTCGGGAGGACACAGCTTCCCTCCCTGCCCCAAGTTCTTCAGGCAGATGTCATCAGGAGACTGCCTCTGATCTCTGACAATAGCTGTCCAGATCCACCCCCACATTCATCAGCTCCCCCACATATGTGTAAGCCCTAAGTCCTATATAAATCCTTCTGTTCCTGTACACTTTCAGTGGCTCTGTGCTCTGGACTGAACCCACTTGCGGTACCAAAAGCGGTCTAGGTGGCAATTACAGAAGATCAGACAAAGAAAACACTTCATGAAATCCTGCAAAATTTGCTCAGTGAAAGGCAGCAAACAGGAATGAAGGGAGCAAGTGGAAAAGAGAGATTTCTGTCTTTACAGATGGCTGGAATTCACAAAGCAAAATAAATATGTGAATGCAGGCAAGGATCCGGTGTGAGGCGGTTTACCGATAAAAATCCGAGTTTTTTTTTTGTTTTGAAAGTGCTGCCTCTTCCAGTGTTCTCTCCTGTTCTCTCTGAGAAGGCTGGCTGCCCTGTGCGATTCTCCAGGGATGGTTAGCACACTCCCCGGCATGATTCTTGCTTCACCCTTGCTGCACTGCAGTTTTATGTCCTGTTTGTTAATATCTGAAATAGACACTCTACTGACACCCAATGCATTACGCTGACATTGGCTAGTAGACTTCTTGTAATTGTTTGACCTTCTCATCCTCTCTGCATGTTAAAATTACTTAAGGAGTGGATGTGCTAAAAGTTTGGTGCCCTGAGATTGTTGGAGGAAAAGGTCACACAAATCCAATAAACACATAATATTTTCCATGATCCAGCACCACACACCTTGCAAAAGAAACTGTAAAAAAAGCATCGAACCCTCAGAGGGTCCTGGCAGGTTTCCTGCATTCCATATATTTACCACGGGTCAATCTATATTTGAATTAAAGTTTGAACTTAGAGTTCCAGAGCGGTGAATCCTTGTGTTATATGTTTTAAAATTTAATATATAATGAGATAAGTAAGTTAAATTTTGAACAACAAACTCTGAAAAGTTATATTTAATTATATTTTAAAACATTTCGTGAGGACCATGTTAAATTAAAATGAAAATGAAGAGTTAATTTTGTGCATCTAACCGCCCCCCCACCCCCTCCATGTTTGTCAGAATGGGTTAGGATTTTCCCTTGGTAAAACAAACAAATGAACACTCTCCAAATCTCAGCGGCTTTTCACAGCAGAAGTTTGTCATTCACAGACGTGGTAACTGGGAGCCACCAGGGAAGCTCTGTTGGTCACTTGGGATCCCCACTCCTGGAGGGTCCATCACGGTCTCTGTTTCCATAATTGCAAGGGCAGAAGAGAGAGAGGTGGAGAATCATGCAATCGCTCTTAAAGCCTCTACTTGGGAGGTGACCCGTGGCACTACCATTCACATTACATTGCCTGAAACAAGTGACATGGCCTCACTTCATTTCTGAGTAGGTGACGAAGTATAATCCCATCATAGCAGAGGGAGAGCTGGAATATGTATGTATGAGTTGTAACTAAAATTCCTTTTCAGAGGATAGGAAAATGAATGTTTCGCTTATTGCTGTCAACAGATGACATTTCCAGTGAGTGCATGAATTATCAGTGCAGGCGTCAACCTCCCTCCCCTCAATCAGGAGGTCAAATTTGGTTCTTGGGAGGAGGAGCAAAAACTGAAAACTTAGATATTACAGTGGTCTGTGGCCCTTCAAAGGGCCACCACTGACACGCAGATAATACACAGATAAACTGTATATCTGTGTTATTAATATTTCATGGGGGTGAGAGTAGGGAGTGATTAGGAAAAAAGTCTAAAAAGAATCCTTAGGGGGGTAATAATGAAAATAAAGTTGAGAAACCTTGGTCTACGGGAAAGCATACTGCACTGGAGAGTCAGGAGGTGTGAGTTCCAATTCTGGCACTTAATTAGATGAATTAAATAGACACGGACAGTTAGTTCTTCTCATCCTTTGTATTAGTTTCCTAGAGTTGTCACAGCAAACTACCACAAACCAATCTACTTAAAACAACAGAAATTTATTTTCTTGTAGTTATAGAGGCTCCAGATCCAAAATCAAGGTGTTGGCAGGGCAATGTTCCCTCTGACAGTTTTGTGGGCGAGAACGTCCCATGAGTATGTTCTAGCTCCTGGCGATGGCTGGCAGTCTTTGGCGTGACCTGGGCTGTGACAACATAACTCCAAACTCAGTCTTGGTCATCACATAGCCACATGCATGTGTCTGTGTGTCTTCTAATTCCTCCCTCCTCATAAGGACATTCGTCATTGGATTTGGGCTCACTTGAATCTGGTAAAATCTCATCTTAACTTGATTACATCTGCAAAGACCCTATTTCCGAATAAAGTCACATTCACAGATATTGGAGATTAGGATTTCACTGTATCTTTTGGGGAAACACAATTACCCCAAATACCCTTATATTCCATAACTTTATGAATGTGAATTTTTTGAAGTTCCCACTGCATTCCAGCTTCTGTGCTCAAGATAGAAAGATTTCTTTATTTAATGCATACTGATTTAGACCCTACCATGTGCCATGCACTGTTCTAGGCACCAGGATTATAGCTGTGACAACAAAACAAACCCCCAAAAATCTAGATCAAGTATTTGACATTGTTAGGGCTGATAACATGCTACCACAAAATATGGTGCCTTGGAAATTGAGAAGAGAAGACAGCGGAAGCAAAAAAAGGTCACTCTCTGACGTTCTCCCTCCTGTCTATGTGAGAGCTGGCCATAAAGGAGCTCTCTGAGTTACCTTCTCTGAAAGTAGGTCATAAGACCCTCGTGTGACAAGTGTCCTGCCTTATGCCCAGAATAAAGTAATACTGTACAGAGAGGCCAAGAAGAATCTGAAGAAACAGAGTTTGCTGAATTACCCACAGTTTATTGCCATTAGGTCAGACCTCCTTTTTGTCTGATCACATTTCTGCACAACAGGTCATTCTCCACTAAACCGAAGCATAGAGATATACAGTTTTCTCCAGGTCTCTGGGTCTTTATTTCTGAAAGCTCTCATGTCACATAAAACTCTGGTGAAATAAATTTGTTATGCTTTTCTTTGTTAATCTGTCTTTTGTTATAGAGCGCCAGCCATGACTCTTGTGATGGAGGAGGAATGGTCTGACATTTTCTCCCCATACTGTTAAGCAACTTACAGTCTATAGAAAAGGGGAATGATAAACAGATACGAACAACATGCTACCACCAGGATGAAAGGTAAGGCAGGGAGATGCTAGAGCGTGGCAGAGTGGAAAACAGTCAGTCCCCTACCTATGAACCTTCAAGCTGTGAACACATGCTTGCATGTCCAATCGTCAGTTAGTTCACATGTCTGGCGTACATTATCACATGGATGCATCCTCTACAAGCGGTTGTGCTTTTGTGTACTTTACTGTGCAGTACTGTATAGAGTAGAATAGTACAGTGCCTTTATTTCAAGTCCAAGATGTCCAGAAGCAATCGTTAAAGCAGCAGCGATGTGACTGGTACTGCTAAGACGTGCCAAGCGATAATGATGAAAAGAAAAGTAGAAATAATGGACAGAGGGGAGCCAGGCGAAAAGACAGTAGACGTTGCCTGTTTTCATGACGTGAATCGTTCCACCACTGGCACAATTCTAGAGAACAAGGACAAGATCGTGAAACATGTGACGTCTGCTGTGCCGGTGATGTCGACAATAATATCGAAGAAGTATGGAAAAGAGGTGGCGAGATGGAGACAATTCTCAGGGTGTGGATACAGGATCAGCAGGGACATCGAGGCCCGCTCAGCTTAATCCTGATTCAAGAGGATGCCAAAAGCCTTTGTAAGGACTTGGAGTCGAAGCACGGGAAAAAATCAGAGGGGCTGTCTCTTAATGCCTGGTTTCCTTAACGCGTGGCTGGTTTCCTCGGTTCAAGACTAGAGCCAACCTTCACAACATAAAAGGAAGGGGCGAGGCAGCGAGCGCGGCATGGTGGCTGCCCTGGAATTTCCTGAATGCTTCAAGAAGTGGTTGATGAAAGCATGTATTTACCCTAGTAGCTTTCTAATGTGGATGAGACAGGACTATGCTGAAAGAGGATGCCAGACTGAAGTTACATCAGTAAGGGGGAAAAGTGGATGCCAGGCTATAAAGTAGCAAAGGACAGGTGAATAACTCTGTTGTTTGGTGGCAATGCTTCCGCTGATTTGAAGCTGAAGCCTCTCTTAGTTTATCATTCAGAGAACCCACGTGCCCTTGAAAACATAGCCAAGCGCCCTCTTCCAGTGTGTGGAAGAGTAACCCCAAAGCCTGGGTTTCCGGGGCCATTTCCTAGGACTGGTTTTTTTTTTTTTTTTTTTTAGTTGGAGTCTCTCTCTGTCACCCAGACTGGAGTGCAGTGGCTGCTCCTGGCCACCGCAGCCTCCACCTGCTGGGCTCCGGTCATCCTTCCGCCTCAGCCTTCCAAGTAGCTGGAACTACAGGCATGCGCTACCACGCTGGCTCATTTTTTGATTTATTGTAGAGATGAGGTCTCGCTGCCCAGGCGGGTCTCGAACCCGTGGGCTCAGGCAATCCACTCACCTCAGCCTCCCAAAGGCGCAGGATTACAGGCTGAGCCAACGAGCCCGGCTAGGCCTGGTTTTTTCCACCACTTTATCCCAGAGGTAGAGAGATATTGCTTGGAGAAGGACGTCACGTTCAACATCCCTTTGCTGCTCAACAATGCTCTGGACCACCCCTCCATTCATGGACAACTTTCATCCCAATGTCAATGTACGGCATCTGCCACTGAACACTATGTCACTCATTCAAACTATGAACCAGGGAGTTATAGTAACTTTTAAGAAATATTATTTATGCTATACCGTGCAGGCAATAAAGGTGAATGATAAATCAGGAACAACCTTGTGATAGTTTTGGAAGGACTATAACATCCACACGGCCATAAGAAACATTGACTATGCTTGGCATGAGGCTACGGCTGTCACCACAAATGTGGGCTTTGCTCCTGGTTTGTTCATGGTTTTGGTGGGTCTGAGACGGTGGGTGAGGAGTCCAAAGGTGGGTGAGGGTCTTCAGCAACTCAGTGACCCTCAGCAAGAAGCTGGAACTAGATCTGCAAGAGGATGACTTCACTGAACTCCTAACTATGTGACACAAAGAGCCCACTAATGAGGACCCGGCGGAATTGGAGGCCCCGAGAAAGGACCAAGAGAGGCAGGAGGAAGAAGTAGTAACCAAAGAAGAGACTCACAATGCAGGAAACAGCAAGGGGATTTGCTTTATTCGAGGAGGCACTGTCAGTTTTTAAGGCACAGGCCCCTGATGTAGAATGGTACACAAAGGTTGCAGCAGCTGTTCAGAATGCAATCTGGTGCCACTATGTCGTCTAAGACGAGAGGGAAAAAAAAAAAAAGAGAGCTACCACCCAGACGTCACTGAAGCCTTTTCTCAAAGGAGTAGATAGAATTGAATCCAGCAAGGAACCATGGACGTCAGGCGTGAGTGGCACTGCAGTTTGCCGTCCGCCTCCTGTTGCTGACAATCCTTCAGCTCGACCACCTCCATCTCCCACCTCCAGTCGGGAACTCTCCCTGCCGTTCATTTGATGCCAGCCCCTGTATGCCAGCTGTTGTACTGTACCGTGCCGCTGTTCTTTTCCAAGTGCGGTAAGGTTAAAACTGTTTTCTTTATTTTCTGTGTTTGTTTTTGATGTATTACTTGTATGAATAGTTTTATAAACCTGTTACAGCACAGCACCACATAGCTGATTGTGTTAGTTGGGCACCGAGGCTCACTTTGTGAACTTATGAACAAATCGGACTTGCGAACACACTCTCGGAATGGAACTCACTCATACGTAGGGAATTCACTGTAATGCTGTTGTGGAGAAGGTCTTCAGGAAAAGCCTCGTTAGGGAGGTGGATATGAGCACAGGCTTGAATGGAAGGAGGGAGAAAATCATGTGACTATCAGAGAACTGCAGGTGCAAAGGTCCTCAGTGGAGCACGGGCTGAATGTGTTTGATGGGGTCAATGTGACTGCGGGGAGGAAGTAAAAAGAGAGAAAGTGTGACGGGCAACTGGTGACCGGGCCATGCAGACCTTGAAGGCTGCAGAAAGGACTTTGCTGTTATTTTGTGTACAATGGGGAACGATCGGGGGAATTTGAGCAGAGGAGGCATGGTCTCATGGCCTCATGTGTTTTAAATGAATGTTGGGTGGTGAACATCATGTTAGGAGAGCAGCAGCTGAGGCAGGCCAACTAAAGAGATGCAATAGCTCAGCTTGAACCGGAGTCAAAATGGGGAAAGCAGGGATAAGCTGTTGGATGCTGGACACCTTCTGAGGGTAGTCAGTGGACCTGCTGATAGACTGATGGATAAAAAGCAGAGATAAGGATTCTTAGCTGAGATTCTTGGGGCCTGACAAAGTAGAGGTTTAGAGTGGCCACTTACTGAGCTGGGAAAGAGTGGTGGAATGCAGTGTTCAGTTTGGGACACAGGAAGTTTGAGATGCCATCAAGGGGAGATGTTGAACAGGCAGCTGGACGCGTCTATAGGTCAGAGGAGACGTCAGGGCTGGAAAACAAGTTTGGGAGTCGACAGCACGTCGATGGCATTTAAGGTCATGGGGCTCATAAGATCAACTGCAGACTGAACGTTGGTAAGACAAGATTCCCAGCAGCGAGCCGTGCAAGCACCCCGACATTTAGAATTCGGGAAGATGAGGGTGGTCTAGCCACTGAGAATGAGAAGGCAGACTCAATAAGCTAAGACAAGACCCATGAAACAGGGAGGTCCTAGAAGCCAAGTGGAGAAAGGGTTTCAAAGAGTGAACAGCAGGGACCAATGTGGCTGGTAGGCGAAGTAGAATAGGGCTGAAGTCAGCCATAGGACTTGACATGTGCCAGTCATTTGAGCAGCAGTCAAGGTTGGATTTGTCTTCATCTCCAAGAGCGTCCCCCAGAAACCAAGAGCTTAAACATACGACACCTCTTGATGTGGGCAGTCCAGGGCTTCAAGAGTGGTTCTGAGCCGGGCTCGGTGGCTCATCCTGTAATCCCGCGCCTTGGGAGGCTGAGATGAGTGGATTGCTTGAGCCCGCAGGTTCAAGACCCGCCTGGGCAACCTGGCGAGACCTCATCTCTACAATAAATCAAAAATTAGCCAGGCGTGGTAGCACGCGCCTGTAGTTCCAGCTACTTGGAAGGCTGAGGCGGGAGGATCGCCGGAGCCCAGCAGGTCGAGGCTGCGGTGGCCAGGAGCAGCCACTGCACTCTAGTCTGGGCGACCGAGTGAGACTTCAACTCAAAAAAAAAAAAGAGTGGTTCTGCAGTCATACAGGACCCAGGTTCTTTCTAACTTTCTATTCCTTTGTCCTAGCACATGGCTTCTATCCTCAACTTGATGGCTGCAGTTCCTGCCAGAGAGCTTAGGGAAGAAGTGAAAAGCCCATAAAGGTACAATGTCCAGAGGAATTAACTAGTTAACTCAGGTAACTAGGATCACAATAATTCCATATGCCAAACAACCATAAAATCTCAGTGGCATGCAACAGCAAGCATTAATTTAGCTCAGGAGTCTATGATCTGGCTAACTTGCTGGCTGATCGGGGCTGGGCTTCCCTTCAAGTCCTGGGGGTTCTGGCAAGGGTTAGCCCCTCTCTGATGGTTGGGCTCAGCTCTGCTCCATTTGTATTCATTCTAGAGCTCAGGCTGAGGGAATTCCTATCCTGGAAAGGCTCACTGTGGAGACAGCGGAGGCATAAGACAGCAAGCCCAGCTATACATGTCTGTTGACACCCCTTAGGCTAAAGCAAGGAATATGGCTGAGCCTGGAGTTAAGAATTAGGAAAATATGCCTGGCTCATAATGGGAGGGCATGCCAAAGATTGTGGAGGGATCATCCTACTCCTGGCAAGGGAGTGAAGAATGAGAACCACAAGCCAGTCCTCAAATAAAATCAGAGACGAAAAGGAGACATTACAAATGATACTTCAGAAATACAAAGTATCCAAAAAAGTGAAGAGGAGAGAATATTTCTAAATTAATTCTATAAGGCCAGCATTATCTGGATACCAAAACCAGACAAGAACACAACAAAAAAAGAAGCTATGGGCCAACGTATTTGATGAGCATAAATGCAAAAATTCTCAGGAAAATGACAGAAAGCTAAATTCACCAACACATTAAAAAGATCATTCACCATGATCAAGTGGGATTTATTCCAGGGATGCAAGGATGATTCAACAGATTCAAATCACATTAACAGAATCAAAGACAAAAAATCATATTCTCATTTCAATAGATGAGGAAAAAGCATTCAACAAAATTTAACATCCCTTCATGATGAAAAAAACCAACAAATTTGGCATAGAAGGAATGTACCTCAACACAATAAAGGCCATACAGGATAAACTCACAGCTAATATTATACCGAACAGGGAAAAGTTGAAAGATTTCCTCTAAGATATTAAACAAGACAAGATGCTCACTTTTACCACTTTTATTCATCACAGTATTGGAAGTCTTAGTCAGAGTCATTAGGCAAGGGAAAGAAATAAAGGGCATGCAAATTAGAAAGAAGTCAACTTATCCCTGTTTACAGATGACATTATCAATCATGTATATAGAAAACCCTAAGGACTATTAGAACAGATAAACAAATTTAGTAAAGGTGCAGGATACAAAACCAAGATACAAAAACTCATTAATATTTCTATATACTAATATAAAACTAAAAAGAAATCAAGAAAGCAATTCCATTTACAATAGCTACCTAGAATTTTTTTTAAAGTACCTGGAAATAAACTTGACCAAGGAGGTGAAAGATGTCTACAATGAAAACTATAAAATATATAAAACATTAATTTTAAAAATTGAAGAGGACACAAATACATAAAAACATATCTCGCTCATGGATTGGAAGAGTTAATACTGTTAAAATGTCCATATTATCCAAAGCAACCTACAGATTCAATGCAATCTCTACCAAAATGTTAATGACATTCTTCACAGAGATAGAAAAATAAAAACTCTTAAAATTTGTATGGAAGTGTGTAAGAGCCTATATAGCCAAAACAACCTTAAGCAAAAAGAATAAAGCTGGAGGCATCACATTATCTAACTTCACATACTGCATCATGTGTATGTACCACGTTTTTTTAAACATGCAGTCCAGTTTCCATGGACAGCATGATTGGTTCCATGTTTTTGCTATTGTGGATAGTGCTACATAAACATGCATGCACAGGTATCTTTTTTGAAGAACGATTTGAGTTCCTCCAGGCATATTCCCAGAAGGGAGATTGCTGAGTCATACAGAAAGTCAATTTCTAGTTCTTTTAGGAATCATCACACTGTTTTCCATAGAGATTGAACTAGTTTGCACTCCCACCAATAGCATAGAAGCATTCCCTTTTCTCCGCATCCTCACCAGCATCTGTTGTTTTACTAATGATCGCTGTTCTTACTGGGGTTATGTGATATCTCAATGTGGTTTTCGTTTGCATTTCTCTGATGATTAGTGAGACTGAGCATTTTTTCATGTATCTGTTGGCTGCTCATATGTCTTCTTTTGAGAAGTGTCTATTCATGTCTTTTGCTCACTTTTTTGTGTGTGTGTGTTGGAGTCTCACTCCGTTGCCCAGTTTGGAGTGCAGTGGCATGCTCATGGCTACCCCGGTGCCGACCTGCTGGGCTCTGGCGATCCTTCTGCCTCAGCCTTCCAAATAGTCGGAGCTATAGGTGTGGGCTACCACACCCAGCTAAGTTTTGATTTATTGTAGAGATGAAGTCTTGCCAAGTTGCCGGGCTGGTCTTGAACCCGCGGGCTCAAGCAATCCACTCGCCTCAGTCTCCCAAAGTGCTGGGATTACAGGCTGAGCCACTGAGTCCGGCCTGCTCATTTTTTAATGGGGTTGGGGTTTTTTTCCCCCTTTTGACACATTTGAGTTCCTTATAGATCCTAGATGTTAGGCCTTTGTCAGATATATAGTTGGCAAAAATTTTTTTCCCATTCTGTGGTCTGTCTCCCACTCTCTTGATGTTTCTTTTGCTTTGCAGAAGCTTTTCAGTTTGATGAGGTCCCAGATGTCTATCTTATCTCTTAGTGGCACATTTGGGGTTTTGATCAAGAATTGGCTGCTTATTCCAATTTCTGTAAGGTGTCTCCTGCATTTTCTCAGATTCTTATTGTTTGAGGTTTTATGTTTGGGTCTTTGATCCATTTAGAGTTGATTTTTGTGTATGGTGATAGGTAGGGTCCTGTTTCATTCTTCTGCTAGTGGTCAGCCATTTTCCCAGCACCATTTACTGAAGAGGTTCTCCTCTCCCCAGTGATTGTTGTTGGGGGCTTTGTTGAAGATGAGGTGGTTGAAAAATTGAGGCTTTGCTTCTGGAATCTCTGTCCTGTTCCACTGGTCTATATGCCTGTTCTTGTACCAGTATCAGACTATTTTGATTATTGTAGCATTTAATAAAATCTAAAGTCTGGAAAGGTGATACTTCCCCCCCCTTTTTTGAGGATTGTTTTGGCTATTCACAGTTGTATTTGTTTTCATATGAATTTCTGTATTGTCATTTCCAGTTCTGAGAAGAATGATGATGGTAATTTAATGGGTATTGCATTGAATCTTTAGATTGTCTTAGGTAGGATGGACATCTTAACAATGCTAATTATTGCAGTTCATGGGCATAGGATATTTTTCCATTTATTTGTGTCTTCTTTGATTTCTTTGAGCAGTGTTTTGTTGTTTTTGCTGTAAAGGTCTTTCACTTCTCTCATCAGAAAGATGCCAAGGTATTTCATTTTTTTGTGGCTATTGTGAATAGGATTGTACCTTTTATTTGGTTCTCTGCCTGTTTGTTGTTGGTGAATGCAACTGTCTTTTGCACATTTATTTTCTACCCTGACACTTTGCTGAAGCTCTTTATCAGTGCAAACAGGTTTTTGACAGTTTCCCTTGGGTTTTCAAGGTATAGGATCATATCATTCTCAAAGAGGGATAGCTTAACTTTCTGTTTTCCTGTTTGTGTACCTGATATCTTTCTCTTGTCTGATTGCTCTAGCTGGGACTTCCAATGCTATGTTGAACAGGAGGGGTGAGAATGGGCAGCCTTGTCTTCTTCCAGTTTTAGGGGACATGCTTCCAATTATTGTCCATTTAGTAATATGTTGACTGTGGTTTTACCATCGATGGTTTTCACTATTTTGAGGTATGTTCCCTCTAAACTCAGGTGTTCAAGGGTTTTTTAATAAAGAATGGATACTGTGTTTTGTTGACCTTTTCTGTGTCTAATGATATAATCATATGGTTCTTGTTTTTACATCTATTGATATACTTGATTACATTTTTGGTCTTTCAGATGTTAAACCCACCCTGCATCCCAGGGATGAAGCCTACTTGGTCATGGTGGATAATTTTTAAGATGTGTTGTTGGATCTGATTTGCTACAATCTTGTTGAGAATTTTTGCATCTATGTTCACCAGGAATATTGGCCTGTAGTTCTCTTTCTTTGTTGGGTCTTTGTCCATCTGGGGTATCAGTGTGATGTTTGCTTCATAAAATGATTTGGGAAGAGTTCTGTCTTTCTTGATTGCCTGGAATACTTTTAATAGCATTGATAGCCGGGCTTGGTGGCTCAGCCTGTAATCCCGCGCCTTGGAATGCTGAGGTGAGTGGATTGCCTGAGTCTGCGGGTTCAGGACCCGCCTGGACAACTTGGTGAGACCTCATCTCTGCAATAAATCAAAAATTAGCCAGGCGTGGTAGTGCGTGCCTGTAATTCCGGCTACTAGGAAGGCTGAGGCAGAAGGATCGCTGGAGCCCAGCAGGTCGAGGCTGCAGTAGCCAGGAGCAGCCACTGCACTCCAGTCTGGGCGACAGAGTGGAGACTCCAACTCAAAAAAAAAAAAAAAAAATTGCATTGATAACAGCTCCTCCTTGTATGTTTTTTAGAATTCCACTGGAAAGCTCTCTGGTCCAGGGCTTTTTTTTCCTTTTTCTTTCTTTCTTTTTGTGTATTTTTCTTATGACAAGATCAATTTCCCAGGTTGTTATTGGTCCATTTAGGATCTCTAAAGAAGAAATACCTTGTCTTAACCTTGGGAAGTTGTGTGATGTTAGAAAATCTTCATTTCGTCAGGGTTTTGAATTTGTTTCCATACAGGTGTGCGTCGTAATCCCTGATAATCTTCTGTATTTCTTCATGGTCAGTTGTGACTTGATCTTTTGTGTTTCTGATTGTGATTATTTTATTTTTTTTATAATCAATATTTTTTATTATGATATTGTGGGGTATAGTTAAGGGTTAGGTATACAAATATGCTTCACGCAGGCACCCTTGCTGATAAGAGGTGTCTCCCCGTCCCCAGGCAGATATTTACTACCGTTAATCCCATCTCCCTTCCCCTCCCCCCCCATAGTTTCCCACCACTGTTAGTCATTTTCTTATGGTAATACGTTGGATGATCAAGGTCCACTACATGAGTGAGAACATGTGATACTCAGATCTTTGTTTCTGTGAGAGGTCACTCAGTGTTATAGACTCTAGTTCCATCCAGGTTGCTGTGAAATTCATGATTTTGTTCTTTTTTATGGCTGCGTAGTTTTCCATCATGTATATGTACCACACTTTTAAAATCCAGTCCTCTTTTGATGAACAGCATGGTTGCTTCCAGGTTCTTGCTATTGTGAACAATGCTGCGATAAACATACATATGCAGGTATCTTTTTGATAGAGTGATTTGAGTTCTTCAGGGTATATTCCCAGGAGGGGGATTGCAAGGTCATATGGGAGGTTGATATTAGAGCTTTTAGGAATTGCCACACTGTGTTCCACAGAGGTTGTACTAGTTTACACTCCCACCAACAGTGTATAATAAGTGTTCCCTTTTCACCACATTTTCTCCAGCAACTGTTATTTTTTGAGTTATTGATAATTGCCATTCTGAGTGGAGTTAGGTGATATCTCAGTGTGGTTTTGATTTGCATCTCCCTGATGATTAGTGAGGTTGAACATTTTTTCATGTGTCTGTTGGCTGCTCAGATGTCTTCCTTTGAGAAGTGTCTGTTCATATCTTTTGCCCATTTATAATGGAGTTGTTTGTTTTTCCTTTTCAGCACGTTTGACTTCCTTGTAGATCCAAGATGTTAAGCCTTTGTCAGACCTGGAGTTGGCAAATACTTTTTCCCAGTCTGTGGGCTGTCTCCCTGCTCTCTTGATGGTTTCTTTGGCTTTGCAGAAGCTTGTCAGTTTAATGAGGTTCCACATGTCTATCTTATTTCTTTTTTTTTTTGAGTTGGAGTCTCACTCTGTTGCACAGACAGGAGTGCAGTGGCCACTTCCGGCCACCGCAGCCTCGACCTGCTGGGCTCCGGCGATCCTTCCGCCTCAGCCTTCCAAGTAGCTAGAAATACAGGCACGCGCTACCACGCTCAGCTAGTTTCTGATTTATTGTAGAGATGATGTCTTGCCAAGTTGCCCAGGCGGGTCTTGAACCTGCAGGCTCAGGCAATCCACTCACCTCAGCCTCCCAATGGCGCGAGATTACAGGCTGAGCCACTGAGCCCAGCTAGTCTATCTTATCTCTTATGGCCTGTGGGTTTCGGGCTTTGTTCAGGAATTGGATGCCAGTTCCAATTTCCATGAGGGTATGTCCTTCATTTTCTAAGGTTCTTATGGTTTGAGGTTTTACATTTAGATCTCTGGTCCATTTGGCGTTAATTTTTGTGTATGGGGATAGATAGGGGTGCTGTTTCAATCTTCTGCATGTGGTCAGTCAGTTTTCCCAGCACCATTTACTGAATAGGTTCTCCTCTCCCCAGTGGTAGGTGGTGGAGGCTTTGTCAAAGATGAGTTGGTTGAGAAATTGAGGTTTTGCTTCTGGAATCTCAATTCTATTCCATTGGTCTATATGCCTATTCCTGTACCAATACCAAGCTGTTTTGGTTATTATAGCTCTATGGTAAAGTTTGAAGTCTGGTAATGTGATACCACCTGCTTTTTTTTTTTTTTTTTGCTGAGGATTGTTCTGGCGATTCTTGTTTGTTTCTGTTTCCATATGAATTCCTGTGCTGTTTTTTCTAGGTCTGAGAAGAATGTTGCTGGTAATTTGATGGTTACTGCATTAAATCTGTAGATTGCCTTAGGTAAGATGGACATCTTCACAATGTTGATTTTTCCAATACATGAGAATGGGATATTTTTCCACTTGTTTGTGTTATCTTTGATTTCTTTGAGCAGTGTTTTGTAGTTTTCATTGTAAAGGTCTTTCACGTCTCTGGTTAGGAAGATGCTAAGGTGTTTATTTTGTGGCTATTGTGAATGGAATTATACTTTTTATTTGGGTTTCTGTTTGTTTATTGTTGGTGTAAAGAAATGCGATTGTCTTTTGCACATTTATTTTATATACTGAGACTTTGCCAAAGGCCTTTATCAGTGTAAGGAGGTTTTTGACAGATTCTCTTGGGTTTTCAAGGTACAAAATCATGTCATCTGCAAAGAGAGATATCTTGACTTCCTCTTTTCCTATTTGGATACCCCTGATTGCCTTCTCTTCTCTGATTGCTTGAGCCAGGACTTCCAATACTATGTTGAACAGGAGGGGTGAGAGTGGGCATCCTTGTCTTGTTCCAGTTTTCAGGGGAAATGGTTCCAATTTTTGTCCGTTTTGGAGTATGCTGGCTGTGGGTTTCTCATAGATGGCTTTTACTATTTTGAGGTATGTTCCCCATATGCCTAGCTGTTCAAGGGTTTTTAACAAGAAGGGGTGCTGGATTTTATCAAAAGCTTTTTCTGCATCTAATGATATAATCATGTGGTTTTTGTTTTGACATCTGTTGATGTATTTAATTACATTTATGGTTTTACGAATGCTGAACCAGACTTGCATCCCAGGAATGAAGCCTACTTGGTCATGATGAATGATTTTTGAGATGTGTTATTTAATCCAGTTTGCTAGGATCTTGTTGAAAATTTTAGCATCTATGTTCATCAAAGATATTGGCCTGTAGTTCTCTTTCTTTGTTGGATCTTTACCTGGCTTGGGTATCAATGTGATGTTAGCTTCACAAAATGATTTTGGGAGAGTTTCATCTTTCTCAATCGCCTGGAATACCTTCAATAGGATTGGTATCAGCTCCTCCTTAAATGTCTTGTAGAGTTCTGCTGAAAATCCATCTGGCCCAGGGCTTTTTTTTGTAGATAGTTTTCTTATTACATACTCAATTTCCTTGATTGTTATTGGTCTATTTAGCATCTCAATTTCATCTTGTTTCAACCTAGGCAGGTTGTGTGATGACAGAAAGTCCTCCATTTCCTTAAGGTTTTCAAGTTTGTTTCCATACAAGTGTACATAGTGGTCTCTAATGATCTTTTGTATTTCTTCAGGGTCAGATGTGACTTCATCTTTTGTGTTTCTGATTGTGCTTATTTGGGTTTTTTCTCTCTGTTTCTTGGTCAGTCTAGTAGGGGACCATCGATCTTATTTATCCTTTCGAAGAACCAGCTTTTTGTTTCATTTTTTTTTTGTATTATCTTTTTGTCTTCTATGTCCTGGATTTGGGCTTTTATTTTGGTGATCTGAATTCTTCTGCTGAAATTAGGTTTTTGTGGTCTTGCTTTTCCAGCTTCCTTAGGTGGCTTGTTAGACTGTTAATTTGTGATCCTTCCATTTTTTTCATGTGCATTTGTAGGGATATAAATCCCCTCTTCCTACAACTTTCATGGCATCCCCAAGATTTTGGTAAGATGTTTCTTCATTTTCATTTGTTTCCTGGCATCTTTTGATCTATTTTGATTTCATCAGTGACCCAGGAGTTGTTTAGCATCATGCTGCTTAGTGTCCATATCTTTGTGGGTTTTGGGGGGACCTTGTTGGTGTTAATGTTTATTTTTATTCCACTGTGGTCCAAAAAGGTGCATGGTAAAATTTTGGTCCTTTTAAATTTGCTTTTCTTGATTTATGGCCAAGTATATGGTCAATCTTAGAATAAGTTCCATGCAGTGATGAGTAGAATGTGTATTCTGTGGTCTTTGGATGGAGAGTTCTGTATGTATCAATTAAGTCCATTTGATCAAGAGTCACATAGAGGTTTCGGATCTCGTTGCTGATTTTTTGTCCTGATGATCTGTCTAGAGTTGTGAGTGGGGTATTAAAGCCCCACTTTGAAGATAGGGCTCCAAGCTCTCCTAGCCTGCAGGATTTCTGTAGATAAATCTGCTGCTATTCGAATTGGTCTTCCATGGTAGGTGATCGGGCCCTTTTTTCTCTTGCTGCCTTTAGGATTTTTTCTTTTTACTTACTTTGTTTAGGCAATTATATTTCTAGGAGTTGGTCTTCTCATTTGTTGCCCTGCAGGGGTTCTCTGAATCTCTTGTGTTTGAATTTTTGCACCATTGATAACGGAAGTTTTTTTGTAATCTCAGGGAAAAGTTTGTTCCAGTGTGGTCTCTGTCTCTCTTTCTGCCTCAGGAAGGCCAATTACTCTTAGGTTCAGTCTTGAAGTAATTGCTCATCTTTTAAAAGGGTTTTTTGTTCTGTCTTTTTGAGCTTGTTTTCTGTGTTTTTAACAGTTTGGGTTAGTTATATATTTTGGCCCTCAAGTTTGAGATTCTTTCTTCTGCTTGGGTTATTCTGCTTTCCATGCTTATCAGTTTGTTATTTATTTCATTCACAGTATTCCTTATTACTGTTTCTCATTTATCATCCCCTTCCTAGTTTCTTTTTGTCTCTCCTCAATTCTTTTTAATCTCTCCTTAGTGTTTTGATATCTAGGTTTGTAGTTTGAGACCAGTCTTTTGGGGGGCTCTTCTTTGTTCGCATTCAAAGTCAGTTTTGTCAGTGTCTGCCCTCCCAGGGGTCGGGGAGAGACCCATATTCTTTTTTTGGTTTTTTTCTTTTGTATAGATTTTTCTCTCTCTCCCCCTTTCCGCACCTTCTTTATTCTTTTTTTCAGGAAGGTGGGGCTGCTTTTGCTTTGCTTGTGAAATCTCCTGTTCTTCCTTATGAGGGCCCTTTGGCTTTGCTCACTTTTGAGGTTGGAGTGTGGGCTGGGGGTTGTACTTTTTGCAGTTTTGGGGTTTTAAATTGGGGGGGAAGCTGTGATTCAGAATCTATATGCTGATTCCAGCACCCCACCAACAGGTGTATGAGCACACTGGAACCTTTTCCTGCTGCCTTACAATCTGTCTGTGCAGCAGTATGTAGGTTTGGTCCCTGGAACAAAAGGAGGTACAAAAGAGGAAAATAATGGAGTGGGGGTAATAGGAAGTTAGAAAGAGAGAAGATGAGAGGGAAAACAGACATACATACCAACTAACAGGTGAAAAAAAAGACACAAGGCCAGAGAGAAGTGAAAAAAAACAACAAGCAAAATTCCCTAAAGAATACTGGTAGCTAAAAAAGACAGACCAATAAAAAACATGCCTTTTGATCATTTTTCCCTAACACAAACAGATAGTGTAAGTCAAAAACCAAATAAAAGTGAGCAAACCAAACAGTCAAAATGATAAAATCAAAAGTCAAAATAAGAAATCAGACTAACTCTGGAATCTTTCCTGAGTGTCTAAAGTCTGTTCAGCTCTGATCTCCAGCCTCTCCCCTTTGCTTTTGTTGCAGGCAGCTAGATTTACTCACAGCTTGGGTTTGTTCTTTTAGCCTGCTGCTCGGGAGGTCTGTGACGCTTAGTTGCCTTTGTCTGATTCAGCGTAGGGGAGGGGCTTTGTCTCCTGTTTAGTGATGTTACCTTAGGAACCGAGGTGGAGGCTGTCCATTGGTGGGTGGGGCAATGCAAATCTCTGCCTGGAGAATGACCGAGGTGGCAGCTTCTCTTTCACAGATCTTTTCTCTTTGCTCATCTGGGTCCCTGGGCGATCCACTATGATGGGCCATGGTGGTGTGGGAGGGACTGGGGTCGCTGCCGCTGGGCACTGGGTCCAGGGTGCCATCAGCGGCTGGGGTGGAGGAGGGGGTCAGGGGTTCCCCCCTCTGGAGCTAAGAGCCTCCCAAACAGCACCTCAAGATATGCTGTTCCCTTTCACAAGCATGGGGTCCACCTGGGTGCCTCAGCCAAGGTTGGGCCCCGAGCTCCCGAGCTCCAAACTCCCAAAAGGGGAGGCAGTGAAGCAAGAGTGGCCCTGGGGCCCCCCACAGGGTACTTTAGCCAGAAAAGGAACCGGTATCTCTGAGAGGCAGGTGCCCAGAGCCTCCCTGGGTGACCAGCGGCTTGGTGCTGGGTGCTGGGTGAGACCATGTAGCCCAGGAGGGAGCCAAGACCCGGGACTCCCTGATTGTGTTTATTTGGGCTTTTGTCTCTTTTTCTTGGTCAGTCTCATTGGGGGTCCCTCAAACTTGCTTATCATCTCAAAGAACCAGCTTTTTTGTTGATCTTTTTGTATGCTATTCTTGTCTTTTATTTCCTATATTTGGGTTTTTGCTTTAGTGATCTGGATTCTTCTACTTAAGTTAGGGTTTTGGTGGTCTTGTCTTTCCAGCTCTCTTAGATGATTTATTAGGCTGTTTTTCTATTTTCTTTTTGTGCATTCATAAAGATATAAATTTCCCTCTTAGAATTGCTTTCATAGCATCTCAGAGATTTTGGTAAGATGTGTCTTTGTTTTCATTTGTTTCCAAGAATCTTTTCTGTTTGATTTCTGTGTTGACCCAGGAGATGTTCAGCATTGTGCTATTTAGTGTCTATATCTTGGTTTTGGGGGGATTTTGGTGGTGGTTTATTTTTATTCTGCTGTGGTCTGAGAAGATGCATGGTAGTATTTCAATCTTTTGGAAATTATTTATGCTTGATATATGGCCAAGGATGTGGTCGATTTTGGAGTATGTTCTATGTGGTGATGAGTAGAATGCATACTCCTTGGTTGTTGAGTGAAGTTTTCTGTAGGTATTCATTAAGTCCATTTATTCAAGTGTCAAGTTAAGGCTTCAGATCTCCTTACTGATTTTTTTGCCTTGATGATATATCTAGAGTTGTTAGTGGGAGTATTCAAGTCCCTAGTTATGATAGTGTTAGAGTCAATATCCTTTTTTTGTTTACTTAGTAGTTGCTTTATAAGTCCTGGTACTCTTATGTTGGGTACATATATTTAGGATGGATAGTTCTTGTTGATGAATTAAACCTTTTATCATTATGTAGTGTCCTTCCATATCTTTTTAAAATTTTTGATAGCTTGATGGTTGTTATGTCTTATATAAAAATCATGACTCCTGCCTTCTTTTATTTTCCTGCCTGGATGTTTCTTTTCCATTCTTTAACTTTGAGTCTGTGGGTGTCCTTTGTAGTGAGATGTGTCTCCTGTAGGCAGCATATTGTTGGGTTATACTGTTTTATCCAGTTTGTCATTCTATGTCTTATCAGTGGTACATTTAGTTCATTCATGTTCAGGCTGACTATTGGAATGTGAGTATTTATCCCTGTCACCAGGCTCTTATAAAGTCTTTTTTTTTTTTTTTTTTTGCTTGCTTGCTTGTTTTCTTTTAACTTTTGTCTTGAACTATGTGGGTATTTTCAAGTTTGCAGTTGTGATATATTCTCTGTTGATTCTGTGTTTTCCTGTTCTCCTGGGGAGTGTGTGAACATTTTTTTTCTTCTTTCTTCTGTGCTTAATACCTTCTTAAATGTTTTCTGTAGAGCTGGTCTGGATGCAGCATAATCTTTTAGAGGTTGGACATCTTGGAAGGATTTTAATTATCTGTCACTGATGAAGCTTAGCCTAGCTGGCTAGGAAATTCTTGGTTTGAATTGTTTCTCTTTGAGAACTTTAAAGATTGGAGTCCAGTCTCTTCTAGCTTGCAGTGTTTCTGTAGATAAGTCTGCTGTTATTCTAATTGGTCTTCCCTGGTAGGTAGTCCTCTCTTTCTTGCTGCCTTTAGGATTTTTTTCTTGTACACCTACTTTGTGTAAGCAAATTAGTATGTGTCTGGAAGTTGGTCTTCTCATTTGATGCCTTGCAGGGGTTCTCTGAATCTCTTGCATATGGATGGTCGTGTCTCTGATGAGATGTGGAAGTTTTCTTGGATAATCTCACAGAATGTTCCAAGGTATTCTCTGTCTCCTTTTCTGCCACAGGAATGCTGATCAGGTGTAGGTTTGTTCTCTTGATATAATCACACATCTCTTGGAGGCTTTATTCTGTTTTTTTAAACTTCCTTTCTACGTTTTTAACCATTTGGGTTAGTTCCATATTTCAGTCTTCAAGCTGAGATTCTTTCTTCTGCTTGTTTAATTCTGCTTTCCATGCTTGTCATTTTGCTATTTATTTTGTGCACTCTCCTCTTTTTTGCCATCATCTCTGTTATCAATTCTTTCATTCTTTCTTCTTGCCTTTCATGATTTTTATTCATCCTCTCCATCAGTACCTTAATGTTTGGATTTGTGTTCTGAGAGTTGTCATTCTGGGGACTCTCCATTGTTTGAGTTCTGAAGTCTGTATTCTCAGTTGCTGTCTTTCCAGGGGTCTGTGGGGTACCTGCGTGGTTTCATTAATTTGTCTTCATTTGTGATAGATTCCCCCCACCTTTTATTCCTCTTTACTTCTGTTGCTTAGTGAGGGGGTATAGCTTTGACTTCTCAACCCACTATTCTTCCTTAGGTAGAGCCTCTGGATATTTTCAATTTTGAAACCAGGCTGGGAGTGGGGGTGTTGTATTGTCTTTTTGCAGTTTTGAGATTTGACTAAGGTGTAATGAGGGAGCTAAGTTTCAGAAACTACCTGAAGACCAAAGTACCTGCTGACTGGGGTGTGGACCTCCTGGAACCTACTTCCCATCTTACACTATGTCCATGTGGTGAGAGTGTATGTAAACCCCCTGAAACTAAAATGGGATAAGAGAAAGGGGGAAAAAACAGAGAAAGAAAGAAGGGAGAAGAAAAGAAGATGAAGAAAAAGAAGAATAGGAAGGAAAACAAACAAGTATGCAAATGAACAGATAAAGAGAAAACAAACAAAAACAAAGATGCACTCATCCTTAAAATTCCTATATGCAAAAAGAACAAAAAAAATAGGGAGAAAGGGAGGAAATCAAATCAGAGAATACATACAAAAAGATATGCATGAACAGAGTGAGGAAAAAAAATAAGACTCAAAACTTTCGAGTCTTGAATTTTATCTTGCTCCCTCTTGTGGCTGTTTCTGGGACTCCAGGTTCCTTTTTTACTGGCGTGTCCAAGCACCACTACTTTGGCTCACAGCTGGAGGGAGTGGGCTCTGATCAAGGGAGCGGCTCGGGTCTCTAGACCCTCCCCCTCTGTTCTCTGTGTGGCTGATCAGGCAGCTCTCCAAGTGGATCAGATGCCCCATGGGGCATTAGAAGGGGGCTGGATCAGATCAAGACTCACTCCTACTTGTCTGCTGCTGGGTCTCCCACTCTGATCGCACGCGTCTGTGAATTGTCCAGTGGTGAGGGGAGGACATCTGGATTTCCAAGCCAGCGCTGTCTCTCTGGGTATCCTGCACCTGGAGCATCCTCTCTGGTTAAGGATGACCAATCCCAAAGGGGTACGGAGATTGCCCCTCAGTCTCAGGATGCAGGCTTCTCAGTCTTGGGTGAGCTAAAGGACAGCACTACCTGGATTCCAGGACAGAGAAAATGGAGTCAGCCAGCTCTTCACCTTCAACGGGGGCTCAGCTCTGGATTTCCTCCCAGTGCTTTCTTTATAGTCTCGCTGACAGTGACTGACCTGTTGCCTCAATTGGTGGTGTTGCTGTTGGTGGTGTTGGGCCAGGTGCCAAGAGGCAGCTTGTTTCTGTCACTTTTTCTTGAGACAGGCCCCAAGAATGTGGATGCTCCTGCATGGGGTGGGGGTTGCCAAATTAAAAGCAGTGTAATTTGCAGCTGCTTCTGCAAGGGAGCCCCTGGTGCTTGTTTCTGTGTCTCCTCTTAGTCAGACATTCACTCATCCACGTTTTGCACACACACACGCACGTAGATTCATCTTTATGCACAGTCACCCTTGCAGAGACTCACACACTGCAACCAGTTGCATCACCATCTTGCCACAACGTTTCTAACACTGATATGTTTCCTAGCTATTATACTTGGAATAAAATCCACTTGGCCAGATATCCTGTTATTTGAATAAATAAGAATTTCTATTTTTACTTTTATTTATATTAGTAAATTATATTGGCTTATAGATCACTTTTTATTTTTATGTGATTTTGTTATGAAGCCTATCCTCATTTCATACTATGACTTATGGGATCCTTTCATCTTTTTGGTGAATAGTTATAAGAATAGGAATTATCTGTTCCTGGAGGCTAGATAGATGTTGATGATAAAATCATCTGGTCCTGATGACTTTTTACATGGAAGATTCTTAGCTTTGCTTCTAATTTCTGTTTTGTGTAATGGTTTATTTGACTTTCGAGCACTTCTTCGATGAACCAGTTATTTATATATGGCTAGAAATCAGTTTTCTTGGAGGCGGGAAAGATGGCAGCTGAACCAGTTGGACTATGAGAGTCCCTGTGTGCATGAGTGAATGGAAAATTTTGTGTATGTGCTGGTGAGCAAGTGGGCATGTGAGGGAGGGACTGACTGACGGAGGGCTAGGGAGGTAGCAGTCAGGGCTCCCCTGGTGCAGCAGCTGTGGCCACAGTGTCTGGGCTTGGGCCCTAGCAATTCCCAGGATGCAGAATCTGAGTGCCATTTTCTCTTTCTTTTCTTTTCTTCCTTTTTTTTAAGTCAACAAACTCTCTCTGGTGAGAAAACGCTGGGAGAGACTGTCTAAGTGGGGCTCATGAGCGGGTGACCAGGCCCCTGGTGCAACAGCAGGTGCTGCAGCTTCTCTACTTTGTCCCTGGCTCTTCCTGGTCCCAGAGCACCATTGTTTTTTTAAAACAGACAGAAGTTTTCTTTTGAAAAGAGGTGGAGAGGCACTATTGCCCTAGGTGCTCCCACACCATTGAAGCAGCAGAGAGACTGCTCAGGGCTTTGCCTCATCACTTCAGGACACTAGAAGGGGCTGTGGACAGAGTCCAGAGGGAAGTTCCCATGGTAGAGGACAAGAAAGGCACCCCACCACCATACTGAAGGCAGGGCGGGAAAGTGCTCCAGCTTGATCACCATGGACCAACAGAACCAATCTCTGTGACTGATGGATTCACTACTCAGAACTTGATCGTGGCCCAAAGGGAATGTCCTGAGAGCACAAACTTGAGAGGGACCTGACAAGTGCTGAGTTCCAGGCGTTCCACCCCCTACCTTGATCCAGCTGTAGGACAAAGGGTGTGGCCAGAAAAGGAGGAGGAAGAACTCCAAAGAGATCAGTGGTGAATCCAGAGCTGATCCAAACCCCTTCCTTCCCAGCAATCCTCTGAATGTCAGACCCGCACAGCTGGGCAATGACTGAGAGGGACAAACCCAGGCAGAGCCTGGATGTCAGTCACAATAGAAGAGCTCCATTCCAAGACAGGCCTGGCTGGGGCACTCCAGTGAGAGTATATACCTGGGGAAGAGACAGTCCCGTACCTCCCCAACAGAGATCTCCCTGACCTTACGAGAGTGGGAGGGGAGGCCTGCAGCCCCACCCACCTCCACTGTCTCTCCCCCTTCCCTGCTTTGTTCCCTGAGGAGAGAGTTAAAGAGGTGACTCTTTGCAGAAGAGACTTGAGTAGAGGACAATTATAGAGCCTGCCACAAGAGGGCAGGGTTTTCTGTTTGTTGGTAGGTTGGTTGGTTGTAGTTTTCTAAATTTTCAATTATTTTTTAAATTAAGAAAATTTTTTTGCATCCCCCCTCCCAAGAAAAATTTCTTTTCTTTTTCGGTTTCTTTTTTCTTTTATTTGTTATTTTCTGTTTAGGTGTGTATGTGAATGATTGAGTGTTTCTCTTTTGATTTTGTTGTGGCTGTTGGTTTTTGTTCTTTTGGGTCTTTTTTATATTCATTTTTTATAGTTTAAGAGCTATATCAATAGATGTTGTGTGAGGGTTCAATCTGAATTTCCAACTCCCCTCCTTTTTTTTTTTTTTTTTTCAGTCTTTCTGTTTTTCTTCTCTGTTCACTTTGTGCTAGGCATGAGTGTGTATGTTTAGTTTTCTTGGGGATCATTTTGTTGCTGATTGTTTTGTTTAGCTTTGTTGTTATTCCAGTTTGTTTTGGAGTGTGTGTACATGTGTTCAATTGCTTTTCCTTTGGTTTCTCATATAGAGTGGTAATGGGGAGTGGGTCTCAGGGAACACACACCACAATAAGTGAACATTTTAATTTGAAATTGGTGTCTGATTCCTAGCACCCCATTCCCCACTTTATTTGAATTTTAAAAACTATAAGAGACAGCAAAGCTTCCCATCCACCATCCTGTTTCAAAATAGAACAAATCCAGAGTCTGACTCAGGGAAGAATAGAGGTCTGATCAAACGTCAGAGGGAAAGCCTCTCCCACTGACACTGAATAACAGAACTAAAGAGAAAACCAAGAGATCTGTCACAAATGAGGAAAAGGCAATTTCAAGTGTACTAAAGACAAAACTCCTGAAAAATCAGACCTTGGTACCCAAACAATGAAAGTCACCAATGATTGGCCCCAGGATATGAAAGGGATTAGGGAATGAATGGAAAGAGTGAATAGGACTCAAGAAAGACAAGATGCAACATTGAAAAAACTTGCAACAGAGATTTAGGCAATAAAAAATTTCATCCAGGAAATAAATAACAAGATGACAAGCATGGAAAGCAGAATTAATGTAGCTGAAGAAAGAATCTCAAAACTTGAAGACCAGAACATGGAATTAACCTAATCTGTAAAAGACATAGAAAGAAGACTTAGAAAGAAAGGACAAAGTCTACAAGAGATATGCAATTATATCAAAAGGACAAACCTACGCCTGATTGGTATCCCAGAAGAAGAAAGAAAAATGGAGTACAACTTGGAGCAAGTATTCCAGGGGGTAATCCAAGAAAACTTTCCCCATCTTACCAGAGATGTGACCAGCCAAGCATAAGAGATACAGAGAACCCTCACAAGACATCAAATGAGAAGACCAACCCCTAGACACATAGTAATTCACCTACACAAAGTAGGCACAAAAGAAAATATCTTAAAGGCAGCAAGAGAGAAAGTTCAGACTACCTACCAGAGAAAGCCAATCAGAATAGCAGCAGACTTATCAGCAGAAACACTATAAGCAAGAAGGGACTGGAGTCCTATATTCAAAGTCCTCAAAGATAAACAATTTAAACAAAGAATTTCCTATCCAGCCAAGCTCAGCTTCATCAGTGAAGGAGAATTAAAATCTTTCCCAGACATCCAAGAGATTATGCAGCTTCCAGACCAGCTCTACAGGAGACACTTAAAAAGGCATTAAGCACAGAAGAAATAAGAAAAAGATAGACAACACACTTCCCAAGAGAACAGCAGAGCACAGAATCAGCAGAGAATAGAGTGCAACAAGAAACTTGAAAACACACCATTCATTAACACTAAAGCCAAAAGAAAACAAGCAAACAAAGGAAAAACTTTATAAGAACCTCATGACAGGGATAAACAATCATATTTCAATAATCAGCCTGAATGTGAATGGACTAAATACACCACTGAAAAGGCACAGAATGGTGGACTGGATAAGAAACCATGACCAAATTATTTGCTGCATCCAGGAGACTCATCTCACTTCAAGGGATGCACACAGACTCAAAGTTAAATGTTGGAAAACGAGTTTCCAGGCAAATGGATCACAAAAGAAGGCAGGGGTTGCAATCTTAATAGCAGACAAAACGACTTTAAGCTATCAAAAATTTAGGGAGAAGTGGCAAGATGGCGACGGGGCAACCCAGTCTGTGAAACCCTTTGCAAAGAAGAATTGCAGTGGGTCTCTGATTCTCGCCCTGGGGGCTGTGGACCCCAACATCACAGCCTGTTCTTCAAATGGAGCTCGGCCGTTGCCACCACTGGGGCATCGCAGTGGACTGGACAGTACTGCAGAGCAAATGGTGCCGCCGCCGCTGCTCCCCCCACCCGCCGCCACCACAGCTGTAGCACATTGCACCACCCGGCCAGAGGCAATCCACTTCAGTCCTTCAAGCCCCTTCAGGGAAGATCTGCTGGGATCACTGCCATCTCTCCTGCAACTGAGACGTCCTGCCCGCCGTAAATCTGCTGTCTGCCCTGAGGCAGGCAACCATCTTCAGCCTCTGCCGTCCCTGTCCACCCCCACCCCCTCTGGGGCGAGCAGCTGAGATAGCACCACCTGCTGGTGATTCAAGGTAACAACACCAAAACAGGAGAAACAAGCTTGAAAAAGACATAGGCCAGAGTGTTGAATGGAGGGTGATCTGAACGGTCCTTCACAGCAGACCAGGGGCAACTGACCCTAACTGCAAACTAATTTACCTGCTTGAAAAGAAAGCTAGAAGTCAGAACTGAAAGGACATTGGACTTAAACGAAATGTCTCGGAGTGTGCTTCATTGATTCTGTTAGTTTAATGACTTAATTCTATTCCTACTGTATTGTTACTTTTTTTTCTTTTTTCCTCTTCCTTTTCTTCTCTCTGTAAACCATATCTTTGTGTAGAGGAACAGCACACTAATAAGGTGGTTGGTTAGCTTGTATGTTAGCATCACTATATGCTTTATTTTTTTTGTATGAGAGTTGGTTCATCTGTAGTTGTGGTCTATTGTTTTTTTCTGTTTCAGTATAGGCCTCTCTCTCTATTTGATGGCACACTCATTTGTTTCCCCCCTTACTCCTCTATCTCTCCACCCCCCTCTTCAACCCACTGTCTGCTCCATTCTCTCCCCTCTGCTAACCACATTTTATTTCAGGGACTAAACTTACAGCCCCACTGCACGGACAGATTCTAAGGCAGTGGGAAGTGGGTTCCAGATTATCCACACACCTTTCAGTGAATACCAGGACCTGCAGATAGATTTTGAATAACAGCTCCCCCATTAAGTAAATCTCAAAACTGAAAAAGGACCACCCCAACCTACAGTGCAACTCCAGAATTGAACAAAGTAAGAGGGTACACATAAAGAATAGGAGATTGAACAAACAGAAGTAAAACCATTCCCTTTACCCCTGAATAACAGAATTAAAGAAGACAGTGACATGGAGGGAAGGAAAAAGTAGGGAGGGGGAAAAACCACACAAATGAAGAAAAACCCAAAGAATATAGGTCTCACAGAGACCCCTGGGAGATCAGACACTGAGAAAACAGATTCTGGAACACAAACAATGAAGAGCCCCCAGAATGACTGGTCACATGCAAGAAACCCAGACATCAAGACATTAATGGAGAGAATTAAAAAAATTGAGGCGAGACAAGAGGAAAATAGGAAGGAGCTGATGTCAGAAATAACAGCAGTAAAGAATACTGTGATGGAAATGAATAACAGACTAATAAGCATGGAAAGCAGAATTAGCCAAGCAGAAGAAAGAATCTCAGAGCTCGAAGACCAAAACACAGAACTAACCCAAACTGTCAAAAGCATAGAAAAGAAGCTCAAAAAGACAGAACAAAATCTGCAAGAGATGAATGATCAATTCAAGAGACCAAACCTAAGAGTAATTGGGCTTCCTGAGGCAGAGAGAGAAACAGAAGCCACACTGGAACAAACATTTCATGAAATCATTCAAGAAAACTTCCCTCATCTCATCAAGGATGAAAAAATTCAAACAAGAGATTCAGAGAACGCGTGCAAGACAACAAACGAGAAGACCAAATCCCAGAAACATAATAATTCGCCTAAACAAAGTAGCTATAAAAGAAAAAATCCTAAAGGCAACAAGAGAAAAAGGCCAGACTACCTACCAGGGAAAACCTACTAGAATAGCAGCAGATTTATCCACAGAAACCCTTCAGGCTAGGAGAGCCTGGATCCCTATCTTCAAAGTTCTAAAAGATAAACAATTTCAACCAAGAATAACCTACCCAGCCAAACTAAGCTTCATTAGCGAGGGAGAATTGAAATCTTTTCCAGATATCCAATCCCTAAGAACACACACTGCCATCAGACCACCTCTACAAGAAACACTTAAGAAAGTACTGAACACAGAAGAAAAAGAAAAAAGAACAACAACATTCTTCACAAGAGTATAGGCAAAAGATTAAAAACACACATGAACCAACTCCAAAACCCAAAGAAAGACAACAAACAAACAGGAACAACTCTGAAAGAACTTATGACAGGGATCAACTCTTGCATTTCAATTATTAGCCTAAATGTGAATGGACTAAATGCACCACTGAAAAGACATAGAATGGCAAAATGGATAAAATATCATCAGGCAACAATCTATTGCCTTCAAGAGACACACCTCATTAGAAAGGACACCCACAGACTCAAAGTAAGAGGATGGGAAACAAACTTTCAGGTGAATGAAATACAAAAGAAAGGAGGAGTAGCGATCTTAATTTCAGACAAAATACCCTTCAAGCTATTAAAAATCAAAAAAGATACAGAAGGTCACTACATAATGATAAAAGGCTCAATCCATCAACAAGAAATATCTATCCTAAACATATATGCACCCAACATAGGTGTGCCAACTTTCATAAAGCAACTTCTAGGAAAACTAAAGAAAGATATTGACTCTAACACCATCATAACTGGTGACTTTAATACCCCACTCACAACCCTAGACAGATCATCAGGACAAAAAATTAGCAAGAAGATCCGGAACCTCAATGTGACTTTGGACCAAATGAACTTAATTGATACCTACAGAACACTCCATCCAAAGACCACAGAATACACATTCTACTCATCACCACAAGGAACATATTCTAAGATCCACCATGTACTCGGCCATAAATAGAGCATAAGCAAATTTAAAAGGACCGAAATTCTACCATGCACCTTCTTGGACCACAGTGGAATAAAAATAAACATTGACACCAACAAAGTCCCCCCAAAACCCACAAATACATGGACACTAAACAGTATGATGCTAAACAACTCCTGGGTCAATGAGGATATCAAAACATACTTGGAAAAAAATGAAAATCAAGAAACATCTTACCAAAATCTCTGGGATGCCCTGAAAGCTGTAGTATCAGGGGAATTTATATCCCTACAAACACATATGAAGAAAATGGAAGGAACAGAAATTCACAACCTAAAAAGCCACCTAAAGAAGCTGGAAAAGCAAGACCACAAAAACCCTAATTTCAGCAGAAGAATCCAGATCACCAAAATAAAAGCTCAAATCCAGGACATAGAAAACAAAAAGATAATACAAAAAATCAATGAAACTAAAAGCTGGTTCTTCGAAAGGTTAAACAAGATCGATGGTCCCCTAGCTAGACTGACCAAGATAAAAAGAGAAAAAAACCAAAAAAGCACAATTAGGAACACAAAAGATGAAGTCACACCTGACCCTGAAGAAATACAAAAGATCATTAGAGACTACTACATACACTTGTATGGAAACAAACCTGAAAACCTAAGAATATGGAGGACTTTCTGTCATCACACAACCCACCTAGGTTGGAACAAGAAGAAATTGAAATGCTAAATAGACCAATAACAATCAAGGAAATCAACTACATAATAAGAAAACTTCCTACAAAAAAAAAAGCCCTGGTCCAGATGGCTTTCTACAAGACATTTAAGGAGAAGCTGATACCAATTCTACTGAAGGTATCCCAGGCGATTAAAAAAGATGGAACTCTCCCCAAATCATTTTACGAAGCCAACATCACATTGATACCCAAGCCAGATAAAGATCCAACAAAGAAAGAGAACTACAGGCCAATATCTTTGATGAACATAGATGCTAAAATTCTCAACAAGATCCTAGCAAATCAGATTCAGCAAACATCTCAAATATCATCCATCATGACCAAGTAGGCTTCATTCATGGGATGCAAGGCTGGTTCAACATTCGTAAAACCATAAATGTAATTAAATACATCAACAGATGTCAAAAAAAACACCACATGATCATATCATTAGATGCAGAAAAAGCTTTTGATAAAATCCAGCACCCCTTCTTGATAAAAACCCTTGAACATCTAGGCATATGGGGAACATACCTCAAAATAGTAAAAGCCATCTACGAGAAACCCACAGCCAGCATACTCCGAAATGGACAAAAATTGGAACCAATTCCCCTGAAAACTGGAACTAGACAAGGATGCCCACTCTCACCCCTCCTGTTCAACATAGTATTGGAAGTCCTGGCTAGAGCAATCAGAGAAGAGGAAGTAATCAGGAGTATCCAACAGGAAAAGAGGAAGTCAAGTTATCTCTCTTTGCAGATGATATGATTGTATACCTTGAAAACCCAAGAGAATTTGTCAAAAGCCTCCTTACACTGATAAAGGCCTTTGGCAAAGTCTCAGGATACAAAATAAATGCACAAAAGACAATCACATTTCTCTACACCAATAATAAACAAACAGAAATCCAAATAAAAAACACAATTCCATTCACAATAGCCACAAAAAAGATGAAATACCTTGGCATCTTCCTAACCAGAGACGTGAAAGACCTTTACTATGAAAATTACAAAACACCGCTCAAAGAAATCAAAGATGACACAAACAAGTGGAAAAATATCCCATGCTCATGGATTGGAAGGATCAACATTGTGAAGATGTCCATCTTACCTAAGGCAATCTACAAATTCAATGCAATACCCATCATTTTACCAGCAACATTCTTCTCAGACCTAGGAAAAAAAAAACACAGGAATTCATATGGAAACACAAACGTCCAAGAAAAGCCAGAACAATCCTCAGCAAAAAAAACAAAGCAGGTGGTATCATATTACCAGACTTCAAACTTTACTATAAATCTATAGTCATCAAAACAGCTTGGTAGTGGTACAGGAACAGGCATATAGATCAACGGAATAGAACTGAGATTTCAGAAGCAAAACCTCAATTTCTCAACCAACTCATCTTCGACAAAGCCCCCACCACCTACCACTGGGGAGAGGAGAACCTATTCAGTAAATGGTGCTGGGAAAACTGGCTGACCACATGCAGAAGATTGAAACAGGACCCCTATCTATCCCCATGCACAAAGGTTAACTCCAAATGGATCAGAGATCTAATGTAAAACCTCAAACCATAAGAACCTTAGAAAAGGAAGGAAATACCCTCATGGAAATCAGAACTAGCATTCAATTCCTGAACAAAACCCGAAACCCACAGGCCATAAGAGAGAAGATAGACAAGTGGGACCTTATTAAACTGACAAGCTTCTGCAAAGCCAAAGAAACCATCAAGAGAGCAGGGAGACAGTCTACAGGCCGGGAAAAAGTATTTGCCAACACCAGGTCTGACAAAGGCTTAACATCCTGGATCTACAAGGAACTCAAACGTGGTGAACAGAAAAAAAACAAACAACCCCATTATCAAATGGGCAAAAGATATGAACAGACACTTCACAAAAGACGACATCCGAGCAGCCAACAAACACATGAAGAAATGCTCAACCTCACTAATCATCAGGGAGATGCAAATCAAAACCACACTGAGATACCACCTAACTCCACTCAGAATGGCAATTATCAACAACTCAAAAAAATAACAGCTGCTGGAGAGGGTGTGGTGAAAAGGGAACACTTCTACACTGTTGGTGGGAGTGTAAACTAGTACAACAACCTCTGTGGAAAGCAGTATGGCGATTCCTAAAAGCTCTAAAAATCGACCTTCCATATGACCCTGCAATCCCCCTACTGAGAATATACCCTGAAGAACTCAAATCACTCTATAAAAAAGATACCTGCACACGTATGTTTATCGCAGCGTTGTTCACAATAGCAAGAAGTGGAAACAACCATACTGCCCATCAAAAGAGAACTGGATTGAAAAAATGTGGTACATATACACGATGGAATACTACGCAGCCATAAAAAAGAACAAAATCATGAATTTCGCAGCAACCTGGATGGAACTAGAGTCTATAATACTGAGTGACCCCTCACAGAAACAAAGATCCGAGTATCACATGTTCTCACTCATATAATGGACTTTGAACATCCAAGTAATACCATAAGAAAATGATTGACGGTACTGGGAAACTATGGGGGGGGAGTGAGATGGGATTAACAGTAGCAAATATCTGTCTGGGGACAGGGAAACACCTCTTATCAACAGGGTGCCTGAATGAAACGTCATTGTATACCTAACCCTTAACTGTACCCCACAAAACCATAATAAAAAATATTTTAAAAAAAATTTAGAAAGTTGCAAAAGGAAATTACGTAATGATAAAAGGTTCAATCAATCAACAATATCCATCCTAAACATATACGCACCCAACACAGGAGCACCAGCATTTATAAAGCAACTACTAAGTAAACTAAAAAAAGATATTGACTCTAGCACTATTATAGCAGGGGACTTGAATACCCCACTGACGGCCCTAGATAGATCATCGAGGCAAAAAAATCAACAAGGAGATCCAGAACCTAAACTTGACAGTCGACCAAATGGGCTTAGTGGATACCTACATATTATTCCACCCAACAACCATAGAATATACATTCTACTCATCACCACATGGAACATACTCCAAAATTGATCACATCCTTGGCCATAAATCAAGCATAAACAAATTCCATATTGTTGAAATCTTGCCATGCACATTCTTAGATCACAGTGGAGTAAAAATAAATATCAAAACCGACAACATTTCCCCAAAGCCCACAAAGACATGGACACTAAATAGCATGATGCCGAACAACTACTGAGTCAACACTGAAATCAAAGCAGAAATTGAAAGATACCGGGAAACAAATAAAAGTGAAGAAACATCTTACCAAAACCTCTGGGATGCCCTGAGAGCAGTTCTAAGAGGAGAATTTATATCTCTATGAGCACACATCAAGAAAACAAAAAGATCACAAGTTGAGAGCTGTTGGGAACCAGCCTTGGAGGCCTGCCTGATTGACAAAGTCCAGGTGCGCTGAGGACTCCCAGCCGCAAAGCGAGTCCGGGCAGCTGAGGCCCTTCTATCTTCCATCCTTGCTGTTGGTACGGCTGAAGAAATTCTGTGCAGTCGTGGAAGAAGAAAATGGCATGTTTATGCGAAGTACTCACAGCTAACCTGAGAATGTCATGGTTCATTTTTCCATTTTCCCACTATGCCGCTTGACCTTTTCTAACATATGCAAGGGTTAAACTCTGAAGCACATCAAGAATGCTTTCTTTCACTTGGTTATAAGTTACTAGATATTGCTTAAGTAATAAATGGTATAAGTATACTCACTCCTTATTTGATTTAGAATTATGTCGTTTAGTGTTTAGACATAAGGTTTTTTAGAAGCACAAGTTTATAGTAAGTTCATTATGAATTCATTATAAGTTCTAACACTTATATAGGAGTTATGTGGGTGATTTATAACACTGTTTTCACTGACTTAGGATAAAGATTAATTGTTAAGGTTTTTACTTAATTCAATAGTTAAAACTCTAAGTTAACATTTATAGAGTGGGTTTTCACTGAACTCATAATATACTAATCAGACACTTTTATGATAACTTAGCTAAAGACAGGAAGCAACCTTGGGGACCTGGGAAACATTAGTAAAAGCTTCTTTTGAGTTTTCTTTAGAAACAAGCACTGCAGGATAAGAGAAAAGTAACGAAGACACCTGGACAAGAAAGGTGATTACAGAACTCTGAAGGCCATTAAGACCCAGAAGGAAGACTACTGTTAAACTTTCTGGAGACAGTTCAAGGACTGTAATTTGGGACTTTGGACTAAAACTCTCATCTTTGGCCTTATGAATAAGACTCATTATCTGAATGTTTACAGGGTTCTTGGCTTGTTTATTGCTAAGACCACTAGATGGTGGTAACTTGTAGAGGATATGTACGTGAAGGAATTTTCTTTGTCTTGCCCCTTTACAAATGGTATAAAAGCTTTCCCTTAGCTAACATTAAATTGTCATCTGTTCAGGAAGCAGGTGTCCGAGTATAATGTTTTTGTCTTTCACCTATCCGTCTCTCCTTCAGGAAATCTCACGACCCTTGTGGGGCGGGATCCCCACACAGAGAGCCTAACAAATTACCTAAGGGAGTTGGAAAGAGAAGACCACCAAAACACCAACTTTAGCAGAAGAAGCCAAATCACAAAAATAAGAGCCCAAATACAGGACATAGAAGACAAAAATATCATAGAAAACATCAACAAAACAAAAAGCTGTTTCTTTGAAATAATTAGCAAGATTGATGGGCCCCTTGACAGAATGACCAAGAAAAATTGAGAAAAAGCCCAAATAACCACAATCAGAAAAACAAAAGATCAAATCACAACTGACCCCTAAAATTACAAAAGATTATCAGAGATTACTATGTATACCTATATGGAAACAAACTTGATATCCTAAATGAAATGGAGAACTTTCTGATATCACACAACCTCCACACATTGAAACAAGAAGACATTGAGACACTAAATAGACCAATAACAACCCAGGAAATTGACTCTGTCATACGAAAATACCTACAAAAAAAGCCCTTACTGGATGGCTTTCCAGCAGAATTCTACAAAACATACAAGGAGGAGTTGATACCAATCCTATTGAAAGTATTCAATTGAGAAATATGAAATTCTCTCCAAATCATTTTATGAAACTAACATCATACTAGAACCCAAACCGGGTAAAGATCAAACAAAAAAATGGAACTACAGGCCAATATCCCTTATGGACATAGATGCAAAAATCCTCAACAAGATTTTAGCAAATCGGATCCAAAAACATATCTCAAAAATCATCCACCATGACCAAGTAGGCTTCATCCCTGGGATGCAGGCTGGTTCGACATTTGCAAGACCATAAATGTCATTAAATACCTCAACAGATGTAAAAACAAGAACCACATGATTATCTCATTAGATGAAGAAAAAGCTTTTGATAAAATCCAGCATCTCTTCTTGATAAAAACCCTCAAACACCTAAGTATAGAAGGAACATACCTCCAAATAGAAAGTGCCATCTACAATAAACCTACAGCTAACATATTGCTAAATGGACAGAAACTGGAAACATTTCCCCTAAAAACTGAAACATGACAAGGCTGCCAACTCTCACCCCTCTTTTCAATATTGTGTTGGAAGTCCTTGGGCAATTATACAAGAAAAGGAAATCAGGGGTATACAAATAGGAAAAGAGAAAGTCAAGTTATCCCTCTTTGCTGATGATATGATCCTATACCTTGAAAATCCAAGAGAATCAGTGAAAATGCTGCTTGCACTGATAAAGGACTTTGGCAAAGACTCAGGGTACAAAATTAATGTGCAAAAGATAGTTGCATTCCTATACACCAACAACAAGCAGGCAGAGACACAAATAAAAAGCACAATTCCATTCACAATAGCCAACAAAAAAATGAAATACCTTGGCATCTTCCTAACCAGAGAAGTGAAAGACCTTTACAATGAGAACTACAAAACACTGCTCAAAGAAATCCAAGAACACGAACAAATGGAAAAATATTCCATGCTAATGGATAGGGAAAATCACCATTGTTAAAATGTCCATCCTACCAAAGGCAATCTACAGATTCAATGCAATACCCATTAAGTTGCCAACATCATTCATCTCAGACCTGGAAATGACAATACAGAAATTCGTATGGAAATATAAATGACCATGAATAGCCAAAACAATCCTTAGCAAAAGAAACAAAGCAGGAGGTATCACACTTCCAGACTTTAAACTTTACTGTAAGGGTACAGTAATCAAAACAGCCTGGTATTGGTACAAGAACAGGCACATAGACGAATGGAACAGGACAGAGCAAAGCCTCAATTCCTCAACCAACTCATCTTTGACAAAGCCTCCAACAACAACCACTGGAGAGAAGAAAACCTATTCAGTAAATGGTGCTGGGAAAACTGGCTGACCTCATGCAGAGGATTGAAACAGGACCCCTACCTATCACCATACAAAAAAATTAACTCTAAATGGATCAAAGACCTAAACATAAAACCTCAAACTATAAGAATCTTAGAAAACGCAGGAGAGACACCCTTTTGGAAATTGGAACTCGCAACCAGTTCCTATTTCAGAAACCTAAAGGTCAATACCTTAAGAAATAAGATAGACAAGTGGGACCTCATCAAACTAACAAGTTTCTGCAAAGCAAAAGAAACCATCAAGAGAGGGAGACAACCCACAGAATAGGAAAAAATATTTGCCAACTGTATATCTGACAAAGGCCTAACATCTAGGATCTACAAGGAACTCAAATGCGCCAAAAGGAAATAAATCAAACAGCCCTTTAAAAAGTGGACAAAAACATGGACACTTCTCAGAAGAAGATATACAGGCAGCCAACAGACATGAAAAAGTCTCACTCATCATCAGAGAATGCAAATCAAAACCTCATTGAGATACCACCTAACCCCAGTAAGAATGGCCACCATTAATAAAACAAACAACAACAGATCTGGCGAGGATATGGAGTAAAAGGAATGCTTCTACACTGCTGGTGGGAATACAAACTATTGCAACCTCTTTTAAAGACAGTGTGGTGATTTCTGAAAGAATTAGAAATTGACCTTCCATATGACCCAGCAATTACCCTATTGGGAATATACCCAGAGGAACTCAAATCATTCTACAAAAACGATACCTGCACACGTATGTTTGTTGCAGCTCTATTCACAATAGCAAAAACACAGAATCAACCATGTTGCCCATTGAAGCTGGACTGGATAAAGAAAATGTGGTACATATACATAAAGGAAAGTTACGCAGTCATAAAGAAGGACAATATATGAACTTCGCAGCAACTTGGATTGATTTGGAGTCGATCATACTCAGTGATCTATCACAGAAACAAAGAACAGAATACCATATGTTCTCACTCATAAGCAGACCTTGAACAGTTATAATACTATAAGAAAGGGACTGGCAGTAATGGAAAACTGTCAGGGATTGGCAGTTGAGGGAAACTGCTAGGGGAGGAAGGGGCATACCTCATCAACAAGGGTACCTGCATAATCGATGTTGGTATACCTAACCCTGAATTGTACCCCAAAGTTTTATAATTAAAAAAAAATAATTAAAAAAAGAAAATAATTTTCTTAAAAGTGGCATGTGCATATTATTTTACAATTTTTAAAATGTCTTCTAAATCTTTTCTGATTCTTAATATTTCACATTTTCATTTTTCTCTTTTATCCTTAATTAGGCTTCTTAGGCATCAGCTTTTTTACATCTTTTTCATTTGTCTCTTTAATTAATTTCATTTTTGTTAATTATTTCCTCCTCTCTTTAGTTTTGATTTTTTTCTATTTCTTAAGTTGCTTATTTAGTTTATTTTCATATTATTGAAGACATATACACTTTCGGAGCTATTCATTTTCTTTTAAATACAGCCTTAGCTGGGTTTATAGGGTTTTTTTTTTTTTTTTTTTGATAAAAAGTATTCTCATTTTCATACTTTCTAGATAATTTGATATTTCCATCTACTTATCTTTGCTTCGGGGATGATTTAGAAGACTCAGAATTGCCTTTAAATTAAAAGAGAAATGTATGTCCATGGAAACATAATTAAAGAGTATAAATGGATATACTATGAAAGTCATGTCTGTTTTACAGCACAGAACCCTCAGACATCTCTCCAAAGACAATTAATCTTATCAGAGTCTGGTGTTTCTTTCTAGGAACATGGATATACTGGGTATGCTTTGAAGTACAAGTTTTGGAAAGTATTTTTTAACTTCTGGTTTAATTTGTTCAAAGGCCTCCTGAGGCCATTGGTATGGTACTGAAGATTTAAGGAGTGCCGAGCTTGTTCTCCCTGGAGTCTCTAACACTTTATACTTCCTGCTTCTTGTTGTCAACACTTTCTACGTTTGAGCCTGATAAAGGGCCATAAAATAGACTTAGTTACCCCTTTAAATGTATGGATTTTTGACGCTGGCTTTACCTCATTTTCTGTGGAAGGATAATTATGTTGTCCTGATATCTTGATCTCAGGTCTAGGGATGGGATTGAATACATCTAAAATCCACCTGTTGAGTATCTTTATGCAAAGGATCCCACTCTAGGTGGGGAGAGTTCCTTTTGTTTATATCCTATGGTGGTGGCAAGAGGTGGGGCAGTTTTGCAACCCATAAGCTCCATCTGTCTTCCTCCCCTAAAACACCACAAATAAATATTCATTCTAAGTGAAATTCATGCTTACCTTGCAGAGACAGCTTCAAGGCAAATTCTCCAGAAACCTCTTCTTTATCAAGAGTGTCAAACCTAAACCCCTGCTGTGGTAGAAAGCTCCTAAAATGATTCCAAATAATTTTCACCTCCTGTTATTCACACTCTTGTGTAATCCCTTGTGTGTGTGTGTGTGTGTGTGTGTGTGTGTGTGTGTGTGTGTGTGTGATGGAGCAAGTTGCCATATTACCCATGTGGAAAAGAAATGAGGGCAGACTCTAGCCAACAGCCAATAAGGAAGCCCTCAGTCCAGCTGAGAAGAACTGAACTGGACTTCTGGCAAGACAGCAATGGGGCAGTCTGGTCTATGAAACCCTCTGCAAAGGAGAACGCAGAGGCTCTCTGGCTCTCTCCCCGGGGGCTGCAGATCCCAATGTTGGCAGCCTGCTCTTCACATGGAGCTCGGCCGTGGCCACGCTGGGGATCGCAGAGGTCTGGACAGCTACTGTAGCCACAGACACAGCAGCCCCCCGATGTGGCTGTGGCCTCCATGGCAGCCATAGCGCATCGCGCCACCCGTGCCTGAGGTGATCCATGACTTCAGTCCATGAAGCAAGATCTGCTGGGATTGCTGCCACCTCTGCTGCCACCTTGACATCCTGCTGCCCGTGGGTCTCCTCCAGTGTGCCCTGAGGCAGGCTTCCATCTCTGGCCTCTGCCCAACTCCTGTCCGGCTCCACCCGCTCTGGGGCGAGCAGCTGAGATAGCACCACCTGCTGGCGATTCAAGTAACAACACCGAAACAGGAAAAACAAGCTTGAAAAACAGACACAGGCCAGATTTGAGTGGTGAACTGAGAGTGATCTGGACTGTCCTTCACAGCAGTCCAGGGGAAACTGACCCTAACTGCGAACGAATTTACCAGCTTGAAAAGACAGAAAGCTAGAAATCAGAGCTGAAAGAACATTGGACTTAAACGAAAAGTCTCAGAGTGTGCTCGATTGGTTCTGTTAGTTTAATGACTTAATTCTATTCCTACTGTTTTGTTCCTTTTTCTTTTTTTATTTTCCTCTTCCTTTTCTTCTCTCTTCTCCTCTCTGTAAACCATATCTTTGCATAGTGGAACAGAACACCAATAAGGTGGTTGATTAGCTTGTATGTTAGCATTATTGTATGTTTTATTTTTTTTTTGCACGGGAGTTGGTTAGTCTGCAGCCATGGTCTATTGTTTTTACCGTGTTGTTTTATTTATTTATTTTTTGTATGGGAGTTTTTGTACTATTGTTTTATTTTTTTTTGTATGGGAGTTGGTTAGTCTGTTAACTGTGGTCTATTGTTTCAGTTTAGGTCTCTCTCTCCATTTGTTGGTACACTCATCTGTTTCCCCCCTTACTCCTCTCTCTCTCAACCCCCCTCTTCCCCCCACTGTCTGCTCCATTCTCTTCCCTCTGCTAACCTCATTTTATTTCAGGGAGTAAACTTACAGCCCCAGTGCACGGACAGATTCCAAGGCAGTGGGAAGTGGGTTTCAGATTATCCATACACCTGTCTGTGAATACCAGGACCTGCAAATAGATTTTGAATAACAGTTCCCCCTTAAATAAATCACAAAACTGCAAAAAGGACCACACCCAACCTACAGTGCAACTCCAGAATTGAACAAAATAAGAGGTCATACATAAGAAGAATAGGAAATTGAACAAACAGAAGTAAAAGCAATCCCTCTACCACTTAATAACAGAATTAAAGACGGTGACACAGAGGGAAGGGAAAAGGAGGGAGGGATAAAAAACCACACAAATGAAGAAAAACCAAAAGAAGAATATAGGTCTCACACAGATCCCTGGGAGATCAGACACTGAGAAAACAGATTCTGGAACACAGACAATGAAGAGGCCCAGAATGACTGTTCACATGCAACAAACCCAGACATCAAGACATTAATAGAGTGAATTTAAAAAATTGAGGAGAGACAAGAGGAAAATAGGAAGGAGCTGATGTCGGAAATAACAGCGTAAAGAATACTATGATGGAAATAAATAACAAACTAATAAGCATGGAAAGCAGAATTAGCCAAGCAGAAGAATCTCAGAGCTCGAAGACCAAAACACAGAACTAACCCAAACTGTCAAAAGCATAGAAAAGAAGCTCAAAAAGACAGAACAAAACCTGCAAGAGATGAATGATCACTTCAAGAGACCGAACCTAAGAGTAATTGGCCTTCCTGAGGCAGAGAGAGAAACAGAAGTCACACTGGAACAAACATTTCATGAAATCATTCAAGAAAACTTCCCTCATCTCATCAAGGATGAAAAATTCAAACACAAGAGATTCAGAGAACCCCTGCAAGACAACAAATGAGAAGTCCAACTCCCTGACATATAATAATTTGTCTAAACAAAGTAGGTATAAGAGAAAAAATCCTAAAGGCAGCAAGAGAAAAAGGTCAGACTACGTACCAGGGAAGACCAATTAGAATAGCAGCAGATTTATCTACAGAAATGCTCCAGCATAGGAGAGTTTGGAGCCCTATCTTCAAAGTTCTAAAAGATAAACAATTTCAACCAAGAATAACCTACCCAGCCAAGCTAAGCTTCATCAGTGAAGGAGTATTGAAATCTTTTCCAGATATCCAATCCCTAAGAACCTACGCTGCCACAAGACCACCTCTACAGGAAACACTTAAGAAAGTATTGAACACAGAAGAAAAGGAAAAAAGAACAACAACGTTCTTCACAAGAGTAAGGGAAAAGATTAAAAACACACACGATCCAACTCTAAAACCAAAAGAAAGACAACACACAAACAGGAAGAATAACAACTCTGTAAGAACATTATGATAGGGATAAACTCTCACATTTCAATAATTAGTTTGAATACAAACAGACTAAATGCCCCACTAAAAGACATAGAATAGCAAAATGGATAAAATATCACCAGGCAACAATCTATTGCCTTCAGGAAGACTCACCTCACTAGAAAGGACACTCAATCTCAAAGTAAGAGGATGGGAAACAAATTTTCAGGTGAATGGAACACAAAAGAAAGGAGGAGTCACGATCTTAATCTCAGACAAAATACCCTTTAAGCTATCAAAAATTTAAAAAGATACAGAAGGCCACTACATAATGATAAAAGGTTCAATCCATCAACAAAAAATATCCATCCTAAACATATACGCACCCAACATAGGAGCACCAACTTTCATAAAGCAGCTCCTAGGTAAACTGAAAAAAGATATCGACTCCAATACCATCATAGCTGGGGACTTTAATACCCCACTCACAACCCTAGAAAGATCATCAGGACAAAAAATCAGCAAAGAGATCGGAAACCTCTATGTGACTCTTGATCAAATGGACTTAATTGATACCTACAGAACCCTCCATCCAAAGACCACCGAATACACATTCTACTCATCACTGCATGGAGTGTACTCTAAGATCGACTACATACTTGGCCATAAATCAAGCATAAGCAAATTAAAAGAACTGAAATTTTACCATGCACCTTCTTGAACCACAGTGGAATAAAAATAATCATTAACACCAACAAGGTCCCCCCAAAACCTACAAAGACATGGACACTAAAAAGCATGATGCTAAACAACTCCTGGGTCAATGATGAAATTAAAACAGAGATTAAAAGATACCCGGAAACATGAAAATGAAGAAACATCTTATCAAAATCTCTGGGATGCCATGAAAGCTATAGTAAGAGGGGAATTTATATCCCTACAAATGAACATGAAGAAAATGGAAGGATCACAAATTAACAGCCTAAGAAGCCACCTAAGGAAACTGGAAAAGCAAGACCACAAAAACCCTAATTTCAGCAGAAGAATTCAGATCACCAAAATAAAAGCCCAAATCCAGGACATAGAAGACAAAAAGATAATACAAAAAAATCAATGAAACTAAAAGCTGGTTCTTCGAAAGGATAAGCAAGATCGATGGTCCCCTAGCTAGACTGACCAAGAAAAAGAGAGAAAAAGCACAAATAAACACAATCAGAAACACAAAAGATGAAGTCACATCTGACCCTGAAGAAATACAAAAGATCATTAGAGACTACTATGTACACTTGTATGGAAACAAACTTGAAAACCTTAAGGAAATGGAGGACTTTCTGTCATCACACCACCTGCCTAGGTTGAAACAAGAAGAAATTGAGACCCTAAAGAGACAAATAACAATCAAGGAAATTGACTACATAATAAGAAAACTACCTACAAAAAAAGCCCTGGACCAGTAGGCTTTCCAGCAGAATTCTACAAGACATTTAAGGAGAGCTTACATCAATCCTACTGAAGGTATTCCAGGTGATTGAGAAAGATGGAACTCTCCCCAAATCATTTTACGAAGCCAACATCACAATGATACCCAAGCCAGGTAAAGACCCAACAAAGAAAGAGAACTACAGGCCAATATCTTTGATGAACATAGATGCTAAAATTCTCAACAAGATCCTAGCAAATCAGATTCAACAAACATCTCAAAAATCATCCATCATGACCAAATGGGCTTCATCCCTGGGATGCAAGGCTGGTTCAACATTCGTAAAACATAAATGTAATTAAATACATCAACACATGTCAAAACAAAAACCACATGACTATATCATTAGATGCAGAAAAAACTTTTGATAAAATCCAGCACCCCTTCTTGATAAAAACCCTCGAACATCTAGGCATACGGGGAATATACCTCAAAATAGTAAAAGCCATCTACGAGAAACCCACAGCCAGCATACTCCTAAAGCGACAAAAACTGGAACCGTTTCCCTGAAAACTGGAACAAGACAAGGATGCCCACTCTCACCCCTCCGCTTCAATATAGTATTGGAAGTCCTGGATAGAGCAATCAGAGAAGAGAAGGCAATCAGGGGTATTCAAATAGGAAAAGAGGAAGTCAAGCTATCTCTCTTTACAGATGACATGATCGTGTACCTTGAAAACCCAAGAGAATCTGTCAAAAACCTCCTTACACTGATAAAGGACTTTGGTGAAGTCTCAGGATATAAAATAAATGTGCAAAAGACAATCACATTTCTTTACACCAATAATAAACAAACAGAAACTCAGATAAAAAGCACAATTCCATTCACAATAGCCACAAAAAAATGAAATACCTTGGCATCTTCCTAACCAGAAACGTGAAATATCTTTACAATGAAAACTACAAAACACTGCTCATAGAAATCAAAGATGACACAAACAAGTGGAAAAATATCCCATTCTCATGGATTGGAAGAATCAACATTGTGAAGATGTCCATCTTACCTAAGGCAATCTACAGATTTAATGCAATACTCATCAAATTACCAGCAACATTCTTCTCAGACCTAGAAAAAACAACACAGGAATTCATATGGAAACACAAATGACCAAGAATAGCCAGAACAATCGTCAGCAAAAAAAACAAAGCAGGTGGTATTACATTACCAGACTTCAAACTTTACTATAAAGCTACAATAATCAAAACAGCTTGGTATTGGTACAGGAACAGGCATATAGACCAATGGAATAGAATTGAGATTCCAGAAGCAAAACCTCAATTCCTCAACCAACTCATCTTCGACAAAGCCTCCACCACCTACCACTGGGGAGAGGAGAACCTATTCAGTAAATGGTGCTTGGAAAACTGGCTGACCACATGTAGAAGATTGAAACAGGACCCTACCTATCCCCATACACAAAAATTAACTCTAAATGGATCAGAGACCTAAATGTAAAACCTCAAACCCTAAGAACCTTAGAAAATCAAGGACATACCCTCATGGAAATTGGAACTGGCATCCAATTCCTGAACAAAACTTGAAACCCACAGGCCATAAGGGATAAGATAGACAAGTGGGACCTCATTAAACTGACAAGCTTCTGCAAAGCCAAAGAAACCATCAAGAGAGCAGGGAGACAGCCCACAGACTGGGAAAAAGTATTTGCCAACTCTAGGTCTCACAAAGGCTTAACATCTTGGATCTACAAGGAACTCAAATGTGCTGAAAAGGAAAAAACAAACAACCCCATTATCAAATGGGCAAAAGATATGAACAGACACTTCTCAAAGGAAGACATTCGAGCAGCCAATAGACACATTAAGAAATGTTCAACCTCACTAATCATTAGGGAGATGCAAATCAAAACCACACTGAGATACCACCTAACCCCAGTCAGAATGGCAATTATCAATAACTCAAAAAATAACAGTTGCTGGAGAGGGTATGGTGAAAAGGGAACACTTCCACACTGATGGTGGGAGTGCAAACTAGTGCAACCTCTGTGGAAAGCAGTGTGGCGATTCCTAAAAGCTCTAAATATTGACCTTCCATATGACCCCGCAATCCCCCCACTGGGAATATACCCTGAAGAACTCAAATCACTCTATAAAAAAGATACCTGCACACGTATGTTTATTGCAGCATTGTTCACAATAGCAAGAACCTGGAAGCAACCATGCTGTCCATCAAAAGAGGACTGGATTTTAAAAATGTGGTACATATACATGATGGAACACTACGCAGCCATAAGAAAGAAGAAAATCATGAATTTTGCAGCAAACTGGATGGAACTAGAGTCTATAATACTGAGTGACCTCTCACAGAAACAAAGATCTGAGCATCACATGTTCTCACTCATATAGCGGACCTTGAACATCCAATGTAATACTATAAGAAAAGGACTGACAGTGGTGGCAAACTATGGTGGGAGGAGGAGAAGGGAGATGGGATTAATGGTAGTAAATATCTGTCTGGGGATGGGGAGACAACTCTTATCAACAAGAGTGCCTGAACGAAGCATTTTTGTATACCTAACCCTTAACTGTACCCCACAATATCATAATAAAAAATATTGATTAAAAAAAAAAGAACTGAACTGTGAAGAATGCATACCTGCCAACAACTAGAGGGATGAGACAGGAAGAGGATCCTTCTGAGTCAAGCCTGGAGACAACTGCAGCCGGGTGAGAGACACAGTGGCAGAAGACCTAGATTTCTGACCCAGAGATAACTGACCCACCCAAATGCTGTTGTTTTAAGCCACTGACTTTTGGGGGACTTGGTTATATAGCAATAGATAAAGAATACACTGGCTTTTTAGAAGTCTTTGTAGAAACTCCTGATAATTATCAGGAAGCTTTTTTCAGGTAATAGTTCTGGAAAAGAGTTAAGTGCCCCAATTATCCTGTCCCCATCAGCCCATTTCTTTTTCTTTTCTTTTTTTTTTTTTTTTGAGTTGGAGTCTCACTCTGTTACCCAGGCCGGAGTGCAGTGACATGCTCACGGCCACCGCAGCCTCGACCAGCTGGGCTTAGGTAATCCTTCCACCTCAGCCGTTCAAGTAGCTGGAGCCACAGGTGTGTGCCATCACACCCAGCTAATTTTTCTTGCTTTATTGTAGAGATGAGGTCTTGCCAAGTTGCCCAGGCTAGTATTGATTCCATGGGCTCAGGCAATCCTCTCACCTCGGTCTCCCAAAGTGCTGGGATTATAGGTGTGAGCCACTGTGCCCAACCAGCCCTTGCTTTCTAAAATGCCCACAAAAACAGGTTTTAGAGACAGAAAAACCAAAAATTATGACTTAAATGTGGTCAGACTGAGAATGGGAGAGCCTGAAAAGAACTTAAAAAAGAAAAATATTATTACTACACACCTATTAAATTGACTAAAAGAAAAAGTACTGACAATACCAAGTACTGGACAGGATACAGACCAACTTCATCTCTCAGACTCCATTAGTGGGGTTGTAAAACGGTACAGCCATTCTAGAAAACATCTTTTTGCAGTTTTTTGTAAAGTTAAACACACACTTGTGTGATCCAGCAATCATGCTCGTGAGGTGAATATTCTAGAGAACTGAAAGCCTACTTTCATACAAAAACCTTTACATAAATATCCATAGTGACTTTATATGTAACTAGCTAAAACTTGGCGTTGTATTCGGCTGATTGAATGACCTACCCCACATTGTGCAAGGCTGTCTGTTCGCTCAACATCTACTGATTTAAATGTCCATCTCGCCCCAAAACATGCTCACAGAAACATCTAGAATGTTTGACCACATATTGGAGTACCATGGCCCAGTAAAGTTGACACATAAAGTTAACCATTAAGCTCACCCCTTGCCAACAGGCAAACAAATTCATATCAAAATAAACAGAAAATATTCATGAGAACTCCATTTCTTATTTATATAATGGGTCATGTAGTCACAGCTGGTATATATAGCTACTTTCTTCTGCGACCTATTCCCTTTGTCCTCAGCAAGTACCTCGGGTGATTGTTGTTCTTTACCTGGTACGGTGGCCCAAACCTTCGATGCTGAAGGGTCTGGGCCAGCAGAAGCCCTTATTTGAATCGGATTGTGGCAGTTTTCCATTTACTTTGATCACAGAACACGGTTATATTGAGAGATACCCCAAGGGATCTCCTGTATTCCAGGTATACTTTTCATTCCCTCTCTTGGAGAGTAATAGTCTAATTTTTTCCTTGGCAATCAGGATCACTTACCCCAGCCAACAGTGTAACTCCCTTCTTGGCCTGTTGATTTGAAAGCACAAGGAGCCAGCCTTCGAGGCCATGCTTGCCTATGAGTATAGGCCCCTTCCCTCTGCAGAAAGTGGATAATAAACTTTAGTTCTGTCTCAAAAAAATAGAAAGCAAGCAAGCACAAGGACAAGGGGTCCAAAGCGGCCAGGCAGCAGCCTTAATTTCCAGTGGCATGGAATCACTGTCTGCAAGTGGAAGCATTCCTCTCTCTGGAACGAAGGCTTCTAGGACAGCAAAGTATAAGGTCATGAGAACAGGAAGAAAACATTATGCTAATGGGTTACTAGGGATACTTGTGAATGGTGCCACTCCCATTTCCACTCCTTGATTTCTGGACCCATGAATCCTGGTGACGGGGAAGCAGCACCACACATTAGACACTAATTCCAAACATTTAGAGTGTGCTAGAAGACCTTGTCCTGGCCCTATAAGGTTTTGTACCTAGCTGGTGCTGTGCCCAAGACTTCAAAAAGGTGATTCCACTATTCCATCAAGCCAGTGACTTTAAGATGGTGAGGAACAGGAATTTCATGAGCATGGGCCCATTGCCACACTTTTTATGCTGTGAAGTGAGTTCCTGATCACAAGCAATGCTGGCTGCCATGCCGTGGTGGTAGATAAGGCCACAGGTGGGAGTTTTGGCAGCAGCATTATGCACAGGGAAGGCAAATCCATATCCAGAGTAAGTGCCTGTTCTGATAAGAATGAAGCACAATCCTTCCATGATGGAAGTGGTCCAGTGTAATCAACCTGCCACCAGATAGCTGCTTCAACCATTCCAGGGAATGGTGTCACATCAGGGACTCAGTATTGGTCTCTGCTGTTGACAGATTGGGATCATAGTGGTGGCTGTAACCACGCAGGCCTAGGTGAGTGTACATCCATGTTTTGGGGCCATGCATAATCTCCATTCCTGCCACCATTGCCACTTTGCTTACGAGTTCATTGCCACTTTGCTAACAATGACCAGGGTGACTGGAGAAAGCAGCTGACTGGCATCCACAGCACAAGTCATTCTATCCACTTGGTTATTAAAATCCTCCTTCACTGAGGGTACCCTTTGGTGAGCATTACACAGGACACCAGTCTCTTTGTGTTCTTTGCTCATTCAGAGAGGTCTATCTATATACCTCTTCCCAGATTTTCTTTCACCAATTTTTCATAGTCCTTCCCAGCCCCTCCCTGATCATCAAGACTGGGTGTGTAATTGCATGTGTCCTTTGTGGTGTATCCTCATAATGAGATGCTATTACACAATAAAAATACATGAGCTAGATACACACAAGTTGGATGGATCTCAAGGTCATTATGCTCTGTGAAAAGGGTCAACATCAAAGGTTATATACTCTATAATTCTGTCAACATAACATTCACCAAGTGACAAAATGATAGTGATGGAGAACAGGCCAGTGGTTACGATTGAAGAAAGGATGTGAATATAAAGGGGGTAACATGAGGTCTATTCTTTGTGTTGAGGGAAGAGTTCTGTATTATGTGGTAATGGTGGCATAATCTATACATGTGACAAAATGTCATAAAACAATACTCCAAGAAATGAATTTGAAATTTGGGAAATCTATATTTGAATTAAAAGTATTGTACCAATGTCAATCTCCTGGTTTTGACAATGTACTATGGTTATATGTTATCCTTCAGGAAATCTGGGTGAAGGGTACTCAAGAACACTGCTTCTGCAACTTCTTGTGAATGTTAAATTATTTTGAAATACAAAGTTATATAAAAACAAAGAAAAAGGAAATCCAGAAAAGAAAAATGCCTTGGCTATGCTTTTCTTTTTCTGGCTCACTTCGGTCACTGTTAGAGGAAAGTGTCAGAATTTGGTGCACTAATGGAATACAGAGAGGATTATCTACTAAAACAAAGGATGCCAGCAGACATTCTAGGATAGGTGAGATACAATCAGATGTTCTGGGCTAGGGAACTTACAATGGAGATTAAACTTCAAAGACCTAGGTCCCAAGCCTGAGAAACAAAAAACGACAGGAAGATTTTTTTGCCTCCCTTAGGTGAAATAGTAGTGGCTTGAAATAGGACATGGCAGGAAAAGGCAAATTTCATTTATATCTTTTACTTTTAGTTTCTCTTTATTAAATGTATTCCTAATATATGCAGACAGTGTTTTAAGTAGGTTTAGTCGGTTAAAGGCATATTCTTCCAGGTTCTGAGACTGGGGTGAGCACTAGTCAAGGGAAGTCTCTAATGCCCCTCTCCTAGTAACTGAGTCCTCCCTCATGCTAGGTTAGCATTAACCAAGAGGGACATTTTTTTTTTAAAGTATAGGAGACAGGAATGCATCACCTTCTTTTTATGATGATCATTCTCAATGATCATCTGTTAGGAGAAAGGAAATTTGAATGTGGCAAATGCGTTGAAAGGAGCTGATGTCAAGATTGTGGTTTTGTGGACTGTGTGTGTTGCTGAAGAAGAAAGAAGGAAACAGAGGATTGGGTTGTAGGCAAAACTCTTTGTAGTGCCTGCCATTCCCTGGCGAGTAGAAAAAAAATGTTAAATCAAATAGGTGTTTGTGTGTTTAAAAGGTAAGCCAAGAGGCTTTAAAAAATCATCTTTTTGATGAAACCTTTCATGTCACAGATTTTAAAAAGGTCATTTTTACTCTGTTATATTAAATCACTCATGTAAATTTGTGGTAATACCAAAGGCAGTTATGTGCATGGGAATGTAGAAATTAAAAATAGTAGCAAGTCTCATGAATCCCTCTGATCATAGGCCAATAAAGGGCTCTCAACAAATGCTTTCTGGTACTCTTTCTTCTTGTTTGGCTTTATAGTTATTTGAGAGCACTCAGGAAGGCTTTCTCGTTGTGGCTAGAAATTTCTTATAATTATCTTCACTTTAGACTTTCTAAATCCAAAGAACATTTGTGCTACTGGGCAGAACCCTCATAATTTTGAAGAATAATAATATGGGCAAGGCTTTCAGTAGGAGAGTAAGGGTTAGTGTTGAGGAGTGATATTCACTCCTGCCCATCCCATATTCCGAAAACACAAAATCATGACAATTTTTGCTTGTAGCAGTCCTGGTCTCTACATGTATTTCACAATTTCCCAGGACATAAATGTTGCTCACAGAGAATTGTTTTGTTGTTATTGTTGAATTACTGTTGGGGTTTTAGAATTCTTAATTTTAGATTTAAGTCCTTTGTCTAATATATGGCTTGTAAATATTTTCTCCCAGTCTCTTCCCAGAGCAAAAGTTTTGTATTTTGATGAAGTCAAATTTACCAATTTTTCTTTTATGCATCGTGCTTTTGGTGCTACATCTAGAAATTCTTCACCAAGTCTTAGGTCCTGAATATTTTCATGCATGCTATCCTGTACATTTTACATTTGCATGTGTGATCTATTTTGAGATGATTTGTGTCTTCATGTATGAGGTTTAGGTCAAGATATATTTTTTAACCCTAGGAAGCCCAACTGCTTCAGTACCATTTTTTTAAAAGGCCACTCTGCTTCTACTAAATTGCTTTTGAAACTTTGTCTAAAATCAGTTGGGCATATTTTGCATGAGTGTATTTCTTGGTTCTCTATTCTGTTCCATTGATTTATGTCTCTAGCCCTCTGCCAATACCACACAGCTCTGATGAGTGTAGCTATACATCTTGAAATCAGGTAGAGTGATTTCTCCAACTTTATTCTTCTTTAAAATGTCGACTTAGCTATCTAGTTCCTTTAATTTTCCATATAAATTTTAGAAGAATCTTGTCTCTATCTTCTAAATATCTTGCTGTGACATGAATAGGAATTATGTTAAATTTGTCTGTTGATATAGAGGTAACTGACATCTTTTCTGTGTTGAGTATACCCATCTGGGATCTGTGCCTACTTATTTAGATCTTTTTTATTTCCTTCACTAATGTTTTGTAGTTTGTAGTATACCAGTACTGCACAGGGTTTTTTTTCCCTTCAGATTTTATATTCAAGTAATCTTGAAAAATTTCAAATTGTGTTGTATTTTTGTTTTCACATATTTTCATTAATTTACTAGTTTGTAAAAATATAATTGATTTTTGTATGTTGACTTTTTATGCTGAGACCTTGCTGAACTCGTTAATTTATTAATGTTTTTTAAGAGATAGTTTTTCTTCTTCTTTTCCTATTGTATGCCTTTTATTTCTTTTTCTTGTCTTACTGTGCTGGCAAGAATTTTCTGTGCCATGTTAAATAAGAGTGGTGCGTTGACATCCTTGCCTTGTCCTCATCGTAAGGAGATGTGCTCAGTCTTCATTATTAAGTACCAGGTTAACTGTAGGCTTTATAAAAATGTTCTTCTCAAATGGAGGAAATTCCTGTTCCTAGTTTTCTGAGTTTTAAAAAAAATAAATAGGTGTAAAATGCTTTTTTTTACATCAAGTTTATAATCGTAACATTTTTTTCCTTTAGCTGTTAGTATGGTGGCTTACACTGACTGATTTTTGAATGAACCAGTCTTGACCATGTATCTTCTGACCAATATCCCTCATAAACAGAGATATAAAAATTCTTAACAAAACTTTTGCAAATTTTATTTATTTTCTATTGGTGCAACTAAAATTTATAAGATAATAGTTCTGGATGTCCCAAATCAGTTTCACTGTGCTAAAGTCAAGGTGTTGACACGGCTGGTTCTTTCCAGAGCCTCTGGGGAGAATCAGTTTACCTGCCTTTTCCAGTCTTCAAGGGCCACCTCCATTCTTTGGTTGGTCTACACTCCTTCCTCCATATTTAAAGCCCATGGTATAGCATCTTCCAGTGTCTCTCTCAGCTCCTGTGGTAACATTGCTTTCTCTGACTCTGACCCCTGCTTTCCTCTTGTAAGAACCATTGAGGTTACATCAGGCCCATATGGATATCCACATGGATTATCCAAGATAATCTTCCCACTCAAGATCCTTGAATTAATCACAGTTGTAAAGTCATTTTTGCCATAAAATTAACAAATTCACAGGATACAGGGACTAAGTAGTGAACATCTTGATGGGCATTTTTCAGCCTACCACATTTTTTTTGTACACTACCTTTGTCTGGTTTTGGTATCAGGGTAATATTATGCAGTCTCATTTTTATCTTTGTAACAAAATTCTGCTGTGATAATACATTTTACGTTCTGCAATTTTTTTTGTTCCGTTGCTTTTCGGTGAGTTGGGAATATTGTGATGAGTACTGAGTCTGGTAATGTTGATGTATACTGCATGGGTACAGTGCCATTACATAATAAACACAGTGCTTTGCCATCTAATTCAATAACAAAATAACCAACACTTCACTTCATGCCTTAAATGTGTGGCGATTGACGGCCGTTTCTCTCTTCTTGTTTTGACATGATGAGTATACACTGGCATTTAAAAAAATTACAGTAAGGCAGTATCCGTGGCACTTGAAATGCTGTCAAGGTGTAACTGAGTCATCGTGATTTGTAGTGTGCTCAGCAGTAGTGCAAAGGGATGAGGGCAGCACAGTCTATGCCACAGTCACTCAGCTGCACCACTCTAGTGTAAAAGCAGCCACGAACACTATGGAAATGAATGAGCGCCACTGTTTTCCAATAAAACTTTATTGATGAACACCAAAATTTAAATCTTAAATAATTTTCACACGCTACAAAATAGTATTCTCCTGGTTTTTTTTTTTTTTGGTTTGTTTTTTCTTAGCCATTTAATAATGTAAAACCTATTCTTAGTTTGTGGGCCACACAAAATAGGTGGCAGGCCAGGCCACATTTGTCTTACTAGTTATAATTTGCCACCCCTGTCTTAATCTCAGGGGACCTGCACTCTAAAGGAGGAGAAGGAGAAAATAGATAAGTGAACAGAAAAATAGGTAATTTGTGCTGCAAGAAAATTAAATAGTAAGGTGGCAGAGAATGTTTCTAAGGAATGGGGAAGGTGAACTTGAAGGATAGAAGAGTTGGCCACGAGGAAAGTTGAGTACAGAAATACTGAAGAGAAAGAATACCAAAGGCAGACCTGGGAGGCAGGCATGAGTTTGGTAAATCAGAGGAATCGAAAAAGATGTGGCAGCAACATAGCGAAGAGGTGAAATGAGGCGGGAATGTTCAGGAATCTAAGTAAGGACAGCATCATTGTTAAGAATATAATTTTAATTAAGGGACAACAGTAGGAGTCCTGCTAGGTTTAGTCTAATTTTATGTAGTGGGTCTGTGATTCCTTGCTAATTTAAATGACCGCACAAAGTACAGAACTGTGAATTTAAAAGACAGAAGAAAAAAATAATTTTATTTTTGTCAAATAGTTTTAGCAATATATACTATCTCCTTTATAATCCAGTGTGTCAATAAGAACAGACACAATTGGACCACACAATTTATTTCACTAAATACTAATCCTAAAGTTACGATGTTTCATTTTATATTTGCTTACAATACCAATTTGTTGATCACTGCTGATATTGTATCAGGACTGCAATGCAAGTCTTCCAATCACACTACATAAAAAGTTTTTAAGGCCATCTATAGCAGTATGATGTAAAAAGTCTGGTTTCTTTATGAAACTGAAAACATTACATCCCCACTTCACACTTTTTTCTTTTTATGGCCAGACCAATCTGTGTGTGCCAAGCTTGTTCTATCCAGTTTCTTTTAATGCACTGGAAGGAAAATCATTTTTAGGTTTGCATTGATTTGTGGCAATATTTGTATTCAACAATCAAATGCCACACTATTTCCTTTTAAATAGCTATGCACTTAATTAGTTTCACTTGTTCAGCAATTAATTAGTTTCAGAGACTTCTTATTTTGGTATTGAACCTGCCTATTGATGGCTGGAGCAGATGCTGTATCAGGGCTGCAATGCATGTTTTCCAATCACACCACATGAGTTTTCACATTTGAGGAAAATCTCTCCATTTTAATATCACCTAATATCTTTCATAATTGTGAAATATCCTTCAACTAGTTTCTTTCGTTCATTTATTTTCTCCAGTACTGCTTCTAGTAAATATGAAGCAAAAGGAAGCTGCAAGAGAAACACACAAAAAAGAGTATTAAAACTCTGTATTTTCTTTCGTTCAAAAACATATACCAGATATCATCAAACCATTAGAACTCAGCTATCTGTAACTCTGTGCCCATAATGGTACCCCGTTGGATCTCTTTTCAACCGATCTCGCTGGTTAGTGTGGGCAATTTTGTCTTTTCTAATAAAAATGATAAAAGAGAAGTAAAATGAAAAAAGATAAACGCCTTATTGAACAATTCATGGTTTACTGACCATGTTAATGATGTAATCTGCAATACAAGCAGCTAAGCCATTTATCTTCAATCAGCTGATCAATAGTAGGTTACAGTCATCTCTAGGGCACACAGGCCCACAGAAGTAGTACTGTATGTTCATCACTCATGAAAGAATGAGAGGGAACTATCAATACACTTGTCTGTGTGAGAACTGAACATCTGAAGAGTTGTAGGAGAAAAACTTCAGAGGAAAAAAATGGCAAAAGAATACCCATTGATTAAGTTGTGATAGAAAAGTTGTTTGGCATATCAAAGTGTAATACACATGTTGCAAACTGCTGAGTTTATGAAATGCAGAGTACCTTTTTAAATTTCATAATTTATACAACTTTTCTGGTAGTATTATTGTTCCCTGTGCTTCACTGGGTTGCCTGTAGAATTCCGACTCATATAATACAGATCAACAGTTATGGGTTGTAAGTAGAAGAAAATTTGAAACGTTGCCTAAATTCCTTCCCATAGCCCTACCAACCTCTTTTTATTCTCGTTCCCAGTTACGTAGTATTATAGAAAAGGTATGTAATAATTAAGAAGCTCATTAAGTCATTTCCTGAATTTGTCCTTTCGATCAACCAGGGAAAGACTACTTTTGTTTACCTGAATACATTAGTGAGATTTCTTACCATGCTCATCAAACCTCCCCCTCGCCCCAACCCAGGCAGAGAAGTAGCATCAGGTCCCTTTTTGCGCTAGGATGGCCCTGACGGCATCACTGTCAGTACCCGGCCCAAGACAGCCCGATGGCCTCTGTGCAGCACTCAGCAGAGGTATTGTAGTAAGTTAAACCAATCAGAATGGCTCTAGCCTGAATTTGAACTGGTGAAAAGAGAAAAAATTGGCTGTGGCAGTAGAACTGCATAGCAGACAGGCACAAACTGACCACATGAGCCATGACAGAGAAACAGACCCAAGTGGCTCCAGGGAACTGCCTTGGCCATAAAGAGCTTTATAGTTTAACTTGCCTCTTATCTTCATAGTAACCTGCCTTCTCCTAAGGAAGTCTGAGTCTGTGTCTGTTCCCCAGAAACAATGGAGCTTTACATGTTTGTTACTTGAAACTTACTACTGAAGAAAGTATAAGGTACCACAAAAGCACATTTCTTCAGTTTTAAGATATAGCTGAATGGAAGGTATACACAGTGTCTTACAAACAGCTTTTCTGGGGGCGGGGGGAACCTACCATGTTAAGCGTACACACACTGCAAATGCATCTCAATTTCAGAAATGTGAGAAAGTGAGAAAAGTATATTTAGAACCAAGAAAAAAGAATATGTTTGATTCTCTTCTTGAAGAAGATATTAACAGAAAATTTTAATTTTGATAAGTTGCTCTTCTTAGATGTGAAGTTGCCACATTGCCAATAAAAATTACCAGTTTTACAGATACGATACTTTAAATCTTCATAGCAGTAAAATTAGGTGTTAAAAAAGCAAACACTCAAAATAAAACTATTAGGCAGCTTCTATTTGAACTATGCCACTCAGTTGCATATGCATTTCTATCAGAAAGGAAGATGCAAGATGGGAATAATTTTCCACCCCTTGCTGGTAGAAACAAAAGCAGGAATGTTTAAAAATTCATTTTCTAAAATTGTCCTACAAAGAATGATTCTCTGATCAAATAAATGTGGGAAACCAAACTTTAAAACAGTTCCTTTATTTCAAGACTCGAGTCTTTAAGAGGCTAACAGGCACTGTATTTCTCCAAAAGGGCAATGTAATACCCTATTTCTAAATTTATTTGTCCATCCTTTTCTAATAATGTACTTATTATGCTGAACTACTGATTCATGGAACACACTTTGGGAAACATGCTGGCTATAAAATTTCCTGTGTGATAATGTCACACACCTTTCACCAGGTCACAATGTATTGATACTAAAACTCTTATTTGCAAATTTCATTTTCAAGCTTAAATCCATATCTACTGGCTATCTTGTGATCTGAACAATTTTCAACACAATCATTCCCTTTAAAAAAATCTATCTCAAAGAACTTCTCTTCCAGGAAGCCTTCAATGTGGAGCAAGAGGTCCATTTACTAATTTATTGCCAACAATTCCCTTTATTCTCTTTCCCTGGCTCCCCGTAAAATGAAAAGCCCCAAAGTTAAATACAACTGCCTGCCAATCCTATTTTATTGAACTGTAAGCTTCCTTTAATCTCTGTATAGAGGCTGACACATTTTGGATTTCAAAAAGCAGTAAACCCTTACATCAAGATACACATTATGTGCACATCTATTGCCCTTGCAAGAACCTATTTGTTTATAAACAATTCAGAAGAATAGTGATTGTCTTTAAGTCTTACAAGTAATTGTCACACGTCTTACAAGTTCTCTTGAGATTTTTAAAACTTATTTTAATCCAATTTTTCTACTTTCCTTTTTAAAATGACTTAATTGACCTTTTTTCCTCTAAGTCCAGTGTTTACTTGTTGTTTAGAACTTATATTTTATTGGTAATGGAAATCCAGCTCTCAAAGAGTCTTTGCAAAATTATTTTATGACAGAAAACTTATGCAATGTTATAATACAATAGTTAATAATTGAAGCAAATTTAGAGGAAAACGGCAGATTATAAAACATTTCATAAAATATACTTACTGCTTTCAAATGATACAACAACTTAAGGTAACTGTCAACTAAAACAATTTAAGTAGATGTCTCTCCTACTTTACAAATAGTTACTGCTTTATGGAATATACTCATTCAATATGTATTCAAATAATGCACTAACAACTTTAGTTTTAAAAATGCCTCTTTTACCAAGTTTCTACTATTCATTTATTTAGCAAACTTTTTTCATAGATTGTACAAAATAAATTTCTGCTTAGTCTAGAATGAATCAACAAATTTTTTTGTTTATGAAAATGGTTAAGAATGGAATTTTCATATTAACTGGTAATTTTAATTTATTGAGAGTTTTTACTTATAGTACATTAATTCTTAACTATCATAAATTATAGTTAACCTTATCTTGATCAGTCCTGGTTATTTTTTCCCTTCCTTTGGACCATGATAAGTCTCTGAGTAGTAAGTTCCAGAGCTGGGTAACTTAGAAATATAAAGTGAAGAGATCTTCACATGAAGAAATAATTTGCATGCATAATATTCCAGGAAGGTGTTCCTTAGGTATGTTACAGGCTTACTGTTTTTTTTTTTTTTTTTTTGAGTTGGAGTCTCACTCTGTCACCCAGACTGGAATGCAGTGGCCGCTCCTGGCCACCGCAGCCTCCACCTGCTGGGCTCCAGCGATCCTTCTGCCTCAGGCTTCCGAGTAGCTGGAATTACAGGCGCGCGCTACCACGCTCGGCTAATTTTTTGATTTATTGTCGAGATGAGGTCTCGCCTGCCCAGGCGGGTCTCGAACCCACGGGCTCAGGCAATCCACTCACCTCAGCCTCCCAAAGGCGTGGGATTACAGGCTGAGCCACCAAGCCCAGCCAGGCTTACTTTTAACCATTTGACTTAGGCTCCAATGTAACTGTAATTTAATACTGGTAGCATGGCAAATCATGATGAATAACTTTAATTGTATGTTTAAAATCTCATCATATGTTTATACTTAAACCTGGATATCAGAATTTAAGCAATTCTTGAAATGTACGAATGTCTCCTTAATCTACTGATTACAAAGCCAAAAAATTATAGTTAACCTGAAGTCTTGATGGAACATAATTTAATCTTAGGTGAGTCAAGAAAGCACTTCAGAATCGCACATACTACATGAACATCACTTCTCAGCATCCAGTGCTAGACAGAGTCAGGAGTAAAGCCATTTTTAAAATATGGAAAGTTTTTTAAAAAAATTCACATAGTCTGCTTATTGATTTGCCATACAAATATAGCACCTATGAAATACATCTGACAGGACAAACCCAACAACTATGCTGCCATGTGTTTCATCTGTTCTTTTAAAAAGAATCTGTTTTAATGGGACTCTGAGACTTTAGTAAGAAAGTCCAATGTAGTTTATTATAAAAAAAGAAAGGTGCAAAATTTGGCATCAATACTTATGCATTTATTTATATACCCATACACATACATATCACATATACACAAGCATACACACATATCTATTTGTACAGGATACACTCTATTACCTTGTAATTAAAAGACTGAATTTGCTAAAATAATCAAGAATGCCATCTGAAGGAACAATTTATTTATAACTTAAATTTGACATTGTCTTTTTTTTTTTGAGTTGGAGTCTCACTCTGTCGCCCAGACTGAAGTGCAGTGGCCGCTCCCGGCCACCGCAGCCTTGACCTGCTGGGCTCTGGCGATCCTTCCGCCTCAGCCTTCCGAGTAGCCAGAATTACAGGCGTGCGCTACCACGCCCGGCTAATTTTTTGATTTTATTGTAGAGATGAGGTCTTGCCTGCCCAGGTGGGTCTCGAACCCACAGGCTCAAGCAATCCACTCACCTCAGCCTCCCAAAGGCGCGGGATTACAGGCTGAGCCTAATGTTGCGTATATTTCTACTATCTTCCTAATAGATACAACTCCTGCAGTTCTGCTGAAATTGACAGAGATGGCTGTGTTTGCTGCTTTCAAGCTCTGGTAAAGGTTATACTTTGTGTTCCCTTTAATTTTGAATCTTACACTAGAAGTTATAAGACATTTAAGAACAAAGTGTTGAAAGAATTTGTTATTTTATTTGTCTTTTGCCTCGAGGAGTGCTTCCATAACACTTAAAGCAAATGGATGATCTATCCTATTTATAAAGCCCTTGGGGTGGGGGAGATCCTTGATTAGAAACTTCAGGACTTAGTAAAACAACTGCTAGCAAGCTCTTTATGGTCACGGTAAGTTATATAGAACAGAAGACAAATGCTTGAACGTTTGAATTAGTTATCCCTTCAAACCCAACAGTATCTCTAGGCTGTGATTAGGCTTCCTGTCTGGTTCCTGAGTGACACTATAATACTCTGTCTTGATAATTAGCCTAACCCCTGGTCACTGGGGCCTCAGCAACTGACAGTGGTCTTTCCCTCATTTCCCATCAAGTCACTTTTACCAATATTCTCACAGATCGGAGACTACTGCTGTGCCCCCACAGTCCCCTTGGACATCAGTTTGGACTCCGGTGACCTTCTTGGACATTGGCTTCACATGGAGCCTGACATCTTTCTACTGTTTTATCCATCTTCTCCAAGCCCCTACAAGACCTTTTCAAGGTCCTAGTTGTCTTCTAGCAAAGCCAGCACATATAATCACAAATAATACATTGTAATACTTATATTCAGTCTATCCTAATATGACTGACTTTCTTCTCAAATGCCAGAAATTGTATGGTATATATACTTTAAGGGAACATGTCCGGTCTCCACATGCTCTTCATGACTAGATGAGATATGCACACCTGAGAGCACCCTTTAAGAGTCCATGGCCTACTGTAACACAAAGGGGGCCCTCTTTATGTCAACAGTAAAGAAATTATTTTGGGTCTCAATAGTACGAAGTATGAATACCAATGTTTACCAATGAATATAAACTCAATTCAGGAAAAGAAACAGCTTAACTGATATAAAAAGTATTTAGTAGGTAGACCCTTGTTATGAACACTATGTTCCCACAAAACTCATGGGTAGAAGCCTCATAAATAGGATTAATGCCTGTGTAAGAAGAGATATGAGAGCTTGCGTCCTCTCTCTCATCTCCTCCCTCCTTCCCTCTCTCCCTCCCTTCCCTCACCCTTTCTCTTTCTCTCTCTGCTATGTAAGAATACAATGAGAAGACCACAACCTAAAAACCAGGAAGAGTGGCCTCATCAGACGCTGGATCTGCCAGTACCTGATCTTGGACCTCCCAAACTCCAGAACTATGAGAAATAAAGGTTTGTTGTTTAAGTTACCCAGTCTATGGTATTTTGTTGTAGCAGCCCCAGATGACTAAGACTACACTTAGTCATAAAAGTAGGGAAAGTAAAAGGGATCAGGAAAAATCCACAAAAGAAGTGAATTAGTCAGTCTCTTGTTTACCCTTGTGTCACTAAATGTTGATTTAAATATAATTCACTCCAGAATTTGGGTAAATGTGGATGATGGATTATACATAGTCATTAAGAGCATTCAGCAAATATAGTTATGCATCGCTTAACAAGGATACAATATGAGATATGTGTCACCAGGCTGTGTCATCATTGTGCAAACATCCTAGAGTGCACTTACACCAACCTCGGTGGTAGAGTGTACTACACACCTGGGCTATGTGGCATGGTCTATTGCTCCTAGGCTCAAATCTGCACAGCATGTTACTGAATACTGTAGGCATCTGTAACACAAGAGTATTTGTGTGTCTAAATATATAAACATAGAAAAGATACAGTAGCAGTTTTTAACAAAGGTGATAAGCCTTTTATAAAGGTTTTTAAAAATGGTATACCGTATAGGGCACGTATCAAGAATAGAGCCTGCAGGACTGGAAGCTGCTCTGCGTGAGTCAGTGGGCAGTGGGGAAGTGGGTGTGAAGGCATGAAGGCCTAGGACACTACTGTACACTACTATAGACTTAATAAACGCCGTACACCTAGGCTACACTAAATTTTTATTTAAATATTCTTTTTTCTTCAGTAATAAATTTTAGCTTACTGTAACTTTTTCCTTTATAAACTTTAATTTCTAAAAAACTTCTTGACTCTATAACAGCATTTAGCTTAAAATATGAATACACTATACAACTATATAAATTACTTTTTTCTGTCTCTAACTTAGAACTGTTAAAAATATTTTCTTTAGGACATGGACCAGTCAGGGTTCATAACTACAAAAAAACATTCCTTTCTTTATATCCCTATTCTATAAGTATTTTTCCATTTTTTAACTTTATGAACTTTTTACTTTTAAACAAAGACAGACACATAGTTTAGCCTAAGCCTACACAGGGTCAGAATCATCGGAGTCACTGTCTTCCACCTCCACCTCCTGTCCCACTGGAGGGTCTTCAGGGGCAAGAACACACGGAGCTGTCATCTCCTACGATAACAATGTCTTCTTCTGGAATACCTCCAGAAGGACCTGCCTAAACTTTTTTATTTTTAATAAGCAAAAGGAGTATACTCTAAAATAATGATTTAAAGTATGGAGTTGCAAATACACAAACTAGTAACAGCCATTTGTTATCATTATCGAGAGCTGTGTACTGTAGATAACCGTATGTGCTATACTTTGATATGATTGGCAGCACGGCAGATTTGCTTACACCAGCATTGCCACAAATACATGAGGGATGTGTTGTGCTATGATGTTACAATGGCCATGATATCACTTGGCGATAGGAATTTTTCAGCTCCACTATAATCTTCAGGGATCACTGTTGTACAATGACAGAAGTCAGTGACTGGAATGTCCTTATGCAGTGCATGACTGCATTATGTGCTAGGCAATGGGGCTAGGAAACTTCTGGGGTGACTTGGGCCAATCTGGCACGAAGATATGTTTTTAGAATAAATTAAAAATAATTAAGCACAGAAAATCACCAGATTTATTTTCCATATATAGTTTTATTTATTTTCCATATATTTTCCCTTGGCCTCAACTATTATTATCCTTTTAAAGAGTAACAAAACACTTTCTCAGGTGACATTGTATTTTGACATGCATTATTTTATCATTCCCAGTCTGTGAAGTAGTATTTTTTTCCTTTCTATTTTACTGCTGAAGATATTGAGTTAAGGAGGTTTTAGTTACTTGCCTTGAACTAACTGCTTCACATGCTGCTATGAGACAGGATACACACTCAGGTCTTGTGACTACAAGCCTTTGCAAGTATACTGCTTGGAGACAGTTCTGGTCAATATAAGGAGAAACTGAGTAAGTTTCAGGCACATAATGCTTAAAATGGATGTCTTCAGCAGTTACTGAATTTCCTATTATTCCACAAAGCAGAGCTCATGCTCTGGAAGCTTAAGTATTTTGGTTGGCTTAAGTATTTTACAATGCAAAAATGTTAAATATAGTGTTTTGATTTAATTACCTCATAGTACCTCCTTCATATATCTTGTTCTGTTTTCTACAGGCCAAGGTAAAATCTAGTTCTAAATCTAGATGAAAAGTGTTCTTGATGATATCCCTTGAGAATTACAAAAAACAGAATGAGGTGACATAGTCTGGGCTTCAAGTGCAGGAACAGGAGTGATTTTTTTCTCTACTGGTTCTCTGGGTAAATCATATGTTAAGGGTATAATTTGCTTTTGTTTTCCCTTAGCATATTATAGGAGATGAAAGATTATGCATTGTGTCCTCAAGGAGTATATCTATCCTGAAGGCAGAGATGGGTTATACTAATTTGGCTCTTATATTAACAAGAGCCTCTCAACGCATTGGGAATAAGGAGGTAAGGGTACTTCTGTAAATTAAACCAATTAAATCATGATGAAAAGGAATAGTACCTGTGTCCCCAATATACTGACAATAAATTCTACTTTAGATTTTTTTAAAAATTGTGTATGTTATAGACATAATTTAAATTTTAGCATTTTAACCACATTTAAGTCAATTACTCAGTGGTATTAATTACGTTCATGTTGTGTTGTAACTATTGCCATCTATCTCCAGAACTTTTTCATCTTTCCAAACTGAAACTCTGTACCTACTAAACAATAATTTCTCATTCCCCTCCTCTTACCAGCTGACCACCATTCTATTTCATGTCTCCATGAGTTTGACAACTCTAGGTACCTCTTATGAGTGGGGTATGTATCCTTTTGTGCATGGCTTATTTCACTTAGCATAATATCTTCAAGATTCATTCATATGGTGGCATAAATCAGTACTTCATTCTTTTTTTAAGGCTGATAATCAATTTTATATATACACCACATTTTGTTTATCCATTCATCAACAGGCATGTAAATCATTTCTATATTTTGGCTATTGTGAATATGTTATTTGCACTGGTGTACATATATCTGTTTGAGTCCCTGCTTTCTTTTTTGTTTGTTTGTTTGTTTTTGAGTTGGAGTCTCACTCTGTCACCCAGACTGGAGTGCAGTGGCCGCTCCCAGCCACCGCAGCCTCGACCTGCTGGGCTCCAGCGATCCTTCTGCCTCAGCCTTCCAAGTAGCCGGAATTACAGGCATGCGCTACCATGCCCGGCTGATTTTTTTTTTTTTATTTATTGTAGAGATGAGGTCTCGCTGCCCAGGCGGGTCTCGAACCAACGGGCTCAGGCAATCCACTCACCTCAGCCTCCCAAAGGCGCAGGATTACAGGCTGAGCCACCGAGCCCGGCGAGTCCCTGCTTTCAATTCTATTGGAGATATATCCAGAAGTGAAATTGCTGGATAATATAGTAACTCCATGCTCAGATTTTTGAGAAACTATCATAGTAGCTGTACCACTTTACATTCCCAGTAGCAATGTGTAAGCACACCAATTTCTCTACACCCTCACTAACACTAACTTCCAACTTCAGAGTTTAAGTCATTGAGGACTTGTATCGCCCCATTTGTGTTCCATGGTGACTAGCACTTTTATATACTATAGGCACTCAGTAAAACTTTGTTGGATAAATAGTATAACTAATTTTAAATGTATGTAGCAATTGAAATAGCTGTTAGTAAAGAACTTCTAGGCTGAAATCTTCTATACTGGGTTGAGACTAATTTTAGAATACTAGCTATAAACTTCTTTGTCTTCTTACAGCACAAGAATACATATTAGAGGAGATAAAACTACACTAAGAAAATTACCAAAATGGCTAAGAAAAAACAGTTACAAGAAATAACTGACAATGTAGATTTGAAGAAATTTAATTATTTTAAATAAGGGTTCTGTTAACTTTAATCAAAAATAGGCTTCAAACAGTTAAACTAAAAAAAAGATCCAGGAAGGCTGAGCGGAGGGTTTTTAACTCTTGCTACTTCCTCTAGATGTCAGGAGTAAGTCTGTGTGGGTGACTGAGTGCCAGGAGAAACTTTCAGTCAACCTTCAGGCTGATAGTATATTCTATTTACAAAAGCCGGAGAGATTTATAAAACTCTTCCCACTGCCACACTGCAAGACATTCTATAGAAGGTAAGCATATTTTGCAGAGAGGGCACTGGGGAAAGTAAGGCATTTTAAATTTCAGCATTTGCAAGATCTGAAGCAACTAATAGGAACAGGGATATTTAAAGCTAAAGAAAAAACCACTGATCACAGTCTGTATTTTAAATTCTCAACAACTGAGGCAAAAAGACATATTTTTATATCATTGCAATATAAGAAAATAATCTATAGAAAGTGGATTAAAGTGGATGAAATAAAACCTAGAAAAGGATTAGCAAATAATAAAGAATAAAGCAACATAAAACAAAATCAAGACACATTTTCTAGTCATTCGTGGTTTTTTATACAAATCCTAGTAAACAACCATAATCTGGTTAATAACTGCATATTATTTGTTTTATACTTTTATAAAATGGTTTATACATTTCAATATACACACATATACCCATAAATTCTATTCAAGTGAACTTTCTAGTAAATTTCATAGTTTATACATTCTAACTATTGGTTTATTGTCCACCATTCTCAGAAATGAGGACAGAGGATTTTTATTTATTTTGTTCACTGCTGTATTTCCCTGAAATACCTAGTATGTAGTAGGCACTCTTACGTTTTTTGAATGAATTCCAGAGCATAGGCTCAGTTTAATCTCCACTAATTCTCTTCATTGCCTTTATAAAGTCCCAAGTACAAAGGACTATTTTAGGTATTACGAAGACCTGGAAATGACTTTTATTATAATTTTAATTTGGGGGATCAGAATGGGCCAAACAGATTAAACAATGCCTTTTTGAGGGCAAAGGTTTAAAAAAATTGAGTCCTTAGTTTGATATGTGAATAGATAAGATCAATTAGAGTATTAAAGAACAACTCCTTATGTACCAACTGAAAGGAAGTTATTAAGTTTGAAATAAACTAATTTACTTCCCTTATGCATATTTACAGGAGACAGAAATTCAACTTCAAATGCATTTAAAGAAATCACTGCCCAGTGGTAGGGGCACCGCATATGTGATACAAGTACTTTACTGAATTTACTTTTACATGTATTCTTTTTTCTTTTCTAAAATATGTCCCATATCGAGGGATCATTTGTTTTAAATGAAGATATAAATCACATAACAAAATTCATCATTTTATAGTGTATACTTCATTGGCTTTTAGTATACAAATTTGGGCAACCATCAACACTACATAATTACAGAACATTTTCATCACCCCCAAAAGAAATTCTGTATCCCATTAGCAACCTCTGGCAACCACTTATCTGCTGTCTGTCTTTATAGATTTGCCTATTCCCGACATTTCATTTGAATAGAATCATACTGTATAGCATTTTGCGACCAGCTTCCTTCACTTAACATGAGATGTATCATATTCTTCCATGTTGTAGCATGTGTCAGTGCTTCATTTCATTTTGTGGCTCAATAATATTCCATTGTAAGAATATGCCACATTTTGTTTATCCATTCATCAGTTGGTAGACCTGATTTAATAGCAGTTAAACTTTAAGTCACTTCCACTTTTGAGCTATTGTGAATAATGCTGCTATGCATACATTAAAGTACAAGTTTTTATATAGAAATATGTTTTCATTTCTCTCGGGTATGTACCTAGGAGCAGAGTTGCTATATCCTATAGCAGCTCTGTCTTTAATTTCTTGAGGAACTGTCATGCTATTTTCCACAGGGGCAGGACCATTTTACATTCCTACAGCAATGTGCTCGAGTGTTCCATTTTCTCCATATCCTTACCAATACTTATTATCTTTTTTTATTCTTGTCATCCTAGTGGGTGTAAAGGAATATCTCATTTTTGTTTTTGATTTGTATTTCCCTAATGGCTAGTAATGTTGAACATCTTTTCATGTGCTTACTGGCTACTTGTATAGCTTCTTGGAGAAATGTCTGCTCAAATCTTTTGCCCATTTTAAACTTGGCATTTGTCTTTTTTGTTGTTGAACTGTAAGAGCATGAAATTTCACTGAAAAGAGCCAGACAGAAACCAGACAGAGAGCCAGACAGAAAACTGGTTGAAATAATAAAAAATTGTGAATCTTTCAATATTAACAAATTATATTTATTGTTAGCCTGCTAAATGTTCTATGGTTTTAATTGCTATTAACATCTCTTGCTTCACCTCTTTTGTTCCCTAAAACTCTTAAAGGTATTCGTATCTTTCTTATCATGTCAAGTATTAAACTCTCCCATCTTTGGTTTCTACTTTCATATCCCTTCTCTTCATCTAATCTTACTACTGCTATCTGCTCACTCACTATAGCACGAATCACATCCCCAGCCTTTCTACTTCTATGGCCACGGCATAGTCAGACCTTTATTGCCCCTCTCTAGACTACCTGCTTGTTCCCCAACTCGTGTATTTTTTAAAGCACAATTCTGCTTGTGTCCCTCCTAGTCAAAAGCTTTTATAATTTGGTCCCAGCCCACTTTTCCTATCTGTTTTTTCTACCATTTCCTAAACTACAGAAAAACTAAATTTGGTGGTTTCTCCAATCCTACTACAATAATTAATTTGTTTGTGTCTCTACCATAAACTGTATGTTTAAGAAATGTACTAATGTGAAAGAGAGATTAATGGAAGTAAACATGTTCAGAGAAATTAAAGGCAGCCATGCCACAGAAAATAAAAGTAGATCCCAGAAAGATTTTAACGTAATCCTTATTTCTAGAAATGTGCGGGAACAAATATGAGGGGTAGATGTCAAATATCTAAAATTACCAATTACATTAAGACTACTTGAAATAAACACATATAAAAACATATATTTGCTCCATGTATCAAATATAGATAAATTAAAATGTTAGACCTTTTAGTTCTTATGTACTTTTGGCTAACAGCAGCAGTGGTTATTATATTATTGTTTGCCACGTGGCAGAATAGCTTTTAATTTTGTGATAAATATTTTATTGATATAAAATTTTATCAAATGAATGCAGAAAAAATGTTTTAACAGAAAACAATTCTGTAACAAACAAATTAAACCAAAAACAAAATCACAGGGTCAGATCCATCCCTATAATCTCAGAATTGTATCATACACAGCACCCAATACAGAGAGAAGACATAAAAGGGATGTTTTCCTATGATTTTATCTTCAAAATATTTTAATAATCAAACATCAATACTTAAACACTTAGTATTTTTTTGAAAATATGCTTAATTATTCCACAGCTTGAAGATCACAAAAGCTTATATACAATGAGCTGTAAGTCATAAACAAAACAAAATGTATGAATGAACATTTTACACTTTTGCCCACACAATCCTACAAGCTTAACTCAGACTGTAAAAAAACTGGTGGGCAAAGAAAACCCTTTCTAAAATGCAGGACAAATATAATTGCTCCGATTGAGAGAGAAGAAAAGTAGACTAAAAAGGATGTTTTCTATTTTATAGATTTTTCTCTTGGGTGTGATTATAAAGTGACATTCAGGTGCAACCAACAAAGTCCCTATTTTTTCTTGCACAAAATTTAAAGACATCAGCAGAACCACCCATGTCAGTAATAAAAATAAAAAGTCTTTGACTTTTTAAATGTTATCATACTGTCACAGTGGAATAAAATTAGCTTGAAAAATGACCGAGAGGCACATGATGCAGTTCATTATGTATAACAGCAACAGCAGCGGTTTCCCAGTGTTCGTAAAGGCTACACCATTAAATTTACCTCCAGTCAATAATTAGGAGTCCACAAATAAACCTGGGCAATTAAATCAATACTGCCTGGCAATTATATTCCAGAGTCCAGGCTCAGTGGCACAAAAAGGCACTATATCAAGCTGCAGTAGTAAGCAATCTGATGCCATCTTAAATGGATTTTCTTACACTAACTGGACAGAATAAGCATACATTCAGATAATGTAGAATGCGTATATGTACCTCTACACGTGTTAGCCAGAAAACCAGGTCCAATGTCAGTATAGCTTCAGTAAAATGTAATAAAGCTTTTATATATACGCATTTATTATTTTATGGCCATAATGGCTGACAAAATTTCTTTTCTTTTTTTTTTTTTGAGTTGGAATCTCACTCTGTCGCCCAGACTGGAGTGCAGTGGCCGCTCCTGGCCACCGCAGCCTTGCCTGCTGGGCTCCGGCGATCCTTCCGCCTCAGCCTTCCGAGTAGCCGGAATTACAGGCATGTGCTACCACACCCGGCTGATTTTTTGATTTATTGTAGAGATGAGGTCTCGCTGCCCAGGCGGGTCTCGAACCTGCGGGCTCAGGCAATCCACTCACCTCAGCCTCCCAAAGGCGTGGGATTACAGGCTGAGCCACCGAGCCTGGCAAGGTGAACATTTTAAAAACTAAAAAGTTTCTGTTTATCATTTTCAAGCTGGGGGGAAAAAACCCTCACTACAATAGTTATTGAACTCCTTAAGGTGCCAGGCACTGAGCTGGGTTCTGGGAATACAACATGATAAAGAAATGGCCTCTCTTCTTAAAAGCAAGTTGTCAGTGCGAAAGGCTTGGCCTGGCACCTGCACGTCTACACTTAAACAACTTAAGCAGAAGATTGTCAGTCATCTTATTACTGAAGTTACTCTAGATAATGTTCCAAAAGTATATAAAGCTGATCCTAAAAGTATAGTTTATATATTATTTACTTATTCTTGACTTGACCCAAAACACAAAACTGCTATTTGTTCATATAAATATAAAATAATTACATTTAATAACAGCTTCTATGATTAATTTCTACACAAAAACACTTGCAATGACTTTCAAAAATCACAGTACGATAATTCTCTTTGATGTTTTGACAGATATGTGTTAGCTCTTATTTGTTCCAGTTCATTTTAAAAATAAGCAATTAGGTTAAGCAAAAAGAGCGATAATGAAAAAGTTTTAGAATACATTACATGCTGTCAGCAATGTCAAAACAAAAGCTGGCTATGACTAGAAAAGCAGGGCTCTCACCTGCCAATAAACTGCCCTTGATCACTTACAAGAGGGGCGCATCCCAGAAGACTATATGTGTATTAAAAAAATACTTGAAAGGGAAGAAAAAGTATCACACAGGTCACAGCAGCAGTCTCAATAGAGCCCTCAGGGACTTCAACTCGTCTTGGCCTTGTCATCCTCTATGCAGCTTTCCACTCGGCCCAGAAAATGTCGATAGGAAAATGTTTGAGGGGCCTCTGGTGGAAATTTTTTCATTCTTTCTGCATTGACAGGATGCCAAATCAATATTTACTTCCCACTAACAAGCTGCTCGAGGTCTCAGTAGAAAATATTGTAGAGAATGCGGGAAGACACAGTAATAAACAGCTGTCTGGCTGTGAGGAAAACATGAATTGACTGGAAACAGGTCCACAGTAAAAGGTCACTGAAACCCATGAACTCCTCAGGTGTCCACATCAACTACGAACTTTAAAGACACATAATAAAGAATCTTTTTTCCTAAGAGGTCTGAGAGAATGGATCCTCTTCAGTCTAGCAAGCACAGAGGTTGACTCAATAATTTAATTAATGCATTTGCTAAGACCCATGTTGGCTCTTTCCCCAGGCATTTGTTTCATTTGTTAAGTCCAAAAGTACAAATAGAGGGTTAACTTTCCTGTCTACCTACTGGAAAATCTTTTTACCCACCAAAAGTAAATAATGGGTAAGTGTTTACAAAAAGTTAGACCTCTAGTGAAAATGTAAGCCTTGGAATTCTTATTCAGAAGTTTAACATATGAAGCATACAAATGAAATACCTGTCCTTCAAGAAGTCTCTGAATATACAACAGCCATTCCTTGTCATTTTCAGCATCTACCTTTGTCTTTTCAATTTCCTAAAGGAAGAAAATAAAAACACTGGTATTAAATTGCATTTATATGAACCTAATCATACACTACTAAATACCAAAGAAATCTAGAAAAATATCAGTCGAATTAAATTCAACCAAGAACAGACTGTATCCTCAAGCAGAAATATGTAAATCCATACTCTTTAATATTTAATTTATAAATATTTACATACTGTGGAAGATAAAGTTCTATTTTTATATCTCACAGTAATTCAGAAATATTTTATTTCTGCCTTCACAGTAGAGTTCAAGGTAGGAACTGAGATGGAGAACAATTTAAATAAAGTAAGAAATACCACAGAGCTATATAAAAGAATCATTTATAAGCGACACTTGTAAGATAACACAAAATCTTAAACTACAGAATATGAGTTGCCAGCTAAGGGGTAATTGTAATCACAATAAGAATTGATCATGGCATGACTCTGGTATATTTAAATGCTTGTTGATTTAAAATATTCAATAATCTACTGATAGGCAAGGGATACTCCAACTCAAAGAGCTGTAAGTCACTAAGTATTTTCAACATATCAATTATCACGATAAAATAGTTTTGATATTATAATGTATTCACATGTACAGTTGATGATTTGTTTAAAGTTGCAATTTAGTTTATGGGGAAAAATGGGACTTTTCAAAAAGTGAAGGGTTTGAGAAACTAACATTCGTTGAAATTCACTGTATGCCAAGCATCATGCTAGGCACTTCAGTCAGGCTATCACAGTTTGGACATGAATTTACCACAGTTCCATACAGTTTAAAGAACATAAACCAGGAGGCCTGAGCTCTGCTTGGGCAAGGCACTCAAATCCTTAGGTCTCTGGAAGATGCAGGAATCAGTGAAAATAAGCTATGGTCTATAATTACATCTAGTAAATATATCAAGGTATACTGATCCCTCTCAGAACAGTGTGCTTGTATTTCCTTTTCTTCCAGAAGGGACTTAAATTTGTATGAGATGCCTGTTACAGTGCTAAGTACTCTGTCTACCCAGAAGCAGAGGTGCCATTTCTTCATAGAAGTGTCCATCTAGTCTTCGGGACTATAGACACCCTTTTCTAATTCACGACCTTAAAAGGATAACTTTTTATAGTTTGCCTATTCGAACAGGGTGTTTTTCTCTAATTTGTCAGCCTGGAGAAGGCATATTTTTAGAGATTGTTTAGAGGAGACAGGAAAGGATAACTGACTTGAATAACCATTTGGTCTAAAAAGGTGGTGGCTGTGTTCCTGAACGTGTGTGTGTTTGTGTAAGTACATGTGTGCATACGCAAACACACACGCATACAGACAAATGCACATTTTGCTAAGTTTGCCAGTTTTAAAATTCCTAGGCAACAGCAGAGACCTCAACTTTAATTTTTTGTTAGGTTTCTGATTATCAATCAACACATTTTAATTAAACGTCTGTAAAAAGACATAGTTAAAAATTAGCTGGGCGTGGTAGAACGCCTATAGTTCCAACTCTTTGGAAGATTGAGGCGGAAGGATCGCCGGAGCCCAGCAGGTCGAGGCTGGGGTGGCCCTGAGCATGCTATTGCACTCCAGCCTGGACGACAGTGAGACTCCAACTCAAAAAAAAAAAAAAAAAAAAAAAAGCATAGTTAACACCCTTACCAGAGTTACTATTATCTCCCGTGTGTCTTATATTTGATACTGTATTTGATAATACTCTTGTTCTTCAAAGTTTAGAATTTGGTAGAAAGTCACGGACATTGTGGCATAGCTGCTGAAAACAGAAACTGATAATTTACCATCCTATTCACCCATAGGATAAAAATAATCTCCACAGGATTCTTTTGAGCTCTATTCTAAGAATCCTTGGTAGTTTAAAAACCTTTGCAAATTGTAGATTTGCTCTACTCCAGAAGATCTTTGAGAAGCCAATGAGGGGGCTAAAGGATGATCTCATACACACATGTCTATTATTTTATTTATTCATTGGGCAGCTACTCATTGGGAAGCTACTATTGCCACCATCTCTTTAATCTTTCCAGATAATAAAAAATCTAATACTTGTGAATTCAGAGGCATAAGTTCACTCAGAAGTTCAGAGGCACAGTAGGGCAGGAACAAGCATCCTCCATGGGTTTCATAGAAGACTGCACAGGATGAGATTCCACTGTTTTTTAGGCAGCAACTATGTCAAAAGTGCGGTGCCCTCCTCAGGAAGTGCTAACGTGCCATTTAAGACCTCTACCTATATACATATAAATTCACTCACATGGGAATATTTTACCCATTTTAAGCAATAAACATATTTTTCAACAATATATTTTCAAAAAATATATTGATAAACAATAATTTAGCCAGGAAAGTCAATAGATTTACTACTTTTTTAAAAAATCGCACAAGGAGGAAAAATCCTCAAATCAATGGTGATTTAGCTTAACTAAATCCATTCAAGCTGGCTTAATTAAAAATACTGGCTTATAAGATACATATTAAGATTAACTAAATTAAAGAAAATGGAAGAGAGGGGAAAGAATAATTTAAATAACAAGCAATTCAAAAGGTTTTATGTACTGGCTTATTTTCATATTCACAGTTACATTTCTCTAAAGGCTTTTTGAGTTGGTTAATACTCAATGTATACCTTTCATTGGCTCTTTAACAATCTTACTGTCATTAATATTATCTTAAAGATACATTTATAAGAAGTATAAAACAAATGAAAATATGTAATTAAATTCAATGTGTAATAAGCCCTTTATTAATAAAGATTTAAATGATCTTACTACTTCATCTTCTGTGTCCAATATTTCCTCCAGATCTGACTGTGAAATATTCAGGATAGAGGCTGCCAAGGTCTGGGCTTTATGGGTTGAGGTTTTACAAGCATGCCTGTTTTTCTTCATTTTTTTAAGGTCTCTGATTTGTCTCCTCACCACATGGACATCACTTTGTAACTCTTTGACCAAAGCCTGCAACATATTGGAAAGAACATGGGCTCATATGGAAGTCATAATGAAAACAAGGCAGTCATAACATAAAAATGTGAAGATACTAACAAATCATTTTTATTAGGATTACTCTGATTTTATATATTGTAGAATATAACAGATTACTCTTTACCTATTGACAGTAAACAATAAAAGCTCTCTTAAATGACCATTTACCAACTTGCCAGATTACCCAAAGCTCTCTATTCCCTCTGTAAGCATTCACCAAGAAAGATATACCAACTGATATCTTACTTGGTGAATGCTTACAGCAGGCTGGCTAATTTTAATCATGCCAAGTACAACTTCTCTCACTAGCTGAACTGATGCTAAGAGTCAAGTTCTATTTATTCCTAAGTGTGTATAAATTAGTTGTAACAGGATAGTTACATAATTCATGTAATTATTGCGTAAACCAATGAAAGATGGCTGCAGAAAGAATTGTGTCTTTCACTGGGATAGAAATGCTGTAGTGGGATTTGAGAAAGACAAATTAGGTAAAAGTGCAATTAAATTATGTGTGGGCAAAACAACACTAAAGAATTGAAGAAAAATCTAGGGTTGCTTTATAAGACTTTACGTTCCCCCTTTGAGCTCTCAATAAATACTAGCCCATACCACACTTACACGTGCATAAGAAAAAGGTATCTCTAATTTCGAATGGACAGAATTCTGCGTCTCAGTACATGGCCTTGTGAACTGAGAGCAGGCTAGATGGTCAGGCTACTCCCAAACTTTTGCTAGCTCAAGCAATGTTGCAATAAATAATGGCACTCATGTAACCATTTTGCCTCTGTAGGATATATCACTAGAAGTAAAATTGCTGGACCAATTTGTAATTTTGAGAGCTGTTACTTAATTCTACTCCTGCTCCCCCTCTAAATAGTACTAATTTATACCTCCTCAAAAAATGCATCAAAGTACTTGTTTCTCTACACCATTAGCAAGACACCAAGCTGGTATTTCAGTGTAGTTTGTTTTTTCATTTGTATTTTTAAGTTTCATTTCTCTTATTATAAATGAAGTTGAACATTAGCCTTAAGGAATATTTTCTTTTGTTTTTGTTTTTCTTTCTGATTTATAGGAATGTTCTCTAATTTAGGGAAATTATATTTGTCCATTGTATACATTTCAATTTTTCATAATTTGCTATTTTCCTTTTGACAGCAATTATAGTATTTTATGCCAACGAAAATGTTTTTAGTGTTTTTAGTATTTGATGCACTCAAATTGAATTTAGTGGGATACTTTAAAAAGCATTCTTCACAATGAGATATACAAAAGGTACTTTTAAACCATGAATTTTTAGCTACTTTTAAGTTTTAATTTTTAACCTAGAATGTGCTATCCATTGTTAATCATTTAGAAGATTACTACTCAGTTGTCTCACCACCACATAGCAAATAGTCCATCTTTTCCCCACCAATTTAGTAAATGTTTATGTCAGTATCTGGACTTTCTGTCATGTTCCATCTTCCCTGCTGCCCCCTCCCAAAAAATCTTACTGGAAATTTTATGTGAATCATGTTAACTTTTACTTGGATTATATTAACATTTCGGGAGGCTGAGTCTTCTTAATCAAAAAACAGGATATTTCTTTCCATTTGTTTAAGTCTTCATCTGTGTGACAAAGGATCATTTTAAAGTTTTCATTTTATAGATCTAGTTTATTTGTGGGTATTTCCTTTTACTTTGACTGAATATAATACTGATTGTGGCTTGTTTGTATAAAACTGTTGAGATATATATATATATGTATATATATATATAGGTATATATATATGTATATATATATATATGTGTGTGTGTGTGTGTGTATTGAATTTCCTTATTTGTTATAAGAATTTTTCAGTTGATTCCTTTTAGTTTCTAGGAATTTAAATATATTTTCAAAGACTGATAATTTTATCTCCAATTTTTATTTTTCTACTTCTAATTTCCTTCTCTTTTCTTATTTCACTGGTTATTAAGTTCCTCTTGAACAATTAAATTGTAGTATTGATGGACACTCTTGAGTTGTTTCTGATTTTAGTGCAGTCCTAGGAAACACTATACCAGCTTTTAAGTTGAGTTAGCCATATAATAGAATATTAAGAAAGTAACTATCTACTTGTATTTTATTTTTATTTTTGGCAGAAATTTATAAATTGTCTTAAATCTATTCTAGCATCCATATAAACTGTGGTATTAATTTCTATCATACAACTATTGGTAGGATTATTAATACTTTTTTAGTATTTAATTTTCCTTGCATTTTTAGAATAAACTCCACCTGATTGTGGTATATTATTTTTTGGTGTGTTGCTAAATTTATCTGGTAATATTTTATCTAAAATTTCTGCAGTGATAGGAAATTGATTCATTTTTATTTTGTTCAATCTTCAAACAAGTTTGAAAGTTTTGCTTTTTTTCCATGCTTACAGCGGTTTTAATGAGATTGAATTTATCTTCTCTTTAGTAATGTGGTAGCACTCACTGGCATTTGGCCTAGTACTAATTACAAGGGAAGGCAGCTTTTTGACAATTAGTTTTGCTTTTCTTTATTCTGGAGTGTGTTTTGGCATATTTTATTTTTCTAGAAAATTATCTATTTCATTCAGGCTTTCAGATTTCTTTGCATGGAGTTCAGAAGTTTGCCATAATTTTATTTTTTAATAGTGGTTATTTTCACTTCTTAGTTCTTATTTTGCTTGTTGTGTTTTCTTTTTTTAACCAGGTAAGCTAATGCTTTATCTATTTTATTGCTTTTTCCTTTTGTTTTCAAAAAACAAATCTTACATTCACTAATTTTACAATTTTTAAAAAATTTACAAATTTTTAAAATTCCATTTTCATCTTTAGATTTTGGTTATTTTTTTAATCCCTGGCTGAATGCTTATTTTAATTTCTTATTAAGTATGTAAAGTTACTTAATTTTTGAGCACTGTTTTAGATGTATCCTGTGGGCTCTACTAATTCTATAATGTTATTATTTTAAGGATATTCTGCAACATGTTCAGATTTCCTCTTTAACCCAGTAACTTTTTAATTTTAAATATTTAGGTGGTGGCCAGGCTTGGTGGCTCAGCCTGTATTCCCAGCACTTTGGGAGACTGAGATGAGTGGATTGCCTGAGTCTGAGAATTTAATACCAGCCTGGGCAACTTGGCGAGACCTTGTCTCTACAATAAATAAAAAATTAGCTGGGCGTGGTAGCATGTGTCTGTAGTCCTGGCTACTTGGAAGGCTGAGGCACAAGGAGTTCTGGAGCCCAGCAGGTTGACACTGGGGTGGCCGTGAGTGTGCCATTGCATTCCAGCCTGGGTGACAGAGTGAGGCTCCAAAAAAAAATTTATATATATAATATATATTTACATTTTTATATATAATATCTATTTACATTTATATGTATATATATTTGGTTTTGTAATAAATTATAGCTTTATTGCATCATCTAAACTATTTAGTATTTATAGATAGTATTTATCTATTCATTTAAGTATTGATCTATTATTTATACTATTAATAGAATGCTATCTATAATAGTTCTACCTTTCCAAATTAATCAAGACTGTTTTGGGGTTTTTTTTTTTTGACTCAGGTTGGATCTCTGGATAAAGACTCTGAGATGAAGGTTTGTGTGTGGAAGTTTTATGGGGAAATGTACTTAGGAGCAACTATAAGAAATGTAGGGAAGCAGGACTGGGCAAAAGGAGCAGATCTGCATTGCAGTTCCAAAAGAGGCTTTATGCTATCTTTTGAGAAGCTCTAGAAATGAGATGGTCTTTCAGAGTTGTCTCACTTTTGTTCTGTCTACCTCCTTATAATTGACATAAAGTTTTTACTTAGTTTTTTTTTCCCCAAGTCTGGAAACTTTATTAGAACATATTCTGGGTACAACATATTAAATCAATTTTCCTTGGTTCATATTATGTTCTTTAAAGTCTTTCTATTTCTGGAAATTATTTTTGGATTGTAGCCTTCAATATATTTGTTCTAGTCCATTATTTTAGTTTTGTTCTTTAAAGACTCCAATTATACATATGTTGAGTCTTTGTTACCTGTTCCACAAATCTTTTCTTTCTTTTTCTTTTTTTTTTTGAGTTGGAATTTCACTCTGTTGCCCAGACTGGAGTGCACTGCAGCCTCGACCTGCTGGCTCGGGCGATCCTTCCGCCTCAGCCTTCCAAGTAGCCGGAACTACAGACACGTGCTACCACGCCTGGCTAATTTTTAAAAATTTATTGTAGAGATGAGGTCCCACCACGTCGTCTGGGTGGGTCTCGAACCCACGGACTCAGGCAATCCACTCGCCTCGGCCTCCCAAAGTGCTGGGATGACAGGCTGAGCCACCGAGGCTGGCCTTCTTTTCTTTCAATAAGCTTGTTTTTAAAATGAAGCAAACTGCCAGGAGAGTGGAGGGGGGCACACCTCTTCAACAAGCGTGCCTGTATAACAACTATGTGTATACCTAACCCTGAATTATAGCCCACATATTTAAAACAAGTAAAAAAAGAGCATCTATCTCAGCAATAAATTTAACAGTAAAAATAAATAAATAAAATGAAGCATAATCAGAATGAAGGAAGGTAAACAGGTTTTATGTGTTTAGTTTAACGAGTTTTTTTGACAGGTATAGATGTGTAACCACCACCTCATTCAAGATACAGGAACTTCCATACTCTAGAAATTTTCCTGATGCCTCCTCTTAGTCAATTCCTCCCACACCCAGATAGCAACTGTTCTGGTTTATATCATTTTAATTTTGTCTATTCTAGAATGTCATATAAATGAAAAAATATACTATATACTCTTTCATGTCTGATTTCCTTAACATGGTGATTTTAAGATTCATTCATATTATTGGATATATCTGTACATTTGTTATTTTTTATCTTAATTTCTTATAGAATGAACAATTAAATGCAATAGGTTCAAAGTCTACAATGTGATCGACTTTAATATATAGACACATAAACATGAAACCATCAAAATTATTTTTGAGATAATTTTACTTTAACTTCCTTGCTGCATCTGCCAGCATTTCCTCATCTGCTCTTATTGTTTCACCATCCCTACCCTAATTCCTTACATTTATTTTCACCTTGCAGAGGTATTTTTTAGGGAAAATCATTTCATGGATATTTTGAATTCATATAAAATATTTTCATCTGCTATGCAGCAACTATCACTGGTGAGGTTTCTTTTTCTGCCATTTACTTTCCTGTTTCTTTCTTCCATTCTTATTCTAATATATTTGTATAGATACTATGTTGGTTCCTTTTTCAGGACTCGCTTTTTAAAGAGAAGGGTTTTTTTGGACCACGTGTTTGTAGAAAGTTATGGCAGAGGGGCCTGGACTATGTTCCAGATGAGTTGTTTTACATAAAAATTTGAGTTTTTGCTGATGAAATCCATTAACCAGGCAATTTTTGTTGTAGTTTGTTTGTTTTTTTATAAGCAAATAATCTATTTACTTGGCTGCTGTGAGAAAAGATGCTTCCTGCAGATTGGCCTTGTCTGTGTTATTCTACATTGTCTTGCCTCCTCTTCTCTTTGAAGCAAACCAGTTGTAGGTAGCTAGTGTCAAAACCAGTGAAGCCCCATTCTGCTTTTGCAAATAAGAGATTTAGGAATTGTACGTCATGTGAATGTCATCTTTGAAGTGTGTATTTTTGAAAGATCTTTCAGAGGTCTGCAGCAGCTAAGTCCTCTCTTGACAGTGTCTTATGTCTGCTGCTTCTTGCATGACGTTGCCAAGATTACCTGCTTTTGGCTACTCTTACATGTATTTTGAAATACAGTCTTAGCTATGAGCTTGTTTTGCTGTAAAATGAATCAAAAGTTTTCTTCTCATTTTCTCTTTGTTTGTTACATGATTCCAAGGGAGATAAGGGGGGAAATGCTGATTTGAACCCTCCATAATCAAGTCAGGATTCTCCTAAGTGCATTTTCCCCCTAGTATTTTACTATGAAAAACTTCAAACATGCAGAAAAATGAAAAGAAATGTTTACTGCACAGCCATGTATCCACCATCTATATAAAATAAATGCTATATAGGTGCTTCTTGACTTACAATGGAATTATACCTTGATAAATTCATGTAAGTGGAAAATATCATAAGTTGAAAATCACTTAAACATCTAAGCTATAGCTTTGCCTAGCCTACTTTAAACATGTTCAGAACACTTACACTAGCCTACAATTCGGCAAAATCATTTGGCAACACAGCACACTATAGAGTATCAGTTTTTACCATCATGACTGTGTAGCTGACAGGGAGCTGCAGCTTGCAGCCGCTGTCCAACACTGCAAAAGAGTATTGTCAAAACTCAAAATACTGTTTCTACTAAATGCATATTGCTTTCATACCATCATAAAGTCAAACAATAATAAGCTGAACCACTGGAAGTTGGGGACTATCTGTGCTTGCTTTATCACATATCTATTCATCCATCTTACTCTGTTGATGCATTTCAAAGGAAGCTACTGCTGCTATCTCAACACTTCCCACCTAAACACTTCAGCATGCATATCATGAACTAAAGGTCGATATTTATTTAGGGCTCTCTTTACTACTTTTTAAAGTAAATTTTATATTATTTTATGTATAAATCCTAATTGTATGCCTTTATGAGTTTTTACAAATGAAAACCTTGGGTAACCTATACCCAGATCAAAGTAAACATTTCTTACACTCCAAAAAATATGCTATGTCCCTCCCCAGTCAATCCCTAGCCCTAGCCCCATGACTTTTGGGGGTTTGACTTGTATTTCCCTGATGATTTGTAATAGTCAGCATCTTTTAATTTACTTATTGGCATCTACATGTCTAATTTAGAAACATTTCTTTTCTGGTCCTTTGTCCATTTAAAAAAATTTTTAAAAAATTGAGTTGGGAGTCTCACTCTGTCACTCAGGCTACAGTGCAGTGGCATGCTCACAGCCACTGCAGCCTCAGCCTGCTGGGCTCAGGCGATGCTTCCACCTCAGCCTTCCAAATAGCTGGAACTATAGATCCATGCCACCACGCCCAGCTAATTTTTGTGATTTATTTAAGAGATCTCACCAAGTTGCCCAGGCTGGTCTTGAGACCCCGGGCTCAGGCAGTCCTCTCACCTCAGTTTCCCAAAGTGCTGGGATTACAGGCTGAGCCACCGTGTCCAACTCTTTTGCCCACTTTTTAGTCAGACTATTTGCGTTTTTGCTATCGAGTTGTATGAGTTCCTTATATAGTGGATATTAACCCTTATTAGGTATATGACTTGCAAATATGTTCTCATATTGCATAGTTTTTATTTTTTATAGTTTTCTTTGCTGTACAGAAGCTTTTTAGTTTGATTCCAGTCACACTGATTTATTTCTGCTTTTACTGTTTGTGCTTTTGATGCAGTATCCAAAAAAACACTACCAAGACCAATGCCAAAGAGTTTTTCCCTATTTTTTTTCCTAAGGGTTTTATGGTTTCGCGTCTTTAATCCATTTCTAGTTAACTTTTGTGAGTGGTGAAGATAGGGATCCAAATTCACTCTTTGGCATGTGAATAGCCAGTTTTTCCAGCACTATTTATTGAAGAAACGATCCTTTCTCCATTGTATATTCTTGGAGTTCCTGCCAAATATTAGTTGACTGTATATTTGTGGTTTATTTCTGGGCTCCTAATTCTATTATGTTGGTCTAGGTGTCTGTTTTTATGTCAGTATCATGCTGTTTTGGTTAGCTTTGTAATACAGTTTGAAATGAGAAAGTGTGTTGCCACCAGCTTTATTCTTCTTGCTCAACATGATCTTTTGTGTTTCCACATAAGTTTTAGCATTTTTTCATTTCTGTGGGAAAAAAAATGCCTTTGAAATTTTGATTGGAATTGCTTTGAATCTATAGATTCCTTTAGGTAGCAGGGAATTTTAACAATATCAATTTTTCTAATTCATTAATACAGGATATCTTTGCATTTATTTGTACCTTCTTCAGTTTCTTTCATCAATGTCTTAAACTTTTCAGTGAACAAATCTTTCACTTCCTTGGTTAAATTTATTCCTAAGTCTTTTTTCTTCGAGTGCTACTTTAAATTTCTTTCTTTTTCACAGAAAACAACTAATTTTTATATGTTGATTTTTGCATCCTGCAGCTTTGCTAAATTCACTTATTAGTTCTAACAGTTTTTGGTGGAGTCTTTTTAGAGTTTTCTAAGTATGTGATCATGTCTTTTACAAAGACAATATCACTTTTACCTTTATGATTTGTATGTCTCAAATATTCTTCTTGCCTAATTACTCTGGCAAGAACTTCCAGAACTCTGAATAGAAGTGGCAAGAGTAGATATCCTTGTCTTGCTCCTAATCATAGAGAAAAACCTTTCAGCTTTTCATTAATGAGTATGATGTTAGCTTTGAGTTTAGTTTCTCCTTCTTTTTCTAGTTCTTTGAGTTATAAAGCCAGGTTGTTTACTTGAGGAGCTTACTTTCTTAACGTAGGTGTTTATAGTTTATAATCTTTCCTCTTACCATTGCTCTTGTTGCATCTTATAAGTTTTGGTGTGTTGTGTCTCCATTTTCGTTTGTCCCAGGATTTTTTTAATTTCTTCTTTGAGCTATTAGTTGATCAGGAGTGTGTTAATATTTGTAAATTTTCCACTTTTCTTCCTGTATTGATTTTAGTTTTATACTATTATTATCATGAAAGATACTGGATATAATTTTAGTCTTTTACATTTTATTTTTAATACTTTTAAAATTAAGACTTGTTTTGTGGCCTAACATTTTATCTATCTTTGGAGAATGTTCTATGTGTGCTTAAGAAGAATGTGTAATCTGCTATGGTTATACAAGATGTTCTGCATAAGTCTGTTCAGCCTGTTTGGTCCATAGTGATGTTCAAATCTTGTTTCCTCATAGATTTTCTGTCTGAATGATCTATGCATTGTGAGAATGGGAGATTAAAGTTCCTTGCTGTTATTGTATTGCTATTAATTTAGCCTTTCAATTCTATTAGTATTTGCTGGATATATTTAGGGGCCCTGAAGTTTGGTACATAAATATTTATAATTGTTATATTTTCCTGATGAATTGACTCCTTTATCATTATATATATGTGTGTGTGTGTGTGTGTGTGTGTGTGTGTGTATATATATATATATATTTATAAGTATAGACACTTATGCTTCTATTTGGTTGCTCTTTGCATGAAATATCTTTTTCCATCCCTTCATTTTCAGTCTCTGAGTCCTTAAAGCTTAAGTGAGTCTCTTGTAGGCAGCAAATTATTCGATATTATATTTTAAAATACATTAGCCATTCTTCATCTACTGATTGAGGAATTTAATCCATTTACATTTAAAATATTTATTGATAGTTAAGGACTTTCTATTTCCATTTTGTTAATTGTTTTCTGTTTTGTAGTTCCTTTGTTCTTGTTGTCTGTCTTCTCTTGCGATTTGATAACTTTGTGTGTCCTTTTTAAAAATCTTTTGTGTATCTATTACAGACATTTCCTATGTGGTTACCACAAGTCTTGGCTAAAATATCTTATAGTTAGGACTTTCTATTTTAAGCTGTTAACTGCTTAACTTTAATCACATACAAAATCTCTATACTTTTATTTTCACTCTTTCACATTTTAGATTACTGATGCTTTTAATTTATATCTTTTTTATACTGTATATTTAACACTAAATTATTGTAATAGTTATCTTAATACTTTTTTAAATAAAAAACTTTTCTATAAGAGTTGAAAGTTACTTAGATAAATCCATTACAATGTCAGAGAATTCTTTAACTCTGTATTTAGCTTTATTAATCAGTCCCTTCTTTTCAGCTTGAAAACTTCCTTTAGTATTCCTTTTAAGGGTCATAAACTCCCTTTACTTTTGTTTGTTTAGGAAAGTGTCTCTCCTTCATTTAAGAAGGCTAGCTTTGCTGCCTGTGGTATTCCTTGTTGGCAGTTTTTATCTTTCAATATTTTGAATATATCATGTCATATCCTCCTGGCCTACAAAGTTTCTGCTGAGAAATCCACTGACAGTTTTATGAGGGCTTCTTTTATGTGATGAGTCATTTTTCTCTTGCTGCTTTCAAAATTATTTGTCATTGAATTTTTAAAATTTAATTATAATGGGTATTGTTATAGACCTTTTTGGGTTCAACCTGTCGGGAACCTTTGGGTCTCATGAATCTGCATGTCTATTTCTCTTTACAAATCTAGAAAGTTTTCAGCCATTATTTCTTTAAAGAGGCTTTCTGTTTTTTCTCTCTTTTCCTTCTGAAATTCCTATGATGTACATATATTATTTTGTTTGATGGTGTCATATAATTTCTGTAGGCTTTCTTTATTCATTTCATTCTTTTTCTTTTTACTCTTCTGAGTGGATAATTTCAGCTGACCTCCCTTTGAGTTCACTGATTCTTTCTTACACTTGATCTAGTCTGCTGATGAAGCCCCCTTTGAATCTTTCAGTTCAGTCATACCATTCCTCATCTCTAAGATTTCTTTTTCTTTTCTTATATTTCTTTGTTGAACATCTCATTTTGATCATATAATGTCTTCCTATTTTCATTTAGTTATCTATCATTTTTTTCTTGTAATTGACTGAATTTCAAGATGATTAAGGTGAATTCTTTGTCAGTCAGTTCGTGGATATTCATTTCTTTAGGGTTAGTTATTAGAGCGTTATTAGTTTCCTTTGATGACATCATGTTTGCATGGTTCCTCATAACTCTTTTTTTTTTTTTTGAGTTGGAGTCTCTCTCTGTCGCCCAGACTGGAGTGCAGTGGCCGCTCCCGGCCACCGCAGCCTCAACCTGCTGGGCTCCGGTGATCCTTCTGCCTCAGCCTTCCGAGTAGCGGGAACTATAGGCACGCGCTACCACACCAGCTCATTTTGATTTATTGTAGAGACGAGGTCTCGCCTGCCCAGGCAGGTCTCGAACTCGCGGGCTCAGGCAATCCACTCACCTCAGCTTCCCAAAGGCGCAGGATTACAGGCCGAGCCACATTTTAGGAAGCAACCACTTCTTCCAGGCTTTACAAGCTTGCCATAGCAGGAATAGTCCTTTCCAGTCAGTCTAACCTTTGGATCTGGACAGGCCAGCAAGTAGAAAGAGTAGGCAGTGCTTCCTGTCAGCTTGTCTAGTTGGGCAGGCTGCTGCCCTGAGGTCTGCCACTCTGAGGTCAGGTGGGGCCGCTGGCTGGGCTCTGTAGTCAGGCAGGACTGCTGGATGGGCTCTGTGATTGCTTCTGGTCAGGTGGGATTGCAGGCTATGTTCCTTGGCCATGTGGTGCAACCGGTTAGACTTTGCAATTGGGGAGGGTTGCAGACTAGGCTCCACAGTCATCCACAGTTGGGAAGCACCCAGGTTGGGCCAAATGGTGTAGTTGGCTGTGCTTTCCATGCTGGTAGGACCACTGGCTTTGCTCTGTGGTTGACCAGGGTTGTTACAGGGCTCCCAGATCAGAGGGTATATAGGCTGGCTCCTTGATCAGGAGGGATTGATTGTTGATGTGTTCCACACTTGGACAGGGTTGCTGGCTGGGCTCACTGCCTGGATAGGGCTGTCAGTTATAACCCACATATGGTTAGGGATAAAGGCTGGGCTCCATGACCAGGTGAGAAAATTGACTGTATGCTGTGATTTAGCAGTCAGTGCCTTCGCTCCCTGCTCAGTCATGACCATAGGCTTTGTTTAGTAAATGGGCAGGGCTGTGGGCTGGGTTCTACAGCCAAGTGGGGTTGCTATCTGGGCTCTTTGGCCAGTGGGGCCCAGATTGTGCCCCAGAGTCAGATAAGGATGGTGGGTTAGCTCCCTGCCTAGGAGGATCTGTAAGCTAAGCTCTGAGACCAGGAAGCTTGCTTTTCAAGCTCTCTAGGTGGGCTGGGCTCTCTAGTTAGGCAGGGTTGCCCATTTGGCTCCCTGCCCAGGCAGAAACTTAACAAGTTTGCTTTTATAGAAAAAAATGTATTATGCACATAATTTTAAGATTCCTATGTACTCCTCTGTGATTCCATTTCCTTTGTTTTCTTTTCTAGCATCTTAAGTTCAAAGTTAAGTTTTGGCTGAATTCCAAAGGTTTTGGTACTCTCACTGTTGTTCATTTTGAAACAGTTCATAAAGTCACTTTTTATTCTTCATTAACTCTAAATCATACAGAAAAGTTTAAAAATTTAAAATGTACAGATAATTTTGGCCACTTATTTTGCTAAATAACAGTTATATTTATTATACCATATTCAGGGCAGATAGCCAAAGTGATTTTTCCCTTTTTGAACTTGTTAAACTTTGTTGCTTAAGATGTAAGTAGTCTCTATGAATGTTCCACAAGTTTTTTTAAAAAAAGCAGTCATACACTTTCTCTACTCGAATTATTGATTTCTGAGTATAGTATACATTAAATATACTACAGGACAATAGCTATGCCTATAGGTTCATCAATTCCTTTTTGTGTTTTCATCAAATTTTGCTTAACGTTTTGCCAGGTACATAAACATTCATGACTTTCACCTTTCCTTGCAATCCTTTCTTATCCATATGAAATAGCCCTTCTTGTCCATCCTAATGATTTCTTGCCATTAATTTTGTATCAGAATAATATTGATATGTCTTCTTTTTGTTAGCATTTATCTAGTATATATTCAGTTGTGTGCCTGTAAATCAGCTCTTTGAATGTGGGTGGAGGAGCATGATTTGTAATGTTTGTTTAGTTCTGTGGTATAATGTACTATGATCCATTTTAAGGAACCAACATGAATATATAGAGTTAGGAAGAGAGACACAAAGTCGTTCTTGTGAGCTGGTACAAGCTAACTCTAGGATGCCATATGTTTCAGTATTTTATTTTTTTAAGCTTGATAACATATTTGCAGTGCACCTTTCTTCATAATTTCATCGTTTGTCTTTTCTCCTCTTTGTTCAAAAAACATAGTCAGTTCTATTACATATATTGTAATTATCGGTATATTTGAATTTATACAAATCAGGTCATTCTATATTTCTCTCTCTCTCTCGAGTACACTATTTCCTTCATGGACTTTTCTTTTCTTCTTAGTTTTATGTTATTGTGTTGGAATACTTAACATAAGATCTATCTTCTTTAACAAATTTTCAAGTACACAATTACTATATTATTATTATTCAATAATATATTATATTACTGTCAGCTATAGGTACAATGTTGTACAGCAAACTTCTAAGGCCTAGTGATCTTGCTTGACCGAACCTTTAGGCCTGTTAATTAATAACTCCCCATTTCCCATGTTCCCCTATATTTGCCAAACATTCCACTCTTTGAGTCTATAAATTTGACTATTTTAGTTTCTTCCTATAAGTGGAACCATTTAGCACTTGTCTTTCTTTGACTGGCTTTTTTCACTTAGATAATGCCATCAAAGCTTATTCATGTTGGTGCACATTGCAGAATTTCCTTCTTTTTTTAAGACTAGTAATCAATTGTATGTTTTTAAAAACATTTCTTTATCCTTTCAGCTCTTGATGGGCACTTAGGTTGTTTCCATATCTTGGTTATTGTGAATAATGATGCAATAACATAGGAGTGCTAATATTTACTTGAGATCACAATTTCAAATTTTTGGATAAATACCCAGAAGAGGGATTGCTAAATCATATGGTCATTCCCTTTTTAACCTTTTGAGAAATCTCCATACTGTTTTCTATAGCAGCTGTACTGTTTTGCATTCCTACCAACAATGTGCAAAGGCTCCTATTACTCCACATCTTTGCCCATATTTATCCTGACAAATACGTTGTGTCACCTCATTGGGCTGTTAAATTGCATTTCCCTGATGACCAGTGACATTGAGCTTTTTTCCCATATATCTGCCGGTCATTTGTTGTTTTTCTTTGGAGAAATTTGTATTCAAGTCCTTGACCCATTTTTTCTTACATTACAAACCTACAGTGATCAAAACAATATGGCACTGGCATAAAGACCATAGAACAGACATATAGACCACTAGAACAGAATAGAGAGCCCAGAAATAAATTCACATATATATAGTCGACAAGGGTGCCAAAAATACACAATGGTGAAAGGACAGTCTCTTTAATAAATGGTGCTGAAAAACTGAATATCTAAATGCAAAAAAGAAAAAAAGTTGAAATTGAACTCCTATCTTACACTATTAAAAAAAAAAAAACTCAAGATGGATTAAAGACTTAAAGTCAGACCTAGATGTATAACATTCCTAGAAGATGCTTGAGCACAGGTGGGCAAGTCTACCCTGGACAACACAGTGAGAGCCCCTATATCTTCAATTGTATTGATTTGTTTGTTTATTTATTTATTTATTTGTGCCAAGCACAGTTGCTCATGCCTATAATCCTAGCACTTTGCAGGAGGATTGCTAGAGGCTAGGAATGTGAGACCAGCATGGGAAACATAGCAAGACCCCATATCTACAGAAGAATTTGAAAACTGGCCAGACATGGTGGCATATGTCTATAGTCCTAGCTACTCAGGAGGTTGACGTGAGGGGATCACTTGAGTCCAGGAGTTTGAGGTTACAGTGAGCTCTGATCATGCCACCATGATCTAGCCTAGATGATAGAGTGCAAGACCCTGTCTCTAAAATAACAAAATAAAACAGGACTCTGAAAAAAATGCAGAAAAAAAAGTTCTAGGACATTGGTCTGGGCAATAGATTTTTGGAAATGACACCAAAAGCTCAGAAAACATAAATAGAAATAAATTAATAGGATTATATCACACGAAATAGTTTCTGCACAGCAAAGAAAACAGCAGAGTAAAAAGGGAACCTACAAAATGAAAGAAAATATTTGCAAATCATCCATCTGATAAGAGTTAATAATCAAAATACAGGCACACCTCAGAGGTACTCTGGGTTTGGTTCCAGACCACCACAATAAAGCAAATACAGCAGTAACGCAAGTCACACAAACTTTCTAATTTCCCAGTGAACGTAAAAGTTATGCTTATACTATACTGTAATTGTGCAATAGCACTATTTTAAAAAAGAATGTACATACCTTAATTTAAAAATACTTTATTGATAAAAATGCTAATTGTCATTTCAGCCTTTAGCAAGTCAACATCTTTTTGTTGGTGGAAGGCCTTGCCTTGACGGTGATGGCTGCTGACCTGACTAATCAGGGTGATGGCCGCTGAAGGTTGAGGCGGCTGGCAATGCCTTAAAAAACACAGCAGTGAGGTTTGCCACATGAATCGACTCTTCCTTTCACTAAAGGTTTCTCTGTGGCATCCAATGCTGTATGATAGCATTTTCCCACAGTGGAACTTCTTTCAAAATTAGAGTTAATCCTCTCAAACCCTAATCCTCCTTTATCAACTAAGTTCATAGTATATTCTAAATCCTTTGTTGTCATTTCAACATCGTTCATAGCATCTTCACCAGGAGTAAATTCTATCTCAACAAGCAACTTTCTTTGCTCATTCATATGAAGCAACTCCTCATGCATCCAAGTTTGATAGTGAGGATCATGAGATTGTAGCAATTCAATCTCATTGTATTGCTACAATCTCATGATTGTAGCATTGCTATTTCTACCACATCTGCAGTTCTTTCCTCCACTGAAGTCTTGACTCCCTCAAAGTTATCTGTGAGAGTTGGAATTAACAATCCAAATTCCTGCTATATTGACACTTTGACCTCCTCCTATGAGTCACAAATGCTCTTAATGGTAGCTACAATGGTGAATCCTTTCTAGAAGGTTTTCAATTGACCTTGCCCAGATCCACCAGAGTATTCACTATCTATGGGAGGTAGAGCCCTACGAAATATATTTCTTAAACAATGAGACAGACAGTTAAAATTACTCTTTGAACCATGTGCTGCAGAATGGATGCTGTGTTAGCTGGCATGAAAAAAACCCATTAATCTCATTATACTTTTCCATCAGAGATCTTAAGTAAATAGTTGCACTGTCAATAAGTAGTAATATTTTGAAAGGAATCTTTTTTTCTAAGTAGTAGGTCTCAACAAGGGGCTTGAAGTATTCAGTTAAATCATACTGTAAACAGATGTCATGATGTGGTGTGAACTTTGTTGTTCCATTTATAGTGCACAGGCAGAATAGACTTAGCATAATTTGTAAGAGCCCTAGGATCTTCCAAATAAGAAATGAACATTGCCTTCAATTTAAAGGGACATTAGCTCCTAACCAGAGAGTCAACCTGTCTCTTTGAAGCTCTGAAACCAGGTATTGACTTCTTTGTAGCTATCAAAGTCCTAGATGGCATCCTTTCCCAATCGAAGGCTGTTTTGTCTACACTGAAAATCAGTTGTTTAGTGTAGTTTCTACATCAATGATCTTAGCTAGATCTTCTGAGTAATCTCCTGCAGATTCTGCATCAGTCCTTACAGTTCATCTTGGACTTTTATGGTATAGAGAAGGATTCTTGACTTAAAATTCACAAGTCAACCCTGTTGGCTTCAAACCTTTCTTCCGCAGCTTCCTCACCTCTCTCAGCCTTCAGAGAATTGAAGAGAGTTAAGACCTTTCTCTCAAGTAGGCTTTGGCTTAAGAGAATGTTGTGGCTGGTTTGATCTTCTCTCCAGACCACTAAAACTTTCACTTTGTGAGAAATAAGGTTGTTTCACTTTCTTATCATTTGTTCACTGGAGCGGCACTTTTAAGTTCCTTCAAAAACTTTTCCTTTGCATTCACAACTTGGCTGCTTGGTGCAAAAGGCCTAGGTTCAGCCTACCTAGGCTTTTGGCATGACTTCCTCACTAGGGTTAATCATTTCTAGCTTTTTTTCTCATTATAAAATGGAAAAATTTAATAATTTAAACCAAAGGCACAAGTAAACATTTCCAGGTTATTATACAATGTTACGATAAAAAATTCCAACAGTAAAACAATACACATTACAACTTTGTGTCTCTGTAGTATTTCAAATGTATTATTCTATCATCACTTGGTTAGAGTGAGAAGGGAGAAACAGATCAATGGATGTGACATTTTGATTTAAAGTGAAAGATATGCAACTCTTCCTTTCACTCAAACACTTAGAGATCATTGTAGAGTTATTAGATGCCCTAATTGCAATACTAGGCCAACTAATTGTAATATTGTTGTATCTCAGGGAATAGGGAAGCCCAAGGAGAGAGAGATAGAGAGGGAGAAACAGCCAGTTGGTGGAGCATTCAAAACACACATAGCATTTATTGATTAAGTTTGTTGTATTACACGGGTGTGGTTCATGGCACCACAAAACAATTACAATAGTAACATCAAAGATTATTGAGCACAGATCACCATAACAGATATAATGAAAATAAAAAAGTTTGAAATATTTCAAGAATTTCCAAAATGTGACACAGACACACAAAGTGAACACATACTTGAAAAAACAACATTGAAAGACTTGCTTGACACAGGGTTGCCACAAACCTTCAATTGGTACAAACACTATCTGAGAGTGCCATAGAACAGAATGCAATTAAATGAGGTATGCCTATATGTAAGGGGTGTCTGAATTCCATCTTTCTTATTTACCATTTTTCTTATTTTTATCACCCTTTCTTCCTTCTTTCCTTTTTCCTTCCTTTCTTTTTTTTAATATCCTGGCTTGTATTAGATTGATGGAGCTTTCTTCATTCCTTTCTCTCACATTCTTTAAAAATTAAATATTCTTATAGTTATCTTTAAATATGTTAAACATATATTTGATATTATATTTTCAATCAATATCTAGAGTTCCTCATATTCCATATTCTTTCACCAAAAAAAGAAATTTAACTCTTCCAACTAACCCATTACCTCCACTTCTAATACTGTAATCATTAAGGTCAACAATTGTTTAGATTTAACCCACTTACAAGTTTTACTAACTTATTTGTTTTACATTGTTTTATTTGTTCTAAAGTTGACAGGGCAGAGAGACCTGAAGAAGTGACAAGATAAGCTAATGGAATACATGGAAGAAGAAAGCAAAGACACTGAGAGAGAAGAAGGCCTGTAGTGTTCAAAAAAGAGCAAGAAAGTCAGTGTGTAGGAAAGGCTAAAGTAGAATAAGTGAGGTGAAATGTAGTAGAAAGTAAAGTTACAGAAGGAACAGCAGGGTTGATCATGGAGTCCTTTTAGATCTGTCAAGGCTTTCCATTTTACTGTGTAATGAGAAGTTATGTCATGAGAGAGTTTTGAGTAAGGGTGTGACAATACATTTACCATTTTAAAAGGACTGCTCTGCTAAGAGATGGATAAAAGACTGTTCTGGAGCAACAGCTGAAAGAGAGACTGACTAGAGACTAATGCAGAGGTACAAGCAAGAAACGATGATGAACCAGGACAAGAGCAGCGGTGACAGGTAGCGGAATTCTGGATTTATTTTTAAATAATAGCAGACAGGATTTGGTGAAGCATTATAAACACAATGTGAGGTTGGCCATGGTGGCTCATGCCTGGAATCCCCATACTTCGGGAGGTTGAGGTGGGAGAACAGCCTGAGGCCAGGAGATTGAGACCAGCCTGGGCGATATAGTGAGATTCCGCCTCTACAGTTAAAAAAATATATATATCCAGGCATGGTGGCACATGCTTGTAGTTCTAGCTACTTGGGAGACTGAGATGGGAGGATAACTTAAGGCCAAGAGTTCAAGGGTACAGTGAGTTATGCATGCTGCTTCACTCCAGCCTGGGTGGCAGAGGGAGAAAAAAATTTAAATTTAAAAAAAATTAGACATGCAAAGTGAGTAAAAGAAAAGAGCCAAGAATGGCCCCAGGTTTGAGGCTTAATCATCTGGATTACTAGAAAAAAATATTTTTGAGATAGGGAACACCATAAGGAAAGTAAAGCCAGAAGAAGTAAAATCGTTTTTTCAACATTTTGTACATTTTCAGTAGGAGATGCCTATTAGACATCCAAGTAAAAATCACAATTAGGCAGCTAAGTTTAAAATTCGGTTTCAAGGACAGGTTCAGACTCGACATTAGGGAGTCATAGGTCAGAATATGGTATTTTAAACTGGAGTATTAGGAGAAACCATCTGGAAAGTGAATATAGACAGTGAAAAGAAGAAGTATAATGACTGCACCCTTGGAAATGCCAACATTTATGTCTGTCATGAAGATAATAAGGATCAGCAAAGGAGTCAGAGAAACACTTGCTAGATAAGAAAAACCAGGACAGTGTGGGACCTCATGAAGATTTGTAAAAAGTGTTTCAAGCAGGAAAGAGTGATCAGCAACGTCAAATGCTGCCAAGAGTTCAAATAAGATAAGAGAGTGGGCAATATGGAAGTTATGACTGACAACCTCTTGGGTGGAGTAATAAGACTGAAAGCCTGATTGGAGAAAGCCCAGCTCCAAGTGGAGAAGGTTCAACACAGAATGGAAGACAAGGAAATGGGGGAAAACCAGGTGTCACCTTTGAACTGTTTTGCTATACAAGGTGGGGAAAACATGAGTCAAGTGAAGGGTTTTTCCCGTAAGTGACTGGGTTTGTTAGTGAAAGTGACCCACAGGCCGGGCTCGGTGGCTCAGCCTGTCACCCTGCGCTTTGGGAGGCTGAGCTGAGTGGATTGCCTGAGCCTGCGGGTTCAAGACCCGCCTGGGCAACTTGGCCAGACCTCACCTCTACAATAAATCAAAAATTGGCCGGGCGTGGTAGCGCACGCCTGTCGTTCCAGCTACCTGGAAGGCGGAGGCGGAAGGATCGCCGGAGCCCAGCAGGTCGAGGCTGCGGGCGCCGGGAGCGGCCACCGCACTCCAGTCTGGGCGACAGAGTGAGACTCCAACTCAAAAAAAAAAACAAAAAACCAAGATACATAATAGAGAGAATATTGTGGTGCAGAGTGTAGGTTTGAAACTACAGGGGCAAAGTCCTTGGGAGTATAAGGAGATACAACTCAGTGTGCAAACTGAAGTATCGGCTTCAGATAGGAGCACAGACAGTTCATCCTTAGCAATATGAGGGAAGAGATGTAAAGTGGTCCAGATTCAGGAGGGTTGTGTGTTTTATAATAAAAATGGACATAATTCACCTCATGTTGCTTCTGTTTTCTCAATGAAATAAGAAACTGAGATGGAGTAGTTAAGCAGGGCAGGATGCCGGAGGTCTGAGAAGACAGGAGAAGGCCTGTTTGAGAAACATGGACCTGAATGCACTGGGAAAATACAACAGGATTCACAGCTAGTGCTGAGCACTCACCTGAAGTTCTTGATTATTAATTTAAATAAAGCCAAATCAGCATGGCTGTGTTTTTCTTTAATCACATTCCCCTCCTTGGAAAAAAGCAGGTGAAGACTAGAAATAAACTAGGTTTGGATTTTTTTCCACAGGAGTGTGACAGAGGAACACATGAGGAAGTTGAGAATGCATGCAAGAAAGCGACTGTGATACAACGTAGAATCCACACTGCATGAGGGGTGGAGCAGACACAACGGGAAGGAGGGTGGTGATAATTAGTGAAAAAGTGGTAAGGCCAATGCATTTGAGGTTGCAATCAGGTCAAAAAATTGCTGCGGTGTGATTACAAGAAGTGGTGGTCAAAGAATAAAATGCTGGAAACAGATTTTGGAATTGACATGGTTATTGGTAGGGACAAGGCCAAGAGTAATGTTTCATACTAGAAATATTTTTGGTATTTGAAAAATGAGGATTTTTCACTGTGTGAGATGGTTCCTCACAACGCAGGATATCTAACATGCCTGGCTCCTGGGTATTGAGTGCCAGTACATCTCCCAGTCAGTTTGATAACCAAAGGTACCACACCCACTTCCAAACACTCCCTGAGGTGGGTGGGTGGTACTCCTTAGTTGAGAACGATAGATCAGGGGTATGGTGATGAGACTAATCACTGGAAGTGAAAATGCCAAAGAAGAGAAAGGCCAGTGTATTGGATGGTTCACATGGACATGAAGTCACCAAAAATCACAAGAGAATGATGCTGGAAAGAACGATCATAATCCAGGGTCTAAACTGTATGACTAACATTCTACAATGAGGTGCAAATAAATATGGGTGGGTGATTATATGTTCCAATGGGCTTCTGAAATTTATTTCAATAATTCTTACATTTTACACATCCCAACAGGATTTCTAAATTGGGTGAATAATACGGGAATTCCAGGATCCACCCCCACGAACCACTCAAATGTCATTAAAAAAAGGTATCTAAATGAGGTAGAATTAACCAATGCTAGGTAGCCTATATAATGAGTAGCACTGTTATATATGATGACTTCCATATGCCTTCATTTAAGATGCCTTTATTATTAGAAAATACTATTTTATTTGGTAAAAGTATACTTTTCATGCACAAATAATCCTTTTCCTTTCAAAATATGCGTTCACATATATAGTAGTACTTCCATTGCACTAAGTTCATTGAAAGGTTTCACCTTCCACCCATATATCAAAGCCAACTTTTTGTTTTTATATGATCATCTTTCTCTCTCTCTCAAATAAATCAGCCTGTTTTCACCTCTGGGTACTGCTTCTTTTATCTTTACTTCTCTTCTATCTGTTACAAAGTTGCCTTCTTTTACTAGCTTACAATCTGCTCAGTTCCTCTCTAAGCAATTCTAAAGCCCTCATACTTTGGAAAACTCTTTAAATAATCCATTGCTAAAAAAAACACTAAAAGTTATTTAAAATGTTAGTCTATTCCCATTAGTTGAATAATGATCCTTGGCTAACAAGTCTTTTCAAGATAAGTAAAAACACTGTATGACACAAAGTAAGTATTCAGTAAATGTTAGGGTAATTTTCAAAAATTTATGTCAGCCTTCTTGAAATTCTTGGAATATCATGGGCTAGGAATTACCCCAATATCTGAGGACATTTTTGAAATATGAATACTTTCTTGGCTATATATATATCAACTTAAACTTACTCTACTTTTTAATTATTATTACATAATTTATTGTAACCAGCCAACAATAGTGTCTAAAAAGACAGTAAGCTATTCCATTTGTCTTATAAGGTCTAGTTTTCCAGTCTTTATCATGAACCTTTGTCTGTGATAGCTAGCTACATATAATTTTTAGTTTCATTGAGTCATTATGAATTGCTTAGACTTTTTTCAGTAAGATTAGGTTGAGGAAGGTGATAATTGGCTACTCAAATACTCTGGAGTCACCATTATCCTCATGGTTTTCTGGAGAAGTAATGTCTTTTTTAAAAAGAGCACTGTAAACAACTTTATTGAGATATAATTTACATATTTTAAAGTTCACCAGTTAAGGTATTGTATTTTTATTAAGAAAGCTTTCTCTGAAAACAGCCGTCATTTTTTTAGTAAAATGACAGGATGCAAAGAAGTGAATTACATGATAGAAATGCTTATAACTCATAATTAAGAGAGTAGAATAGTGCACCAAAGTATTAACAATTGTATGTATAAAAATAAAATTGCAATGGTCCACAAATGTTTTCACTAAAGAAGGAAGAAATTTGTATACCAAAAACATCTTATTAAATCTTACCAAAGCAAGTACACATTAATAATAAAACCAATTAACCTTCCAGCTAAATATTGTTTTTTGGCTGGTATTTATTTGATAGCTAACAAAAACCATTGAGAAGATGGAGCTTGGCATATGACTCTCAAATACAAGCACATTAACAAGCCTATGTCAGGGCTGAGTCAAACTGAGCAAATACTTCTAGAAATTTCCCTTGAGTGTTTTATTCCGTTATTAGGAGAATTCAAAGCCTCAGCTCTGCCACATATATCCAGCCCAGATGCTCAAAGTACTTGATTTCACCCCAGGGCCAAATTCCATATTCAAGACTAGATCTAGAACAGATGGCCACTCCACCTCTCCCATAATCTGGTTGTGCCCTATGAATAAATGAAAAGACTAAAGGGAACATAGATTCCACAACAGGGCCAGAACAAACATTATTACTATTAATAATACTAATAATATTTATTAAGTACTTTTGTGTACATGATACCCTAACAAGCTCTGAGTAGAGTAAGTCCTGATGAGCATAACCGTCTATGTAGGAACTAATGCATTCCTTAACCATGCTTGGTAAGGAATGTGCCTAGTCCTCACCTTTCAGAGAGTTTTCAGTCTGAGCAGGGACTATGTGTCCAGTACTATTCTTGAAGCAGATAAAGATTCAATTCCTCAAAAAATTTAATGAACCCTGTTATGTGCTAGTACTCTGAGGATAATGAATGACAATATTCCTGTCCTCAAGTTGGCTATAATCTACTTGAAACAAAATGAAACATTCAAGAGTTTACAGCAGTGTTAATGTATGTGGTACATATAATAAATAGGAGACAAATGAGTCACACTACTACTGTTAATAACAATAGTTGATATTTAGATACCAGTTAGGCACTGTTTTGATCTTTAGTTATGATAATCTATTTAAATACTTACCTCAGGTATGTTCCTTTATTATAGCCATTCTATAGATGGGGAAACTGAAGTATGGAGGATTTGATCACTAGCTTGAGATCATACAACTAGTGAGTGGCAAAGTTGGGCTCTATCCTCTTAACCACAGAGTTGAAGGAAGGCTTTACGAAAGAGGAAGGCCCAGAGCGAAATCTGAAGGAGGGCAAAGAGAAGAGGCTATTTTGGGTGAGAAGGCGAACTTGAGCAGAGGCACAATATGAGTAAGAGTTGGAAAGGAGTGAAAAAGAAGATTAGATTCTAGGCAGGAGAATACCCAATTATGGAAGGTGCTAGATGTTAAGAAAAGTAGAAGTGCATATCTAGTGCAGTGGATACAGTAGGATTTAGTAAGTCACTGACTATATGCTGCCTCAGATGGTAGCTCCTTGAGCATTTCTGCCTAGTCCATATGTGCAAGGAAAAGAAAGCTGACAGTCATGCCTTTCCGAAGATCCAAATATCCAGCCTTTGCCAACCACTATATGGTTTTGGCATTAATTTGCTAGAGGTTCTTTATTAGAAAAATAGATTAAACAGCAGACATGGTGCCAGTTATCACCTACATATTGGAACTAAAACGCAGTTAAGAAAAACAAATGTCAAATTACCATGAGAAGTCCTGAGTTGTAAAGGGTGTTACTAAATGCCAAACTGATATATATTTTGCTAAATGAATTCAATTCTTAAAAACAATTTAAGGTAGTGTTTCTAAAACTGTATAATATATAATAACCACTTAATTAACTTGCCAGATGCAAACTATTGAGCCCCACCCAATCAGGATTTGGATGCCACAGATTTGGGGCCCAGTATTACAGATTTTATCTGAATGCAGTAGAATCAGATGATTCTGATGCAGGTGATCTCAACACCAAACTGAACAAAGTATGAACATTCTGAAAGAGTACTGAAGACAGTCTGTCCGTATCTGTTATCTTTCCCTATTATACACACTTTTAAAAGACATTTAAATTAAAAAGCTATGAACTTACAGACAACCTGAATTCACCCATTAATACCATCTATTCTACATCATTGTTGGTAAACAATATGAAGGACCATTATGTCACCCTTGAATAACTAGAGTTGAAGTACCCATGTCATCACTAAATTATCATTCAGAGAGCTGAATATAAATACAGGCTTTTTAAAGGTAATTTGTACTAAACTACTTTGTATGGAGAAATATATTCATTACCTTATGAGAGTCACCAAATTTCATCAAGTGTATAACAGTTATCTAGTCATCAAATTAATTTTTCTATTGCAAAAATTTTCTAAATCTCATTTAGCCTTCTTTTTTTTTTGTTTATTTGTTTTTTTGAGTCGGGGTCTCACTCCGTCATCCAGGCTGGAGGGCAGTGACACATGATCATGGCTCACTGCAGCCTCAAACTCCTGGGCTTCAGCATTTTCCTTCTAGGTCTTCTGAATAACTAGGACTACAGGAACATGCCATCACACCTGGCTAAGTTTCTTATTTTTTGTAGAGATGCACCATGGGTCTTGCTACATTTCCCAGGTTGGTCTCAAACTTCTGGGCTCAAGCAATCCACCTGCCTCAGCCTCCCAAAGTGCTGGGATTACAGGCATGAGCCACTGCACCCGGTTTATCCTTCTTTTCTAAAATGCCACGTTCAAAAAATATTTCAGAGAAAAAAATAGTATTTTTACTCAATCTCACAATTATGTATTTCACATTTGATATCCTGGGTAAAAATGCAACAGATGAAGTCCTATGCTGAAGAGAAAACAAAGTTTATGAAGCTGAAAGTCATCATAAAAATTGTCCTATATCATGAGTAAAATAATGACAACATTTAATGTAAGTGTTCATCGTAAGTTAAACAGTGAAACTATTCAATTAGCATTTAGAAGAAAATGCCATTTTAAAACTGGAAAAGGCAAATTACGTTTACTAAAATTAATGCTTTGCAATCATTTAGGGTCCTCAGAGGCAGGCATTTTTGGCTTGACTTTACACCAGTTGGAACTTCCATTAAAAGAGATAAAAGAGGTAAAATGTTTTATTTCATTCATTTTGTAGATATTTTTAAATAAGAAAACTCCCAAGGTATCTATGATTTCCAAGGAAGCAAAGTAAGGGATTTCTTCTAAATGGGATACTGTTAATAGTGGCATAAAACATATGTTCCTGTTTTTAAGGGAATGAGGACCATGTCATTACAGGTAAGAGTCAGTTATCTGTCAACTTATATTCAATCTATAATCACAGGAATCTTATTACTTATAAATAGGATGAATACCCAATGAAATGTAAAATTATTGTACTATATGTTGAGCAGAATATCTTCTCTACTGGGAACTTAAGAGATGCCATATTATTGACCCCCAGACTAAAAAGAAATGCCCTCTCCCCCCAAAAATAACACACACACACACACACACACACACACACACACACACACACACAGACAGATTTGGGAATACTAGTATATTAACAGACATAAAATAGCATACTATTAATTTAACATATATTGTTAACAGGAAGGTCTAAATGGGCAGTTCAAATGGTAGTAGGATTATTGGGAAAAGAAGATAATAAGTAGTGACGGAATTTTATTCCACAGGAGGACATTTCAACTTTCATTTTACAAAGATTCCATACATTTAAAATATGCTTATATATATATATAAATGAATATCTACTGCTACAATATGCCAGTTTTTAGTAATGTGTGCCATCTGAAGGAAAAAAATTCGCACAAAGAGTTCAACCTCATTCAAGAATGAAAAAAAAATTGTGAATTTGGGAGAAAAAGGAGAAAGGAAAGAGTTACTTTCCCACTATAGTCAAACTGCTTTAGTTCTTATTTTTAAAGACCAAAAGGAGTATCATTAAAATTTCATATTCCTAGACACTTCTCCAAAGAAGATATACTGGCAGCCAACAGACACATGAAAAAGTGCTCAGCCTCACTCATCATCAGAGAAATGCAACTCAAAACCACACTGAGATACCACCAAAGCCCAGTAAGAATGGCCATCATTAATAAAACAAGCAACAACAGATGCTGGCGAGGAAGCAGAGAAAAGGGAACCCTTCTACACTGTTGGTGGGAATGCAAACTAGTGCAACCTCTTTGGAAGGCAGTGTGGCAGTTTCTGAAAGAACTAGAAATTGACCTTCCATATTGAAAGGACAGACTGAGAATGGGAAGCCATTTTTCATCTTGTTTTTAAACCCAGATACAATGATGAGAAAGTAGAAGCTATGCTTTTGGAGAAATGCACACTTTAGGTATAATTAACTTTACCGACTTTGTCTTTTCAGAAACAGACTTCCAGGTATCAGAGGTATCTCATAGTGGCAATCAAGCTTGCCTAGAGTAAAGGTAATTTACAAGGTCATGCATTGGGCAAGGACTGTAAAAGTCATGAAATTTGTAATTACAAAAGTTATTACCACTCAGAGGGAGAGCAGGGGTGATTCGATCTTCCAGTAAATTGAGCACTATCTATGGGGAAGCCAAGGATCCCCCGCGAAGCTACCCACTGGGAATGCCTAGGAGGTAAAGGGAGGTGCATCCTCCACTCCTCCACTAGCTCTAAGGAATGTCGTTTGGGAAGGTGCAGGAGCATTAGAATCCTTGTCACGCCCTTCTCTAGGGGTTATGATGATGTTGGCAGACATTAATGGGTCTCTGTGTCACAGGTTCTCTAAGACATCCACAGGTGGTCAACAAGGAAGTCACAGCAGTCATGGCAGTCACGTGCAACATCTCCAAGAGAAGGATTTAAGCCAGGACTCTGGGGGGCTACAAGGCCACACTCACCTAGAGTACAGGCCCACTCCCTGTCTCTGGGGAGTGAACTTTTCTTAAATAAATCTTTTCTTCCCTCACCTCTGTGTGTTGCAATTCTTTGCAATTTACTCGATCTCTGGGTTCCCGGCGCGCATCTCTGGCTTGCCAGCCCCGGCAGTGCTGCACACCTCCCTACACCTCTCCAACCTCACCCGGTCCATCCGTACCCTAACACATATGATCCAGCAAATCCCCTACTGGGAATATACCTGGAGGAACTCAAATCATTCTACAAAAAAGATACGTGTACATGCATGCTTGTTGCAGCTCTATTCACAATAGTAAAAACATGGAACCATCCATGTTGCCCAATGAAGCTGGACTGGATTTAAAAAATGTGGTACATATACACAGTCGAATATTATGCAGCCATAAAGAAGGACAAAATAGGGACTTTGCAGCAACTTGGATAGATTTAGAGTCGATCATACTTAGTGATCTATCACAAAGAACAGAGTACCTTATGTTCTCACTCATCAGCGGAACTTTAACAATTATAATACCATAAGAAAGCGACTGGCAGTAGTGGAAAACTGTCAGGGGAGGCAGGGTGGGACTGGCAGTTGAGGGAAACTGCTAGGGGAGGGAGGGGCATACCTCATTAACAAGGGTACCTGCATAATCAACGTTTGTATGCCTAACCCTGAATTGTACCACACAACTTTATAATTAAAAAAATTTCATATGCCTAATGAAAATGTAATCTGAATGGTAATCATCATTGTGTGCCTACTCTTTGCAAGGCACTATGGTACATGCTGTAGAAGTAGAGATTAATAAAACATTGTCTTTGTCCCTTAAGGAAATCATCGGGATCATTCTAGTGGGCAATAGATTTGTTTACTAACTATGATGCAAGGAAAAACAAAAGGTACTAAAAAGAGTTGTAAACAAATCACAGTGGGATTAAAAGAGGCAGCCCAGTCACCAAATCCCCAGCCTTCAGTGCTTGGCACCTCTGAATCCAGAGCCTCTCCCTGTTGGTTTCTCCAGAATGGTTAAGAAGGAAGATGGACTGACTGTGTGGGGCAGAAGTACATACCAAAGGTCTAAAAGTTCCTTATAAATGTCCAAATACACCTGTTTTAGCCCTATATCTGCCCTCCTCCACCATTCTCCACATTTCCTTGTGCAGTAAATTCCTAAGCCTTTCTGGGGTTCTTTAGTTTTTAGGTAATTTCTACATGGTACACTTCTTCAGACACGTGAGTCTGTCATTTCTGTTCTGCTAAATCACTTAGCCAGCTCTATATCCCAAGTCTTGACAGTTTGGGGACTGAGGTTCAGATGTCGTCTAGCTTCACTGAACATGGAGCAAGTATCTGGTTGTTCTTGCTTGAATGATATTCAAATGGACAGTAGAGTGGAAATGACTCATTATTTCATCTTAAAACTTGTCTTTTTTTTTAGAAAGCTGTACTTATTGAGAAGACAGAAAAGCTCCCACAGTGGGAGAGGACCTGAGAGGTTGCCCAAAACTTGTCTTGATTACCCAAATACTAAAATTTCATAACTAAATCGCATCAGGAAAGAAATACTAACAAGAGAGTAAGACATTTTGAATTTAGACTATAAAAGTACATCTTTTATAAGGAAATTTTGCACAATGTGACAGATAGGGTAGAAGAAGATGCTTTGTGTGCCAGGAAAGTAGAAAAAAATTTAAAATATTCCCGAAATCATCTGAAGTAGGCCACTGCCTACTCAGCCTGAAGTAAAGCACAAGTTAGTAAACCACAAATAATTCGAACCTTCACAAAGATGGTGAACTCTTCCACTTTCTCATTGGCTAGCAGCAGTTTCCTCTGTGCACCTTCTAGTACCTGCTCACTTTGCAATGCTAATCCTTGAAGCTGTTTAGATGCTGCTGTTTCAATTTCTGCCATTGCAGATTCAGTCTCGCTTATTTTTGCTACTAGTAGAGCAAGCTTGAGATCCTGCAAAAGATCAGGAATCATAAAATTAAACATATTTACTATCAAATTTGGAAGAGTTAGCATACATGTCATATAAGAAAAGGGCTTCATTGTTCTCTATGTATGTATTAATTACTTTGGCAAAATTAATTATTATGACCATTTATTTTCAATAAACTATCCTAAACATATTCCTATATGTTTACCATGACACTTAGTTTATGCTTTTTAAAGATTATAAATCATTAAAGACATTGCAACTATTTTAGGCCAAAAGGTCCCATATATCAAAGGAAAACATTTTATCAGTTTATAAGTTTAGGAAGACCTACCAAATTTATATCCACTTGTATAAATGCTGTAATAGCTTTCATTTATTAAAAATTATCAAGACAGACAATATCTGTTTTCTCTAATACAATATTATCTCTAATGTTAAAAAAATTATTAGTGTTTCATATAGAGACACAAATCCTCTTAGCAGTTATCTGAAATATTCAAGTAGTTGATGGAAGTTTTGGGGATTAAAAAAAATGTTAAAAATTTTAAAAACCTACCATACTCCATCTCTAGGCTGAAATGTCTTTGTAAAAAGCTTACCTTTTTTTCTAACTCTGCTTTAGTTTTCTGATACAACTGTTCATACTGCGCCTTCTCTTTTACAGCAACATTAAGTCTTTGCTTTAGTGAATCAATTGACACCTTCTTATTGGAACAATCTTCAGTTAATGTCTTTACCTACAGTAAAAGTCCAAAGGTAATTATTATTGGTAAAGGTACTCTAGTAAAATGCTATTATTTATTTCAATAGAAACTAAATAAATGAGTGAATGAGCCCAATTCCACTTATTTTCTCATAAATGCTGTCAAATTCAAGTATATATTTGCAGAACGTGTATTATGAATGAAATAATTTTTGAATCAATAAGAAAAACCAAAATAGCACACAAGTGTAGAATACTGGTGTGGGTCGTCTTCCACCTAATAGCACAATATTAATGTTAACTACATAGCCTCTGACTATGAACCTAAACTTCCTAAGACCAAAGATGATTGCTTTTGATCCTGAAACAAACCAAGTTACAGATAACTTTCTGTTATATTCTCCAAAATAAGTATAACATCTTTTTTAGGATAAAATTAATTAATAGAATACATATATTATACATTTTGAAAAATAACAGAAAAAATAGCTTTTCAACTTAATGCCAATAAAGATATATGATTAATTATACAAAGATTCTAAGGCTATATCTGAAATGATAAGTGAAGTTTTAAAATTTTTCAAAATTGAAAGGACACTATTGAAAAAGTCTATAGGAAGTAATTTTTATGTGGAGGTATGGAGGAGAAAGAGAAAGAAAATCCATATGGATTTGTCATGCTCATGTAAAATTTTCTTTCTTAAATCCATTTGAGCTAATAGATACTTACATTTTCATCTTTAACAAGGAAAGTGAAGGAGATGTTCTCTCAGGAGTGAATAACATTTAGTGAATGCCAAAGCACAAGCTGCTCTATAAGTTGTGCAAATAGCACCTTTTTTTAAACAAAAACTTTCTAGTTTGGCGTCATATATTACACAACTATTTAAATACAACTCCTTTTCCATGTACACTGAACTAAGTAGATATAAGAAGAAAGCATACTTTTTAAAGAACTTCTGATAATTACTGGTTGTCATTTTTAACTTAGAAATAGCTTGATTCTATCACAAATTATAGTTTTTAATAAAACAAAATGCTGAATAAAATGCAATTATGTATCCCAGAAACTAAGAATTTTAAAAATTCAACTTGGTTATTTTCTCATGGTATATTTACAAATAAAAGCAGAATGTGTGGCTATATTATGTAAGAGATCTGGGAGTCTTGAATTTTAATACAAATAATGGACTTTCAGAGCAAAGAATGTAATTTGGTAATAGTATATATATATCCTTTGAATATCTTTTATACATTTATTAGCACTGAATATTTGAGTTATGAAAGTAAATACAATGGGAAGTAGTATTTTTAGTGTCAGTGAACATAATAATTGATACCTTTTTTTCAAGATTTTCTAACTTTTCACCAAAATTCTCATTACTTTCCAAATGTACTTTCTGTCGAAACTTTAAGTCCTCTATCAAATGTCTTTTCATAGTTATATCCCTCTCCATTCGAGACATCCTTGAGGAAAAAAAAAGGTGATATCAGGAGTGACAGAAAATACTTTAACAGCGGTGATATCCTACATTTTGTCCAATATTATATCTACTGTTAATATTTAAATGCCATTTGATATTAATGACATTGTAAATTAGTAAAATAAATTACACTAGATATCATTCTTTTAATATTTTGAGTACTTGTAAAATCTTTAGTTGTGGCTAATAATCTTACATACATGCATTAAATTAAAAAAACTTAGAAAAAATAAGAAAACCTATGAACACTTAGAATTATTGTTTTTAAATTACATTTTTACATTGCTAAGAAAAATCAGTGATATTTAGAGAAAAAATACAAGTGTAACAATGATAAAAAAACCAATCTTACACTTGAGTAAAAATACACACTCAATATCATGTAAAGAAACTAAAGTTAGGCATGAAGTCTTCTAATTCAATATCCTTTAAGATTAAACTCACACATCAATTTAGCACAAGTTGATGAAACATGAAGTATAACATGGTAGATACCGTGACAATTACGACTGCTGCAGCAGCAATTACTGCTACTATAACAAGAATGACAGTAGCTAATGTGTACTGGCTGCTTATTATGAGTCCGTCAGTGCTATAGGTACGTCACCTGTGTTAAATCATTTATTCCTCACAACAACTTTATGAATTAATATTGAGGCACAGAGCTAGAAGGTAAGAAAGCCAGGATTCGGTGTTTATCTAGAGCGCTCATTGTTAAACAATAAGCAAGACTTCCTCTTAATCTAGAAATATACTTCAGGATATTATTAATTTTTTAACATTAACCTTTCTCCTAATAGTTTTATCTATTCGCATTCATTGTTAATGACATTGGTTGTTGTTTCTGGGAGCGCGATGTTGAATAGAGTTGACTGTCACTAGGTGGCACCAAATACAATGGATAGAAACAGAAAGCCCATACTTTTCATGCATCTCCTTGATATGTTCTTCTTTTGCTAGGAGTTCAAATTTCAGAGACTTTACATGCGATGACTGTTTGGTGAGTTCATTAGTTGCATTCTAGATTAAAAATAGACGTGCATTTAAATATATCTTTTAATCTTTGTCTAAAAAAGCATAAAAATAAATGCCATTCTCAAGAAGAGAAATAAATTTACAATAATTACAGTGAATGCTAATTAAAATGAACATTTTTATTTTAAATACTTTATTTTATATGCTCTACTAGAAATAATATAGTAATACTAAAATTCTTAGATAACATGTCAAACTATGGAGGAACACAATCATTAAACAATTTCAAAGAGTACGTGTCCAAAATATATTTACAGGAAATATGAATTGTCCTAGTAGAATGAAACTGTGTGAATAATTAAGAATTGTAGTGATTTAAGAAGATCATTAAAAATCAGTTCTGGATTTATTGACAACTAAATGCTATGCTACTCATCAAGCACTGGAATCTATTTCCCAGCTCCAGATTCCCAGGAATCTAGTCTGACCTGTGGTTTGCTTTGACCAAAAGAGTGTGGCAGATACGACATTATGTACGTTACAGATCCTGGGCCTTGAAGCCTATGGCTTCTGCCCGTACCCTCTTGGAATGCTGCCCTGGGATCACCTTGCAAGAAAGACAGTTGAAAGACCATGTAGAAAAGTACCAAGATACCCCAGGGGACAACTAGTAGACCAATTGTCAGATCTGTGAATGGGCTAATCTTGTACCTTCCAGCCAGGTAAATCTTTGGTTTAGAAGAATGCAGGCATATGAGGTAGTCCAGAAAAGACAGCAAAATAACTTCCCAGTCTAGGCACCAAACCATAAAAAATAATAATCAGGTTTTTTTTTTTTTTTTTGAGTTGGAGTCTCACTCAGTTGCCCAGACTGGAGTGCACTGGCCGCTCCCGGCCACCGAGCCTGGACCTGCTGGGCTCCGGCAATCCTTCCGCCTCAGCCTTCCGAGTAGCCGGAATTACAGGCATGCGCTACCACGCCCGGCTGATTTTTTGATTTATTGTAGAGATGAGGTCTCACTGCCCAGGCGGGTCTCAAAACCGCGGGCTCAGGCAACCCACTCACCTCAGCCTCCCAAAGGCGCGGGATTACAGGCTGAGCCACGGAGCCCGGCTCAGTTGTTTTAAGCCACAACGTTTTGGGATAGTTTGTTAGAGAATAATGATAAGTGACAGAGAACCTTATGAATATTAAATACTTCTTTGCTCGAACTTATTAACAATGCTACTTATTATTAAAGTATTTACACATAATTATTCGTTTTTCAAAGTAGAACAGTTTTGTGGTACTTGTCGTCTACACAGTTGAGGAGCTAGAGGGGGTGACTAGCGTGTTAGGACAACTAATTTTCTTTCTTTTTTTAATACATTTTTTTAATTTTAAAATTGTGGGGTACAGTTAAGGGTTAGGTATACAAATATGCACTGTGCAGGCACCCTTGTTGATGAGGTGCGCACCCTGTCCCCAGACAGATATTGACTACCATTAATCCCACCTCCCTTCCCCTCCCTGCCACCCCCCATAGTTTCCTGCCACTGTCAATCCTTTTCTTATAGTATTACGATAATTGTTCAAGGTCCACTTATGAGTGAGAACATGTGATACTCAGATCTTTGTTTCTGTGAGAGATCACTCAGTATTATAAACTCTAATTCCATCCAGGTTGCTGTGAAATTCATAATTTTGTTCTTTTTTATGGCTGTGTAATATTCCATTGTGTATATATACCACATTTTAAAATCCAGTCCTCTTTTGATGGACAGCATGGTTGGTTCCATGATCTTGCTATTGTGGACAATGCTGCGATAAACATACGTGTGCAGGTATCTTTTTTATAGAGTGATTTGAGTTCTTCAGGGTATATTCCCAGAAGGGATTGCGGGGTCATATAGAAGGTCAATTTTTAGAGCTTTTAGGAATTGCCACACTGATTTTCACAGAGGCTGCACTAGTTTACACTCTCACCAACAGTATAGAAGTGTTTGACTTAATTTTAAGTTCCAATTAAACATGTAATCTGAGACATTACTTAGCCTTTTTGGTATTTTAGTTAATCCATCTACAAGTTAGAGAACATACACTAATACATTTAAGTTTAAAAACTATTAAACTGACAAAAAATAGAATAAAATATAGCATTTAAAATATGTGGAACAGTCATTGAGCTAATCCTTCTAGACTATAATAAATTGTTTCTATTAGAAAAATTCCTAGGTTTGGATGTTTGACTTATGCTAAACAGATTTGAATTTGAAAAGATGAAACTATTAATCACACAAGGTAAATGTGAGCCAAATTCGCCAGACCAACTCTAAAGATTTCACTGGTATAACATATATAAATACAAAATTTGAAAAAATCTTAACATGAAATGTGGTATTAATTTTTCTTAAAAACCCAAAGCTACCTCAGCTTGAGAATTGTTTTTAATGTTTTAAGTTTTGATCAAATGTGTGTGCAATGCAATCTAAATTTTCACCACATTTTGCATGTTTACAGTGATAATATGACTTCTTACTTCCAGTATTACCAGAATAATATGTTCCACGCTAGTGAATTGGTCAAATAATTAAACTTTTTGCTTCAATCATTACTCTTAAATTATTTCTGGAATACTTAATCATTCAGTCAGAAATATGAACATCCACAATTATGCTAAGCTAATAGCGATATGTTAATATAGTGGTATTATATTGTAAATAGTATGCTATATTAATTATATATGATATAGTCACATATCTATTATCACTATGCTAAAATATAGTGATGCTTTTAGGGACTACTGTGATATAAATGTCTAATTATTTCTACTGTACACAGTCCCAGATAGCATTTATCTAATTTTGTATTTACCTTAACTTTTTCATATTTCCTTTTTCTATCTGCAATTTTTTGCTTCTGTCAATATCCCTGCCTAAAAACAATTATCCCGCCCTTTAATATGCATACTTCTAATGTGCTGCTTTTAAGGTGTTTTCTGCTGAGAAGTAAAATAAATAAACTAGGACTGTATTTAAAGTAAAAGACAACAGGCAGTAAATAAAGCCTAAGAGTATCTTCAATGGAATAAATTAAGTGGATTTTAAGATAGCTGTTGACTCTTTTCTGTTTTTAGCTTAATTAAAGCTGTATTTTATGTAGCTAAAAATGCTATAACACTGGCTTGGATAATTAAGGGATAACTGAATTACAATAAGCAAAACAATTCCAGGTTGAGATATGTATTTGCCAAAATCTCTAAATCTGACAGCAATTTCACTGGATCTTCAAAAAAAAGATGGGTAGAAAGGTATCCCTGCTTTAGACCCCTAGAAATTTCTTAATCAGATCCCATAAGAAATTAGCAGCCAAAAAGTAATAAGAACCCAGGTCCTTTGTCCCTTTTCCATTTCCTACTACACAATATTTATCTGTAGCATGACTTAAAATCTGGTGTAAAACACATATTTCAAAGATATGACAACGGTAAGAATCCATCCCAGTTAGCTTGCTTATACTAAGCTTATCAAATATATTTTTAAAATTTGCATCTAGATGTGGAAACATCTAGAATCTACAAGGAAATCAAATGAACTGAAAGGAAACAAAACAACAAAACAAAACAAAACCAAAAATATTAAAAGTGGGCAAAGGACATGAACAGACACTGCTCAAAGGACAACATACAAGCAGCCAAAAGACACATGAAAAAAGGGCTCAGCTTCAATAATCAACAGAGAAATGCAAATTAAAACTACAAGGAGACACCACCTAACTCCAGAAAGGATGGCTACCGTTAACAAACCAAAAAACAACAGGTGCTGGCACTGTTGCGGAGAAAAGGGGACACTGCTACCCTGTTGGTGGGAATGTAAACTAGTCTAATCTCTATGGACAGTGTGGCAATATCTCAAAGAACTAAAAATTGAGCTTCCATACAACCCAGCAACCCTTCTCCTGGGAATATATCCAGAGGAACATAAATTGCTCTTCAAGAAAAAAAACTGCACATGCAGGTTTATTGCTGTACTATTTACAATAGCAAAAACATGAAACCAACCCAGATGTCCATCAAAAGTGAACTGCATGAAAAAAATGTGGTCCATATACACAATGAAATATTATGCAGCCATAAAGAAAAACAAAATCGTAGCCCTTGGATGCAGTTGGTGACCATCGTATTAAATAAACTACCACAGAAACGAAGAACTGAATACTGCATGTTCTCACTCATAAGCAGGCCCTGAACACTAGCAACATCAGCACAAGGGCGGGATCAGCAGTTCTGCGGCACAGCAGGTGGGTGCCTGGTCTACTACTAGGGAGTGAGTGAGGGCCAGCTAGAAGCCCAAATTCCACCTGAATGCAGCCTACTTATGTTGCAAACCCTCACTTGTACCCCATAACTCTAACTTTTTTTTAAAATTGCAGTGTATTGATCAGGAGCATGAACTCTGAAGCCAGACGGCTTGAATTCCAATCTCAGCTCTATCCCTTAGTAGCTGTGTGACACTGGACAAGAAACTCGCTCTTTCTGTGTCTCAGTTTTCTCAACAGTAAAAAAGGGGTAATAACAGAACCTATCTTACAGGATTGAAATGAGAATTAAATGAGTTCATATTTATAAAATATTTAGAGCCAGTCTAGAAATAGATTACATACAAAGGAAAAGAAGGGCAAAAACTACTATCCTTCATTAGTAACTTAGGAAACCTGGAAGAGAACATGGTATATACCAAAATGCATGCTCTTAAGTAATTAGAAGTCAAAAAATGACAAATATAAATTGGAGTACTATTTGACCCAAATTATGTAAAGAACTAAAATAAAGTAAATATAAACAACATATACATATCATTCACTGGAAGGAACTTATACATCTCTGAATACTTTAGTATGTGTGTACATAAAGTTGGGTACCTTGAGGAAACATATCTAATAAGAGTAAAAATAAAGATACGGAAAATGCACATCAACACCCTAATGGTACTGAAGGACCCAGGGATACTAGAAAGTATTCATAAAAATTACACTAAAAAGTCTAATAGTAATTGGAGAGTATAAAAGATTTATGTGACTTTTAATATACCAAATCTAACCAATATTCTCATTTAAGCATAAAAACATCAAGTAGAAAATAAGTTACTTCTTAGAAAATCTCTGTTAGCAGTTTGATATCTGTAATGGGCTACATCGTACCCCACCCCATTCCAGTCAAATTTATATGTCGAAGTTCTCTCCCAATCCCCAATACCTCCGGGTGTGACTGTATTTTGAGATAGGGTCTTTAAAGAGGTAAATAAGTAAAATGAGGTTATAAGAGTGGTCTTAATTCATTATGACTGGTGTTTTTATAAGAAAAATAAACTAGGGCTGGGCATGGTGGCTCGTGCCTGTAATCCCAGTACTTTGGGAGGCCAGGGTAGGCAGATTGCTTGAGCTCAGAAGTTCAAGACTAGCCTGGGCAACATAGTAAAACCTCGTTTCTACAGAAAATTAAAAAATAAAATAAAAAAGCCATGTGTTGGGGGTGCATGCCTGTAGTTCCAACTACTCAGGACGCTGAGGTGGAAGAATTGCCGGAACTCAAAAAAGTCCAGCCTGGCAAATAGAATAAGAACCCAACACAAAAAAGAAAAAAGAAAGAAAGAAAAGGAAATGAGGACACAGAGACAGTGTTGCATAAAGGAAAGATCATGTGAAGACATGGTAAAGACAGCCATCCTCAAGCCAAGGAGACAGGCCATAGCAGAAAGAAAACCTGTTGACACTTGATCTTGTACTTCCAGTCTCCAGAAGTGGAATAATTACATAATGAGATGTTTGTTGTTTGTTGATGAAGCCAACCAGTGTGTGGCATCTTGTTATGGCAGCCCTACAAAATTATATGGCAACAGAAATTTTTAGCAGCAAAGAGTATTATGTACTTAAAGATACCTTGTCAGCAGGGCTCAGTGGTTCAGCTGTAATTCTGTGCTTTGGGAGGCTGAGGTGAGTGGATTGCCTGAGCCTGCGGGTTCGAGACCCGCCTGGGCAACTTGGCAAGACCTCATCTCTACAATAAATCAAAAATATTAGCCAGGTGTGGAAGCGCGTGCCTGTAGTTCCACCTACTTGGAAGGCTGAGGTGGAAGGATCGCCGGAGCCCAGCAGGTCAAGGCTGCAGTGGCTGGGAGCAGTCACTGCACTCCAGTCTGGGCAACAGAGTGAGACTCCAACTCAAAAAAAAAAAAGATACCTTGTCTTCTAGAGAATTTCTGTATTAAAGCATGAAGCAGCTGGGAGTGGTGTCTCATGCCTATAATCCCAACACCTTGGGAGGATTGCCTGAGCCCATGGGCTCGAGACCAGCCCGGGCAATGCGGCAAGACTTCACCTCCACAATAAAAATAAAAAATAAAAAAATTAGCTGGGTCTGGTGGCACATGTCTGTAGTTCCAGCTACTTGGAAGGCTAAGGCGGAAGGATTGCCTGAGCCCAGCAGGTTGAGGCTGCAGTGGCCAGGAGCATGCCACTGCCCTCCAGCCTGGGTGACAGAGTAAGAATCCAACTCAAAAAAAAAAGAAGAAAAAGAAAAGATTTATCCCTTTGTTGCTACACACTTGGTAAGTATTTCAAGACTCTGTGTTACAAATGGACAATATCACTTCCAACTAAATGACTTTAGGCATTCTTATTAGTCTCTCCTTCATGACTTGCACATTCCTCCAAAGCAAGAGAGATATTTGTATGGGGTGAAAATTCATACCATGGAGTATCATAATGCAGATAATTTACGGATACTCACATGGACCTATTATTACCAAAAATTATGTTCAACCATTCATAAAAGTAAAACATAAAACTATTGATTTTAAAAAATGTTAGAAGTCAGGTTAGGCAACACTGGATCTAGCATTCCATCTTATATTAGTGAAAAAATAAAATTATGCTAGAATCATAAAGACTTTAATGTATGAAGAATCACAGAAGTATGAATTAAAGTCTACGCAATAGATAAGATTAAAGAATATCAGAGTGATTTTTGTCTTCTGTATGTCAAACCTAGACACTGAAATATTCAACTTCTACATTTTATCCCACTTTTTCAGAGACAGAAATACATTTTAAGAGAGAATACGTGCTCCCAAATTATATAGCTTTCCCCCCTCACATTTCTTGTATTATATAAGTTATTTAAACATAAAATAATGTGGTTTGAGGCAAGATCTATGCATAAAAATTGTCTGAAAAAGATGTTACATGAGTAACATCTCAATGTTGATTGAGAAGGGTCTCAGTCAATGCCAGTTTGTATATCTGATTATTACTAATAAAGCAAAATGTTTTCAAGCAATAATACATTTATTTTAAATTTTATATTATTTACCCTATTAGTAATCCTGCATAATAATAATCATACATTATTATTATGAGACATAAGATCCTATCTTGGATTGAAAATAACAACTTGACAGTTCAATGCAGTATCCCAATGCCCTTCTGAGAGTCATGGCCATTCCATTTCTGATGCATTCTGCATTTACACTCAGGATTTCCTTTCTAGTGACTCTCCATATAGCTACAGTCCCATGTACACTTCCCTTTTAGCTTCCAGCTTGCAATCCCCACTCAAGAAAATAGATAGATGAGGAATAAACGCTCTTGTTTTTAAAAGCATGAAAATAAACTTGCTAATTAAAACTCATAAATTCTATTTATTACAAGGTAACTTTGATTAAACTAAGGTCTGTCTCACTTTTAAGTTGTGGACACTTTCACCCAGACTTAGAGACATTTTTTCATAAACAAAAGGAACACTGCCTTTTCTCACTCCTGGGTTTACCTTGCTGAAATCTATGAAACCAACCCATCTTTGCTCTCTGCTCCCGTCACATCCCTCCTCCTGCTCCATCCCCAACTAACAACAACCAAATTAAAACAGTAGCAAGTGTGTAAAGGAATGCCGACATATTTCATATCTGAAAGGATTTTGCTCCGATGAAGGGAGGAATGGGGAGCAGAAAGGAGTGGAGTATTAGAGTAGAAAACTACCAATTTCCATCTGCTCCTAAGAGAGGATTCCATGGTGTCTTGTCATTTTTTTTTCAAAGAATAATATTATGAGTTCCCAGATAAGCATCTATCTGGCTAAAAATTAATGGTGAAGTCTAACATAGCATTAATAATTTTTTGATTATTTATACCATACTTCCCCATTACTAGAATAAATTAGTGTTGGTATAAACAAGTGTTTGAGAATTCGGTAATTTAATATATGTTTTCAAGCTTAATACACTTTGTTATCACCTTTAGTTTACACTGCAATTGCTTCATTTCCAAATCCATGTTCCTTGAAGAATCAATTGATGTAACTTGTATCCGTGGAGTTGTTACCCAGGAAACTTCTTCTGCCAAACTTGTGATTTCAGATGAGGACTCCAATTTCTTTAACAAATCTTCTTTTTCTTTCCTAAGCCCAGCCAAATCCATGTTAAGCTTCTTTAACAAAAAAAAAAGAAAAATAATAATTATAAAATTGCTGTCAAAGTGAGTTTATTAAATCTAACAATTACCAAAGGAAAATTTTTCAGGTAGGAAAAAGCTAAAGAAAAAATTGAAATTAAATGTAGCTATTATAAAAGCTTTACATAAATTCTAACCTCTATTAGATTTTGCTTGAAGTTGTAAGGCTTGTAAAGTTAAAATAAAATGAACCAGTTGTATTCAATAGCTTTTGGTTGGCTGGTCTTTACTTCTGATGCACTATTTCTTTACCTTCACATATGCATGGGTGAGCCAGATATTCACAAATTTGATAACCTTGACTTCAGAGTTGAGTAGTACTTAACTAGTAAAAGCCAAGCTGGGCAGGACAGGATAACAGATGTTAGTTGTTTATTCCACTGGGTAGGTCTTACCACTCTATATAGCAGCCAAAATGCTTCTCATTTAGCAACATAAATGTTAAGTCCAATTAGCAGATGAGGCTTGTTAGAGATTTAGTTCAGATAAATAGTGTACAAACAAACTCGCTCAGTTTTATGCACTTGATTAATTTTTGACAAGTTCTGCTTGTAATGTTGAGGTAGAATTGTACTAAACTCCTTACATTTGAATTTTTAATAACATAAACATGTCTCTAAATAAATGCTAGTAATGTTTTCATGAAGAAATGCAAAAGAAACCGTCCTAATGTTAGCCCTTCTCGTTCACCAGTCTATAGTCAGCAGAATGTCACCAAACTGTAATGGTGTAACAGCTCAGAGTTTCTTAAGAGGGTAATTGCACTACTATTTTATTATTCTAAAGAAGCATATAATACGGTACTTTAACATAAGGTACAATTAGACAAAATGATACTGAAATCTCTCAGAGGGGAAAAAATCTTTCTTTGTTAAGAATTCCAATTAGAAACAGCAAAAGAGGTAGAGTGTACAGTAATAGAAACATGAGACATGTTAAGTATTGACACTACACTTAAAACACAACTTGCATAAAATATACCAGTAAATCCACAATTATATGTATTTATATATGCATGTGTATATTGTTTAATGAGTATTTCAGATCATGGATTCAAAACTTGATATATTTGAGATGAAATTATGTTTTAGTAAAATAAAATGTATGTTTTGGTTAAAAAAACTATTTCTTTGGCTATAATTTAGCTTATGATCTAAAAGCTTGGTTCTATAGATTTTCAGTAAATTCATTCCATGAAATTTGCTCATGAATTATCCTAAAGATATCAAAGAATTGATATCTAAAAGCAAACTCATAATTTCCTTAAACCTGGACTCTTTCCTGGTTATCATCCAAACTTGAATCTCTCTCTCCCTTTTAACTACTTTTCTATGTCCAATCAATTGTGGTTCAATAACTTATGCAATGTTTCTCATATTCATTTCCTTTCGCCACTCTCTTAATTCAGACATTATCCCACTAAGACTACTGCAATAGGCCTGGAGCAGTGGTTCAAGTCTGTAATCCCAGCACTTTGGGAGGCCAAGGTGAGGGGATCGCCTGAGCCTATGAGTTCGAGAACAGCCTGGGCAACTTGGCAAGACCTCATCTCTACAATAAAATAAAAAAATCAGCCGGGCGTGATAGCGTGTGCCTATAGTTCTGGCTGCTTGGAAGGCCGAGGAGGAAGGATCACCTGAGCCCAGCAGGTTGATGCTGGGGTGGCTGTGAGTGTGGCACTGCACTCGAGCCTGGGCGACAGACTCCAAAAAAAAAAAAGTAAAGAAAAGAAAAGAAAAAAAGACTATTGCAATAGCCCTCCCTCTCCTCTCAACCTTTCTCTACCTTCATATCACCTTTTATACAACTTCCTAAAACAACATTGACCTGTTACTCCCTTATTCAAAGCCCTCAGAAGTTCTTCACCTCAAAAAAAAAAAAAGTTCAGATGTTTGTGGATAGTAAGGTTAAGATACAGCTTCAATTTGTGTTTCAGTCAGGCATCACATGACATCAAACTTGCCTGCTGTTCTACATTGATGACTCTACACATGGTGTTTCCTTTTGTTGAAATAGCTCTCATCCTTAAAGGGCAGCTTAGTATGTCCTTCATGAAGCCTCTGTGCTCGTTCCTTCTCATCTGAACAGCCCTAAGTGGCTCCTCTCACCTGTTCTATTTGTATGCCACTATTCTTTCCACCTGGCAGATCCTGACATTGTAACTGTGTCTCCACTGAGGAAAGACCAAACCGATATTTTCTTCTAAAAGACATGGATATGTAAATTTTAACTTCAATTTAACAATATAAAATTTATTAAATGAAGAAACATTAAAAGTATGGGGGCAGTAAACAAAATGACTCATACTTTATTAAAATATGTTTTAATTAAGCATATTTAAAATCTATAGTCTTCAAGATATATTTCTAATGTTAGTTTTACATGCGCAAAAATGCTACAGAGCATGTGTTAAAATATAGGAAATATGCAAATGGTATATTCCATCAGTTTAGACTCCTTTAGTTATCCTTAGTATTTTGGACAAATAACTGGGGCTCTGTTACTAACTTCTCTAAGTTTAATAATTTTATTTCTTATCTGAGAAAGCTATAGAAGAGACAATAAGTATAAGTAAACATTTTTTTACTTACACTTGATTTGGGGTATGAGACTGCTTTTGTGGGTGGCTTTGTTGGAAAAATAGTTTGCCATAAAACCCTACCAATAAATTAAGATCACTCTTAAAATTATGATTCTTTAAATTAGTAATATGATTCCAATATCCATACTATTACCTTTCCAATTTTAAAATATTTAAGTCCTTATGTTAAAAACAAGTAATAACAAAACACCCATGGAGGAGTCATAATTTCTGGATTCCAATTCTCCAGGTCTATTGCCTACCAACCGAATGACATTGAACAAGCACATAAGTTTGTCTCCTCATTTAAAAACAGAAGTGATACTTGGCTACCAAACAAAGGTGATCTTGAGGATAGAATTTTTAAAAACATCTGTGATCACACTTGGTAGATGTCAAATGTGCAGTATTATTGCTAGCATTATTACATTGTGGCAAAAGCTACCATACAGAGTCTGAGAAGCGTGTGGAAGGCTGAGGACCTGGATTAATTTTTTAAAACTTTAACATATATTTGTAATAACCCTATAATTTCTCTCATGGCAGAAACTTCAGTCTTAAATCGTGGTTACTTGTTTGATTAGGATTAACTTAGGACCCCTCCTAGGCTTCACACTTATTGAAGGCAGTCATGTTCCTCTGACTCAGCGCAATGACTCAGCGCAATCCCTCCACAGTCTTCCAAAAGTCTGTTTCAATTTAAAAGTTGACTTCAACGAGAATAAGTACTGAGATTTGTATTGATTTATGTGTAGTCAATTATTTCTAACCAAAGGTTATAAAATAGAACTTAACATTATAAAATTTTAAAAGTAGACACTAGCTATTAATAATTTATTTAAATTTAACATCGAGGAAGCATAAGTTTCTGAAAAGGAAAGAACTGAGCAATAAGAATAAACTGAAAAATGTATTCAGTAATGGATCCTGTGGTCGGTAGACACAACTCTCAGATGACCCATGCTCTGGTGTAATACTCTCCTCTCGCATGTGGGTGGCACCTGGGAATATGATATCGCTCTCATGATTATGTTATATGCAAAGAGAATTCTGTAGGTGTAATTAGGATCCCTAATCAAGTGACTCTGAGCTCATCAAAAGCAAGACTCATCAGCTGGTCCTGACCTAATCAGGTGAGCCTTTTCAAAGCCCAGGCCCCGCCCCCAGCGCCTGGGGTCTGAGAGATCCTCCTGTGGGCCATGAAGACATAAGGTGCCATATTATGAGAGGACTATGGAAGGACCCACGAGGAAAGGAGCTGAGGGAGGCCGCGGGAACTTGAGAATGGTCCTCGGCTGGCAGCCAGCAGGCAGGTAATACCTCAGACTTACACTCACAAGGAACTGAATTTTTCCAACACGGGAGTCTGAAGAGAAGCCTGGGCTCCAGAATGAAGGCAGCCGGGCAGACACACCAATGGCAGCCTTGTGGTACTCTGGGCAGAGGACCCCTCTAGGCTGTGCAGGACTCTTGACCCAAGGATACTGTGAGGTAATGAATGTGTATGTTGATTCTAAACTGCTAAACCTGTGGTAATTTGCTACACTGCACTGAAAAATAATACAGGTTCTAATTAAAAAAACAACTCCCTTTTTGAACTTATTCCTGTCCCCTTACTGCCACTCCACCCCATCTCAAGCAAGTATTCAAACCCCATCATGTACAGTTTCCATAATATTCTCACCCTGGTTTAATTTTGTTTTCTTTATCCATATTTTTGTATTCATTTTATTTCTTCAGTTGCTTTAAAAATGGTTCCATTTTCTTTAAAAATTTTTTGTTATGTTTTTCTTTTCCATTTTATTTGTATGTTCCATTTTCTATGCAATATATAATATATATATTTACTTTATTTTATTATAGAGATGTGGGGTACAAGTCAGGATTAGGTGCATAAGTCACCTACGTGCCGGTGAAATTATCTACTGGAAATATGTCACCTCGATCACATCTGCATTTTGTAGTTTAACTGCCAAGCAAAAAAGCCTCTGGCCAGAAGTTTCTTTTTGCTGCTCTCAACAGTAATTGTGGAATCCCATGAGCAAGGTAAATAAGTGTCTCTTGGCCTATTTTCCCTTGTTCTTTTTTATGGGACTTCATTCACAAACTGCTTTTATTCTTGGCTCCAACTTGACATTTTCTGGAGGATTTGGATAGGGAACATGTAGATTCAGAACCTGATTCAACAGCAATCATTCATTCTTTTTACACATACTAGGTGGTAAGCACTATACCAGCTCTGTGTTTTCAATGATATACAAAAAAGTTATAATCCTCGGCTTTGGAAGTTACCAGTCTATAACCCAGAAATATATAATAATACACTGGCAGGGCTTGGTGGCTCAGCCTGTAATCCCAGCACTTTGAGAGACCAAGGCAAGTGGATTGTCTGAGCCCGCAGGTTCGCGACCAGCCCGGGCAACTTGGCGAGACCTCGCTCTATAATTAAAAAAAAAAAATTAACCAGGCTTGGTAGCATGTGCCTGTAGTTCCAGCTGCTTGGAAGGCTGAGGTGGAAGGATCACCTGAACTCAGTAGGTCGAGTAAGTGTTCCATGGCACTCCAGCCTGGACGGAGTGAGACTCCAACTCAAATAATAATAGTAATAAAAATATTAATAATAAACTAAAGTGCTATGAAGAAACAAACATGGGAAGCCAAGAGAACTGCTGTTGCCTCAATTCCTGCCTGGTAAATGCTGGCTAGAGCCAATTTCACGCCAAGTATTTCCCAGAATTGTTCTTCTGAATGTGTCCTGGAAGTTAGCAACAGTGTTAAGTGCCTAGCCCAGATCTATGACTACCTTGCATTCCAGCTTTTTCTGCATATGGATAAGATATTTGCCAAATGACTGGCCAGCAAACTGAGGGCAGTCCTGCGGAGATCAGGCATCTCTTCTCCATCAGGGAGACCCAGGAAACATTTTAATGTTCAAGAGTGAATTATCAGAAAAAATAAAGCAAGGCCCATGGAAAATATTCTTCAGGCCTAATAATGAGAAATAAAAGGTTTAGAAAAAAAGTTGAAAGAACCATTTCCCTAATTACTCCCCAAACAATATATTTTTAGATACTCTCTGATCTTGATGTCTCCAAAGAATAAAATATTCAATATCTGCCTATTCAACGAACATGTTGCTAGTTGTAGCACATGTAAAGAAAATGCTGTGGGGTATTCAACTAGTTTAGGAGCAGAGCTCCAAGGGAAAGGAACAGATTGGGGTATAGCTCTTCACTTCTAATACGAGACTGATTCTGACCTCTCTTTTTCTTTTTTTGGACAACAGCCAACTTATAGCATTTAAATACACTGTTCAGTTTTTCCCATATGCTTCTCACCACTGCACTAAAATCTTAAAGTACCAATCATCTTAAAAATTTGAAAAATATTTTTAGTTGGGATGGTGGAATCTGAAAAATAGAGACAAAAAGTTTTTAAAAGTCCAACCAAACATGAGATTGCCAAGGGTACCAAAATCTCTGATCTTAACTTCTGCTTAGGATTGACACAGGTCATTATTTAATGCTAAATATAGAAATAAGTTCATTTATGTTCTTATAGTATGATTATTCTGGTTTATACTTAAGTAGAGGCAGCAATTTTAAAATTCTATTGTGTTTTTAAAAAATAATTATAACATGAATTTTGTTGCCAGAATTGAGGTAAATGAGAATGGCCACAAAATTCTAGCTGAACAAGATGTATTTAAATTCTACAGTCAAGAACTCCTTAGAAAGTTCCCATGATCTTTTTTTTTTTTTTTTTTTTGAGTTGGAGTCTCACTCTGTCGCCCTGACTGGAGTGCAATGGCCGCTCCCAGCCACCGCAGCCTCGCCTGCTGGGCTCCAGCGATCCTTCCGCCTCAGCCTGCTAAGTAGCCGGAATTACAGGCATGCGCTACCACGCCTGGCTGATTTTTTGATTTATTGTAGAGATGAGGTCTCGCTGCTCAGGCGGGTCTCGAACCCGCGGGCTCAGACAATCCATTCACCTCAGCCTCCCAAAGGCGCGGGATTACAGGCTGAGCCACCGAGCCCGGCTGTTCCCATGATCTTAATGATATTCTCCCCACATGAAAAGAATCGATATTCTTTTATTGAGAAAATTATAATTTTACAAGGAATAAAACTGAAAAAAATAACATCTGTATTGTCCAGGCACAGGACTAAACAGTCACTTAACTAAAATATTATGAGTTATCAAGACAATTACATGAATTTCTACGTCTTACACAAATACGTTTCTTGTAAGTACTTATTTACAAAAATAAATACTTCACATTAATAAGTCTTGTAAGTTTAGTAATACCAGTTTTAAATTTAAATGAATTTTCCTGTTATGATACTTAAGATTATCAAGAAAAAGAATTAAAAGTTTAAAACCAACAATCAAAAAAAGGTCTTAGGCAGAGCTGTAATTATTATTGTAAGAAAATTTCTTATGAAAAATCCACTGAGTTACTGTATCACTCATTCATAAACTATTTTCTGACAAGTGCAGTTATTAAAAGCCGACAGTATGTTTCACAAAATGTCAAGCAAATGAAGGTAATATAGAGGACTTTTTACCAATGCGTCTGCTAGTAGTTAGACTTCAGTAGCCTTTAGAGACCATTAAGTACCCTTTGGCTAATTGGCCAATGGTAGATTAATCCTCTTTTTATTCTAGCAACACTATTTTAACACTCTTATACTCTGTCAGTGTAGAGCCTGAATGACAAAATAATATTGTGCATGAATAATAAGCATAAAAGTTAAATTAACATTTCATGTTTCACATGTCATACCTATGTGTCAGAAGAACTTTCTTTTTAAGTCACTGACATTCAACTTTTTAAAACAATCTCATGTTGACATCTTATTGAGGTGAATCTTCCTAATTACTGCTAATTGCCTATCAAGAAAAAAAACTATTTTCATGAAGTGCAGTTGTCTGGTACAGATGAATCCAGCTCCAGTGAGCCCATTAAAGACAAAGCATGACACTTAAGGTGTTACTTTGTTATAAGGTCATACTAAAAATGGTTTGTAATTAACAAAGCACTTTTTATGGTGCTGAAAATGCCAATCTGTCTTGATGTGTTCAAATTAGATTCTATCAGAGAAATATGGATATCTGCATATGGATAAGAGATGCTGCTCTCTAACATTTACAAGGAGTTAAATTAATTCAATGCCCTTACACTTTGTAAACTGAGCTCCAGCTAATGTCTCACTGAATAATTATTTTATAAATATGTTTGAATATAATTTCAAAATGGAAAACACTTATTTCAAATATCAAATTTTTCAAAACAGTTTAATAATACTTTTAATTCTCAAACAGCCCAAAATACTGAAAGCATTTAACAAGCACCTTTAATTTGTATTGATAGTTTTGGCATTACATACATTTATAGTAAACTTTAATACTAGTAAAGGTAGTATATTTCAAAATAATCTAAATAACTAAGCTAACACATTTTAACTGGATTTAAGTTAAACCACATTACTTAAACTTCTGTTCCCACAACTATGGAAAAAATAATGAATAGCAAAAATGAATTATGCATAAAATTTAGAAACTAACTAATACAATTGACTTTCAAGTATTCACAGAAAAAAGTATTTGGTTATTCATAGCAAGAAGAGCTTAACAGTTGATTTGTTGTTCTTTCCAAAACTTCTGTTGAAATCACCAGAAGAAAAGTCCCCTAGAAACCTAAATATCAAACACTATATACAGAGGCAAATAGTTGGAACCAGAAGTACACCCAGAATAATTCATCATCATCACTACCAAAAGACTTTCTCAATGACCGTATGGTAATACTATGAGTTCAGTACAACCCTCCTAAACACTTGATTTACACACGGCATGCTTATAATACCCATGAAATTCCAGTGCATACCCTGCCTGGGACTCCTTTCCCCAACAGGAATGAAAGAGAATGGCAGTGTCATTTGATGTCCCAAAGGAGAAACTGTGCAATGTGTTTCTGAGCCCTTTTTCACTCTCCTCCTGCTTTCTGCTGCTTAAACTCAGCTAACTGAACATAGAGGTATCTATTTCTCACATGTACCATATATACATGCCCCTGTAATTCTGTTCTTCTCACCCCTTTTGTCAATATGTTTTTCAGTTGCTGAAGTTGAGTAGAGGACAGGGAAAGACTCCACCACAATTAGACTACTGAAGCAACCAAGAAAAAAATAAACATGCCAAATCAACAAAAATAATACCTAGTGTTTCAGGGTAATGTTAATGCTATATCTGTGTCTAAGTAAAGTACAGCCATGTATTTTCAAGTAAAGTTACATGATTATCAGGAACAGAGACTCTCAAATTCTAGAATATCTGCAAAAGTCTCTCAAAAATTGCTTCATTCTTCTCTAAACTTGGTTTTCCTAAAAATCTTATTTCAATACCTTTTTTTTTCTGTCCTTGTGGGAAGCTCTTACATTAGTATTACTTTTTATCTTATTTTATTGCTCCAAAAGACCTCTGTGGACTAGCCTGAAGAAACAAATACCCATGTACAGTACTGTCACTAAAAGGCAATGAGAGTCTTGACAATTAAAAATTGTTCAATATACTTAATTTCTATATAGTCTTCAAAATAAAGGAATCAGTATTCCTTAGAATAATTTTTGACTTCCAAAAATTTATAATAGATCATAATATATTTCTGAAATTTATCTTTTTAGGATAAAGCATTTTTCAATTAATAAACCCCTGAAAAATATGGATACAAACATTAACTTGTTTTAAGTTATACTCATATCAGCTCTTAGGAATAATACACTATCACATTAACCTAAATAAAATATTACTAACTTTTTGAGTTATAACCCAAAGGCTAAACATCATCATTGTAGCTCCAACTTTATATATTCAAACAAGTGAGATATGAATGGCATTTTGGGGGGGGGCGGTCAGGGTCTCACTCTCTCGCCCAGGTTGTAGTGCAGTGAAGTGAACATGGCTCACGACAGCCTCGAACTCCTGGGCTCAAGTGATCCTCTGCCTCAGCCTCCTGAGTAGCTGGGACTGCGGGCATGCACCACCACACTAATTGTTTACTTGCAGAGACAAGGTCCCATTACGTTGCCCAGGCTGGTCTTGAACTCCTAGCCTCAAGTGATCCTCCTGCCTCAACCTCCCAAAGTGCTGAGATTACAGGCATGAGCCACTCTACCCAGCCTGGATAATATCTTAATACTTAGAAATTGAAATACCTTAACTGTGTTTTTTCCGTGGTTGTACTACATCTAAGTCCTGCAGATAAATTGCTTGGATGAAAGCCAGTCAGGGAATTTGAAAACCCTGCAACTCATTACAAATTTAACAGCAGCAATACTAAGTATTCATATGATGGTGATCGTTTATAAATATACCCTACTGAAAATCTCAAGAGAAACAATAATGTTTTTCTCTATTCCCAGTGTAAGCTTCATAAGATTCAAGAGAATAAAAAACAGACATTTTTTAAAAATGCTACAATCTTTGGATTTTATAAAATAAAAAGTTACTAATACCATTTAAAATGGAAGTTTTTAAGAATTAAGGACAAATATATGTAAAAATTATCAAAAAATATTTCAATGGCATAGAGTAGAAATTTCTCTTATAGGAGAAAAAAAAAGAGATTTATGAAGCCTGGACTTATACTATATTATTCCAGATATTTCTCATAGATTTCATTGCAAAGCTATTTTCTCCAACATACCAAAATTCCACATAGGAATTTCTTCCATCATCTTTACTTCATTTTCTATTTACAATTATTTTCTGCTTATCATTTAAACAGTAGTAGTTTACAAGTAGTAAGGCTTAACCTGAAGGGTAGTCACTCAATAAATAAAGTCAAATAAATATCTGAGTCTGTCAGTTATTCCGCATCAGGTACTATGATTCATCAAGATCCAGAGAAGAGGGTAGTCTTGGAGGTTTTTTAAAAATTAATCATGCTGGTTTATATGCTTTTCATTTAAACAGTGGTTTTTTTAAACGTACATGATACCCAGACATGTATTTTCGGAATATGAAGGGGCACTTTTGAGTGTGATAATGACTGTGATTGACACAGAAATAAGTATTAAATAACAGCAAAGAACACTTACTAGATGTACTGCAATGTGTAGATCTATCTTGCCCAAAAGAAATGTTCTTGTATCCTGCATGACTTTGAAATTCCTGCAATTATTCATGTAGGTAAAAATAAACATACCATGAGATAAACCTGAATCCTAAGTCAAAATTACATATACAAAAACGTAGCTTTATTCCTGTGGCCCCATAAATTTAACAACTTTGTAAATCAGGGAAGAGTGGAAGGTGGGCGTGAGTAATCTTTCTATTCTCTGAGGTCTAAGCTATAGGCATGTGAACATACCACATGTGCAGTACTCATGGACAGGGCTGCATTGAGAAAGCTCATCTGGGATGAAGAGATGTGAAAAGCATTAAAGACATTAACATGTCTGGTTCCACTTATCTCTACCCAAGTCTATTCTCTGTAGTTTATCCTATGATGTCATGAGGTGTTTTGGGTTTTTTTCCCTTTATTATTAGTTTGAGTTCAGTTTCTAACACTTGCTATCAAGAGACTCCTGCTCATACAACTGTCTACGTAAAGCCCAACAACCTTTACTCAGTTTTCTGTATTCAATTCCTGTATGGTATCTGGCACGTAGACCCAGTCTCCTCTTTTTCTTGTTAAATACATTCTCTCCCTTGTTTCTGTATTACAGTACAGTCCTATTTTTCCTCCAACTTCTCTGTAAATTTCTTTTTGTTCTCCTTCTCTGACTCAGATACTCCTACACACTTATTATCTTGCTGCAAAGATTTGTTTCACTTTCAGCATTCTTACTCTGGGATAGTGTTATCACCAGATTTCCTTCTTCATTTTTAATTAAATATTACAATATATCATAGCTATATAAAGAAAAATACAATAGATGCACATGTATCAACCACTCAGTTAAGACAATGTATTACCAGTACATTTGAAGGCTCTGAACTTCTCTTTTGAGCCACCAGAAATAACTACTATCCTGAATACCTTTGGTATTTATTTTTCCCTTATATTTCTTTATATTTTTACTACACATATACATGCATGCATGCACTCACTCACACACATGTATCTCTAAAAAACATATAGTGGTTTAAAGACATTCCTAAGCCGGGCTCGGTGGCTCAGCCTGTAATCCCACGCCTTTGGGAGGCTGAGGTGAGTGGATTGCCTGAGCCCGCGGGATCGAGACCTGCCTGGGCAGCGAGACCTCATCTCTACAATAAATCAAAAAATCAGCTGGGCTATGGTAGTGCCTGCCTGTAATTCCGGCTACTAGGAAGGCTGAGGCAGAAGGATCGCCGGAGCCTAGCAGTTCGAGGCTGCGGTGGCCGGGAGCGGCCACTGCACTCCAGTCTGGGTGACAGAGTGAGACTCCAACTCAAAAAAAAAAGACATTCCTATTTCACATTTTAACATCCCTGAAATTGGGATACATTTTTCATTCCTAGATACCACGTAATTTCTGCTATTACTTAAATAATATTTCTTCTTCTAAATTACATATTCTGTTGATTGCTAGTGAATATGAATCCCATTGTCTTAGCATATATTGATTTCAGATCCAGCAATCTTGCTGAAATCTATTATTAATTGTAATAATTTGTCTTAAGATTCTGTGGAGACAAGCATGGAGTCTGAAACTAATAATGGCTTTGTTTCTTCATTTCTAATACTTTTAGCTTTTATGCCTTTCTCTTACATAAATGTGCTGGCTAGACCCTGAGTACAACATCAAAGACAAGCAATGATAGCAGGCATAAAAATCTTCTTCCTGATTTCAAAAAGAATGCTTCTAACTTCAATCATCAAGTATGATAGCTGTTTCAGGGTTTTGGGAGATACCTAGTAACTGAATACGAATGTTATCTGCTATTCCTAGTTTACTAAGATAATTTTTATCATGAACAGATACGTAATTTTATCACAAAATTCTTTATTTTTATTGTGGAAAAAAACACACAGCATGAGATCTACTCTCTTAACAAATGTTTAAGTGTACAATATAGCATATAAACTGTCCTCAGCACTGCTAATGCTGCGGTCCACAAATCTAGGTATGTTGTGTTTTTGTTTTTATTTCTCGATGTATTTTTAAATTTCCTTTGTGACTTCTCTGACCCACTGGTTAAGAGTGTTTTGCTTAATTTTGACACATTAGTGGATTTTCCAATTTTCCTTCTGCTATTGATTTCTAGTTTCATTACATTGTGACTGGAAAAAATACTTTGTATGATTTCAACCTTCTTGAATTTAGGAGATATTTTGTGGCCTAATACGCAGTCGATCCTAGAAAATACTGCATGTGCCCTTAAGAAGACTGTACATTCTGCTGTTGTTGGAGTATTTGCTATACATCTGTTAGGTCCATCCAGTTGGCTTACAGTTTTGTTCAAGTCCTCTGTTTCTATATTAAGCTTTTCTGATTGTTCTATTATTATTGAGGGTGGGGTATTGAAGTCTCCTCTTACTGTGTTGCTATTTCTCCCTTCAGTTCTGTCAAAGTTTACTTCACATGCATTGGAGCTCTGAGGCTTGGAGTATATATGCTTTTACAACTGTGTTATCTTCTCGGTGAACTGAACTTTCCTTCAGGTGAATGTCCTTCATTGTCTCTTGTAACAGTTTTTAAAAATTTAAAATCGATTTCATTTGATATTGGTAGAGCCACTCCTGCTCTCCTTTACTTACTATTTGCATGGAGTATCATTTTTCCATCCCTTCATTTTCAGTTTGCGTCCTCAAATCTAAAGTGAGCTTCTTGCACACTCCCTACACTTGGATCTTGTTTTTTAATCCATTCTGCAACTCCAGGTCTTTTGATTGGGGAGTTTAATCCATTTATATTTACAGTAGTTGTTGAGTGAAGGACATTACTATTGCCATTTTGTTAAAGCCATTTAATATATTGCCATTTCTGTCCTGTAGCTCTTTTGTCCCTCTTTTCCTCTGTTGTTGTCTTCTTGTATTTCACTGATTTTCTTTTCTTTTTTTTTTTTGAGTGACATGCCTTAATTCTTTTCTCATTTTCTTTGTGTATCTTCTATAGATATTTTCTTTGTGATTACCATGGTGCTTACATAAAACACCTTACAGTTATAATAATTTATTTTAAGCGGATAACAACTTAACTTCTATCACATATAAACACTCTACACTTTTACCTCTTACCCAACATACTTTGTTACTGATGTCACAAATTACATCTTTTTATATTATGTACCCATTAACATATTTTGAGTTATAATTATTTTTATATTTTTGTCTTTTAACTACTATACTAAAATAAAGTGGTTATATACCACTATTATAATATTCCATACCTCTTTATTTATTTACCTTTACCAGTGACCTGTATACTTTCACACGCTTTTAAGTATTACTGCTTAGCATCTTTTTTGTTTCAACTTGAAGAACTTGGTTTAGTATTTCTTGTAAGACCTGTAAGACAGGTCTAGTGGTGATGAAGTCCCTCTACATTGATCTGGGAAAGTCTTTATCTCTCTTTCATTTTTAAAGGACAGTTTTGGCAGACATACTATTCTTGGTTGCCAGTTCTTTGTTTTCTTAAATGTACTAAATGATTTTAAGTACAATTTTAGGGTTTCACAATTATTACCACAGACTAATTTCAGAGCACTTCTGTCACCCCTGAAAAAAAATATATGCCCATTTACAGACACTCCTCTTCCACTTGCACCTCTTGGCAACCCCCAAATCCACTTTCTGTCTATAGATTTTGCCTTTTCTGAACAGTTTGTATAAATGGAATTATACTATATGAGGTCTTTTGTGATTAGCCTCTCCCATTTAGCAAGATGTTTTCAAGGCTCATCCACGTTGTAACGTGTGTCAGTACTGCATTCCTTTTTATTGCTGAATGATAACTCATTGTATGAATGTATCATATTTTTTCTCACCATTTATCAGCTAATGGACTCTTAGGTTGTTTCCCCCTTGGGGCAACTATGAATAATGCCTCTAAAAATGAATGTACAAGTTTTTATGTGAACATATGTTTTCAATTCTTTTGTATGTATAACTGGGAGTGAAGTTGCTGATTCGTATGGTAATTCTATGCTTTACTTTTTGAGGACTTGTCAAACCATTTTCCAAAATAATCATACTATCTTACATTCCCACCATCAGTTTATGAAGGTTACAATTTTTCTATATCCTTATCAACACTTGCTACGATTTGTCAATTTATTAATCTCAATGATCCAGCTTTTGACTTTGTTGATCATGTGTACTGCATTTTTGCTTTTTACAATATCAACTTTTGCCCTTAATATTTCCTTGTTTTATATTTTCTTTGGGTGTCTTAGTCAATTTGGGCTGCTATAACAAATTACCACAGACTGGGTGGCTTAAATAACAAACATTTATTTCTCCCAGATCTGGATGCTGATAAGTCCAAGCTCAAGTTATTTTTAAATCTGGTGTCTGGTGAGGGCACTATTCCTGGTTTGCAGATGGCCATCTTCACATGACAAAAAGCAGAAAGACATCCTGTGTGTCTTTTTTTAAAATAAGAACATTAATGCCATCATGGGGGCATAATCCTCATGACCTAATTACCATTCAAAGGTCCTACCTTTGAAATGACCACCTTGCTAGTTATGAATTTTTAGGGAATTTAAATCTTCAGTCTATAACACTAGGTTTATTTAATTTCTCACTCTTAAATTTTGAGCTCTGTAATTTTCGGTCTTTTTCTAGTCTTAATTAAGTAAACATGTAATGATATAAATTTCCATCTGAGTACCACTTTAGCTGTACCTACAAATTTCAATATGTATTATTTTATTGTCATTCAATTTAAAGTTTTTCTCATTTTCATTTTGTTTTTTTCTTTGACTCATTAGTTATTTAGACATAAATTTGCTTCAGATATTTTTAACTCTTAAAATGGATTTCTAACTTCACTTGTATTAGATAATATTGTTTATATAATACCAATTCTTTGAAATGTGTGGAGGGTTGTCTTGTGGTCTAATTATATGAACATTTTTGATAAATATTTAGAGCAAGGCTTTTTATTATTCTGTTCAAATAATGTATACTCTTAATGACTTTTTGTCAGCTTTACTTAAAAGTACTGAAATTATCAATATTTGCATTATTTATTTTGAGTCTAAGTTATTAGATGTTTACATTTTAGAGGCTCTCTGCTCCCTTTAAAGCAAAACTCTTTGAGATAACTCTAAAATATATGCATATTTAATTATATTCTCCAATTCCTCTCTTTCTTCCCATTCCTCAATTCCTGTCATGAATGCATTCTAATGAATTTGACATAGTTGGTGACTCTCTTCTTAAAATACTATCATCACTTGGCTTCTTAGATACTCCTTTCTCTTCATTTCCTTTTACTTAACTGGTCTCTCCTATTTGGTCCCTTCTCATATGGGTCCAGGGCTCAAACTTTGGACCTTGTCTTTTTTCTGTCTACCATCACTGCCTTGGTGATTTAATTCAGAATCATGTTTTAAAATACCATCTGAATGCTTATGCCTTCCAAATTCATATGTCTAGCTCAGCTCTCTACCCTAAATTTTACATTCATATACTGCTTACTTGGTATCTCCACTTCACTGACAAATTACCCCTTGGTTACAATGATAAGTTGTCATTGATTTTAGACCCTGAGGACTTAGGTTTACTTTTTACTTTTTGCATGTTCTGTTATGAATTTATAAGAATATTTGTTATATTTTATATAACTTTCTTGGTATTTCCCCCCCACAAGATTTAGTATATTATACTGTCACATATATAATTCTTTCTACTATCAACTTTCTAGTCACTTTAATGAAAAATATCTTTTTTTTTTGAGTTGGAGTCTCACTCTGTTGCCCAGACTGGAGTGCAGTGGCCGCACCCGGCCACCGCAGCCTTGACCTTTTGGGCTCCGGCGATCCTTCTGCCTCAGCCTTCCAAGTAGCTGGAACTTCAGGCGTGCGCTACCACGCCTGGCTACTTTTTGATTTATTGTAGAGACGAGGTCTCGCCAAGTTGCCCAGGCGGGTCTCGAACCTGCGGGCTCAGGCAATCCACTCACCTCAGCCTCCCAAAGTGCGGGATTACAGGCTGAGCCACCGAGACCAATTGAAAAATATCTTAAATACCTTTCTTTTCTTCACCGCCTATATGCAACTGGTATTTTAACTGTGTGCTATACCACTACAAAATCTGTTTTTAAAAAACTTTTTCTGCTTCTATTAATATTGTCTAAATATTTTATTATTTTGCCTTGATATTTAAACAATCTCCTATCTAGTTGCTTGCATTCAATCTCTAGTCTATGAAGCTTTATTCTCAGTTCTCACTCTACATTCAAATCACCTGAGAGCTTTTAAAAAAGTACCAACGTACAGGTCTTGCCCTGAAATACTTGAATCTAATTGCTCTAAAGTGGGGCCTAGGCACAGGTATTTTTTAAAGCTCCTTAGGAAAAGATAATATGCAGCCAGAGTTGAGGACCACAGTCAAAGCAGATTACTCACTATTCTGAACAAACTGCTTTCTCATCTAGATGTCTCTTCAAGTTTACCTTAGTTCTAATGGCTTTTCTCAATGCACACAACTTTCAAAATAATACCAAATCTTAAGGCTAAGCCCAAATGCCACCTCCTTCAAAAGCACAGTCAAGAATGACAACAATGAATGACTGGCTCTCCCTCCATCACATATGGTACATTATATATATATTCACACACACATATATTTTTATTATATATCTCACAATGTTCTTATATTGTGATATACATGTCTAATTCTATTATTACAGGGGACAAGAATCATATTTAATCCTCTGCTGAATATCCCATCATTACAGCGCTTTACATGTGTTAGGCGCATTAAACTAAATTGAATTATAACAAATATAAACATTATCCGTGTGCAAACCAATATTCCAATCATTTAATACCAAATCCTAAAACATATGCATAAATATCATTATAATTCAATAGTGAGAAAAATGCTATAATTTTTCACTTCCAGGAATGTTGGTATTTTAATAAGACATACCTACCTGAAAGTACATTGATGCAAAGACTGAGAACACTACTAAAAATATAAGACTATGCAATATATTACAATACTGCTTCATTTATAAGCAGAACATACATTTCTAACTGATGGTATTCAGGTCACATAGTCTTATCTTAACATTTTCTGTGGTTCGATCAGAAGTGAACCTGAAAACAGAGTATAAGAAGTATGGTTTTATAGTATACAGTGTTCCAAGTAATAATATTAGTTCCTTACAGAGTCTAACATAGAACACAGACATTCTGTTAACAAATATCACTTGGTTCATTTAGAAGATCAGACATAGGAATAAGACAGTCACGTCTAATTCCACATGGATTCTCAGCTCAGATCCTGGGTTTTGCACAGTTTACCTTGCGAACATGATCCGAGTGACATTTCACAAATTCCTGGATAAATGTTGCTACACTCTGCTAGGAGAAAGACAGGCTATGTCATGCACAGATCAATAACCGCACTGTGTTTCATCAGCCTCAAAATCAAAAGTGCTTCATCTGGCAAAAGCCATGGCCCTAGAGAATCTAACATACATAAACTGAATACCCTACAAGGAATGTGTACTACACAAGCTATTGGGGTAAGGTAAAAGAAAACTCTGGAGATTAGTAATGAAGTCCAATAAGAGAGCAGTTTTCTACTTCATTATTACTAGAGATGTGAACACAGATCACAAAAATGGATATAAGGCTATTTAAAATTCTACAATTCCTGATAGGAAAAAAAAATGGTTACAGTATATTAATGCCTTCAGTCTCTGGAATAAGATTTCTGTATATAAGTCCAGACTTCATACACAAAGTATGCATACAGGAAATGTGCATTTGTACCCCCTAAATATCTAAAAAGAATTTTTAAATAAGAAATATAATTAAATATAAAAAATTTTAAGAAGACAAAAGTAAGTTTAGGATACAATAACAATCACATACATTTGAATACATAAACATGTTTATGAAGATCCATAAAATAAAGCCCTCTTAGAATTAAAGGATTTGCTAAAAGACTCTTTATATCTACAGTTTGTATGCTCAATGTTTATATGCTAGATTAGCCAAAAAACCCAAGGCGTTTGTTGAATGGCCTATGCTCTGTTGTTTTTAACTCCAGATTCTACCACTTGACAAAAGTATTTTAGTTGAGGCTTGATTAAACTAATTTAAGGTTAACTGGTTAACGTAATTGGACAACAGATGAAGCAAACTTGCAAACTCAAATCCTAAAAAGGTAACTGCTTTAAGATTGCTATTGTCAACAAAGTTTCTGACAACAAAATACACTGTTGTAGAATTTAGCTGTATCAGAGGAAAGGGGAATTAACAATTCACCAAGAAATCAGAGAAGATGATGTTTAACCACAAAATAAACAGCAGTGTAAATTTATAACATTTTTATTTAAAGATTATGTTTGAGTTCTGGGATCACTTAAATATGCTTAGGTTGGTTGAGGACTTAAGTAAGAAGCAGACAAAAGGCTATTAGACAGTAATGGTCTGTGGTGAAAGTATGGTTCCAAGGCTATATTTTGTAAAGCAACTCTTCTTGAACTTTTAGAAATACTGTCATGTCTCCTTCTGTGAACTAGACACCTTAGATAGTAGTATTATTAATATAGATAAATAGCCTTTTCTGGAGTCTAAAAGAGTGCTCTCTTTCTTTAGAAATAATATTAAGACCACTGTGCAAATCAGGATTCAGAAAACTATAAGCCTGTTAATATCTGAAAAGTAACACAAATAAGAGAAGATCCAGCAGGATTTGTGACAAACAGGAAAAGTTATGCCTCATTCTCCTTGAAAGTGCCATGCCACTAACATTGCTGACCTTTATATCAAATCCATATCCTCCAACACTTACATGACACTATATAATTTATTAACTGGCTTGTCAACTTTTAATTCAGTTCCTTCAATGACATCGATGACTTCAAGTCCTTGTTGTGAATGAAACGAGTCAATAAGTCAATCTTCATTCATTTATTGTATATGCAGTATGACCTCAATTATGCTAGATTCTATGAAAATAACCCAAAGTTTAAAATGTTTCTCCCTGCCCCCGAGAAGGTTATTCGCTACTATATGCAACAGAACTAACAAATTGGTTTTTTTTTTTAGTTGGAGTCTCACTATGTCACCCAGACTGGAGTGTAGTGGCATGTTCCCGGCCACCACAGCCTCCACCTGCTGGGCTGAGGTGATCCTCCCACCTCAGCCTTCCAAGTAGCCAGAAATACAGGGACGTGCTACCGCACACAGTTAATTTTTTAAATTATTGTAGAGACGAGGTCTTGCCAAGTTGCCTGGGTGGGTCTCAAACCCACAGGCTCAGGCGATCCACTCGCCTCAGCCTCCCAAAGTGCTGGAATTACAGGCTGAGCCACTGTGCCTGGCCAAAAAGTTGTTAAACTTCAAACTACTAAAGTAAAATTGTATAAAAAGGCAGTTTAGAAAAACAGAATATGAAGTTGGGATCAAGAGAGAGATAGATACAGGTTATAATCCTAGAGCTACAAATTTATTAGCCTGATCTTGGGCAGTTTATTTCAATTCTTTAAGCCTTAATTACATCATATGTAATATGAGAATAATATTTCTTTAGAAGATTATTATAAAGAGCCAACAGCAAAACAAAAATAAAATGCCTAGAATGTAGGCTCCATAGTCAATGAATAAATGACAACTGGTGTTGTTTTGTGAAAGGAAAAGGGGTTAAGCTAGCAAGCTCTAGAATCAAACTGCTTAAGCCTGAACATCAGTTTGAACACTTATGTGTTAAAGCTGTTCTGTGACTTTGGGCTTCTTTTCTGTCTCAGTTTCTACACTTGTACAACTGGATCAGGTTTACTCATTGAGTAAACATTGGGGTAAATGAGTAATACACGTAGAGTGTTTATAACAGTACGCAGCATACAATTGGACAACAAGTAGTGGCTAATATTATTCCTGTGAACGAAAATAGGGACGCTGGCAGTGAGGGCTGCAGAGGGAGCACAGTGAGGGCGTGAGAGGCAGAGTCCCACTGGAGAAGACAAAACAGACACCTGCCACCTTCTTGAACAGGAGGCAGGGAAGTCCTCTGGCTTGCTCACCACGGAACAACAGACCTGCTCCCTGTGCCCGGCAAGTTACCTGCTCTGGGGTTGATCATGACCCAGAAGGAATACCGCAAAAGCACACACTTCAGAGGGACAGGACGAGTAGGCAGTCTCAGGGGCCCTACGCCCTCCCCTGACCCAGCTGCGGGACAAAGGGTACGATCAGAAAAGAACAAGGAAGACCTCCAAGAGACGGGCAGTGAGTCTTGGGTTGACCCAGCCCACTCCTTCCCAGCAAGCCTCTGAATGTCAGACCCACATGGCTGGGTCACAACTGAGAAGGACGAATCCAGGTGGAATCTGGACAGAAGCCATACTAGGAGGACTGTACTCCGGGATAAACCTGGATGGGGCACTCGCCACCAACGCCAGAAGAGGGAATCACACAGCTCCACACCAGAGGGGACCGCCCCCCAGCTATATGAGAGAGGGAGGGGAGGACTGATGCTCCACGCACCTTCACTGCTTCCTCCTGCCCCCATGGGCCACACGTTTGGAGAGATTGTGAACAAACCTGCAGCCCTGCAGGAGATGGAAAGCAGGCTTACCTGTGAACAGTTGAGGGGAATAATTACAAAACCGTCAACAGAGGGAGCTCAGTGCTCAGAACATTTTATTTATTTATGCATGTATTTATTTATTTATTTATTTTTGGTTTTTCTTTTTTTGTTCTTTTGTTTTGGTTTAATGTGAATGTGAATGTGTGCGTGAGGGCTTGATTTGCATTTCCTCCTTTTTCTTTCTTTTTTTTTTCCTTCCTTTGTTTTTGTTTACTGTGTGAGTGAATATGTGCGGTAATTTGCATTACCCCTTCTCTTTTTCTTCTTTTGTTTTTTGGTGTGTGTGTGTGTGTGTGTGTGTGTGTGTGTGTGTGTGTGTGTGTGTGTGTGTATTTGATTTTCCTCCTCTTGCGGTTTTTTTCCTGTTTGTTTTGGTGTTTGCTTTTGTTTCCCTGTATTTATTATTTTTAAAAATCATTTTTGTCCATTCTATCAAATTCTACTTTTCTATGTTCTCCTCATTGCTGTTACTTTATCTTGGACTCAGAGGGTACACATATGTACCTATTGCATCCTCATATAGAACGGTGGTGGGGAATGGGTTTCAGAGGGCCCATATCCTAGCCAGTGAACATTGTGACTTGCAAGTACTTTCTGAATCCTGTTCCCCACCTTCTATTTTATTTGATTCTCAAAACTACAAGAGACAACAAAGCTTCCCACCCCTAGCCCTCTTTCAAAATAGGGATAAGCTGTCATTCAGAAGCTATCTGCAGATCCCAATATCTACTGATATGTGTGTGGGCCCCCTGGAACACACTTCCCACTGCCTTACAATCTGTCCATGCAGTGGGGGTGTCTGTTTGCCCCCTGAAACCAAAATGAGATAAGAAAAGGGAGAAGAATGAAAAAGAAAAGAGGAAGACGAAAGGGAGGTGGAGAGAGAGAAGAAGAGGGAAAACAGACAAGCGTACCAACGAATAAACAGAGAGACAACCAAAGGCAAAAAAAACCCAACAAAAAATACAAATACATACAGACAATCATACAAACAAACAAACAAAAATCCCTGTTGGTATACTCTCTCCCTCAAAAATATCCATACGTAAACAGAAAATCTAAAAAAAAAGTTAAAATAACAGAAACAAGGCAAGCACAAAAATGCAAACAAAGAGAGAAGAAAAAATCCTAGAATTTAAACAAAAAACAAGGAATAAGGAAAAAAAACTTGCTCTCTGGCCATTTCTGTGAGTCCAGGTTCCTTTCAGCCCTCCACCTTTGGAAGCTGCTCTGATCTACATCCCCTCCCCTCCGCTCTCAGTACAAGCCTAGGGTTGCTCTCAGTGTGGGTCCGATGCCCCACAGACTACTGTGGGAGGAGGATCTGATCCTTCTGCTGTCAAGCCTCCCACTCAGATCTGATGTGTCCATGCCTTTTCCAGTGGTGAAGTGGGGGATCTGTCTCTTCATGTCTGATGAGATAATAGCCTCTGGGACCCAAGATGGAGGCTGGGCAGAGCAGGGCAGGGCAATACAAGCCTCTGCCCATCTAGGGACTGAAAAGATGGCACCCATCAGCATCCCATCAGCAGCGTTGGAACTTTATTCCAGATTTCCATGACCTGCCTTCTCTTGCCAGATCTGCTGTTGCAAGTAATGGTGTGGGCCAGGCACCAGGTGGTGAGGGGCAGCTTTTCTCTGCTGCCTCCTCTCAAGAGAGCCCTGAGAACCGCAGAAGATACTGCACCCCCAGGTCTCCAATTCAGGGCAGTGGTGGGTTGCAGTCACCTCTGGAAGAGAGCCCCACGTGTATGAATACGAACCCGAGTCTCCTCTCAGAGGGACTTTCATTCACCCACCAGCACACACTCACTCAGGCAGAGAGTATTTATGGACATTTGCTATACTGGAGACTCTCACAGTCCGACCTGTTCCATGGCCGTCTTCAATATCTGCCTTTTAATTTGAGGGTTTAATTCATATACATCGTATCTAACTATGAATGCTCCTCAACTTATGATGAGTTACATTTTGATAAAAATTTAAGTTTAAAATATCATCATTTGAAAGTGCATTTTTTACTTACAATAATTTCAGCTTACAATGAGTTTATTGAGATGTAACCTTATCAAGTCAAGGAGCATATTGAATGCATATTGCTTTCATACCATTCATACTGCTGGAGTGGGTGGTGGAGGGAGACACAACATTAATAAGGGTACCTGATCTCAACCCAGGCAAAGTGGGGACCAAAGGGAGCCCCAAACTTTACCTTTACAATGACCACTTGTATACTGAATCCTGAATTGTACCACACATCTTTAAAATAAAAAGGCCCCCAAATTTTTAAAGTTAAAAAAAAAAAGTGAGTAGATATCCATCTACGAACCAGGAACAGACCCTCACCAAACACTAAATCTACTTGATCTTGGACTTTCCAGTGCAATGAGAAATAAGTTTCTATTGCATATAAACTACCCAGTATCTGTTATTTTGTCACAGCAGCCCAAACGAACTAAGATAAACATTTTCTTTTATTATAAGCTAATAAATGAGGAAAGGTTAAAAAAAAGATAAGTAACTCATCAACTTTTGACTTCCTTCAGGTCTTGTATGTAATAACTGATTAGGTGGGTACAGATCCTAATCTTATACAGATTAAAGAATGTTCCTAGAACCATTAATTAATGACTCACCAAAGTCTCAAAAATGGGTAAACAAACCAAATGAAAATAGATTAAAGACTTAAATGTGAAATCTGAAACTATGAAACTACTAGAAGAAAACACTGGAGAAAAGCACTTATGATCCTGAAAAAGATTTTTTGTTAATGAATATCTCAAAAGTATAGGCAACAAAAGCAAAAACAGACAAGTGGGATTACCTCAAGCTAAAAAGCTTCTAAAATATTTTAAAATATCAATCTGAAAAGGGATTAATAACCAGAATATACTAGGAGTTCAAACAACTCAACAGGAAAAATAAACAATCCAATTAAAAATGAGCCAAAAATCTGAACAAACATATTTTTAAGACATATAAATGGCCAACATGAAAAATGTTCAACATCACTAATCATTAGGGAAATGCAAATCAAAACCACAATGAGATATAATCTCACCACAGTTAAAATACCTATCAACAAAAAGAAAAAAAATTAAAGATGCTGGTGAGGCTGGGAGAAAGAAGAATGTTCATACACGGTTGGTAGGAATGTAAATTAGTACAGCTACTATGGAAAACAGTATGGGGATTCCTCAAAAAAGTAAAAACTATCATGTGATCTAGCAATATCTCTACTAGAAATTTATCCAAAGGAAAAGAAAGCATCATATAAAAGAGACATCTGTGCCCCCATGTTTATTGCAGGACTATTCACAATAGCCAAGGTATGGAATCAACCTAGTTGTCCAACAACATATGAAGGATAAAAAAAATGTGGTATATATACACTATAAAACACTATTCAGCCATAAAAAAATAATGAAAACATCTACAGCAACATGGATAGAACTGAAGGATATTATGGTAAGTGAAATAAGCCAGGCACAGAAAGACAAATATTGTATGTTCTCACTCATATGTGGGAACTAAAAAATATGATCTCATGAAGGTAGTGTGTAGAATGGTAGTTACAAGGGCAAGGGAAGTTTGGGGAGATATGGGGAGGGTGATTGCTTAATGGGTGCAAAAATACAATTAGATATAAGGAGCATGTTCTAGAGTTCAACAGAACAGTAAGATGATTATAGTTAACAAGAACTTATTGTATACTTTAAAACTGCTAGAAGAGAAGATTTGGAATTATCTCAATAGAAGGAAATGATAAATGTTTGAGGTGAAGGATACCCCTATTACCTTAATTTTGTGCACACTGTATGCATGTATCAAAATATCACATGTACCCCATAGATATGTAAAACTATTATATATCAATATTAAAATGGGTAAAGTTTAGTTACAGAATACGAGAGTTTTAAGATAATAATATAATTTAATTCTGACAATATTAGTGAACAGTTGAAAAAACAGTTTATTATAGAAAATCTTAAAGTAGTTAAGATTTAACAAATGTTATTTAATGTTAATGCTATTTAATATTATTATCTTATTAGTTCACTTTTAACTTATGTATTATTTAATAATAACACTTATTGGACTAGGAGTATGATTCTCAGAAAAACTTTAGAGAAAGTTTTACAATGTATATAAAACCACAATTTGATAAGAGGATATCATTTATTTTATATTATGCATATTTAAATGTTATAGAATAACACTAGAAAATAAAGATTAAATATACAATTACAGATGTCAATAACTTTATACTTTTTCCAGACAGATAATCAATTCAATATAGTAAGTTTTCAGTCTATAACCATACCACCCTGAATGCCCTAGTCTTGTCAATATAATATAGTAAGTGTTCAAAATGATTGTTTACAGTGTTTCACTATGGAAATCAAAGAAGTTCAAAGGAAATGCTGAAGTTCAAAGGATTTGTTTTGTTTTTTTGTTTTTTTTAACCAAATATTAAATGTCCATTCAAATGAAACTAGTAAGAACATTAAAATTCTTTTCCTTGACTAACCATAATTATGCATGTACCCAAAATTATATCCTAAGGGGGAAAATGTAAAATATGTCAGTATTTCTAAATTTAAAATCTATGCAGGATGATTTGAGAGGAAGGAGAGAGGAAGGACTCTATAGTTAAAATATAAGGTTCAGGCCGGGCTTGGTGGCTCAGCCTGTAATCCCAGCACTTTGGGAGGCTGAGGCAAGTGGATTGCCTGAGTCCACGGGGTAGAGACCAGTCCAGGCAATTTGGCAAGACCTCATCTCTACAATAAAATTTTAAAAAATAGCAGGGCATGGTAGCACGCACCTGTAGTCTCAGCTACTTGGAAGGCTGAGGCGGAAGGATTGCTGGAGCCCAGCAGGTCAACGCTGGGGTGGCCGTGAGTGTGCCACTGTATTCCAACCTGGGCGATGGAGTGAGACTCCAACTTAAAAAAAAAAAAAAAAAAAAAAAAAATATATATATATATATATATATATGCATATATAAGGTTCAAGGTTTTGACTACCACTTACTACCCATGACCTTTCAGTAAGTTATTTACCTATGCAGTCTTTTTTCCTACATAATAATGGAATAATTTCTATCCAAATTAACTCATAGAGATTCTGTATGTATGAAATTGTGAAATAATGTAAAAACGCTTTGCACATTTAAAGTGCCATAAAATGTTATGATATTTTTTCTATTTTTAATTGCCTTAAATATTATTTGATATTGAAAATAAATATGTACTCAAATACATTATTTGTAATTCCAGTGTGTGATGTCCCTTGTTCTAAAGATGATTAATTAAAGAAGTCTCCCATGTGTAGTTTAGGCAACAATTACAGCTGTAGCTAATATACAACTGTTGCTAGGGTCTACAATAGCTGCTGTTAACAATTCTTATGTCTATCATGGCTGAAAAGTCTTATATATTAGCATTGTTTAGAAAAGACTTAAAAGCAGATAAATAAGGTGTTGTTACTATTAATTCTCTTTTTGTATGTTTTTATTGCCTACTTCTACACTTCACTCATATAATGAGTTTTTTAAAAATTCGTTTTTATTAATACCGCAAAATCATATTTTTTGTTAAAAATATCTAGACTATAAATATACAAAACCCAAATATCTAACATCTGTGGATAGTTCTTGAGCATTTATCTATTTTTAAAGAATCTATAAAAATAATTCATAATATTAATTGCCTCAAATCGTTCACAGAAAGAGCAAGAGTAAATTAATATATTATTTCTTAAAGAGTAAATAACAAAGAAGATCATTCAATGATTAAAGCTTTTACTCATTTAACCTATACACTATTCTAATTCTAAACACTAAAACACTTTCCTTCCTTCTTAGAATTGTATATTATTATAACCCTGAGAATGTATTTATCTGGAGAAAAACACTGCATAATTAAGTGGGCACAATATTTAGAGTCAGAGCACCAGAATTTGAGCACAGATCTATAACATACTAGTGAAGTAAATGTGGATAAGTTACTAAGCTCTTTGGATCTCAACAGAATTATTTTTTAAATGAGAATAATAACTATGTCATAGGTTTGCTATGAAGATCAAACAAGAAAATAGTAAATCTGCAAATGCTTCTATTGTGCAAATATAATCAAATCTCATTACTGAAAAGTAAAGTCAGTGTCTTGAAAAAATAAATTACTACAAATTAAAATAAACTTTTGGAAAGGCATATCGCAGCTGAGCTATTCACTAGGTATAAGAACTTGTGCAAGTTAATTTCTGTAAAATAGAGGTAATAATAGTAACTTATCTCACAGTGAAGTACAAATTAAATGAATAAATACACACAAAGTGCTTAGAAGATGCCCTGGACATAGTAAGCACATAAAGGTTATCTATCCTTACTATTATTTTCTGGAGAAACTTTTCCTCATTAATATTTATTCTCCTTACTCTGAGGTCAGGGCAGTGTACTTATGAGCTTTAAGAGTAGAAGCGGAATCCTGAAATACCTGAGGGTGATTCTGCTATTTTGTCATATCACTTCTCATCTTTCAGGCCTTAGTGTCAATGTCACCTTCTTAGAAATGCATTCCTTGGCTACTATCTAAAGCTAACTTTTCTTTCTCTTTATTCTTTTTTTTTTTTGAGTTGGAGTCTCACTCTGTCACCCAGACTGGAGTGTAGTGGCTGCTCCCGGCCACTGCAGCCTCGACCTGCTGGGCTCCAGCGATCCTTCCGCCTCAGCCTTCCAAGTAGCAGGAACTACAGGTGCGCGCTACCACACCCGGCTAATTTTTTTGATTTATTGTAGAGATGAGGTCTCGCCTGCCCAGGCAGGTCTCAAACCCGCGGGCTCAGGCAATCCACTCACCTCAGCCTCCCAAAGGTGTGGGATTACAGGCTGAGCCACCGAGCCCAGGTCCCTTTATTCTTAATTACAATGCACTCTCTATAATCTTTAATTATTTCATTTATTTTGTTGCATGTTTATTTATTCATTCTCTTACCAGAAATAAGCTTCATAAGAGTGAAACCATACCTGTGCCTGGTTCATGGCTATGTTGCCATTATCCACCATGGTCCCTGGCACATGGAAGATACTTAACAAATGCTGGATAAATGAGAGAATGCTCTTAGGGAGTTACTATACACTCAGATTTGGAAATCTGAGATAAGAGAAAGATGACTACTATGGTGTAGATGTGATAATTCTGAGAGTCCCAAGATTAGCTTACTCCAAATGAGGACTACAATATTCTCAATCATTAATCCTTCAATCTTGGCAGTCTTTATTGTCTTGGCCACTAAATATAATGATCATAAAGTGAAGAAAAATATTAAGTGAAAAAATGATTTGGAATCACATTAGGAAGTAACGCCTACTGCATTTACGTCTTTTTTGTTTGTTTTTTCAGTAATTAATTGAGAAAAACAAGGAAATACGCTAGTCATGGTAGCTCACACCTATAATTTCAGCACTTGGGGAGGCAAAGGCCAGAGATCACTTGAGTCCACGAGATTGAGGCTAGCCTGGGCAACATAGTGACGCACTGCCTCTACAAAAAAAGTTAAAAAATTAGCTGGGCATAGTGACACATGCCTGTAGTCCCAGCTACTAGGGAGGCTGAGCTGGGAGAAACACTTAAGCCCAGAAGTTTGGCTAGCAGTGAGCTATGATTACACCACTGCATTCTAGCCAGGGCCATGGAGTGAGACCTGAGAGTTACAGCCTCTAATATACCTACTACATGCTTCACTGATCACATTTGCAATACTTTGTTCAATCCTTGATACCACATTTTACAGAAAGTACAATTAAAGATTTTTTAAAATGATATTTAAAGACTGGCAGTCTATCAATCTGGCAGAGTATGTAACCTGAAAACCCTCCTTACCACATAGAAATTCTAGATAATATATAATAGCAAATATTTTGGCCAATATACTGCTGAAAACCTAAGAAAGACCGGGAACCACTCGGTGCTGGGATCACAGATGTGGCTGAAGAGCGGGGAGTGGGGGGAGTGGAAGAGTGACGGCACTCACGGGGCGGGAGTCCCCAGGATCAGCAGCGTCAAGAACTGTGGAAACAGGAGAGGAAACCCTGACTTTGGGCCCAAAGAGGATTTGAGAATCCTTGGAGGTATTGCAACTTCAGGTAAAAGTGTAGACTAAAAACAATTTGCTAGGACAGAAAGATAATAAGAAAGTATGTTTGTCTCTGACCGGGATCCGCGAAGAGTAAAAAAATGTTCAATTCTCTCTACTGAGAATGTGTATGTCTGTGACTGATTTCATGTGGGTTGGAGATCTGCATTTAAACATATGAATCAGGAGGTCTTAACTCTGAAAGTTCACATAAATATTGACCATTGATCGATAGCAAAAGAAAACAAAACGGTCTGAAGCTCCCCCAAAAAATTACCACAGAAAAAACATCACCTACGTAAATCTGAGCCGAGAATCAAAATTGTAAACACATAGAAACATCCCAACTTGGCTGAGAGTAAGCAGAAACAACCAACAGAAGACTAGAAGCTCACGAATGTCTGATTTGAAAGAATGTATACTTAATATGATTAAAGATCCAAAAGAAGAAATTAAAGTCCATGAAAAGAGGAGACTCTAAAAACACAAATACAATTTCTAGAAATATACATATATGAGTGTGTATGTATACACACACACACACACACACACACACACCTATATAATGACACAAAAATAATTGGATTTTAGCTCTCTCAAATAAAAATATGTAAGATGTAGTAGAATATCACTTAGGACAAAAATAGAAATCATGAATAATTTTAGACTTTCTATTAGTCTATTTTTAGGCTTTTAAAAATTCTGTTTCTTACTACTAATTTGGAATTTATGCATCTTCTTTCCCTTTTAAACTAAGGTGGCGATAGCCCTGGTCTTTGAGCCTGTTGCACTCTGGGCCTGTGGTGGGACTGGCAGCCCTGATGGTCTCTGATTGCTTTTGGGGTGCTTCCCTTTTCTTGAAAGATAGTGTATATTCAGTCAAACAGATCTATATTCTTATCCTATAAAATTCACTAAGTTTGATAGCTTTCTTTTTTTTCTGTGCTGGTTCTCTGCTTCCTTTAGTCCCATCTGATTTCTCCTGGTATAATCCAATCTCTAGTACTAATTTCTCCTGAGAAGGCTGATTAGGTCCCTGGTTCATACTCACACTAACCACCTTATCAAATGATTGTTCAGCCATACCCTTAATGTTCTCTTCAGGAAGAGCTTTCTCCTTTTTTGGAATATCAATAGGCAGAGACTTTCCCAAATCTTTACGATGTGGTATCTTCATGCTGAACAATTTCTTCATCAATTTAGCTCTCTATCATAAGCAGTCAGGAGAAAATCAAGGTGCTTCTTTAATGTGTTGCTTATAAATCTCAACTAAATAGTCAATTTCAAGTTCTATCTTCTGAAAAACATTAGAATAGAATTCAGTCAAGATTTTTGTCACTTTATCACAAGGATTTATTTTCCTCCATTTTCCAGTAGCATCTTCTTAATTCCCATCTGACACCTCAGCAGAATCACCCTTAAATTTACATATTTCTGCATGCATAAACCTTCCAGCCTCTACCCATTGTCCAACTGCAAAGCTGCTTCCACATTTTATGTGTTTGTTACTGTAGTACCCCATTTGCCGGGAGCCGCAATCACTAGCAAAAGTAAGGTAAAAGGGACCTGAAAACAGGAAAAACGCCGGCTGGGAGCAAGGCCCCAGTAAAATGCAGCCATGACGGAGGCAAAGCCCTATGGATCCTGTTGACGGACCTTCCCTAACTTTGAAGGATTGCGTGCATAGGCTTGAGAATATTCCCTCTTTAATTGAGATAATAGATGCGCAAATGGATGATGGCATTTGACAGCAAAAATTATACATAGGCATAATGGAGGTGAGATTGCAGCAAAAAGGGTGCCCCTTAGAATGTGCAAGGATGTGGAATTAGCAGTAAACCTATGTATAAAAATGTAAAAAAGGCTCTACAGCAAAAAATTTCCTCCCTGAAGGGACAAGGGAATGCAAAGTTTGCAACCTTTAGCTAAAAAGGAAAAACAAGTACTTCCTCACACTGTTTATAAGTAACAACGTTGACAGTTGTGATTGATGAGGAAGTGAGAAACTGAGACAGAGTATCTCCAAAAACAGGTGTTTTCGGGAAAAACAAGTCACAGACATGCCTTTTGATTTAAGAAATATTATAGTTTAATTAGAAAGAAGGTTAAAATTAAAGGATTAGAATTAAAAAGATAGCAGTTATAATTAAAAGATAAATGTTTATTATAAATGTAGGTATTAGTTAAATATAAGGAATAGGAAATAATTAAGTTTTAAGGTAAACTTAAAATTATATACACTTAATGTAGGTTTAAAATTAAATACATTTAGGATTAGAAGTAAGATTAGTTTCATATATAAGTGTAGATTTAGACATGTTTCATTTAGAAATATAAAATGTAAAGTAATATAGATAAGACAATTAGAATTAAGAAAGTTAAATTTTTAAATTAATAGTATTAAGAATTCGTAGTGGGTAAGGTAAGGGTGGTTATATAAAAGAAAAAACAAATCAATATATTGCTGCTAAAAGTATATATAAGGGTAGAATTAAGAAAATAGTTTAGTAAAGGAAAAGAAATAGAATAGCGAAGGGAAGAGATTCAGGTGACCTAGAGGTCACAGGACGTGGCTGATAAATTGGCAGCTGGTATTTTGTTACACTACCTGGTAGCAAGAAGAAACAAAATGAAACTTGTAAAGGTCAACTTCCCCATAAACAAAAGAAAAAACATGATGTAAACATTTAATGTGTAACATGGGATACATTTTGTGGGGAGGGGCATCAGTAAAAAAACTATATAAGCTTGTAAGAATTGAATAAAAATTGGTGGAGTCTTGAGCTCTCCCCAGGAAGAGAATTCCTGTCGTCTTTGTCTTTTCTTCTTCACCGTTCCCGATTCTCCCCATTCAGGCCCTGACTCTCTGTGGAGCTGGACTCCGGCACCCATTCCTGGTACTAAAATCTATATTAGTATGCTTGGGCTGTCATAACAAAATACCACAGACTGGGTGGCTAAAAGAATAGAAATCTATTTTCTCACATTTCTAGGGGCTAGATGTCTAAGATGAGGGTACAGCACAGTCACATTTTGGTGAGGGCTCTCTTCCTGGCTTGTAGTTGTCTGCCTCTTTGCTATGTCCTGATAAGGCAAAGAGAGAGACAGTTCTGATATTTCTTCTTCCTATGAAGGCACTAATCCCAGGATGAGGGCCCTATCCACATGATCTCATTTAAAATTAATCACCTCCCAAAGGCTCAATCTCCCAATACTATCAAACTGAGGGTTAGGGCATATGAACATATACATTTTGGAGGAACATAATTCAGTTCATAGAAATAACACAACTTTTGGCTGAGAACAGTGGCTCATACCTGTAATCCCAGCACTTTGTGAGGCAGAGGCGAGACAACTGCCTGAGCCCAGGGGTTCGAGACCAACCTGCAACTTGACGGGACCTTGTCTCTACAATAAATAAAAAAAATTAGCTCCAGCTACTTGGAAGGCTGAGGCAGAAGGATCACCTGAGCCTAGCAGGTCGACACTGGGGTGGCCATGAGCATGCCACTGCACTCCAGCCTGAGCAAGAGTGAGACTCCAAATTAAAAAAAAAAAAAGTAGGTTATTTCAATACCTAAAAATGTTATATAGCTCAATACACAGTGTATACATGTTTCAAAATATCACATGTACACCATAAACATGTACAATTATTATCAATTTAAAAATATAAGTAAATAAATATTATATAGCATTACATTTTACCATACTATTTATCACTTAATCAATTTTATGTTGGTAGTATGCTTCATTGATACAAATAAAGAATAATTTTTGTTACATTATTCTGTCAACAATGAATCACTTGTTGCACCATCCCCAGGGCATCTCTCAGGGAAAAGGCAGAAAAGATCAGCTGGCATCTGCCCACAGCACATGGAACTTACTCTAAGACTGACCACATCCTCAGCCATAAATCAAGCATAAACAAATTTCATAAGACTGAAATACTGCCATGCACCTTGTCAGACCACAGTGTAATAAAAATAAATATCACCAACAAAGTTCCCCCAAACCCACAAAGACATGGACACTAAACAGCATGGTGCTGAACAACTCCACAGTCAACACAGAAATCAAAACAGAAATTAAAAGATTCCTGGGAACAAATGAAAATGAAGAAATATCTTACCAAAATCTCTGCAATGTCACTAAAACAGTCCTAAGAGGGAATTTCATATCGCTGCAAAAACACATGAAGAAAACAGAAAGATCACAGGTTAGCAGCCTAATAAATCACCCAAGGGACCTGAAAAAGCAAGACCACCAAAACCCTAATTTCAACGGAAGAATCCAAATCACCAAAATAAAAGCCCAAATACAAAACATAGAAGATAAAAATATAATAGAAAAAAATCCACGAAACAAAAAGCTGGTTCTATGCAAGGATACACAAGATTGATGGACCCCCTAGCCAGATCGACCAAGAAAAATAATGAAAAAGCCCAAATAAACACAATCAGAAATGCAAAAGATCGAGTCAAAACTGACCTCAAAGAAACACAAAAAAATTATCACAGATTAGTATGTACATTTGTATGGAAACAAACTCGAAAACTTAAATGAAATTGAGGACTTTCCAATATCACACAGCCTCCCAAGGTTGAAACAAAAAGAAATTGAGACCCTAAATAGTCCTCCTAAGAGGGAAGTAACAACCCAGGAAATTGACTTTATCATAAGAAAACTATCAACACAAAAAACCCTGGACAAGATGATTTTCCAGCAGAATTCTACAAAATGTACAAGGAGGACCTGACATCAATCCTACTGAAAGTATTCCAGGCAATTGAGAAAGAAGAACTCTCCCCAAATCATTTTATGAAGTTATCATTACATTGATACCCAAACTGGGTAAAGATTCAACAACAACAACAAAAGAACTACAGGTCAATATCCTAGATGAACATAGATGCAAAAATTCTCAATAAGATTCTAGCAAATCAGATCCAACAACACATCTCAAAAATCATTCACAATGACCAAGTAGGCTCCAATATTCACAAGACCATAAACATAATTCAATACATTAACAGATCTAAAAACAAGAACCACATAATTATATCATTAGATATGGAAAAAGCCTTCGATAAAACCCAGCATCCTTTCTTGATAAAAACTCTTGAACACTTAGGCATAGAAGGAGCATACCTCAAAATAGTAAGAGCTATCTATGATAAACCCACAGCCATCATAGTGCTAAATAGACAGACACTGGAACCATTTTCCCTGAAAACCAGACAAGACAAGGCTGCCCACTCTCACCCCTCCTGTTCAACATAGTGTTGGAAGTCCTAGCTAGAGCAATCAAACAAGAGAAGGAAATCAGAGGTATTCAAATAGGAAAAGAAGTTAAGTTATCCCTCTTTGTAGATGACATGATGCTATATCTTGAAAACCCAAGAGAATCTGTCAAAAACCTCCTTGCACTGATAAAGAACTTTGGCAAAGTCTCTGGTTATAAAATAACCTTGCAAAGGACAGTAGCATTCCAATATAGCAACAATAAACAAACAGAAACCCAAATAAAAAGCACAATCCTATTCACAATATCCACACACATACACAAAAGAATGAAATACCTTGGCATCTTTTTAACTACAGAAGTCAAAGACCTTTACAACGAAAACTATAAAACACTGTTCAAAGAAATCAAAGATGACACAAACAAATGGAAAAATATTCTATGCTCATGGATTGGAAGAATCAACATTGTTGAGATGTCCATCCCACTTAAGGCAATCTACAGATTTAACACAATATCCATTAAATTACCAGTATCATTCTTCTCAGATCTGGAAATGACAGTACAGAAATTCATATGGAAACATAAATGACCATGGATAGCCAAAACAATCCTCAGCAAAAGAAACAAAGCTAGAGGTATCACATTTCCAGACTTCAACTTTATTACAAAGCTACAATAATCAAAACAGTCTGGTATTGGTACAAGAACAGGCGTGTAGACCAATGTAACAGGATAGAGATTCCAGAAGCAAAACATCAATCAACGAAGCCTCCACTAACAACCACTGGGAAGAGGTGAACTTACTCAGTAAATGGTGCTAGCTAGGAAAACTGGCTACCACATGTATAAGATTAAAACAAGACCCCTACCTATCGGAATACACAAAAACAACTCTAAATGGATCAAAGACCTAAACATTAAACTTCAAACTATAATAACCTTAGAAAATGCAGGCAACACCCTTATGGGAATTGGAACTAGCAACCAATTCCTGATCAAAACCGCAAATGCCCATGTTATAAGAGATTAGACAAGTGAGACCTCATCAAACTGAAAAGCCTCTGCAAAGCAAAGGAAATCATCAAGAGAGTAGGGAGACAGCCACAGCCCACAGCACGGGAAAAAAATATTTGCCAACTGTGTATCTGACAAAGGCCTAACATCCAGGGTCTACAAGGAACTCAAATGTGTCGAAAAGAAAAAAACAAACAGCTCTATTATTAAGTGGGCAAAAGACATGAATAGATACTTCTCAAAAGAAGACATACCAGCAGCCAACAGATACATGAAAAAATGCTCAGCCTCACAGGTCATCAAAGAAATGCAAATTAAAACCACTCTGAGACACCACCTATCTCCAGTCAGGATGGCAATCATCAATAACTCAGAAAACAACAGATGCTGGAGAGGATGAGAGGAAAAGGGAACACTTCTACACTGTTGGTGGGAGTGTGAACTAGTACAACCTCTGTGGAAAACAGTGTGGTAATTCCTAAAAGATCTAAAAATTGACCTTCCATATGACCTAGCAATCCCCCTTCTGGAAATACTCAGAGGAACTCAAATCATTCTATGAAAAAAAATAACTGCATACACACATTTATTGCAGCTTTGTTCACAATAGCAAAAACATGGAACCAACTGTGCTGCCCATCAAAAGAGGACTGGATTAAAAAAAAAACGCAGTACATATACATGATGGAATATTACACAGCCATAAAGGACAAAACTATGAACTTTGCAGCAACTTGAATGAACTTAGAGCCTAGCATACTGAGTGACCTATCACAGAAACAAAGAATTGAGTACCACATGTTCTCACTCATAAGTGGACCCTGAACAATTATCGTAATACTATAAGAAAGGGATTGGCAGTAGTGGAAAACTGCCAGGGGAGGGAGGGTCGACACACCTCATCAATAAGGGTGCCTGATCTCAAACCAGGTGAAGTGGAAACCAAAGTGAGGCCCAAACTTTACCTACATAATGACCATTTGCATATCTCTCCCTGAACTTTACCCCACATCTTTAAAATAAAAATAAATACAGAAAAAGAAAACTTGTGACTTCCTTGAGCCATCAATTAATAGCTCTGGGATTTATATTAATTCTTAGAAGATAGGCTCTAAAACCAGTGGTATGAAAATATTGATTCCTGGCCATTTTTGCCAGATTTTTCACTGACTTTACAGAAGGGCAAATTTTCAGTCTTCACATTAATACTGACACATGCTACATCATGAAAAAACTTGAAAACATTAGGGTGAGTGAAAGATGCCAGATATAAAATTCTATATATTATATTATTTCATTTATATGAAATGCACAGAATAGGTAAGTCTATAGAGATAGAATATAGATTAGCGGTTTCCTTCAGCAAGGAACATGGGGTAATGGAGGATAGCTAGAGGGTACAGAGCTTCATTTTGAGGCAATAAAGTATTCAACAGTTGATTTTGGTGATGGTTGCACAACTTTGTGAATATAGTTAACAAAGATGGAATTAAACACCTAAAATGAGAGACTTACAGGATACAGAAGTTATTTCTCAATAAAGCTATTAAAAAAAATAGTGGGAGATTTCAATATTCTACTCAACAATTAATAAAACCACTAGACAGAAAGTAGGAACTCATGAAAGTGCCTCCAGAGAAGAGGGGGAAAAAAATGGGGCTACAGGTGATAGTTTAAAAAAAATTATCTTTACTTACCATATTTTATATATTTGAAATATACACTAGAAGTATATATGCCAAACTGGTAATAGTTTTTCACTTAGGAGGGAAGAGTGGCACTACAGGTATTTCTTTATTTTTTTTTTTTAACACATGTAAAGAATTTAATATGGTAAATGTACTCAAAGAATGACATTGGGATGACTGTAAAATTATAAACAATATGTAATATGTTACAAGTGAATAATCATGAATAGGGACACTGTGAGTTAGAAATTGTCCATCTAAGCCAAAACTGATTTCAGAAAAAACACGGACCTGGAGGAGTCACAAATTTAACAAAACTAAGAAGCTTTGCACTTTAGTGGATATTGTCTAGACCAAATATTACAATACTTGTATATCTACCTGTACGATGTTCACTTGTATACCTAATCCTGAATTGTATCCCACATCTTTAAAGTAAAATATATAAAAAATAAAATAAAGAGAAAAAAGTTGAAGAATTTCATATTGATTTGGAGAAAATCTATATGTTTGAGAAAGAAATATGTTTTATAAAAAAAGATGTATTTATGTGCCGTTATTTGTCATGTTTGGTTTGTAAGTCCTTTTTGCAGGTTAGCCTTTGGGTTAGGGGAAGAAAATCTTCTGTAGGAAGTATTCCACACAAGACTCAGGAACTTGCTTAAATGGATATTAATGGAAGGTGAAAAGTCAGAACAGCATCACAGAAGACAGCAGACATGGCAAAGTGTGCTCAGTATATTGCTATCTGGTATTCTCTGGGGAAATAAGAATTTATATGGTAGAAGAAGAAATATTTATCTGAATCGGGCCTCTGTAAGAAATCAATCAAAAGTTAAAAATGTTATATATATATATAATATTTCGTATATATGCTTTATACTTTTCTTTTTTTCTCCCCAAAGTTAAAAGAGTTTTACTTTTGTATATGGTGAGAAATAGGGGTCCAGTTTCATTCTTCTGCATATGGCTAGCCAATTTTTCCAGCACCATTTATTGAATAGGGTGTCTTTTTTCCACTGTTTACTTTTGTTGGTTTTGCCGAAGATCAGTTGGTTATAGGAATGTGGTGTTCTTTCTGGGTTCTTTATTCTGTTCCATCGGTCTATGTGTCTATTCTTGTACCAGTTCTATGCTGTTTTAGTTACTATCTGTGCTTTATATTTTTCTGTGTCTCTTCACTTTCCACTGAAATATTTTGTAGAGAAAAAAGTTAATGTTTCACGTTTGAATGCCTACTCTATCAAAATATTATTCTTTTCCTACTCTTGTCAAATTAAATAGTATGTGAGTTGAGAAACAAATAAATCTACAAACATTGTATTGTGTAACATTTTCTTCATATTGAAAGGGGGCTTCAAAGAATAGCGTTAGCATATTTTTTACTTATGTCTTCACAACTCTAGTAATGATATGGAGTATAGAAAAAATGTAAAACATTTATAGTTATTTTCTCATGAAAATAGTTGATATAAGCCTATTTATATACCCAATCTATAGAATAATGCTTAGTATAGGGCTATAGTGCATTTCACAGTAGATTTAGATGCTTTACAGTAATGATGATAGTGCCTGCTTTTGGGAATCACAAACCTTTGCCATTTATCTAGTGTATCACTTAGCTCTCAGTTTTAAAACACTATCTATACATTATAAATACATACCTTTAGAGTAGGCAAAATGCAAAACAAAACAAAAACTAAGATTAAACTGGGTAGATAAATGCATTTATAAAGCCCCCCTTTAAAAACAATAAAATACATAACACACAAAAATACTAAAAATAAGGGAAAAACTTGTAGAATAGGAATGCTAGTGAAGTATCTGTCTTTTTTATTTGGAGTTCTCTCTTTCATACATCATCCTTTAATAAGAACGTCATTAAATAAGTCTAAAAATTAAACAAACTACATTATTCAACAGTGCCTGCCATATTTTCTAACTCATGGAAATGTCTAACACATATATGAAGTAAATAACACATGTAAAACAAAATATCCACTTTTGCATATAGTATGTTGTGATTCAACTTTAAAATTCTCTTTACCTTTATTGTCTTTCTGCTTGTCTGGAATCGTTGCTCAGATGCTTGCTGTTGATGGAGGAGCTTTTCATTAACTTCTTTATATTCTTTAGCAGACAATTCTGCTGTTTTTTTGGCATTCTGAAGAATACTGTTCTGTTGTTGCAAAGATATAATCCGTTCTCGCAGTAAAATAATATTGCTACTTGATTTCTGGGCACTTATAGTTTTGTACTTTTCTCTGTTGGCTATATAAAAATAATATTGCTCACAATATTTAAAAAATCAGATTAGACTTGAAAATGCATATTGTTAGTTTACTATGCATTCTTACCTCTGGTAGGAACTGTTGTATTTGAACTTTTTTGCATATTACCATTCTTCTTTTGGAAAGGTGGCTTTTTGGTATTCTTGAAATGAAAATACTAAAAATTTAAATATATCATAGATTGGATTATTATTCAATAACAACATCAAGTGAAGCAATGATAATATCACTTTATACATAATATCACTTTACATAAAAATACATTTATTCTGGGTGTGGTGGCTCACAATTATATTACAAACACTATGGGAGGCTGCAGTAGGGGAGTACTGCTTGAGACCGGGAGTTCAAGACCAGTCTGGGCAAAATAGCATGATCTCCTCTCTATTGAAAAAAAAAATTAGCTGAGCATAGGGGTGCACATGTGTGGTTCTAGCTATTCTGGAAACTGAGGAAGTAGGATTGCTTGAACCCAAGAGCTCAAGCTTATAATGAACCACGATCACACCACTGCACTCTGGCCTGGGTGACAAAGTGAGACCCTGTCTCTTTAAAAACAAAACAAACAAAATTTATGCAAAGTTTTAAAATGTTTAGAGAATAAAATCGTGCAATTTATGCCAAGAACTTGCAAATGAACTTAAAATATACACTAAATTTTAACTAATAGGCAGAAGATACAGATACAAAAAGAGTAGAAATTTAAACTACGTATAGAGAATTAGGGACAAGATGGAGACTGGACAGGTCAGACTGTGCAGGGGGCCAGCCCCAGCAGAGAGATTTAGGGGTCCCTGGGGAGGTAAAAAGAAAGAAAGAGAGAAAGAGAGGGGGAGAAAGAAAGAAACTGGACTCTGTCTAGTGCAGAAGCCGATTCTGTAGGATAGATATTAAAAGAAAGAAAGAGAAAGAAAGAAAATGGACAACTGTTCAATGAATTGAGCAGAAGCCATTTATTTGAAATTACAGCGGGTATTTATCCCCAAATTTTACACAGACAGTCTCACAAGTCTTTCACGTGAACACAAAGCCAGGTGCAGGAGGGGCGTCCCCTGCCCACCAGGTGTTTCCTCAGGCATGAGGAAGAACAATCCCAATTAAATCACAAAACTTTTACATGAACACAAAGCTAGGTGAATGAGGGGCATCCCTCACCCACCAGGTGTTTCCTCGAGTAGGAGGAAGGGCAATCCCAATTAAATCACAAGAAATTTACATGAACATAGAGCCAGGTGGATGAGGGGCATCCCTGACCTACCAGGTGTTTCCCCAAGCAAGAGGAAGGAGGATCCCAAAACTATCTCACTATTCCTCATGCTTGGTTAATATTCCTCAAAAGCAATACAACAATTCTAATATCATAATATTCTAAAAATCAATAACTTTTAAAACTTATGCATACACAACACCTAATGACCAACCTAAATCCCAATTCCTCTCTATTTTACGCTAATTCTACATACACTATAGAAACTCTCAACCATAGCCCAAACCAATTTCTAAAGAATGTGGCCCAGTCAAAAGATCATGCTGGGCCCTTAGGAATGTGGCCCAGCCCAAAGTTCGTGCTGGGGCGTTTCTAGTAACTCTAGATAATTACCTATATTATTAAAGTTGAAATAGCACTTTATACGTATATTCTAATTCTACAAATATACTTTTAAGTCTTATAAAGAAACTTGTACCATATTAAAGGCTCCTAAATGTGACCTGAGTTTGAATTATGTTAAGTTTAAAGCCGAAACCGCAGTCTGTGAGAAACAGGAACAATGGACTCCTAAAGTAAGCCATGTCTGTGGTACTCTCAGAGCTTTATGCTTAGATCATCAAAGTCCCTGCTAGTGGGACATGCCAAACAACAAAGAAAGAAAGAGGGAATGAGCCATCAGCTCCTGAACTCATCCTAGTGGTCTCAGGGTCTGCAGCCCACCTGGATCCCTAACGCTCAGGCAGGCCTCCTCGGCCAGCTCCCAAGACTGTGAGAGTCTCTGTAAAAGCAAGTGTCCATAAAGACTCTCTGTGTCAGTAGGGGTGTGCTGGTGGGAGAGTGAAAGTCTGTCTGAGGGGAGACTCAGGTTCACGTACTGAGGAAGCTCCATCTGAAGGTGACTGCAAGCCCCCACTGCCCTGAGATTTGAGCTATGGGCACACAAGATCATCTGCTGTTGGCAGGACTCTCCTGAGAAGAATCTGCCGAATCCAGCTGATTCTTATCACCGGGCGCCTGACCCACACATCACCTATTATAGTAAATCAGCTGGAGCCCTGGATCCCATCAGTGGAGAGAAAAGATTGGGAAGAGCCAGAGGTGAGCCCCAAGCTCAATGAAAAAATGCTGATGGCAGCCATTCTCTCTGTCCCAGGACCAGGCAGAGACCTGCATTGCCCCACCCAGTTCTGCCCAGCAGAATTACCTTGGGACCTAAGGTAATCTCATCAAATGGGGAGAGACAGAAGCCCCTCCACCATGCTGGATCAGACACAGACAGGTCAGATCTCAGTGACTGACTTGACAGGCAGCAAGCCGGGTAAGTCCAGATCTGATCCACCCTCCTTCCACAGTAGGCCGGAGGCATCTAACCCCAGTTGTGAGCTACTCTATCAGCCTGCGCTGAGAGCTAGAGATCAGAGCTGAAAGTACAATGGACTTACAGCAACGAACTCAAAGCGATTTTGGTTCCTTGTTTTTATTTTTTTTTTACTTTTAGTTTTTGTCTTTGTTTTGCTCATTTTTATTTATTTTTGGTTTTAGTTTTTTTTCTCTCTTTCTGTTTTTGATAATGTTTTTGTACTTGCTTTGTTTCTGTTATCTTACTGATTTTTTTTTTTAGGCTTCCTGTTTGCGTATGGGAAGAGTACATCAATAGGGAGGTTTTTGTTGGTTTGTGTGTTTGTATGATTATCTGCATGTTTTAGGTTTTATTACTCTTTTCTGTCTTTATGTCTCTTTTCATTTGTTACTTGGTACATCTGTCTGTTTTCCCTCTCACTCTTCTCTCTCTTCACCTTACTCGTGCCCTCCCTTCTTCCTTTTTCATTCTTTTCCTTTGTCTTACCTCATTTTGCTTTCAGGGAGTAAATCTATACCCCTACAGCATGGACATATTGTAAGGCAGTGGTAAGTGGGTTCCACGGTGCCCAAACACCTATCGGTGGATACTGGGATCTGAAGATAGATTTTGAATCACAGCTCCCCATTCAATTAAATCTCAAAACTGCAAAAAGTACAGTACCCAACCCACAGTCCATCTTCAGAATTGAACAAGGTCAGAGTATCCACATAAGGAAGAATAGGAGATTGAGCAAACGGAAGTAAAAGCAACCCCACCATCCATGAACAACAGAATTAAAGAAGAGGAAAAAAGAAGGGAAGGGGGGATGAAAATCTACACAAATGATGAAAAACCAAAAGAAGAATATGGGTCTCACATAGACCCCTGGGAGGTCAGACACTGAGAAAACAGACCTCAGAATGCAAACAATGAAGGTTCCCCAGAACGACTGTTCTAAAACTACACACCCAAATATCAAGACATTAATAGAATAGAATAGAATTGAGGAGAGACAAGAGGAAAATATGAAGGAGTTGATAACTGAGATAATAGCAGTAAAGAATACTGTGAATGAAATAAATAACAAACTGATAAGCATGGAAAGCAGAATTAACCAAACAGAAAAAAAGAATCTCAGAGCCTGAGGACCAAAATATAGAACTAACCCAAACTGACAAAAACATAGAAAATAAGCTTTAAAGGACCGAACAAAACTGTCATGAGATGAGCAATTATTTCAAGAGGCCGAACCTAAGAGTAATTGGGCTTCCTGAGGCAGAAGAAAGAGAGACAGAGATCACTTTGGAACAAATATTCCATGAAATTATTCAAGAAAACTTCCCTCATCTCATCAGTGGTGTGACCATTCAAACACAAGAGAATCAGAGAACCCCTGGAAGACAAAAATTAGAAGACCAACTCCTAGACACATAGTAATTCGCCTAAACAAAGTAGGTATAAAAGAAAAAAATCCTAAAGGCAGCAAGAGAGAAAGGTCAAACTACCTACCAGGGAAGACCAATTAGAATAGCAACAGATTTATCTATAGAAACACTTCAGGCTAGGAGATCTTGGAGCCCATCTTCAAAGTTCTCAAAGATAAACAATTTCAACCAAATAAACAATTTCAACCAGCTAAGCTAATCTTTATCAGTGAGGGAAAATTAAAATCTTTCCCAGACAATCAATCCCTAAGAACATACACTGTCCCCAGACAAGCTCTACAAGAAACACTTAAGAAAGCATTAAACACAGAAGAAAGGGAAAAAAGAACGACAACGTTCTTCACAAGAGTGCCGGAAAAAAGATTGAAAACACACATGAATCAACCCAAAAATCAAAAGAAAAGCAACAAACAAACGGCACAACAACTCTATAAAACCTCATTACAGGGAGAAACTCTCACATTTCAATAATTAGCCTGAATGTGAATGGACTAAATGTATCATTAAAAAGACATACAACCGGGCTCGGTGGCTCGGCCTGTAATCCCGCACCTTTGGGAGGCTGAGGTGAGTGAATTGCCTGAGCCCGTGGGTTCAAGACTCGCCTGGGCAGCGAGACCTCATCTCTACAATAAATCAAAAAATCAGCCGGGTGTGGTAGCACATGCCTGTAATTCCAGCTACTCGGAAGGCTGAGGCGGAAGGATCGCCAGAGCCCAGCAGGTCAAGGCTGCGGTGGCCGGGAGCGGCCACTGCACTCCAGTCTGGGCGACAGAATGAGACTCCAACTCAAAAAAAAAAAAAAAAAAAGACATACAATGGCAAAATGGATAAAATATCATGAGGCAACAATATATTGTCTCCAAGAGAATCATCTCATCAGGAAGGATACTCACAGACTCAAAGTGAGATGATGGGAAGCAAAATTTCAGGCAAACGGAACAAAAAAGAAAGCAGGAGTTGCAATCTTAATATTAGACAAAATACCCTTTAAGCTCAAAAATTAAAAAAGATACAGAAGGTCACCATATAATGATAAAAAGTTCAATTCATCAACAAGAGATATCCATCCTAAACATATATGCACCCAACTTAGAAGCATCAACTTTCATAAAGCAGCTTCTAGGCAAACTTAAAAAAGGTATTGACTCTAACATTATCATATCTGGGGACTTTAATACCCCACTCACAACCCTAGACAGATCATCAAGACAAAAAATCAACAAGGAGATCCAGAACCTCAATGTGACTCCTGACAAATGGAATTAATTGATACCTACAGAACACTCCACCCAACGACCACAGAATATACATTCTACTCATCACCACATGGAACATATTCTAAGATTGACCACATCCTTGGCCATAAATCAAGCTTAAACAAATTCCATAAGATTAAAATTCTGCCATGCACCTTCTCAGACCAATAAAAAATAAACATCAACACCAACAAATTTCCCCCCAAACCCACAAAGACATGGACACCAAACAGCATGATGCGAAGCAACTCCTGGGTCAACATGGAAATCAACACAGAGATTACAAGATACCTGAAAACAAATGAAAATGAAAAAATATCTTACCAAAACCTCTGGGATGCCATGAAAACAGTAGTAAGAGGGGAATTCATATTGCTACAGACAGACAAGAAGAAAATGGAAAGATCACAAGTTAACAGTCTAACAAGTCACCTAAGGAAGCTAGAAAAGCAAGACCACCAAAACCCTAACTTCAACAGAAGAATTCAGGTCACCAAAATAAAAAGCCCAAGTCAGGGACATAGAAGACAAAAAGATAACACAAAAAAAATCATGAAACAAAAAGTTGGTTCTTTGAAAGGATAAACAAGATTGATGGATCCCTAGCTAGACTGACCAAGAAAAAGAGAGAAAAAGCCCAAATAAACACAATAAGAAATGCAAAAGATGAAGTCACAACAGACCCCAAAGAAATGCAAAAGATTATCAGAGATTACTATGTATACCTGTATGGAAACAAGCTTGAAAACCTTAAGGAAATGGAGGACTTTCTGACATCACATGACCTCCCTGGGTGAAACAAGAAGAAATTGAGACCCTAAATAGACCAATAATAACACAGGAAATTGACTGTGTCATAAGAAAACTACCTACAAAAAAAAGCCCTGGACCAGATGGCTTTCCAGTAGAATTCCACAAAACAAACTAGGAGGAGCTGATGTCAATTCTATTGAGAGTATTCCAGGCAATCGAGAAAGATGGAACTCTCCCCAAATCATTTTATGAAGCTAACATCACATTGATACCCAAACCAGGTAAAGCTCCAATAAAGAAAGAGAACTACAGGTCAATATCCTTGATGAACATAGATGCTACAATTCTCAACAAGATCCTAGCAAACTGGATTCAACAACACATCTCAAAAACCATCCACCATGACCAAATAGGTAGGCTTCATCCCCGGGATGCAAGGCTGGTTCAACATACATAAGACCATAATGTAATTGAATACATCAACAGATGTAAAAACAAAAGCCACATGTTTACATCATTAGATGCAGAAAAAGCTTTTGATAAAATCCAGCACCCCTTCTTGATAAAAACCCTCAAATATCTATGCATAGATGGAACATACCTCAAAATAGTAAGAGCCAGTTACAAGAAACCCACAGCCAGCATACTGCTAAACAGACAGAAATTAGAACCATTTCCCTGAAAACTGGAATAAACCAAGGATGCCTACTCTCACCCCTCCTGGTCAACATAGTTTTGGCAGTTCTAGCAAGAACAATCAGAGAAGAGAAGGTGATCAGGGGTATCCAAATAGGAAAAGAGGAAATCAAGTTATCTCTCTTTGCAGATGACATGATTCTATACCTCGAAAACCCAAGAGAATCTGTCAAAAACCTCCTTGCACTGATAAAGAACTTTGGCAAAGTCTCAGGGTATAAATTAAATGTGCAAAAGACAAACACAATTCTATACACCAATAATAAACAAACAGAAACCCAAATAAAAAGCACAATTCCATTCACAATAGCCACAAAAAATTGAAATACCTTGGGAGCTTCCTAACCAGAGATGTGAAAGACCTTTATAATGAAAACTACAAAACACTGCTCAAAAAAATCAAAGACGACACAAACAAGTAGAAAAATAGTCCATGTTCATGGATATGAAGAATCAACATTGTTAAGATGTCCATTCTACCTAAGGCAACCTACAGATTTAATGTAATACCCATCAAATTACCAGCAATATTCTTCTCAGACCTCGAAACTACAATGTAGGAATTCATATGGAAACATAAATGCTCATGAATAGCCAAAACAATCCTCAGCAAAGAAAAAACAAAGCAGGAGGCATCACACTCTCAGACTTTAAACTTTATTATAACGCTACAATAGTTAAAGTAGCCTGGTATTGGTACAAGAACAGGCATATAGACCAATGGAATAGAATTGAGATTTCAGAAGCAAAACCTCAGTGTCTCAACCAACTCATCTTCAACAAAGCCTCCACCACCAACCACTGGGGAGACGAGAATTTGTTCAGTAAATGGTGCTGGGAAAACTGGCTGACCACATGCAGAAGATTGAAACAGGACCCTTAACTATCTCCATACATAAGGATCAACTCTAAATGGATCAGAGACCTAAATATAAACCTCAAACTATTAGAAACTTAGAAAACGCAGGAGACATACCCTTATGGAAATTGGAACTGGCAACGAATTCCTGATCAAAACCCCAAGTGCCCATGCCATAAGAGATAAGATAGACAAGTGGGACCTCATTAAACTGACAAGCTTCCGCAAAGCCAAAGAGAACATTAAGAGAGCAGAGAGACAGCCCACAGACTGGGGGAAAATAAATATATTTGCCAACTGTATGTCTGACAAAGGTCTAACACCTAGGATCTACAAGGAACTCAAACATGCTGAAAAGAAAAAGCAAACAGCCTCATTACAAAGTGGACAAAAGATATGAATAGACAGTTCTCAAAAGAAGATGTACAAGCAGCCAATAGATACATGAAAAAATGTTCAGTCTCACTAGTCATCAAAGAAATGCAAATTAAAACTACACTGAGATACCATCTAACTCCAGTCAGAATGGCCATCATCAAAAACTCAAAAAATAACAGATGCTGGAGAGGATGTGGCAAAAAGGGAACACCTCTACACTGTTGGGTAGGAGTGTAAACTAGTACAGCCTCTGTGGAAAACAGTTTGATGATTCCTAAAAGATCTAAAAATTGATCTCCCATACGACCCACAATCCCCTTACTGGGAATATACCTGGAAGAACTCAAATCACTACATAAAAAAGATACCTGCATATGTATGTCTATCGCAGCATTGTTCACCATAGCAAGAACATAGAACCAACCATGCTCCCCTTCAAAAGAGGATAAAAAAGGTGTGGTACATGTACACAATGGAATATTACGCAGCCATAAAGAAGAACGAAATCAAGAACTTCACAGCAACCTGGATGGAGACTATAATACTGAGTGATCTTTCACAGAAACAAAGATCTGAGTATCACATGTTCTCACTAATAAGTGGACCTGGAACAACTATCGTAACACTATAAGAAAAAGATTGAAAGTAGCAGGAAATTGTGTGTGTGGGGTAGGTGAAACTGGCAGTAGTGGGAATCTGCCTGGGAGGGGGGGCACACCTCATCAACAAGGGTACCTGCATAATGAGTATTTGCATACCTAACCCTGAATTGCACCTCACCGTCTTAAAATAAAAAATTTAAAAGTTAAACAAAAATAAATTAGGGACAGTTTAAAAACCTAGAAGTAAATATGGTAACAGTAACAAAAGTAAAATGTGAGTAATTTATGTTATTCTCTAAAAATTTAGGTCCTTTTCTTAAATGCTTTTCTCTATTACATGTAGATAAATGAAGTTAATAAACTTATGACAAAGAACCTAAAATAATATGGATAATAATAAAGTAACTTTCCTTGAGGCTGCACGTTTTCCTTATGACACTGTAATACTGAGGTTAAATTAAATGATGCCTTGTTAACTTTTGTTCCAAAATGTTTCTCCAATTTAAAAATGCTTTCACAAAGCAAAGGTTTTAATAGAAATCTCTAAAAAAATGATAAATTCTAGTAATAAAATATGTGGTCTTGGTTAATAATTTATTGGCTGGGAAATAAGAATATGTACAATCTAGAAAAATATTGCTTTAAAAAAAGAACTTTTTCAAAGATCAGGAACAAATCAATAATTATAGTAAAAACAGACGGAAAAAATAAATATGACCTACTATCAGTTACTTTGACAATGAGTCATGTATTTTATGTCGATGGATACATTATCTATACTATATTATATACTAGTCATGGCCCTAAAGTAATGACACAGATTTATTAACATGTATACCAGAAGCCTGTATCTAAGATAGAGTTTTCCTTTAAACTAATTAGTTTCAGAAATGATAAAATCCTTATGCTTAATTTGAACTCATATTCAGAACTAGTAAGGCAGGCTACCTATTTTAGACATGGAGGGGGTGAATGGAGAATCACTGAACAGGAGGTTAATAGATTACAATTCATAGTATGAACTTTGTAACTTGCAAGAAACTAGCGTGAACCTGACACAAACTTCCTATTACTTGAAACTGACACAAATTTCCTATGGCTTGTAACTGATATTAAACACACACACACACACAGACTCCAAACAAACAAACAAACAAACAAACAAAATATAAAAGCCAGCACTCCCTACCCTGGAGTGCATCTCCGGCTTGGAGAGTGCCCATACTTCTCCACTTTCAAGTGTACACTTTCAATTTAAATTAAAGCTCCTTCCTGTACTTTCTGCACCTGGTCCTTGAATTCTTTCTTGTGACAGAGTCAAGATCCTGGTCCTAGGTACAGGTCAAGGATCATACATCTCAAGTAGAGACTTCCAACTCTCCAAGGAGTCAGCCATGGCAGTGCACTGGGCCTAACTGGGGAACGCTGACTCTTTCTCACCGAGGTGATCCTCCCTAAGCCCACCACCATCACTAGCATATAAGATGTATTTTTTAAATGTTTCATTTTTTATTAAGATTTAATTCGTATTTAGGTGTCAGATACATACTGATCACTGTAAATAAATCTAAATACAGTTACCAATTGAATTACCATATTAGTCATCAAATTTGCTATTAAATTCACTGGACCTAAAATTAAAAAGAACTTGACTTCTATTTAAAGTACTATTACTGACTAGAAATTAAGAAAAATTCTCGTACTGAGAAAAAAAAAAAACAAATTTAAAGTGTCTTTCTAACATGGCAAAACATTTCAGGGAAATTCTTAGAGACTAAAAATGAAGTGAAACAGAAATCCAGACAGACAAACAAGTGACCAACAGGCAGCCAGCAAAATATAGGACAACTGGCACTCTCTCATGACTTTTAAATTCCATTAAAATAGTAACACAGAATGCAGAAGTCAGGAAAGAAAGCCTAGTCCCCAACCGAAGATGAGAAATCTGAGGCCACAAAGTTCAGACATTGTATACAACAACAGTTTGTTCCTACTTACTGCTGAGGAGTATTCTGTGTTATGGATGTACCACAGCTTGTTTAACCATTCAGCTACTGAAGAAAATTTTTGTTGATCCCAGTTTTCAGCTACTACAAATCAAACTGCTATGACCATTCACGTTCAAGTTTCTTGGTAAACTAAGTGTGCAAAAGCATGACTGTTTGGTTGTATGGTAAGTTTAGTTTTTTTAAGAAACTGCCAAGCTGTTTTCCAGAGTTCTGAATTATATCATTTTATATTCACTGCAGCATAATTTGCAAGAAATTCAAACTAAAGCAACCAAAATTTCAACAGTTGATGGATAAACTGTGGCACTGTCAGACAATGTAATACTACTGCAAAAATGAAAATTAATGAACTCTACATAACTGAACAAAAGAGGTCAGATATGAAAGACATACTATATAGATTCCATAAAATTCAAAAACAGTAAAAATTAGTCATAACATAAAAGGAAGTAAAATTATAAATAAAAGGAGGAAAGTCATTAAAGTCAGAGTGATGATTATCTTTGGGACTAACATTTTCCAGAAGTACTTGTTACGATTTGGTTAACATTTATTTTCTGACTGCCAACCATATGTACAAGATCTAACCAAAGTAGTTTAGAATGCATTCTCTTGTTATATGAATGGAGTTATGAGCTACTTTTATTTACAAACTCATTAAGCTGCATATAAATGACTGCAACTAAAGAAAAATCCTAACCAAATAATATATGAAAAAATAGGTGATTTCTATAAAATCCTTTTATCAATCAATTTATCAATCAATCAGCAGGCACTTAGCATATAGTTCTTGGCCTGAAATTTATTCTAGTAGCAACTAAAATAGGCATTTGCCATTTTCAAACTTTTTCCTCCAAAGTCTGGCAATTTCTCAAAAAATAAACTTTTTTGGATTTTGTTTTAAAAGAATCTTACAGGTTAATTCAAAGATAACCTGATTTTGACAACAAATAAACTGATGTTTCCTCATTTTTTACTGATTTATGCTGGATAGGTACACTTTTTTGCCATAATGTATCAATCAGTGATAAGACTTATTGAATAAGTTGTATTGGAACATCAATTTTTCAAAATTTTAAATGAATTGAGGAATTATACATAAATAAGTGATTTAAAGATTTAGTCAGACTAAATGGCTGTATCATCACAATGGCTAATCAAGAAGTTTCTTCACTTGTGACATTTCATATACTTGAAAATAACAATGAGCTTATTAACACTTTCATTTTTCTTTACTGAGATATTTAAGATTTACGTTTTTGAGAAAAGCATTTCAATTTCGACTCTGCAAAAGATTGTTAACTGTTACCTGAAAATTATTAAAAAGTAAATATTTTTACTGTATACTTCAAAAAAGACTTCATTTTTTAAGGATTCAAATTAAATCACCAGCAACATTTATTGAATTAAGTTACGAAGCATAAGATAAAATCAGAACATAGCTAACAATTAAGCAAAATTATGTCATATACCTTCGGGGTCTTGCCATCTATATCTGAATATATTTGCACGATTTCTTTTCCTTGTCTTTGGCTATCTTCTGCTGGATCACTTTCTTTCTGCTCTCTTCCATCTTCTGTAGGACTTATTTTCTGAGATGTTTCTATAATAACTGTTCCCAAATTTTGAGAGGCCTGTGCTTCAGAATCACTGCTTTTAGAAAAAAGTGGGGACATAAGACCCAAGAATAAGAGTTGTTACATGTATTTTCTTAAGTTCAGGACCAAATAATTTTATAGCTTAAAGAGTATATACAGTTGTAAGTTTAATTTGGGCATTTACTGGTCCTCAATGTAAAAGGGAAAATCAGTCTATTTCTTATACAAAATTATAGAATCCCATCAAGAAAACAGTTTATCTAGTATCAAATCCCCATTGGCATCACTTCTATAATATTTCTACCAAGTGTTAACTCAGAAATAATGTGTTTTAACACTTTCGGGGTTGAAGCACATACTACTTTCCCTGACAGAGTAGAAAGGTTTAATATTCTTAACAAAGTTTTCCCTTCACCAGTACAAAATTTTATTTCTGAGGCTTTCACCTATTGATTCTAGTTCCGTCCCTGATGGCCACTCATTATTCAATAAAAAGCACCAACTTGTAAAGCACCAACAGTGGGGCCAGGTATAAAGGATAAGGTAGTAGTAAATAAAGTAAGAAAAAAAAATTCTGTCCTCATGTACCTTTTACCCTAGTAAGGATAGGCAGACATGAAACAAATTAGAATAAGTAAAACATACAGTATGTTAATAGTGATGTGTTAAAAAGAGAAAAATTAAGCAAGGGAGGGAGATTAGAAGTGCTGAGGTTGACTGGAACATGAGTTAATAAGTCCCTTTTCCACAAGGATGACCAAAGTCATATGCTGCTTGAGATACTTCCAAGAACAGCATTCCTAGCTTGCTCAAATGTTCCTAATATACATCTTCCTGGTCCCTCTTGAGTGTGTTATCATGATGGAATATGCCCAGAATTCAATTTCATATTCCAGATACACTGTGAGATGCACTTAGTAAACAGAGCTTTTGGTAGATGCAGAATAAAATTGTGTATGCCTTTCTGACATGTACATCATACATCACACAAGATTGAACTAAACCTCCCAAAATATTTCTGTATAGACAATTGTAAAGCCTCATATTTCTCCCAGTGTATAGTTGAGTAACTGGTATTTTATAGACAAGGAAACTGCCCTATAGTATTTTGTCTAACTATCTTCCCAGTCTACTGAGAACTTTAGGGATCTTGATTATAGTTTGCAAGGTATTGTACATCCCTTTCAATGACATGTTATCATACATTTGATAAGCATATTTTGATGGCATTCAGAGGGACTGTATTTAGTATAATCATGTTTTAAAAGATATGGGGTAGTCTGATAGGAATTTCCCCTGAAGAACTCATGCTAATGTTGAGAAATCACTGCTTTTAAGAGATATTCACAGGGCCGGCTGCAGTGGCTCAAGCCTGTAATCCCAGCACCTTGGGAGGTCAAAGTGAAAGGATTGCTTGAGCCCACGGATTCGAGAACAGCCTGAAGCTGAAGTTCCTGCTTGGAAGGAAAAATAAACAGTCTAGGGTGGGTAGAACATAGTAAATATGAAATACAGGCAAGGTTGAAAACAAAGACACTGATTAGGAAACTTCTTGTCGGTGTCCAGGCAACTGATATGATAAGCCTGACAGTAATGAAAGAGATGAGAAGTGGTCAGATTCTGAAATTTTTGAAGAAATTCACCAGGATGTCCTAATGGACCAGAAGTAATAGAGTGAGAGAAAGGCTGGAATCAAGGAAGATATCAACTTTTTGGTCAGAGTGACTGTAAGGATAGAATTACCATTAGCTAATAAGGGGAAAACAGCGGAAACCAGTTTGTGAGGTAAAGCTCAGAAATATATTAGGCCATTAGACATCCAAGTATGATGTTGATAGCTAAACTCTACAAGTCTAAAACTCAGGAGTGAGGTCTAGACTGGATATATACATTTTGGGGGTGTCTGGCATATAGGTAGTAATTAAAGATTTAACAATGGTGTTAATAAGTACTATGGGATTACAAAGAATGAGTACAGAAAGGACAAGATCTCTTCTATGCTTTGAATGTGTCCCCCAAGGCATATGTGTTGGAAACTCAATCCCCAGTGCAACAGTGTTGGGTCATGGGACCTGATATGAGGTGATTAGGTCATGAAAACTCTGCCCTCACAAATGAATTAATGTTGTTATCCCAGGAGTGGATTGGTTATCAAGAGTATAGTCTCCTGATAAAGAGAGTTTGATCCCATCTTGCTCTTCCGTGCGATGACACAGTAAGAAGACCATCACCAGATGGAAGGCCTTCAACCTTGGAATTCCCCATCTCCCAAACTGTAAAAAAAAACACTTCTTTTTGTTATAAATTACCAGTTCATTTACAAAATGGACTATGAAAATGTCCAATGCCTGAAGTTTTTAAAACTGAGAAAATGGGGGGCGGGGGTGACAAAACCAACAAATGACACTGAGGTTGAATATCAATGAAAGAAGAAAATGAAGAGCGTGGTATGGTGAACTATAATAACAGGAGGCAGAGATCAGTTACGCCAGATGCTGGAGAGGTCAAGTAAGAGGAGGACTGAGAACTGACCTTTGCATCTGGCAAAATGGCAGTGATCTTTAAAAGAAAACTGTTTTAGAGGAAAGGAATCTGAAACAATAAATGACCATTTTTTCCAGTTTTGCTGCCAAGGACAGCAAAAACAAGTGACTACGAGATAGAGAAAAATTAACAGGTACAAAGTGAGTCCTCTGGTTTCCAAACCTTGTCCTAATTTTACCTCAGTAATTGGGATGATTTCTCTGGCTAATATAGTAGTTCCCTTTGGTGTCAGTTAGTTCAGCAGGATGAGGAGGCCAACTGGCCAAGGTAAAATCTAAGCTTCCGTTTCTACAGTCCATAACTTTGTTCCGTCAAAGAGCTTTCCTACCTTGTGCACCAGGACCCTCAAATCCAGCAAATCCCAAGTCATAGTAATGAGAAGCAAAAACTCCTCCCAGGTTATTTGGTTAGACAGTTACAAAGGCCACTCTAACCTATACTACCCTATTCCTGGATTCATGCATTCTTGGAGATGAAATTGTACCCTGACCTCAAGATTGTCTTCCAGCTGATGCCGTAACTGAGTCTACCACTCATCCACTGTTCTATAAAGCCAGTTGCCTTTATATAATAAAAATATGGTAAGACCAGTGAATTCTTTGATACAGTCCATTGTCATACATCCTTTGCCTTAAAATATATCTTCCAGTCTGTGGAACGCTTGTGTGGGATATCACAGGGATACACCAGTCATCTTGTAAGTCTAAGAATGGAGACATTGGTAGAAGTGCAGCAGACGAATCCATGCAAGTACATATATATTTTCAGTAATTGGCTCATGTGATTATAGAGGCTAGGAAGTCCAAAATCTGAAGACCTAACAGTGTAGTTTCAGCCCAAATGCCAGCAAGCAGAGACCCAGGAAAGCCAATATTCTGGTTCTAGTCTGAATGCTGGCAGGCTGGAGACCCAGGGGAGCAGTCTACTGGAGAATTCCCACTTGCTCACAGAGGCCACTCTTTCTGTTCTCCTCACGCCTTCGACTAATTGGATGAGGCCCATCTCCATTCTGGAGGACTATGTACTTTACTCAGTGCACACTGATTTAAATGTTAAACTCATCCAAAAACACCCTCCAAGTTGGCACATATAACTGACCATCACAGGACGATACTACCCCTATAATACTCAATTTGGTTTCTTTATCACAGTGGCATCTCTTCAGTGTAAGCTTGGCTCATTAAGGAAGTTTTGGTCTTTTGGCATAGATAGTTTATAGGTGCCAGGCATTATAATAGTTTACTGACATTCACTTGCAAACTGGATCCTGCAGCATCCCCTCCTTGCTTCAGTTGCCATTCTTAGATTGGCCTGCTGTGTTTTCCAGTACATTTAGGGACTTTAAATCTGTCTGTTCTCAGGAAACCAATTTTCTCTCTCCTCACTCCTGATACCACGCAAGTCTTATAGCTGATAGTGGTTGTTTCCACCCCTTCATACTTGGGGTTGTCACCTGGTTGTAGATACTATCCCTGAGATTTTGGTTATGCTCTCCTATTTGTTTTATTTTGATAAGGGTTTATGAAGAAAAATCTGCCACTGCTGCAGCCTCTTCCCAGCAGTGCCAGCTTTTTAAATGCAGCAGGGGCATGGCCTTAGTTGTCTACGATGTGATTCTTGTCACACTTGTCTGAGGTGCCATGTATTATCTCTGTTTGCTTCAGACATATTCAGAATCTTTGGTTCACTGAGTCTTCTGCCCAAGTCATTAATATTTCCTGTCCACAGCATTGCCCATTTGCTATTCACTTGTCTTTTTATATAACAATTTGTGATATTTAAATATTTTGGATATTAGCCCTTTACCTGCTTTTTAAGTTGTACATAGCATTTCCCAGTCCTTTGACTTCAGCTCCTTTCATAATGTCTTTTATCATACTAATATTTAAAGTTTTATTTTTTATTTTTCATAACTGGCTTTGCATTTTCTTTCTTCTTCCTCCTCCTCCTCTTCTTCTTCTTCTTCTTTTTTTTTTTTTTTTGAATCAGAGGCTCACTCTCACTCTGCCATCCCATCTGGAGTGCAGTGGCATGATCACAACTCACCTCACACTCAATTTCCTGGGCTTAGGCGATTCTTCTGCCTCATCTTCCCGAGTAGCTGGAACTACAGGCACACACCACCAGGTACGGCTAATTTTTTAATTTTGTAGAGACGAAGTCTCGCTATGTTGCCCAAGCTGGTCTGAAACTCCTGGGCTCAAGCAATCCTTCCACTTTGGCTGTTCAAAGTGCTAGGATTACAGGCATAAGCCACTGTGCCCAGCCTGGCTCTGCAACTTCATGTTTTGCTTAAGTATGCTTTCTAGAAATGCTCCAAAGTTATAAACAAATCATCTTGCAATTTCTTATAATATTTTATAACTTTCACTCTTTTGTTAGATTTCTAATATATCTTGACTTTACTTTTATGTACTGTACTGTATTTGGGTAGTCAGACAGTCAATATTGTTAAATGATTAAACAAATCAATCAGTTTATTCACTTATTCTTTATACTCTGCTATTCTTATAGTCTGGTTTCCATCAAAACTTAACAACATGGAAGGAACTCTACTACTTTATCCTAAGACACTGTATCAAGAGATTAACTAGGTCGGGCTCAGTGGCTCAGCCTATAATCCCAGCACTTTGGGAGGCCGAGGCAAGAGGATTGCCTGAGCCCACAGGTTCGAGACCCACCTAGGCAATCTGGCGAGACCTTGTCTCTACAATAAATCAAAAACTAGCTGGGCATGGTAGCGCGCACCTGTAGTTCCGACTACTTGAAAGGCTGAGGCGGAAGGATCGCCAGAGCCCAGCAGGTCAAGTCTGTGGTGGCTGGGAGCATGCCATTGCACTCCAGTCTGGGTGACAGAGTGAGGCTCCAATCAAAAAAAAAAAGAGAGAGATGAACTATAAACAAAGCTCTATGCAATCCACATCTAGAGCAATCTAGAAATATGCTGGGAACCTAAAGAAGGGTTATTATTTTAAGTACAGACACACCTATTTTTCATAAATATATTAGAGAACAGAGCACAATCAGGATTTCAATGAGGGTCAAATGAAAGAATAGGTCATTTAAAAAAACAGTATAAAATTTTTCAAGATTGAAAAATGTTGAATCATAAAAATAATGGTTCCATTAACTCCACTGTAGAATTCTGGGCAGAATTAAAATCAGGTCAAGTAACAAATTACTTTAGCTGAAATAAACTTATGGAGAGATATTCATGAGATATTTATTTGTAGAATCTATAAACAGCAACAAAATGTAGGCCTGAAAAGATCTTGACTGGTAATTTGTGGAAAACAAATGTTTCATTGTTTTCACTGCAGAAATTTTTAGCATTCTTGACCATACTTTGGAATGAATGAATAAATAAATAAATAAACACACTTCACACACATACAAGTATCCTGGGTATGGGGTGGGAGGAGCTGTGGATTACCAGATAAAATGATTCATTGTAATAATAGCAAGCACTTTTACAGTCACATGGCTAGAAGATGCTAGAGTCAGATTTGAAAAAAGGCAGTTTGGCCTCTGATTCCATGTTTCTAACCCTGAAGATGTACTCTAAATAATGGCAGAGTTGTGTTGCAGAGGAAAGAAAAGAAAACTTTTCCTTTACCCATCTTATACCCTTGGCTGAGACTCTGTAAACGAAAAAGACATTAGCAAAAGGAAAGTATATAAATTTATTTAATGAAAACACATTTATTGACATGACAAGAGAGACTTCATAAGGAAATGAGGGCCCAAAGAAATAGTTAAACCTCAGTGTTTTTAGCACTAGGTTTGACAAATGTGGAAAGTCATGGGAAAATATGATAGGACAAAGGGTATGAGCTAAGTGTAGAAAAGTGGGGAATACTTAGCAAGGCTTGGAGATAAGAATACTCTTTTCCTCTGTATAAAGAAGGCACCAGTCATGTGAGGATCTTATAACCTGCTTCAGGAAAGAAGGTTAGAGACTCCTTTTAGCACCTGTTGTTTCTCAAATTCCTCCAGCTATATTTTGGGGCAGCGTGTCCTGAATCCCATCAGCTGGTATCATCTGTTTACAAAAGGTGGTAATGAAACTGTGCCTCAAAGAGTTAAATAAACAGCAAACTAACAAAATTCTTTAGTTTGTAGGATGACAGATAAGAAAATAACTTGCTGAAACACTGAAACTCCCCTTGCTATAAGGTAACAAAACAAGCTAAGATAGGCGAAAATCAATATGGTCAAGTAGAGTTTGTACAGAACGAGCTTGCTGATATCACAGCCTGAATTTCCATGGAATGTGCCATACTAACTCACCACAAATATGCACATGGAACCCAAGGAAAGGGATCAAGAGACAACTTCGCATGCCAGAGGACTCTCCAGACATCCCCTTTCCCTCCACCAACACCTATTCATTTCAGAATCCCCCACCCCCTTGGCCTTTTCTGATTAAAAATAATTGCCTGAAAGCCAGCGCAGGGAGACAGATTTGGCTTGACTCATATCCCTCTTAGGTCAACTTTCAATACAAAGCTTTTCTTTTCTCAAATACTCCATGTCATAGTGTTGGCTTCCAGCACACCAGACAGCAAGCTCCTTTTGCTCAGTAACAGTAATGTTAGTGAATATACTGCTTTATAAATAAAAATGGAAGAAAGACAGAAAGGCCTTAGGACTCAGGCTGAAAACTTTAAAAGGGTCAAAATGGCATAATATTCCTGAAGCAAAAATAAAAGGAAAAGTCAGAGATTATTAGTGTTTTTTAAAAGTTTCAAATGAGAATAAAATGCACTGGTAGAGAGAAACACGAAGTTAGACAGGATAAAGACATAGGATCATGAGCGTTTACAATGTATTTGGGTAATGTGACCAGGCACTGAAGAACAAATGAAATGATAAGAGAAAAAGGAAGTAAACACTATAATTGTAGTGATGGAAAGAAAGTGATTTTCCCTCTACCTTTCTAAGATCTCAGCTGAGACCCTTGTAACAAAGACAGATTAGCAAGAAAAAAGCAAACACGTTTATTAACATGTATATCACACTTGTATCACGTGGGGCTACCTGGAAGTAATTTAAAGAGGTGACAGAACTCCAGTGCATCCAGCATCCTCAACAAAGGAAGATAAATTTTTAAAGTGACAAGACAAAGGAAAAAGATCTTGAGTCTCAAGGGGCAACAAACTATAGGAAGGCAAATACATGGGAAACTAATGGTAGATGAAGGCTAGTTAATAAAATCTGCTGTGTAGATTACTCTGGTGCCATCCCTTGGGTGATTAAGGTCTAAAGTTGTCTCCAGTGATTAGTTTTTGTCTCTTCTTGGTAGAGAAGGAAGGAGTAGTACTTTTGTAAATTTATGTCCTACTTTTAGGGGGAGGGCAGACTGCTTTTCTTCTGACTGCTTTTTCTCAATTGCCTTCAGCTCAAAATAATCCTTATGCCAGAGCGGCATATTTTGGGATGACATATTCTGCCACCCTTTACAATCTACTTAATAAAATTTTACTTCTCTGCTTTTTATTGTTCTTTCTTTAATTTGCTAAGAAAACTTTTCCTTCTTGAAGGTATAAAAAACTTCTGATTACAGCCATCAGTGAATGGGTGTGGCTTTGTTAATACCATTCAACTATGGGAAGTAAATATTAACAAGGTGATAACTATACAATATGATATTTTATATATGCTACATTTTCTCAATCTATGGGGCCCCCCAAAAAGTGGAATTACATTGGGAGGGCAGGCTCCTTGTAGGTGGCACAGGCTTGCCCTGCTAGATCAGTGTTCTAGGAGCCCTTCAGCATCAGTGTACCAGCTAGCATTGTAGTGAGAGGCTGCGTTTAGCTTTTTTTTTGGTGATGCTTTCAACATGTTTACCCATTTCCTGACGGGTGATTTACAAGCAACCCTGCCCACACCGTACTGTGTGTTCAGCAGTTTTTCACCAAAAATGGCATGACCCCTGTGCCCCACCCTCCTTCCTCATCCATTCTTGCCCCAAGTGACTTTGTTTTGTTTACCCAGATGAAAAATATCCTTAAAGGGAAATGTTTTGCTGATGTGGAAGAGATGAAATGAAAAACAGCAGAAACATTCAAAGGCATCAAAATTGAGAGTTCAAATACTGTTTTGAGCAGTGAAAAAAGCATCTCAATAGGTGTACTGCAGCAAATAGAGAGTACTCTGAAGGTGTCTCAAGTTTAAACATGTAAGAATACACAATTTTTAATAAATAAATTCCTTTTTTGGGGAGGGTCCCTCCTTGTACAAGTAACTTTCTTATACAACAAACTAAGAAAAGCTAAAAAAAAAAATTAGAATTATCTGAAGTCTCTGAAGTCTCCTGCATGATTTTTAATTGTTTGAGAATTCTTTGCAGCTGAGTGATTCCTGAGAGCATTCTGGCGGGCAGGAAATGTAACACTTATCATCATGTAAAGTCGAGTTTCACTGCTAAGTAACTTAATTGAAAATCCCATATGTTAAGAGATAGTGTATGATACGTCTCCCAAAATATGTGACCTTGCACACATGCACTAGTAACTTTCACATATTTATTCACACATATATACTATATACTTGCACGTAAGTAAACTGTACCACTATATTATGAATAGTGTGGTAGTACCAAGTGGCTGAGATGTAATTAGTAGTTGAAACTAGAATTTCTTTGAAGATACAGATAAATGCTTAGTGAGTTTTAAGTTAAGGCTTTTATCTCTAATTGCTTTTGAGAGTAAGAAAGAAGAACCTGGGCAACTTGGAAACAGGAATGCAGATTTGGTCCTTCAGTCTAACCTTCATAAATTTGTTTTTTGAGTCCTAACTACTTGAAGACAAGGGGTTTGACCTGATGGTAATTTAAAACAGTGCTTCTCAAACTTGTCTGCACATTGGATTCCACTGAGAAGCTTCAAAAAATACTTAACCCTATATCCTACCGCAAAAGTTATAATTTAATTGGTCTGGGGTATGGCTTTAGTTTTTGGACTTTTATAAAACCACCAGGTGATTCTAATATGCAAACAAGTGTGAGAACTATGTTTTAAGACAATTTTCAGTTCTATGTCTGTGATTAAGAAAATTATTCAGCGGCATCCCAAATCAAAAACAGAAACCACTATTAGGGATTTAAAAACACAACAAATTAAGACACCTAGAGAAAATAAAAGGAAATATGTCATTATAAAACAAGGGAGAATTTTAAGAACTATGAGCAAATTGGACAATTTGTTAGCAATTTTGGCAACATTAAACTTCTATTGCCTAGTATAAAAAAGAGGTGGTGCGCTATCATCCATTTGCCTTTGTGGTTTTACTGATGTGCTTCAAGTGCATATATGAATGTACAGCCAGGGATAAGAGAAAGAAATCTTATAGATTTTTAGTATTCTCCTGTTGCTATTCACTAGGGGTGTATGACTTAAGACTAGGAATCTGTAGAGCTATAACTTTAAAGAACTAATTTTTAACCACCATTCAATTAAAGTTAGTACAATGACTTTGCATAATGCATACATGAAATAATTAGTGAAGATGGTTCTTAATTTAAAGGATGTTAAACAGCTTGTAGACATCTGGTAACAAGCTGAAATGGGTCATTCAAAATTTATCTAACTAAATTAAGGGGGAAAAATGTTTCTCCTCCCAGGTTGGCATGTCACAAGATAACTAAACCGACTTAGCAGGCTTGCCTGGGAATCCTTAGCTGTCAGTGGTGAATATGCAAAGGGCCAGCAAATTAAATCAACCTGCCAAACTGTCAATTTCAAGCCTCATGACTGCATGAAAATAGCATCACTGGAAGAAATCAAGCATTGCCTTCTTTTGGGTTTCCTGGCACCTATTCAAATACTCATGCAGTTGTGGCTAATTTTGCATGCAAATTTCAGTCAATAAGCTCAGAACAAGACCTCCCAAGATATTTCAAAGGATCTGACAGTATTTTTTCTGAATACCAAATCGACAGTAGTTTAAATTCAATCTCCATTTGCCAGTGCTTTGCATATGCACAGTGTCCCCACCACTGAGCTAAGTTAATGAGAGCCTTACCTGCTTTCACTCACATCCTCCCAGCCGTCCTTGTTGAGGTTCTCAAACACATTGCTCATAACCTTGATGGAGTGATTGAGAACAGTGTGGTGACGGCCCACACAACACTTTTTCTTGACGGCTTTAAATTTAACCTTGGTAGTGGTTGTCTTACAATCATATTGGCCAGATCTCACTTTTGCTGAGGCCATCTCAGATTGAGTTTTGTCTGCTGAATGGTGCGATTTCTCCACTGGGTTCATCAGCTCTTCATTTTCATTTCTCAATACATTAGCTTCTGCTACTTGTCTCCTTAGGGAAGTGACTTCTCTCTCCAGCTCACTGATTTTTACTTGAAGTTCAGTTTTGTCTTTTTCTACAACTTTACTCCCCCTGCATAGTAGCTTTTGCAGCTCTTTTTCTCTGGTTTCTGCATCTTCTTGCTGCTGTTTTAAGAGGGATTTCAGGAAATCATTTTCCTTCATTAATTTTTTATTCCCTTCTTTTAATTTTCTTGACCTTTTCTCAAAAGATTTTAGCCGATTTTCCAACTCAATGACCTAAAGGGAAGAGTTTAATTTATTCTTTTAAAAATCCCAAACCATAATCTGCTGTATTTTACTATGATTTCTAATTTATGAGAAAACTATATTTAGTGTAAGAATAAAACAAATCTAAAGTACTTAATTTCTAAGTAATTCTAAGGAGTTATAGATGAATGCATTTAAAAATGCAATAATGCATCTGTTAAATAAAGGACAGATGGTAAGTTAAAATTCTTCACAAAGTGACATAGAACTAAGTATGCTAATAAACTGGAGTCAAGAAAAAACAGGCTACAAGGAAAAAATCTAAATGATTGGAAAAATATATGAACTCATATTTACTTTGAAAACAAAATCATTCAAAGGAGAAACATTTTTTATGTATTGGCAAGTGCAACGGTCTGAACGTTTTTGTCCCACCAAAATTAATATGTTGAAACCTAAATCACCAATGTGTTAGCATCAGAAGACGAACCATTTAGGGGTCAATTAGAGCTTGAGGACAAAGCCCTCTGGAATGGGATTAGTGCCCTTATAAAGAGACCCTAGAATACTAGCTAGCTCCTTCCACCATGTGAAAATAAAGCCAGGTTCGGTGGCTCAGCCTGTAATCCCGCGCCTTTGGGAGGCTGAGGTGAGTGGATTGCCTGAGCCCGCAGGTTCGAGACCCGCCTGGGCAACCTGGCGAGACCTCATTTCTACAATAAATAAAAAATTAGCTGGGTGTTGTAGCGCATGCCTGTAGTTCCAGCTACTTGGAAGGCTGAGGCGGAAGGATCGCCGGATCCCAGCAGGTCGAGGCTGTGGTGGCTGGGAGCAGCCACTGCACTCCAGTCTGGGCAAGAGAGTGAGACTCCAACTCAAAAAAAAAAAAAAAGGAAAATACAGCTAGAAGTCCCATTTATGAACCAGAAAGCAGGCCCTCACCAGTCACTGAGTCTGTGGGCACCCTGATCTTGGACTTCCCAGACTCCAGAACTATGAGAAATATATTTCTGCTATTTATAAACCTCTCAGTTTTTTAGTGTTTTCTATGTCATCCTGAAGAGACTAAGACAGCAATCAATAATTTGAAATAATAATGTTCCAGAAATACACAAGATAAAATGTATACATATTCTTAACACTTTCCAGTTTACTGAACTTTACTTATGATGGTGACGATGTAAGCTTTTTCCTAAACATGAGCTTCACTCACGTCTGATTTACATATCCTTTTTTACTCTTGATTTTTCTTGTGAGTTCAACTCTTTTCTTTTAATTAACAGTCATTTGCTGATTGGCTACACTATACTGGGACATGAATATTTCTCAACACAAGAAGCAGCAGCTCACCTAATTTTAATGACTTCAATTCCACAGTATGATATACTCCCCTACTATTGGATTTATGTCCTGATAGGATCTACTTGACCTGGAGGAAAGGTATCTGAAAAATTTTGTACCAGACTATTGTAGACCCCTGTGCATTTCTGTGAAAGAGATTCTATTGTTCCTTCTCAGTGCAAATACTTTATTGGAGAGCTGGCTAATGTGACCAAAAAATACACTATTCAAAAAAGCAAACACTAGCTGAATCCCTTTTTCAAATCGCTCTAACTCCAAATTTAATTCTCTATTTAGTCAAATATGCTACAGACAAATATGAAATATCACCTCTTTATATGCTCTTCACTTTTCCTCAGTGGATTTTTAGTCACTGCAGAAATCAGAAAACTTTTCATAAATATATTTAAAAATACTTCAGCATGTTAGATTCCGGAGTGGAGTGAGTAGAATATACTCTATTTTCTAATATTCAATGGGGGAGGCCAAAATAACCAGTGTATTTTTTCTAACATGCTTAGATTTTTGTCCTTTTCAAGGTACTCTCCATTTGATGCAATATATTCATCAAGATGCAATATACCCATCAAAATGCTTTCTCCACCACTCAAAAGTTTTGAACTCATCTATTTTGATGCCTTTCAGTGCTTCTGCCATTTTTTTGTTTTACCTCTTCCATTTCAGCAAAACATTTCCCTTTGAAGACTTTTTTAATCCAACGAAACAAACAAACAAAAAAGTCACTTGGGGTGCGATCAGGTGAATAGAGGGTGGTAAATACCGGTCATGCCATTTTTGGCCAAAAACTGGTGAACACTCAGAGCAGTATGAGCAGGTGTGTTGTCATGGTGGAAGAACCAGTCACCTGTCTGCCAAAACTCAGGGTGTTTCTTCTGCAAATTTTCTTCTCAAAACTTACAGATAAAAACTTTAGTTGACTGTTTGATCTGGAGGAACAATTTCTGAATGTACTACAAGGGACCCATACTCCAAAAGATAATTCTGGAGTTTTTTGTATCCCCTCCAGTTTGTATTTTGTGCAGATAAGCAATTATACTTGTAAAAAAGTGACTTTGACGGTGGTGGTATAAAAAAATTTTTTTTAAAGTGAGAAAGCAGGATTTATTGAGGACAGAAAAGCTCCCATGGTGGAAAGGGACCCGAAGGGGTTGCCTCTAAAAATATTAATGAGAAACTTTGTGGTTTAGAATAATAAAATTTTGAATCAAGTCTGTATCTCACTTCCAGCTCTCATTGCTTCAGCAGATAAAATATTTAAACTATTTTACCTTTGGTTTCCTTACCTGTGAAATGAAGACAGTAATTTCTACCTGGGAGGTCTGTTGTGACTATTAAATGTAATCATGAGCCATAATTCCTGACTGACAGTAAATCCTAAACAATTTATTATAATTATCACCATTATTGTTTCTATTATTATTAATCTTAACATCTACCTAATGAAATTACTTGAACTAAAACATAATTACTCGGGCTATATATTCTGAATTGGTCATTAAATCAACTTAAACTTTGAATTAAAATAAAATATTACAAACACATGCAATTTGAATTTCAACTCTGGAAATTAGTATTCTTTTAATTTGACTAAAATTCATTTGAGCTTGGAGACAATTCATGAAAATTTTACATACGTTTGGGCTCAGAACACAACACCCTAAGGTATGGCACCTTGGCAGGCTGAGTGCTTTGAATTACAGGACACTGAAAGGCTTCAGAAGCAAGATCTTCTCCTGCCTTCCTGTCTCCCACTCCTTTTCCTCCTGTGAATGGAGTCATAGAAAACAGAATTCCTCTTTGCCATGGTGGGTCATAGGAACTAGAACTCCTCCCCTCCAAAGCTAGCCATAAACCTAGAAAGGTCACTGTCTCCCTTCTCTGCTCTTCCTTGAAAACCCTCATTGCAGAGGGGTCCTGCCCCATACCCTGAGAGGAGGAATGCTGCAGAGAAAGGCAAAGAAGAATTTTAGCAGACAGGCCTTGCTGGTTTGTCCTCTCAGTTTATTACCATTAGAGCACGCCCTTTTGTCCAAACACATTTCTATGCCACTGCTATCCATTCTTTATCGAATTTAAGCATGTAAACACACAGTTTGCCCTGGGTCTTTGGGCCTTTGTTTCTGAAGCCTCCATGCCACATAAAACTTTGACTAAATAAATGCTAGGCTTTCCTTTTGTTAACCTGCCTTTTATTACAGGAGTATGAACTGTAACCCTTAAAATGGGTGGGGAAAAAAGGATATCAATTGAAAATATCTGTAGTTTTGAACTGTCTGTTAAACAGCCTAATGTAACTCTATGTTAAAAAAACTGGTCAAAATCAATTGTGTTTAAGTTTCCAATGGAGGTCAAATAACAAAACAGAGACACTATTTCTAAAGATTTTGAAAAGGGAATGTCCACAGCATTTTTATTAAAGGGCTATGAAAGGTATACTCTCAAAAAATTATTCTACTGATTCTAAGCCTCCAAAAATAGAAGGGTAAATTTTAACATATATTTGAGAATGAAAGTCTGGGGAACTGTTAAAGGTATTTGGTGTGTGTTATAAGTCAGTCCAAGCCTGAAATTTCTTTCAGTACTGAACATTTAAAATAATTTACCAAAGAGATGGCTCTTTTCAAAATTGACACAGAAACACTTGACATTATGAAGTATGTATATTAGCTTGCTAGGGCTGCCATAACAAAGTACCACAGAGTAGGTGGCTTACACAACAGAAATTTATTTTATCTCCTAGTTCTGGAATCTAGAAGTCCAAGATCAAGCTGTCAGCAGAGTTGGTTTCTTCTGAGATCTGTCTCTTCGGCTTATAAATGGCAGTCTTCTCCCTGTATCTTCATATGGCTTTCCTTTTGTGTCGATCGGTGTCCTTATTTCCGTTTCTTATAAGGACACCCATCACATTGAATTAGAGCCTACTCTAATAAACTCATTTTAACTTAATTACCACTTTAAGGACCCTATCCCCACTTACAGTCACATTCTGAGATACCACAGATAAGGATTCTAACAAAAATTTGGGGGATGGGGGACACAATTCAGCCAATTACAGTGTGAAATGTTAACACATTATTTTAAAAATAATTTGTTTATATGTTTCATTTCTACTGTATACAAATATTGTCTTCATCCTATTAATATCTTTTAAATCCATTTTCAGTTCCATATGCATTATTTTAAAATAAGGAAATTCAACCATGAGGAATTAAATCATGATTGAAACAACTGCATTAGGTTATTATAATAAATAGTGACAAATTTGCATGCTAATGTGACATATGGTCCAATGAAAATAATTCACTTTGGATTTCAGGTCTTAAAATGGATTTCTGGATCGACTATGGTAGTAGTCATTTATGGCAGTTGGAATAAAATAATGGCTTTCTTTAGAGTTTCTACCCCAAGGCAGTAAATAGTAGCATAGTATTAAATATCCATATAAATAAAAAGTATACAAAATCCAGCAAACAAAAATATTGTTTTGAAACAAAGATGATAAACTAGTATAAAATATGTGACATCCTAGTTGGTAGTGCATAGATTTCAATTACTCATTTTACCATAAGATAAATGAACGTGAGCATTTCTTATTCTCTGTTATTATGTTAACCTGATGCGTGTCATTCAGTAATAATGAGATGACAGCCTTTTTTACCTGACCATATGGCAAGTGTTAGATGTATAAGGAATCACATCATCTGCTGTAAATCACTAGAATTCCTACAAGTCAATTTACAGATGCAAATCTAAGTAGCTATAGTAATATTTTTGCTTAGATATTTGTGCATTTTTGGCTCTGGCTAACTATTAAATATTTGTATTAAAAAAACAATCCAATGTAACCAAATAAAAATCACTTACAAGATTAAACTATTTACAGAGCATTTTCTTTATAACAGTAACAAAAAGTGTTAATATAATTGAGTCCACATAATACAAATTAAGTTTAAAATTGTAAAGATCAATGTTAAGATTTTAAAATAGTATTTTATTATTAATAACAGGTATACTGTATTGTGACTACAGAGCTTATATAGATGGTCTTATTAAAGCACAGAGAAGCAATATTAAATCATATTGGTGTAAGTTTTTATCTAATGAGATGATTCATATGCATTTTTAAAATATAAGATTAAAATTGTAAACATATTACCATTTTACTGTGGTAAAACTATATGCTCAGTTTTTTAAATACCATAAATCTCTATATTTGTTGAAGTGTAGCATAGTCTCACTATACCCCATTTTAAACTTAAACTGCTAAGATATAACTAACAAGCACATACAGGCTACATTTTTATAATTTTTATTATTTTCATTCTCTCTATTTCATCTTTGAAAATATTTTTAATCTATGTCAAGAGAAGCATAAGTGTTTACACATTTATTTCACTAACATTGATTTTTTTTTACCCCATTTTGGTAAGCCAATGCTTTTGAATTATGAATTTAAATTAAGGATTCACACAAGGTTTAAGTTCATGAGCCCTCGTTTTAAAACATAATCTTTTATGTTAAAATTCAGATTTAACTTGCTCAGCTCAATATCTTAAAGATGAGACTACCTTCTGTAATGTCTGCTCCAACATTTCTTTCCCATTCTTCTCTGGAGGACTCTTCTTGACCTCATCACCTTCACCGTATCTAAAGAGTTGTTCTGGTAGAGAATAAATAATACATTATGGTACCTCATGTACTGCTGAAAAGTTGTCCTGTCATTTTAAGGGAAAGGGTTCCATAGTTTTTCAATTATATAATAATTGATAATATATATATATATATAATAATTATATAATAATCTAGGCTATTTTCTTGTCAAGTATTTGGCCAGTAACTAAATGGTGACCTTTTTCAAAATTTTCATATAATTATGTATCTTCATAGTGTCATAGTTTTTTTCTGCAGTGTAAGATTTTCAAAAGTACAATAGAGCTGCAGGTTAACAATCCTATACTTTTATTCTTATTTTCAATCCTTTGTAGACTATTCCCCCTTTGCCTTAAAAGCAGAATTCATTGCCTTTTTATCTACAGTCACTACTAGTTTTGTTCTCTGGATCTTGTTCCCTGCCAGGAGGATCAGAGTGATTGCTGAACAAAGCAAACAGTAACAGAATTAGGGTGGACTGAAACTGTAATACCCCCTACCACCACCTTTTTCTTCAAGTGAAAGATCATGCACTAGACAGGGTAATCCATAAAAATCACTTTTCTGGAAAAATTGTGACTTCATAACAAATAGAAAGCCAGGTATATAAATGAGGTTATTTTTACAAGTCATTCATACACTAGCTATACATCTGACCACAGCCTTTTCAAACAAGTAAAAATCTGCAAACGATTTAGCTTTTAAGAAAAAAAAATCATAAAATTTCAGTTAATATCATTAAAATCAAAATATCATTAAAATCAAAACATATAAATAGCCTTTTTCTTATCTGATAAATTACTATGATAAATTCAACTAACACTTTCTTATTAGATTATATTTCCTAAGGAATATAGGGACAAATATAATTCATAAAGCTAAAAGGATATATATCTGTGTTACCCTGTGATGATTTTGCTTTAAAGTATGCTTTGCTGCTGTAGGTCAGTGTAAAACTTTGATTTATCAACAAAGGAAAAAGAAAACAATATTATTCTCTGTAGAGTAGAAATCCTCTTGGTATAAACAGTGACTAACAAGTTTGTTAGAGAGAATTAGGCATTTCTTTTGTCTTTGAAACATGACATACCCAATTAAAACTTCTGTACTCATGAAATAAATAGAACACTATCCTAAGGATAATAAAAGCTAGAATAGGTAGAATTTGCCACTTGGGGAATAAGTACCTTTACCTTGATAATAATCTATTGGTTCCTAAGTTTCTTCTTCTAGTCCCCTAACACCATGGTGCTGAATTCATTTACAACAATCTTTCAGCGATATAGAAATAATATGCAAATACAATTCATCCTTTCTAGTCATTTAAATATCTGCTATACTCCTGACTGAAATATTTACTTTTAAAAAATAAAAGATAAGAGCTCTACATTCAAAGAGTATAGAGTGCTAATAGTAGCCAAATAACTCTAATAAAATAAATGATGAAGGTTGATTTAAAAATGAATCTGGTTGGGTAAGGTGGTTCACCCCTAAAATCTCTTTGGAAGGCAGAGGTGAGAGGATTGCCTGAGCCCAAGAGTTCGAGACCAGTCAAGGCAAAATGGTGAGACCTCGTCTCTATAACAAATCAAAAAATTAGTCAGGCATCGTGGCTCATGCCTGTAGTTCCAGCTACTTGGGAGGCTGAGGTAGAAGGATCGCTTGAGCCTAGCAGGTCGAGGCTGTGGTGAACTATGATCATGACACTGACTGCAACCTGGGTGACAAAGTGAGACTCCAACATACATACATACATACATACATACATAAACAAACACGAATCTGTTCGCTACTTTTTTTGTTCGTGTGTGTGTGTGTGTGTGTGTGCAGGGCTCACTAGTGCACTGGCCAATCACCTGTGGTTGTCTGCTGAAGTTTGTTTCTCACCTTCATAGGTTAATAAAGAATACTCAAGCAGGTAGCCTCACGCCAGGGAGAGAAACAAGAATTCAATTCTCTGCCCCGTGATTCTTTTTCTCATCAAGGATCTCAGGATTTGGAAATGAACCCAGAGGACTTTGTTAGAAATACACACTTTTATTTTTTTCCTGTGGTAGATGTGTGAGCTTGTGTTTCACTTTACTGGAGATTTATTTTTAATATTTTAGTTTTAAATGCTTTACTTTTGTTTCTACTACTATAAACATTCATTCTGATTTATATTCTTTCTCGAGTTTCTCTATTTTTTCTTTTTTCTTGTTAACTTTTAACTTTTCTTATTCATAGTTGTTTAAAGTTATTTTACTCCATTTTCTATATTTTTTCTTTTCTTTTAATCCTTCTGACTTACATTAAATAATTAATCTACATTCTTCTGCAACTTTTTACTTTTATTCTCATTTTAGATTCTTTCAACTATTTTAATAAATTATTCTTTAAAAAATCTATTATACTTACATTTTTCCTGATCTTAATATGAAGCTACACACATTTTCTTAAAGGTCTGTTTCTGATTATTTCAATATGGAGATTAAGAAAGGGAGACAAGTATCAATTTGTGTATGGGTAATTTCCTAAGAACAGTGGATTATTTTTATTTCACTTTTAGGAAAAGTAGACTAAGAGTGATTGTGAGAAGATTCTACTTGAGAAGTTATTTGTGACATAGTAAGAAATATACACAGTCATCCCTCGGTATCTGTGGGAGACTGATTCTAGGAAGTTCCCAGGATATCAAGATCCAAGGATGCTCAAGTTCCTGATACAGAATGGTGCCCTATTTGCATATAACCTATGCACATCATCCTGAATATATTAACTCATCTCTACATTACTTAAAATACCTAATATAATATAAATGCTCTGCAAACAGTTGTTATATTGTTTAGGAATAACAAGGAAAAAAGTCTGTACATATTCAGTACAACACATTTTTTTTCAATTATTTTCAATCTGCAGTTGGTTGAAGCCAGGGATATGGAACCCATGGACACCCACTGCATTTTGGTTTTGCCCCCAATTCCTGACTCAGAGCTTCTAAAACTCTTGGACTTTCCTAAGTAATAGAAGCATCTTTTGTTATTATAAGGAAAGCATAATAAGTCCCTTTCAACCATATCAGAGTTTCATTCTAAAACTTCAATCAGTGATGACTATGTAATGGAAGCTCTGTTAAAAACAAACAAACAAACAAACAAACCCTAAACAACAGAGTTTGGAGAACTTCCAGGTTGGCGACCAAACGGAGGTTCAGGGATGCTTGCCCAGAAAGGGTATGAGCACTTCCTGCTCCTTCCCCCAGACCTTGCACTACGCATCTCTTCCACTGGGTTGTTCCTGGGGCGTCCCCTTTAGACTAAACTGGTTATAGTAAGCAAAGCATTTTTCTGAGCCATTCTAGCAAATTGTCAAATCTGAGGAAGAGGTTACGGGAAGCTCCAAATTACATAGTTTGTTGGCCAGAAATTCAGATGGAAATCTGGGGTTCTGAAGTGGGGGCAGTCTTGTATGACCGAGTCCTTAACCTGTGGGGTCTGCACTAAATCCAAGTAGTTAGAATCAGAATTGAACTAAATTGTATGACATCCAGTTGGTCCCTGAAGAATCAAAGAGTCAGTTGTTGGGTGGAGAAAAAACCCCATATAACTGGTGTCAGAAGTGTTGTGAGTAAAATAGCTCTGAGTATTGTTTCAGATAAATGTATCTGAGATAAATGGTCAATAATCAGTAAGACCTGCCATGAAAGAAATCTTTGGTTTTTGTGTGATTTAAACACTGCTGCCTCCAGCAAGGTAAAATCAGGTCAACTATAATTAGAACCCAGCTCCTCTGAGAAGTAATCATAAGCCAAGGAAAAATGAAGTCCCACTTCTGATAGACGAGACGGTAGAGCAAAAAATAAATCCTGTTTCTGATGGCTATTAGAGAAGCTCAGTCATTCGATGTGACTGTTATACTTGGCACATCTTTTTTGAGCCCCAACTCATCCCATTTGACTTTACCTGAGCAGGAGCCTTGGGAGGAAACTAATCAGTTGAAGTTTAAAGACAAGTCAGCCATTTTTGTCACCAACCACAACTATTCTAAAAGGGAGGCTGCCGGGACAATGAAAGTATCTTTTTCTATGAAGAGAGCTAGGAAAAGAGAATAGGTGGGGTTTTTCTCCCCATTTTCTTAATTGTAAATTATGCCAAATAGATAGGCTTCTCAAGTAGGCTTCTTTAAGAATGAAATGTCTTTAAACAGGGGTCCTCAAACTCATTAATCTGCATGGGTGAATTGGGGAAATTTGAATATGCATTCTTTAATTCCTCTAGCTAGTTTGGAGGCCATGTATAAACTCTCTTGTTCTTTTATGCAATTTCTCAAGCTCATACTTTTTAAATATTTTAAACTGTTTATTTTCTACTTTCAAGTGTTTTATTATATTTACATTTTAGCAAATTAGCTTTATGTTTAACATTTTAATTGTTTCTGATTTCATATATATTTCATGTTACAAATTACTCATTTTAATTTACTTTTGTTTCTTTCAATTTTAATATATTAGCATATTTTAAATATTAATCCTTTTGGTTATTTTAAAAATAATTTTTAATCTTAAAATTCCAATATTTAATTTTTTGTTGTTAGTTATTTTACATCTTTCTTTTTTAATGAACAACTATAAGAAAGCATTATCTTAAGCATAAGAGTAGCAATAAAAAACTGTACATAAATAGTATATATACCTATCCATATAGAGAGAGAGATTATATATACATATACACACATATAGTATACATTTTATATGCACAATGTAAGTAAAAAACATTGAGGGCCCAAAAAAGATAACAGAGAAAGGTTTCAGATAGATGGTCACACTCCAGTCCAACTCTTAAAGATAAATAGGTATTTTCTAGATGGAAAAGAAGGAATTGACAAGGAATACTGTTCAATGATCTAGAGGTATTAAGTGGTAAAACATATTGGATGTTTTACTTTGCTGATTTTCAGTTCCAGGGGGGAAAAATAACACTAAACACATAAAAGTTAAGGCTAAAGAGATAGGAAAAGGCTAGTTTTCAGGGGGATAAAGAAATTTGGGCTTTATTCTATCATTAGTAGAAAATCACTAAGAGAGTAAAATGGAATCAGAAAGTCTGCATATTAACTCATTCACAATCGTGGATGTGCATTTACATCCTTCCAAATTTTGTCCCTGGTTGCCACTGACGTGAATTTTCATCTTTGCAAATTCTGTTTCTGAATGCTGCAACATTTTCATATATATGTTATTATATTTTGCTTGAAAATGAATAGTCAGGCAAGGAGAAAGTTAATTGAGATAATTATCTGATATTGACTGCACAATGCTACTGTTTTATATAGTTGGTAAAAATTAAAAATTGGTCATTATTTTGTTGCAAGTGTTGTATACTTGTATTTTGATATTTCAGGGCTTTCATACTTCAATGTTAAAAGTAATTTACCATAATTATGGAAAATGAAGAAATAAATGCTGATGAGATTTCTGAGGTAGAAGGTGAATCCAGTGAACATATTAGTGATAGTGGCACCGATAGTGATGCAATGATGTAATATAAATGAAAAACATATATAATATATATTCAGTGTATAATCTGAATAAAAATACAAAAGACAGAGGGCTAGTCAGAGTGGTGTCTGAGGCAAATACTGGATATGGCTGCAACTTTCAGCTACATTGTGAAAAAGGTGACAATTTAGAAAAGATCATTTCACTTGTGCTTAATGACCAAAGTTCGCAGCAATCAGCTTCAGATTTATTTTCACCCACTCTATTAGGAAAATGAAAAATGTGCTGATCGCGAGGCTAGAAAGAATGCCCTATGCTAGATTAGACAACAATCATAAGTAGTATAAAACAAAACTGCAGTCTGACCTCCCTTTCTTGATTTTTACTTTTTTAGGTTGAAGTCTCACTCTGTCTCCCAGGCTGGAGTACAGTGGCATGATCACAGGATCATGGCTCACCACCACATCCTCGACCACCTAGGCTCAGACAATCCTTCCACCTCAGCCTCCTGAGTAGCTAGGACTACAGGCATGTGACACCACAACCAGCATCTCACCATGTTGCCCAGGCTGGTTTTGAAACTCCTGGGCTAAAGTGATCTTCCTGCCTCAGTCTCCCAAAGTGCTGGGATTACAGGCATGAGCCACTGCACCCTGCCTGGCCTTCTTTTCTTTATAAAATATATTACACAGGTTTAGAATATGGTCATAAAGAATGACTTAATAGTAATTATTCTAAGAAGTAAATTATATTTTTATATTTTTATTTAAATGTTTTGGCTTTATTTGAAGAAAAAAATACATATATATACTCAAAAGTGTTCTCTTGACTAGTCTCTAAGTTAAAATAAGATGACCATCTCTCAAGCCCTAATTTTTCGGTCAGTTTCATTTTGGTGTGTATCCACCACAATCTTTCCTTAATAGTAAGTACACTTGAGATACCTGTCAGAAATTCTAAACTCAAATTGTATGCTGCCCAACTATTATAAAAGTCACAATATTTTCTTTTTGGGTAAATATTTAATAAAGACAATCTGAAATTTGCAATCCATTTACTCTATCCTAGAGGCTTGATTCCTGCGTTGGTCCAGGCCATCTAGAAAGCCATATACTTGCAACATATCCTAATAGCCCCAGCATACTTTCTCTCATTGGGTTATATTTTTATATCACATTTAATGGTAGATTATTATTCTGCAAATGCTTACTCCCTTCTTCTCTACCTTCATGGAAGGAATACAGATCCCTACTCTGCTGATGTTGAGTCATGCCATGTGATTTGCTTTGAAAAAGAAATTGTGGGTATAAATGAGAGCCTGCCTGTTACGAGTCTAGAATGTAAGAAATTGTGTTTTCTGATCGCGCCTTGGAAGTCTCTAACAACCACCTTGAAAACAGGTTCAGGCAGTTACTGCTCCTTCAGCCTGGGCCGTAAATTAAGACACATGGCGCAGACCTGAATTCAACATCCAGCCTCAAGGTAAGATACTCCGGCCAATCAACACACCTGCAGCCTGAAGCACAGCTATCCCAGCTGATCTACAGATTCATAAACAAGAAACAAGTGTTTATTATTGCATGCTATTGAGATTTTGTGGTTGTTTATTCTGCAGCAAAAGCTGATAAACACAGAAATTGGTAACTATAAGTAGGATGCTGCTGTAATAAAAACCTAAACTATGAGGTAATGATTTGGAAACTGGGTGTTAGGTGGCAAAACATAGGTTACAGGAGGCTGAGAAAATCGTCACCTGTGTTACATAGTGGCAAAACATTTTATTAAAATGTTTTGGCATAGCCGGGCTTGGTGGCTCAGCCTGTAATCCCGTGCTTTGGGAGGCTGAGGTGAGTGGATTGCCTAAGACTGTGGGTTCGAGACCCACCTCGGCAACTTGGCGAGACCTCATCTCTACAATAAATCAAAAAATTAGCCGGGTGTGGTAGCGCATGCCTGTAGTTCCAGGTACTTGGAAGGCTGAGGCGGAAGGATCACCGGAGCCCAGCAGGTAAGGATGTGGTGGCCAGGAGCGGCCACTGCACTCCAGTCTGGGTGACAGAGTGAGACTCCAACTCAAAAAAAAAAAAAATGTTTTGGCATAATATGGAAGGCAAAAAAATGTAATTAATAAATCTGCAACATTGAATGAGGAGGTGCCAATGCAGAATGCTGATAGTATAAGTTGGTTAATGCTGGCCACACTTCATTAGGTACTATGAGAAAAAATCTGAGCTCAGAAAGGAACTAGTCACAGACAGCCCAGTTAATTTAGACTCAATCCAGTACCTTTAGGCTTGGGAAATGAAATTGTTTGTCACTGTATCGAAGGAGCATTAACTGAAACAATGGCGGCATAAAGGTCAAATCCAAGATGTTGACATTAAAACATGGCCTCAGAATTTGGCTGTCATGGCTGTTGCTAATAATCACTGAAAGGAATAATGCAATGCGCCTAGTAGATTCTTTCAAGTGGACAAAGGAATTGCAAAAAATTATGGGCAAAGGCCTGAAAAGTCTGATATGCTGCTCCAACCCTCCAAAGGAACTAACACTTGATAGTATGAATTGTTGCTGGCTGTATTTAATAAGGAGATTTGCTTTATCCAAAGTAATGTGAGTGGAAGTTGCAGTGTGCTGGTTCCAAACTTAGTCCTAAAGATCTCTGTATGTTTACACCTATTCCCTTTCTGGTCAAGAATCAAATATGTGGCGCAGAAGTGAACTTGACTTGCAGCTTGAAACAGAGCTGGATCAGACAAAAGAGATCATCCAGTCAACTCACAGACCCCTATGCAACAGATACAAAATTGTGATTATTTGTGAAGGAGTTTTCCCATTTGTTTTTATTTCTTGCATTGTTAGCTTGATACACAAGCCCTCAGCTTTAGATGAAGAACACTGTTAAGAAGTGGTTTTAAAAACATACTAGTGCACTTGTGGTAAAGATTGAAGAGTCTAACTCCTGGCCAAACCCTATTGATAGGCAAGTTAGACTAGGAAAACTTAAAGGCCGTAGGAAAATTCCAAGCCCATTGATGTCTGCAGCAGCTGGAGCAAAATCACGCATGCAAGGCAGCCTAACTAAAGGAAACGTCACACCTATCTGACTGTTAGACTCTTATCAGATACACCTCCAGCACAGTACTCCATCTCAGATGCTTGAGGCTGGGAGCCCACCAAGGCAGGAACTGGCTGAGAGACCACCTGGTGCATGTGCCAAGGTTGCCACAGTTGATCCTACTTTTACCTTCATTATAATACTATTAACATAAAATTGCCTTAGGGGAACCTCCTGCTCCTGAAATATACCTGACACCACAGCAGTACCAGTATGACACTATAAAGCCTAAAACTCCCTACCCAACATGAGGGAGGAGTAACAGTAACAAAGACCACCCATTTCTAGGAAAAGAGCACCCCAAATCCCACCCTCCTTCAGGACACCTAAGAATAAAAGTTAAGCTCAACAATAGTGGGAGGCAGCAGCTTCTGTAGGCTGTTTCTGCCCACTCTCCCTTCTTGAGAGTGTACTATTCTCTGCTTAATCAAGCTGTTTCCTTGTCTTGCCACTTTGTGAGTTATTTCCAAACTTGAACCCAAAAACCCAGTCACTGACATCAATCTGTCGTCCCACACCAAGAGACGCACTCCTTCTCCTGGTAATACTATGGGTGATTTTCAAGTCTGACCATAGGTAATCACAAAGCTTTACTTGGCAGGCCTGAGGGGAAAAGCAGCCCTCCCCAACCAGACTTGGTGTACAGTCAATGGACTGCCCTCTCTGAAGGGAGCTGCAGTCAAGGAATCAGGTTCCCCTGGTCAAGGACTCCAGCTCTCCGGACAGCCACACTCTTACACATATCCAATATCTCTAGCCTAAGTGCCTCTATTCAGAGGCCTCTTTATTGGGGCCCTTTGGTTGAGGCTTATTTAGGTGTCTCTGCAGAAAACCTCCTTAAGGGACAAGGAGGGCCAGGAAATTCGAAGACACGTGTACTCGTTCTGACTCATTCTGACCAGATACTTTTCCTCCCCGGGTTCCCCACCCTTCCCTCATCCCCAAGCCACAGCTCCATAAAACCGCAGGAGCCTTGTGTCTGGGGCTCCATCCGCAGTGGACAATCTCATGTATGAGTGATTACACCTGACAGATAGGGGAAAACAGAATGTGGGGGGTTGGTACTTGCTTCTCTTTAGTCTCTTGCTTATACTACCACAGTTAAGTGACTGCAGGCAACTGTAACTTCCATTTTTGCTTGTTTTCTTAAATCAGCTATTCACACCGGGCAAATTAGTTCTTTCCAGCTCAGCTGAGCTCTTAACAGAGATATTGTGGGACTGTATTAAAGACTCATTACACTATGAATTGTAATTTTCTGGAAAGAGAACTTTAGTGTTGCGGAAGCTTAAGGTCTTCATGGGGGAGGTAGAACTGATTTCAAAAAAAGGGAAATAAATTTTTTAAAGGACATACTTAACTTTTTATGATCCTTGTAAAAATAGCCAGAAGGAAACAAGCAGCTGGAAATAAGAAATACATACCTGAAACATGAAGAGAGGTCACTATTCATATAGATTTTGGATTTAATCCAGGGAAAATATGTTCAATAAAAATAAAAGCAAGCCGAAGGAACCAGATTGACCCTTCCACATGGAGCAACGAAAAACTAGACAAAATATAGTTTCAAAATGGTTTTTAGATATCAGGCATAAGACAATGTCATCCCTGAGAGGGGCAAGCAAATGAAGTGAGTTCTATGATTGCTCCAGCCTTCTGCCTAGATAGCTTCCAAGTCACAGCACAGAAACGAGGAACCTAAGTGGAGCCCAATAATCTTCCTGAACTAAGGAGACCAGACCCTGAAGGTTACAGAGGCAAAAGAAGCTAGAGTTTTCAGAGCAGTGGGCTATTGAGGAGAGGTCTGCTCAGTGACAGGGAAAGCTCTGAAGACCTACAGAGGATCCCCCTCGAGTCAAGTCTTCAGTTAAGTGCTAATCAGCACATGCATGTGAGGAAACGCCCCAAATTCAAGGAAGAAAACACCCAAAAGAATTAGAGGAAACAAGCTCCAAAGCTCATACAGGCCCAGGAGTAGTCCATGTTCCCACAGGCAGAGAAAAAACAGAACACATTATGTACAGTCAAACAAAGATAAGAATGAGAGCAGAATTCTCATCGGAAACAATTCAAGTCAGAAGATAATGGAGTAAAACTTTTGAACTACTAAAAGAAAAAACAAACTGTCAATGCAGAATTCTATACTTGATGAGAATACTTTTCAAAAATAAAGACAAAATAAATTTTTTTTAGGTGTGTAAAAGCCGAAAGAGTTCATCACCAGCATATTTGTACTTTAAGAAATATTAAAGGAAGTCCTTCAGGCATAAAGAAAATAATATCAGATGGAAATATGGAACTACAGAAAGGAATAAAGAACAGTAGAAATGCTTCTCAGAAAAAAACAACGAGAACTACCATGCCTGCTTATATCCAAGACTCTCTACTGAAGCCAGACAATTTGAAACCCTGGGTCACCCCTTCTGGAATTAAACACTCTCTAGTAGGTGGAGTGGACTGTGCATTTAACAAAATATAGATTAAAATCCAATCTGGGCCGGGCTCGGTGGCTCAGCCTGTAATCCCGCACCTTTGGGAGGCTGAGGTGAGTGGATTGCCTGAGCCCGCGGGTTCGAGACCCGCCTGGGCAGCGAGACCTCATCTCTACAATAAATAAAAAAAGTCAGCCGGGCGTGGTAGCGCGTGCCTGTAATTCCGGCTACTCGGAAGGCTGAGGCTGAAGGATCGCTGGAGCCCAGCAGGTCAAGACTGTGGTGGCCGGGGGCAGCCACTGCACTCCAGTCTGGGCGACAGAGTGAGACTCCAACTAAAAAAAAAAAAAAAAAAATCCAATCTGGAAAAAAAAAAAAAAACAAAGAAAATAACTGAAAAATCTGAATTTAATAAAATATAATCTCAGAAAAGAGACAGTAAAACATTGGGAGAATTGAGGCAATAAATTGAGAACAGGAAAAAAAATCATTTCAGATTCAGTGGAAATGTCAGAAAGAACAAAAGAAGGAATCTACATGACTAAAAATTGAATTACTAATGAAGGAAAGTCTTGAAATAAACTGAATGCAGAGGAAAAAAATAAACACCAAAGAATTGCAAGAAAAGAGATATGAAGGCCAGACCAAAAAAGTAATATAACATAAAGACAACAGAATGTCCTTGAATTAGAGCATAAGAAATGGGATAGAAAAGTATGAAAAAATATTTTAAAAAAAAATCTTTGAAGGGGGCGCAAATAACAGCACTAAGGGTTCCTGATACTAAATCAGGGGAGGTGAGAGCCAATGGGAAGTTCAAGCTTCACCAGCACGTAGACCACCTATTGTACTTAAGCCTGACTTGTGCCCCACATGTTTAAAATACAATAAGGGGAAAAAAAAGAATAGGGACACATGAACTTGACTTCCTTAGAGAAAATCACTGGAACAAAATAAGATTTTAATTGACAAATAAAAATGTATAGATAAGCTAGGCTCCGTGGCTCAGCCTGTAATCCCACGTTTTGGGAGGCTGAGGTGAGTGGACTGCCTGAGCCCGCGGGTTCGAGACCCGCTGGGCAGCGAGACCTCATGTCTACAATAAATCAAAAAATCAGCCGGGCGTGGTAGCGCGCGCCTGTAATTCCGGCTACTCGGAAGGCTGAGGCAGAAGGATCACCGGAGCCCAGCAGGTCGAGGCTGCGGTGGCTGGGAGCGGCCGCTGCACTCCAGTCTGGACGGCAGAGTGAGACTCCAACTCAAAAATAAATAAGTAAATAAATAAATAAATAAATAAATAAATAAATAAAATGCATAGATATTCCAGAAAAATGTGATTTGGAACAAATTGTATCAATGCATATTCTATTTACTTTTTTTTGTTGTTGGTTTTTTTTTTGAGTTGGAGTCTCACTCTGTCGCCCAGACTGGAGTGCAGTGGCCGCCTCCGGCCACCGCAGCCTCGACCTGCTGGGCTCCGGCGATCCTCTCACCTCAGCCTTCCGAGTAGCCGGAATTACAGGCATGCGCTACCACGCCCGGCTGATTTTTGGTTTATTGTGGAGATGAGGTCTCGCTGCCCAGGCGGGTCTCGAACCCGCGGGCCCAGGCAATCCACTCACCTCAGCCTCCCAAAGGCACGGGGTTGCAGGCTGAGCCACCGAGCCTGGCTTTAGCAAATTGAGAAAAGTAAATCTTCAGGCGTCTGCAACAAAAGCAAGACACCCAAAGCAGAGCTTGATGTAGGAAAAGGGAAAATCAGACACCTCTCCATGGCAACTGTCCATCCTAAAAATGGATGGCAGAAAGTTCTGAGAGAAAGAGGGGATAACCCAACAAAATTATACCCAGTCAATTTATCCCTTGAATACAAAGGAAGTTGAAACGTATTCTCAAACATACAGGCTTACAAATGTGGCTATTTCTATTCCTCCTAGAAAAAGAAATATCTTCAATTACATCTGCCGACCAAGAAAGACATAAAAATAAAGAACTCATAAACAGAAAAACCTTGGCTTTAAAAAATGTGATGAGTAGTAAATCAATTACATGCAGTAGTGAGACTTTAAAACTGAGAAAGTTGTTATAACATATAAAGTTATAGACCTTGATAATACTTTTAAAAAATAATTTCATAAACAAAATTCATGATATGGAAGAAACAAAATATTTTATAAAAATACTGAGTTTTTCATCTTGTGTGGTAAGATGTTAATTTTTAATGCTCCTAAAATTGAAATATATACTTTACAAAATACAGAATAATTCCAACTTCAATGTTTTTATAACGTTTCTTTTAACCTTAGAGGGAACTTTTATAAATTAATATCTCTTGAAGCAGGTAAAACATTTATTTTAAATGTAACAGTTCATTTACCTTTACCTCTGTTTCTTTTCATTTGGTTGTCTTCAAATAAATATAATAAATGTAAATCTCTTTTTCAAAAATAGCATATCATACAGTACTTTTTATATACTTAAATCTATTCACCTAGGCTTCTTTCTACTAGCCATTAATATACGGTTGTATTAATAATTAATATTAAATATTTTGATTTTTAATTGGTTGTGAGCTAGTTTTCTGTAGTTTCTTATTTTTATCCTTTTTTACTACGTGAATGTTTGTAAGTGTGTATAATTTTTCAAAAAAGAGAAGTCATCATTTTATAGACAGTAAACCAAGAATAAAGTCTTAGAGAACTACACAGTTAAAGATTAAATGGAAAACAGTTTCAGTGGAAGAGACAGAGAAGATGCAGGCAAGTGCAGGAGGTAAAATGAGAAAAGTGTTTCAGAAGCTGATAAAGAAATAAGCTTAAAATACGATGAAAATTAAAGGCGTAAAATGGAAGGGTTCAAATACTGGCCTTGACAAACCACCAGGGACCAAAGTATGAACAAATGGAACAGCAACAGTAATTGGGACAAAACCCAAATGAAGGGTATATAAAAACCAATTATTAAGTATAATTTGTCAAAACCTAAAAGTACAGTGGTATAATTAGGCTGTCATGGATTAAATAAGAAAAAAATACTATCATATCAACCTTATTTACTTTTTTCTATTGAGGTACTTAAGTTTTATAATAAATACAGTTATCGTAACCTTTAGAAAGGAATGATCTTCTTGCATTTGGAGCAATGAAACATTCCTTATTACTGAACATTATCAGGCTAGTGATCAAGGAAGTTGTAGATTTGAAGATTTCCAAGTTTCCTTCTAACTGTAAGGATTCTGACTCTAGGAAAACAGATGAGAACTAAATGACTTTGCAAAAACTATAACATCAACCCAAAATATAAATGAATTACTGATATTGAATATAATACTATATTATCTACATAATTGTAAACAAACATAACTAGAAAAACTTTATCAATAAATAATAAAAATGAATATATTTTACCTTTATCAAAAATCTCTTTAGAATTTATAATAAATGATAAAGTTGGTTTTTTAATGTTCTCCCTATTTGATGTTCTCATAATAGGTAAAAATGTTAGTGAGCTATAAATGAGTAAGGTGGTGAAAAAAGGAGGAAAAAAATGTAAGATTTTTAAAAGAAATTGAAACTAAAACATCAATAACTAGATAATTAAAAAATTCCTATGCTAAATATTTATTTTCTCAAAAAAATTACCTTCTCCTTTCTCGGCCATACATCTATTCAATTCCTGTATTGTTGCTTTATCAACAGACATATGTACTTTAAGTTCATCCAGTTCTTCTTGAAGATTCATCCTAAAAAATTTTTTAAAAATATGTTAAAATGTATAACCTAAGCAGTAATGTAGCAAACAAATAAAGACAGTAAAGATATTTTAAACACATAGAGAATAGTAAACTAAAATTTAAAATACGCTAATAATACTTATAGGCTGGTACAGTGGATCACGCCTGTAAGCCAAGCACTTAGGGAAGCCAAGGTCAAAGAATCCCTTGAAGCCAGGAGTTCAAGGTTACTGTGAGCTATGATTACATGATGCACTCCAGCCTCAGTGACAGAGTGAAGCTATGTGTCTAATAAACAATAAGTCACAAATCCTAAAAAATTACAAGTCAATTTTAATGAGGATCTAGAAAATAAAATGTTTTAAGTAAGTAATTTCTGTTAACTTTATCTCCATGAACATGTCAAACACTTAAAATATAGACCATATGATTTTTTAAAAATCATGTACTGAGTTGCTGGACTACTTTCTAACATACAGATATACTAGGTAAAGTAGTAATAAAAATGTTAATACAAACCCCTGAAAACAAGGATGGCAAATCTCTAGATGTTGAGCAAAAGCAAGGAGCCCTTACAAGTAAAATGAAATTGAGCTACCATGGTGATTTGACCTGGATCAAATATTGCCCAGGGGAACCTCAGAATGTGAGACCTGAGTGAAGATAGATGTTTAGACCCAAGACCCTACATGAATGAGACAAAACTGAGCTAATAACTACAGGTACCTGGGAGACAAAAATTTGCTGAATGAAAAGCTGAATATCTGAGTTTATCTGGTTGGGTTTTGTTAAAATAGCCCTCCTGCTCTAGTTTGAGGGCAGGAAAGAATCAATCGTGTGATATCAGAATCCTAAGCCTTTATTACTGGGTTCAAAATTGAACAATTTACATTTGCAGAAACACAAACAATCAATAGCAATATAAAAACTAGGTATATGACCAGTGTACACTGGAGGTTTCAGAAAGACACAAGGGAGGTCTCCACAACTAAAAAAAAAATAAATGGGAGAAAAGCCACCACAGGAAACAATTCTTATAAAGTCAAGCTTGGCAATGATAATAAATATATAAATAAGTTCAAAGCCATGAATGATAAGTCTACACATCATCCTGCTAAAAATGGGAGAATATACAATAAGAAAATAGAGATAACAGAAAAATCAAAATGATTTTTACAATTAGAGCTTCAGAATGTTTTTAAAAAGATAGAGACTTTGTCGAAGAAATAATATACATAATAATTCCAAGAATTACTTTAAAATGGAAAACAAATATAAAATTTACAAATTAAAGGTCAATGAAAGAAATGAAAAATACATAATCAAATCAAAGGCAAGAAAATCATTTAAATGGCGAGTATAAGAAAGTAAAAATAGCTCTCTCGGTCTCTCTCTCTCTATGTCGCTCTCTCCCTCTCTGCAGCTCTCTCCCCACCTCTCTCCCACTTCCTCTCTCCCTCTTACTCTCTGTTTCTTTTTTCCTGTTACAGATCCCCTCTGTAACAGCCGCTTTATTAAATCTCTTGGTCCTGAAAAAAAAAAAAAAAAGAAAGTAAAAATATACATTAAGAAAAAAATGTTAGGGATAAAGATGTTCATTATATAATTATCAAAGAAATTATTTACCAGAAAAATATACTAGTTCTAAACTCTTATGTAACCAACAATATAAGAAATGTTTTATAATAATTCAAATGATAAAAATGTATACAGAGTGCCAAAAATATCTGCACACATTTTAAGAAATGAAAAAAACTGTACTAAAATTGTAATACTCAATATACACTGATAACAAACGATGGATACAAGTCACATTTGACTTCAGCAATTATAAGAAGTGCTCAAAGTGGTTACCATCAGCGTCCAGACACTTCTGATTACAGTGAACTCAAATAATAAATAGACAACATCTCTTAAAATGTGCATATTTTTTGGCACCCCTCGTATAAAGTAAAAAAATATGTAGTCTCTGCTTTCTCTCACTCAGTGGACTTCTTGAAAAAATTGGTATTATTGTTTGATGTGTACACTTATATATTTTGTTCATAAAACAAATACACATACATAAGGATTTTAACAACTGGGGTCCTGACCTATCACCTATATTGGCAGTTTTCCAGGCTCATTACAGATTGCTAAGAGGAGCACTTATACGTGCGTGCACACACGTAGACTCAACCACAAAATGATTACGTTTGGATTAGGTTCCTGACTTATTTAAGAACATGGAACATACTGCAGCAAGACGGCCCACAAAGAAAAAGCAGATGTAACTTATCTCAACTTAGTTTTCCTTGGCTCTCAGATCACTAACCCAGCAGAACACAGTGCTGCAGTTGTTAGAAATGTTATTTCTTGCTTAATAAAAGATATTTTATACTTACAGCTTGTTCCTTTTAGAAAGAAACCATGTAAGTCCATATTTTTTAAAAAGAAGTATTTGTAGACATCAAAGGCCACCTTGTTCTTGAGTCAAACTAAACACCCACCAACCACCTCTTAAATGGTGTGTGAGGGAGGGGCTGACAGTCAGAACCCTGGCACCCCTGAGCAGGATGAGCACTGGCTATCTACAGATTCTGATTTATTACCTACTTATTCTAGTGTTTCTAGTACTCTGGTATGAGGACAACAATTTAAAATCTATTTCTCACTAGGCAAATAAGAAGAAATGATTGTTCTCAGATATTGGACAACAGGGAGCACAAAACTGTGTGTGATCCCTGAGAGAAAGCAAATAAACAGAGAGCCCCTAACGATATACCAAATTTCTGCCTGTAGTCACTTTTCAGACCATGAGGCAGGGAGATAGGTCCCAGGAAGAGCATGACAGTTTCAATGAGTTGAAGCAAAAGAGACTGGAGTTTGGGAAGTCTAAACAGCTGGAATGTGTGAAGCACAGTACCCAGAGAAGAAGCTACCATGAAAAAGAGCAAAAGGAATCTGTGTAAGAATTCCTTTGAGTCTGTGGTTAAATATTTTGTTACATGTGCATTGTATAAAACACAAGGTCAGACAAAGAACAATAGGAGCTACAAACAGAAGTATGCTCATAATATTTTCACACAGGATTAGAATATTTTTGCATTATGACCAGAGGCATTCAACAGAGAACAAGAGTCACTCAAATAAGGACAGATAAACAAGCCTCTTGTAAAGCCTAAAGTGGTGTTTATAAAAACCTGAAAATATTTAAACTGAGATTTTACCATACTTCTCTCAGTACTTGACAGAAAAAGTCGACTGAAATAAGGATACAGAATATTTGAAAAACATTATCAAAAAACTTGACTTCATTGATACTTATAAAACACTCCATACTCAAGAACAGCAAGATAAACATTCTTTTCAAGTGCCATGGAAAATTCACCAAGCTAAGACCACATGCTAGACCATAAAACAATTATCAATAAAGTTAAAAACACCTAAGTCATGAAAAATATCTTCTATAACTAAAACATAATAAAATTAAAAATCAATGCCAGAAGCATGTCTGCAAAGTCCCCAAATGTTTCAATTTAAAGAACCTTTTCTGACAAAGCTTCTCTGCTCAACCAAACTTTAAACAGGCTTCTGAACCTTCTCTTAAGCCCATCTGTTCACTTCCTTATACAACCCAGTTTGAGCAAAGAGCTCTGCTAACTCAGTTTAGCAAGACCTCCCACCCCTGATCTCTGAATCATACTTGATATCTGATTGGCTTCCTCATGCTCCAATATCCCCCAGGTGGTGTCTCATTACCAGGGGCTCTCTTCAGCAAAAATTGTTATATCACTTTAACCAGTATTCCCTTTACTCTCGATGTTTTTTCTTGGTAATATTCCATCCTCTGACTCCCACCCTGCTCCTTGTCTATAAATACCCACTTGCCCATGCTGTTTGAGGAACTGAGCCCAATCTCTTCCTCACTGCAAAATTCCATTGCGGTGGTCCCTATACCTATCACGATGGTCCTGAATACAGTCTTCCTCTCCATACTTTAACAAGTATCATTAACATATATATTAATGATACTTGGTTCTTTCAAAGAAGAGCCCAAAAGGAATTAGAAAATATTTTAACTTATAAAAAATTTAAACACATTTCAAAATTTGTAAAGCGCAGCTAAAGCAATGCTTAGATAGTTATCTATAGTGTGATATACAATACTTGTATTAGAAAAGAAGAAAGATCTACAATGGTGTGTAAGCTTCAAATTAAAGGAGCTAGAACAAGAAGATAAATCAAATTAAGCACTTTTCATATATTTATTGACTATTTGGATGTTCTCTTTTGTGAAATACCTGCTCAAATGTTTTGCTCATTTTTCTATTGGGTTGAATGTGTCCTTTTATATTTATTCATAGGAATTCTTCATATATTCTGGATACTAGTCCTTTGCTGAACATGCATACTGCAAATACCAGGGTACTTAATCCCAATACTTTGGGAGGCTAAAGTGAGAGGATTGCCTGAGCCCAGGGTTTGAGACCAGCCTGGGCAACTTGATGAAACTTTACAATAAATCAAAAAATTAGCCAGGCCTGGTGGCGTGTGCCTGTAGTTCGTAGAAGGATCGCCTGAGCCCTGCAGGTCGAGGTTGCAGAGGCTGTGAGCATGCCACTGCACTCCACTCCAGCCTGGGTGACAGTGAGACTTTGACTCCAAACAAAACAAAACAAAAATTAAGAGATGTTATCTAAGTATTACTCTTCAAAGTGAAATTGAACTATGGTAGCAATGTGTAGTATGACATTTGCTCAAAAGATGGCGCTGATCAAATCAATGTTAGCATCACCACAGGACAGGCAGGACAGTCAAAGAAAAGGATGGAAGCACAGTTGTTCAAGGACAATGGATAGGACAAAGAGGTGAGGCTGAGTTTCCCTCACGTTCTCCTGACTTAACACCTCTTAACTTCTAGCTATGGGGGACCTTAAAGGATGTGATGCATTGTAGAAAACCAGCTAAACTGGCAGTGCTTCAGGAAGAAACTGAAATGCACGTTCAGAGATACAAGGGGCCACTTTGGTCAGTGTTGCTCAAGTAGTAGTTCGCTGTGATCAGAAGTGTCTGGACACTGATGGGAACCACTTTGAACACCTCTTGTCATTGCAGACGTCAAACGTGACTTGTATTCCTGTTTTGCTATTAGTATATTGAATATTACTACTATATTGAGTTATTATACTACTTTAGTATAATTAGTATTACTACTTTAATACAGTTTGTTCCTTTCTTAAAACATTTTTTTGAACTTTGAAAGTTGTCTTTCAATTCATTTAATGGTATCTCTCAGTGAACAGAAGTTCGTAGTTTTAATATAGTCCAATTTATCAATTTTTAGTTTATATTTAGTGCTTTTTATGTCTGGTGTAGGAAATCTTTGCCTAATACAGTCAGAAAGATGTTCTCCTATGCTTTCCTCTAAAAGCTTCACTGCTTAACTCTTCACATTTAGACTACAGTAACTTTTGGCTTCAGTGGGAGGTAAAATAGTTTATTATTTAATGAGCTTTAAAAAATGAAATTCTTGGGATACTTAGCAATATAGATGTATCATCTAGTATAGTGATTATTTCCAAATTTTCATAATTGTAAACAATGCTGTAGTGAGCATCCTTCTATATGTCTTCATATACACAACTTCTTTTAGTGTTTATAACTAGAAATGGAACTATTAGGTCTTTGAGTACATTCTTTAAAAATAGATAGCATATTTCAAACACTAAAAAAGTGTGGAGACTAATATAACAAACATTAATGTAACCGCCCACTAGCCTTAAAAACACTAGCATAATGACGTATTTAATTCATCATTTTTATTTTTGAAAAAAAATAAAATGGTCCATAAATAGTACTTAAATAGTATTGTCCCATACAATAATATTACTTTTCTTCTCTCTCTGAAAATAATCAGCACCTTAAATTTGGGGATTTGGGGTCCATCTTTCTGGCCCACATTTTGAATGTGTGTGTGTGTGTATGTGTGTAGTTGGTATAACTATATTTTTATGATTGTGAGTGCACATACACATATACATCCACAAAATATATAGTATCATTTTATAATTTTTAAAATTTTGCATTTTTAGAATATGTATTTTAGTGTATTTAAAATGTACTTAGTATATGTTATTATTTAACTTCCATCTTATAACTCAACTTTTGCTTTTTAAGCATTTCCATGTTATAAGTATAGATCTAGTTTATGTATGTTAAATGCAGTATATCACATTTATTAGAAAATCATAATGTATTTATATAAGATGCTAATAGGTATTTAGATTGTTTCTAATTTTTCACTATTACCAAATTGCTGCAATGAACATTCTTATTCATGTATCTTGTTTCACTTTATTTATTTATTTATTCTCTTTTTAGCTATTCTTTTTTATTTCAATAGCTTTGGGGGCTACAAATAGCTTTTGGTCTGGGCTTTAAGTGCACCCATTACTCCCACCTGTGTACATTCTACCCAGCAGATGATTTTTTTTTGTCCCTCCACCACTTCCCCCCTCCCTCTTCTGAGTCTTCAGTGTCCATGAAACCATGCTCTATGTCCTGGCATAGCCTTAGTTTAGCTCTCACTTATAAGTGAGAACATGCTGTGCTTCATTTTCTGTTCCTGAGTTAGTACACCTAGGATGATGTTCCTCAATTCCATTCAAGTTGCTGCAAAAGGCATTATTTTATTCTTCTTGATAGCTGATTAGTATTCCATAGTGTATATCAATATATACCACTTTCATTATCCACTGATGGATCAATGGGCATTTAGGTTAAAAATGCAAATCAAAAACACAATGAGGCCAGGCACAGTGGCTCACATTGTAATCCCAGCACTTTGGGAGGTCTGGGCAACTCGGCATGACCTTGTCTCTACAACAAACTTTTAAAAATTAGCCAGGCAAGGTGGCACGTGCCTGTAGTTCTGGCTACTTGGAAGGCTGTGATAGAAGGATCGCCTGTGCCCTGCAGGTAGCAGCTGCAGAAGCCTTGATAGCATCACTGCAATCCAGCTTAGGTGACAGAGTGAGATTCTGACACAAAAAACAATAGCAACAACAACTACAATGAGATACTACAACATACTCACTAGGCTAGCCATTATAATAAAAACAGAAAACAAAGACTATAACAAATGTTGGCGAGGACATGGGGAAATTAGAACCCTCATATGTTGCTAAGTATGTAAAATGGTGTAGCCACTGTGAAAACAGTTTGACAGCTCCTTACATAATTAAATAGAATTACCATATGATCCAGAAATTCCACTCATAGGCATATGGCCATATTAATTGAAAACTGACATGCAAAGAAGTAGTTGTATACACATGTTCATAGTGGCACTATTCAGAATAGCCAAAAGGTAGAAGCAACCCAAATCCCTACCAAAGGATGACTGGATGAACAAATTGTGATATACACATACAACAGGATATTATTTCACTGTAAACAAGTAGTGAAGTTCTGATACAAGCTACAATGTGGATGAATCTTGAAAATATTATACTAAGTGAAAGAAGCCAGACACAAAAGTTCACACACTGTATGATTCTATTCATATGAAATATTCAGAGTGGGTAAACCCATAGAGACAGAAAGCAGATTAGTGGTTGCCAGGACCTGGAGGAAGAGGCAAATGGGAAGACTGGGAGTGACTGACTGCGTAATGGGTATGGAGTCCCCTTTGGGGGTGATGAAAATGCTTTGGAACTAAAGGTCATGCCTGTATAACGTTGTGAATGCACTAAATTCCACTGAATTGCATGCTTCAAAACAAAATTAATATGTAATTCATATATTGTTAACATTACCCCAAAATAAATTTTTTTCAAAATAAGTCATCATTGGCAGATTTTTTTTTGCTAAAAAATTTTATTTCTATCACGAAAAACACAGAAAAATACAGTTCCTAAAAATTCTCATTTCTATATACCAAAAAAAATTATAATCTTGCTTGAAAAGACTATGAGTCTTGCTTTGGAGAGGAAAACAAATTGGCTGAACTTTCCTAAGATAAAATTTTGATTTTAACTCCTTAAGCAATTACTATTGAATTTTATAAAATATGATTTCAAACTATGGTCTACATATATTTACTGTTTAACCCAAGAGAGAAGAAGTACTTCAACCTGGGCTATGCCATTGATCTGTAGCTTGCTTACTTTTTATCATTAAGAAAAAATGATCAAAAGATCACTGAAATAAAGAAAATATATCACATTATATGGGGGGAAATGTCCTACTTCTATAAAACAAAAAGAAGTTTTTGATTATAGATTCTAAATCCCTTTACTACTGACTCCATCTCTAACTGCCTTCATTGACAAACTTACTAACCAGAATTTTCAGTATCAAGTAGGAAAAATATCAGTAATTTTTTGCAAATATTTTGCATTTTCATACTTATTTTTAGACATGAAACAAAACTGAAAGTAGGAATGGTAAAAAAAAAAAAGAGGGGGCTAACATTGAAGTATGTTATATAACGCATTTAAATTTTATTTTTAAGAACAATGAAAAGATATTAAAAGTTTTTAAATAGAGGAGAGATATGCTCAGAATTGTATTTTGAAATTCACTCTGCAGCATCTGTGAAAAAAAATAGATTTGATGGGAAGAGTAGACAGATATATTTACACCTTTACTCTAGTTGACTAGGGAAGAAATGATGGTGGTTTGAATAAGGATATTAATAGTAAGGATGGAAAGAAATAGATATATTCTAGAGATACTTGTGGTGTGGAATCTTAAGACTTGGTATAGACTTTAATGAGGAGATTGGAAAGAATAATAAGTCATTTTATAACATCCTGGGATTCTGGTTGGAACAATCTGATAGGATAATAATGCCATTTGTTAAGATTTAGAGTACTAGATAAGGAGTAAATGTGAAGAAGATCATGAATTTGGTTTCAGAAATGTTGAATCTGAGACATCCAAGAGAAGAGGCTGTATAGACATTTGGATATACTTAGTTGCAGTTCAGAAAGAGGGTCTATGTTAGAAAGATAGGTCTGAAAGTCAACTGGCAAAAGATAATGACAGAAATCACGGAAATAGATGAGATCATCACAGGTGAGCACACAAATGAAGTACAGAGAATACCTATCACAAAGTCCAAAATTACTGCAAAGGCACACAGCTGATTTCAGGGGGAAGCACTGATAAAGGAGAACATGAAAAGGTGGCCAGAGGTACAGAGACAAAGGCAGAAGAGATGGTCCCAGAGAGTTGAAGGAAATATTTATTTTATTTTATTTTATTTATTTTGTTTGTTTGTATGTTTGTTTTTGAGTTGCAGTCTCACTCTGTCGCCCAGACTGGAGTGCAGTGGCCGCTCCCAGCCACCGCAGCCTCGACCTGCTGGGCTCCGGCGATCCTTCCGCCTCAGCCTTCCAAGTAGCTGGAACTACAGGCGTGCGCTACCATGCCCAGGTAATTTTTTTGATTTATTGTAGAGATGCGGTCTTGCCAAGTTGCCCAGGAGGGTCTTGAACCCGCAGGCTCAGGCAATCCACTCACCTCAGCCTCCCAAAGCGCGGGATTACAGGCTGAGCCACTAAGCCCACCTTGAAGTTACATATTTAGGCAGATGGTATGTGGGTCTCCATTTATTCTCTGGCTCCAGACCCTGCAAATAACAGGAGTGAGTCTGTTTCTTCCCCTTTCTCTCATGAACGCAGTCTGCTAATGAAAAGAGTAAATAATTAGTGTTTCAAAAGTGTTATATAAAAGAGTTAAATGGTCAGAATGGAGGAAAAGTAGACAGTGAAACTATATCTGTTGAAATAATTAAAAATTAACACCTCTAAGAACACTCTGATAGGTCCACTTTAATTGCCAAACACCATGAGCCTTTTCTCTAATTTTTTTTTTCTTTGAGTTGGGAGTCTCACCTTGTCACCCAGAATGGAGTGCAGTGGCATGCTCACAGCTACCGCAGCCTCGACCTGCTGGGCTCCGGCGATCTTTCCGCCTCAGCCTTCCAAGTAGCTGGAACTAGAGATGCACACCATCACGCCCGGCTGGACTTTTTGTCATTTATTGTAGAGATGAGGTCTCACCAAGTTGCCCAGGCGGGTCTCGAACCCGTGGGCTCAAGCAATCCACTCACCTCAGCCTCCCAAAGCACAGGATTACAGGCTGAGCCACCGAGCCCAGCTGGAAATATTTATTTTAAAGAGAATATGACCAATGTTTTTGAATACTGTGAGAATTCAAGTAAGATGAGAAGTAACCTTTGGTTAACTTCTGGTTAGTGAATGATGTACCTAGATCTGTCTGCCCTTGATTTAACTATCCTTAACAAAACAGAGTCTACAGTGTTGATTGCTAGACCTACTTTACGTAGGTCCCTGCAAATTCATATGATATTATGTAATAGGGGGGTGGGGGAGAGAGAAAGAGAGAGAGAGAGAAAGACTATAGCATTTTATTACAACAGCAAGAACTTTACTTCAGTTCTTTTCCCACTCACAAGCAGAATAGAGCTTCCCCTGCTTTATGTCTCTACTATTCTCTTAGTATTGGTCTTACTCACACTTTTGCTTCTTTCCTACTGAGCTGTGAGGAACTAATCAAAGGGGAAACATTACTATTCCTCGTTTACCTGTGCCTAGCAGAGTGCCCAGCTGAAGCATTTTATATAGGCCACAGATAAATAGATCAAAATTACTGAGCCACTGCAAGTTGCTGATTTATTTAACTAAGGATACGGAAAACATACAGTGAATGTTGGTACACCCAGGATTCCTAGTAAGGACATGCAGCTGTGGTTGACACTGTATAATGCATGATCTGATGAATTAGAAAAGCTTAATTTCCTGCTATACTCGAGACTCTTTTTATAGTTTTATATCACTATTCTGAAAGAACATACACAAATATTTTATACTAATGTTTTCAATTGGGAGAATGTCAACATATATTGGACTTTGTTGGCTCCTAGTCTAATTTAGCATCGATAAGGCAACAACTTCAACTGAGTGAGAAAGCTGAGTGAGCCCACTGGCACCTCTAAAAGCTTTTGTTGTGTCTTACTATCTTACCTTCCAAAGAATGGTTTCACCTCACTAGCACATGGCAGGTACTCCGACACTAAGGCTTCGTAGAGCTTGAAACTATTTATCTTTGCTGTTTATTCAGCACCTAGTTAGTGTCTGACTCTGAATTATATTGTTTAATATTGAATGAATGGATAAATAAATAAATGCTAATTAGATATACTGAGGAAGGAACCAGTCAATTTATCAGTTCATAGATTAAGTTATTGGTCTTTTTTAAGATATAGTGTTGACAAGTAGATAAATTTTATAAATCTAAATGAAATATTATAGGAACTATATTTCATGTATGTTTTTCAAGTCCTCAGATTTCTATATAACAGCAACTAATATTTCTGACTCAACAACAGAAACACTATAATCTCAGTCAGTGGTAGCTATATATTAAAAAAAAGTATACATATATATATACTTTTTTCAGTATATTATCTATACTGAGTTGGAGTCTCACTCTGTTGCCCAGGCTGGAGTACAGTGGCATGTCCACGGTTACCCCAACGTCAACTGCTGGGCTCTGGTAATCCTTCTGCCTCAGCCTTTCAAGTAGCCGGAACTACAAGCATACACTACCATGCCTGGCTAATTTTTAATTTATTGTAGAGATAAGGTCTCACCAAGTTGCCCAGACTGGTCTCGAACCCACAGGCTCAGGCAATCTATTCACCTCAGTCTCCCAAAGTGCTGGTATTACAGGCTGAGCCACCAAGCCTAGCCTATATTTTTAATCATATTTTCTAAACTGATGTAGAGTTGCCACACAACGTTTCATTAAAGTCTTAAGAAGTTACTTTTTTAGATTCGACTTGGAAGTACTATTTAAATTCAGATTACAGGTAGTATTTGTAGTACATCTTATTATTTTGTGGATTCTACCCCTAACTTAAAATATATTTATTACTGCAAAAATAGGGGTAAATCTTATTGCTTAAATAGGTCAAGACTATATATTAAACTAGATGTTAGTGTATGACACAAAAATAAGACTGTCTAGCCTATAGAGAAACAAGCAGACACTTCTGGTTCCTGACAAGAAGGAGTAGGGGTATCTGTTCCTTCTGCTATTAAATGTAAAAACCCAGAAAAAAACACAAACAACAAACATGAGACTCCACGAGGAGGAGAGAAGAAGGATGGGATAGGGTCCTCAGAAGTAGGATAACACTAGGGGAACGACTAAGCGATGAATTCCTTGGGTTTTCTTCATTCCTCCTAACTATCCCAAACTAGGTACTAGAGAAACTCACAACCAAGAAGTGCCAATGAACACAAACAAAAAAGCTTCAAGGAAAACCTGCTCTCTCTAACCAAATGACCAGGAAACGGATGGAAAAGCAGGATAAAACTCTTACTGACCGCCGGGCTTGGTGGCTCAGCCTGTAATCCCGCGCCTTTGGAAGGCTGAGGTGAGTGGATTGCCTGAGCCTGCGGGTTCGAGACCCGCCTGGGTAGGCGAGACCTCATCTCTACAATAAATCAAAAAATTAGCCGGGCGTGGTAGCGCGTGCCTGTAATTCCGGCTACTTGGAAGACTGAGGCGGAAGGATCGCCGGAGCCCAGCGGGTCGAGGCTGCGGTGGCCGGGAGCGGCCACTGCACTCCAGTCTGGGCGACCCAGTGAGACTCCAACTCAAAAAAAAAAAAAAAAAAAAAAAATTTAAAAAAAGAAAACAAACAAACAAAAAACTCTTACTGACCATGCCCACACTACAACAGTCATAAACCTCTGGGGGGAAAATAAAACAAAAAGTAGCCATGCTCTGTCGGTAAAAGCAGAGTTTGAGAAGCCTGGACTTTCACCAACACCAAGTAGTAACCCCTTCATACTCCCTTCAATGCAAAATCAATCCAGGACAAGGTAAGAGACAGGAGGAAGTAAGACTCCCACCTCTTCCTAGCTTATGTAATGAGGTAACCCTCTCCCTCAGGCATGATGCTGTCAGAGTCCTATTAAATTAAAAGATTTAAATAAGACCCAGCGTCTCAAAATATAATACATAAGGTCACTGACTTACAATGGTTCTACTTTAGGATGTAAAATTGCCACAGTCTCAATGGACTTCAAATTTTGAATTTTGATATTTTCCTGGGCTAGCGATATGTGGTACATAAGCTATTCAACACTTCATTTTAAAATAGGCTTTGTGTTAGATGACTTTGGCTAGTATAAGTGTCCTGTGCATGTCTAAGGTAAGCTAAGCTAAGCTATACTATTCAGTAGGTTTCGTGTATTAAATACCTTTTCAACTTATATTTTTCAATTCATGATGGGTTTTATCAGGACATAACCCCATTATATGTTAAGGAACACCTGTACTCCAAATGTCCAGAGACAATGAAAAAAAATCCCTCCTCATATTAAGAAACAGGAAACTTGAAGAAAAATTATAATCAAGGGATGCCACCATCAAGATATAACACATATGTCAGGGTACTTGACAGGAACTTTAAAGCAGCCATGATTAAAATGTTACAATGAACAATCACAAAACTTTTAAAATAAATCAAACAAAAACTTTAAGCAAATAAAGAAGAATCAAATGGAAATTTTAGAGCTAAGAATTACAATAACCAAAATAAAAAACTCACTATATGAACTCAATAGCAGAGATGACAGATAATAGAGAATTCAGTGAACCCGAAGCTACAATAGAAATTACCAAATTTGAATAACAGAGGCAAAATGGGCTGACAAATAAATTGAACAGAGCCTATTATTATCCACCTGAAGGATAATAATAAAAGATCTAATACTCACGTCATTAGTGTTCTAAAAAGAAAAGAAAAGAATGACCAAAATTTACTAAATTTGGCAAAAGGTACAAAACTAGAGATTCAAGAAGCTGATAGAAACCCAAATAGGAAAAACAGAGAAATACATGCTAAAGCATGCTATGATCAAGGTGCTGAAAAGAAAAGAAAAAGGAAAAATGACTGAAAGCAGGTAGAGAGAATGATGTATTACCAATAAAGCAGGACAATGATGCACACAGTACATTTTTCATCAGAAACTGTGGAGGCCAGAAGGAAGTGGCATACTTTTCAAGTGCTAAAAGAAAGAATAGGTTACCTATTCCATACACAGTGAAAATATCACTCAGTAATGAAAGTGGAATCAACACCTAAATAAGGACAGAGAATTTTTTGCCAGCCAACATACCTTAAGAATGCTAAAGGAAGTTCTTTAAACGGAAATAAAATAGTTAAAGAAGAAATTTGGAAGGTTAGAAAGGAAGAAATAAAGTAGAAGGGATAAAAATACGTGTTGTGCATTTGCCCATAAATATAAGTATTTACTCATAAGTGCAATTTATAGGTAAATATAATAGACTATCTATGGTTTAAGGTTTAAAAATTATGACAGTTGAAGGAAAAATTATTATATTGTATGACAAGGTTCTCAAGATAGAGAAAATATTTGAGATAATTATGAAGAGGAAAGGATAAAGGTACATATGTGGAAATAAAGTCTCTAGATTCCACTTAAAGTAATCAAATGTTGATACTAATAGAATGCAATATGTTATGCATGTATAATACCAAGAGAAAATACTAAAAAAACTTACTCAAGATATACTCAAAAACCCTATAGAAAAATAAAAATAAAATTCTAAAAAATTTTTAGCAACCCATAATATGGAGGAAAAATAAAAACAGTGAAAACAAACAGAAAATAAATAATAACATGGCAGACTTAGCTCTAACATATTGATAATACAAGATAAAAATGTCAGTAGGTTAAAAAAAAAAAGTACTTGTTTCCTTACGTTAGCAACGTACAATTAGAAACCAAAATCAGGCCGGGTTCGGTGGCTCAGTCTGTAATCCCGTGTTTTGGGAGGCCAAGGTGAGTAAATTGCCTGAGACCACGGGTTCGAGACCTGCCTGGGCAACTTGGTGAGCCCTCATCTCTACAAAAAATCAAAAATCAGCCCGGCATGGTAGCGCACGCCTGTAATTCCGGCTACTCGGAAGGCTGAGGCAGAAGGATCGCCGGAGCCCAGGAGGTCGAGGCTGTGGTGGCCGGGAGCGGCCACTGCATTCCAGTCTGGGTGACAGAGTGAGACTCCAACTCAAAAAAAAGGAAAAAGAAAAAGAAAAAGAAACCAAAATCAAAAGTACAATACCATTTACAATCGTTCCAAAAAATTAAATACTTTGGTACAAATCTAACAGTTACTCGACATACAGAATCTGTAAGCTAAAACTACAAAACACTAGTAAATAAAAGAAAATCTCAATAAATTAAGAGACACTACCTGCATGGAAGAATACACTCAACATAGTGAGTGTATTAACTTTTTCCAAATTGATCTATAGATTTAGTACAATTCTAATAAAAACTCCATTTTTTTGTAGCTATGGCTATTTTTAACTTATTTTTGTCGCTAAATCTTATTTGGAAAGACAGATCTTACTTGTAAAAGAACTGGAAAAGTCAAAACAAATTTGAAAAAGAAGAATAAAGTTGGTGACTTCCAAGAGCTTAATAACTATTAGAAACCGGGCTCGGTGGCTCAGCCTGTAATCCCAGTGCTTTGGGAGGTTGATGTGAGGGGATTGCCTGAGCCCACGGGTTCGAGACCCACCTGGGCAACTTGGCGAGACCCCCATCTCTACAATAAGTCAAAAATTCGCCGGGCGTGGTAACGCACGCCTGTAGTTCCAGCTACTTGGAAGGCTGAAGTGGAAGGATCGCCAGAGCCCAGCAGGTTGAGGCTGCAGTGGCCAGGAGCAGCTACTGCACTCCAGTCTGGGTGATAGAGTAAGACTCCAGCTCAAAAAAATAAATAAATAAATAAATAACTATTAGAAAGCTACAGTAATCAAAACAGGGAGGTTTTCTTGAAAGCTTAGTAACACAGATTAATGGAATACAATAGAGTGTTCTAAAATAGACCCACTGAAATATAATCAATTGATATTCAACAGGTACAAAGCATTTAAGTGGAGAAAGGATAGCCTTTTTAGAAGTGATGTTGAACAACTAGAAATATATTAGCAAAAAAAGAACTTGAAGCTATAATACACACTTTATATAAAAAGTAGCTCAAGATGGATCACAGAGCTAAATATAAAATGTAAATCTATAAAACTTTCAGAAGAGAACATGAGATAAAACACTTGTGACCTCAGGTCAGGGAACTAGCTTTTAGATATGACATCAAAATCATGATCCATAAAAGAAAAAACACTTGATAATTTGGATTTCATCAAAATTAAAAACTGTGCCATGTAAAAGATGCAGATAAGAGAATGAAAAGGTAATCTACAGAATGGGAAAAAATATCTGAAAATCACATATCCGATTAGAGACTTCTACATAGAATATTTAAAGAACCCTTAACGCTCAACAATAAGTATAGTTTAATTGGCTTAATAAACAACCAATTTCTTCTTCTTCTTTTTTTTTGAGTTGGAATCTCACTCCACCCAGACTGAAGTGCAGTAGCTCACTCACAGCTCAGGCGATCATTCCGCCACAGTCTTCCAGGTAGCTGGAATTACAAGTATGTGCTACCATGCCCGGCTAATTTTTTGATTTATTGTAGAGATGAGGTCTCGCCAAGTTGCCCAGGCTTGTCTCCAACCCCTGAGCTCAGGCAATTTTCTTGGCTTGGCAGCATCCCTAAGTGCTGGGAATACAGGCTTGAGCCACTGTGCCCAGCCAACCAATTTCTTTTTAAATGGGCAAAATATTTTAACAGATACTCATCAAAGAACATATAAAGACAGCAAATAAGCACATGAAAAGATCCTCTATTAACCACTAGAAAAATAACTATATCACAATGAGATACCGATGTACACCTATTGGAATGGTTTAAAATAAATACTGATAACACCAAGTGCTGACAAGGGTGCGGGGCAACTCGACTCTCCTGAGTTGATGTTGGGAATGAAAATGGTATAGCTTCCCTGGGACATCTAACAATGCAACTTCTGGGGTTTTACCTTATAGAATAAGAAAGTTTTACAAAAACCTGTGTATAGTACCTCTATTCATAACTGCAAAAAAATCCACTAGAAAGATCCACAGGTTCTTCAGTAGATGAATAAAGTGGTACATCATACAATGGAATATCACTTAGTTATAACAAGGAAAAAACTAGATCAATCAACCTCAATGACTCTAATTTATTATGCTGAGTAAAAGAAGTCAGTCTCAAAAAGTTACAACCTGAATGAGTTCATGCATATTACATTCTGAAGTAGTCAAAGCTATGGAGAGGAAGAACAGATCAGTGACTGCCAAGTGTTAAATTAAAGGTGATGGGATGATTTGACTACAAACAGGCAGTTCAAGGATATTTTTTGAGATGATGGAACTATTTTGTATCCTGATTATGGTGATAGTTACCTGAATTTATACATGTATTCTAGCTCATAAAACTGCACTCTAAAAAATTCAGTGTACTATATATAAATTTTAAAAATTCTGTTCTCATTAATAAACAAATTTTAATGAATAAAGCACTGATATTTCATATGATTTATTGTTTTATCATGATAATTTTTGGCATTAGTTTGATTTTTAACATCACATTTCATTAAGAATATTTAATACTAAACAAGTTTCCAAATAAATTTCCTGAGAGTAGAAACTTTCTGATATCATTTCAATCCTCTTGCAGAGTGCCTATCACACAGCAGTAACTCAAACACCCCTTTTTTTTTTTTTTTGAGTCAGAGTCTCATTTTGTTGCCTAGGCTGGAATGCAGTGGCATACTCATGGCCATTGCATTCTTGACCTGCTGGGCTCAGGTGATCCTTTCACTTTAGTCTTCCAAGTAGCTGAGACTACAAGCACAAAGCACCAAACCCAGCTAATTTTTTGATTTATTGTAGAGATGAGGTCTCACCATGTTGCCCAGGCTGGTCTTGAACCTGTGGGCTCAGATAGCCCTCTTGCTTTGATATCTCAAAGTGCTGGGATTACAGGCATGAGCCACCATGCACAGCCACATTTGTTAACTGAATAAATGTTTCACAAAATAACCCAGCCCTCCCTGAAAAAAATGTTTACATGATTTAAAGTTTATTCAGTTCCCTAGCATTCTTTAAAAAACAATTTAATTACCTTTTCCTAAGGTAAAATTGATATCTTCCAAATGGCTATCACATTAGTGAGTATAAATAGATTTCAGGAAAAAGTTCCACATTTTATTTATTTTGGAGACAGAATCTTACTCTATCACCCAAGCTGGTGGTGCAATGGCACAATCACAGCTCACTGCAACTTTGAACTCCTGGCATCAAGCAATCCTCCCTCCTTTGCCTCTCAAAGCATTGGGGTTATAAGTGTGAGCCACCATGCCCGACCAAGTTCCACACTTTAATAATGACTCTTAACATTCAATTCAAAGAGCAGTTTGTAAAATACAAATACCACTGAATACACAGACCAGGATTTTGAGAGTTCCCTAACTTTCTTAAAGAGTTCTTATTTTTCTTTAGTTCTACTTCAATAATGAATAAAATAAACCCCAAATGTATTACCTATAGGTAACCTCTGCCTGAATTTGCATTCATAAATTAAATCTCACAATTAGTTAATTTAGGTCTCTCAGCTAATTCACTTCATCCACAATTAACTTTCTTTTCTGGAGACAGAAAGGTCATTAAAGATTAAGAGAGAAAGTATTGATATACATGTTACAACACAGATGAACCTTTCAAACATTATGTTAAGTGAAAGAAGCCAGTCTAGGACTATATTGTATGATCTCATTTATATGAAATGCCCAGAATAGGCAATTTTACAGACATGGAAAGCAGATTAGGAGTATTCTAGGACTGGGAGGGTAGATGGGAGGATTGGGGTGTAACAACTAACAAGTGTGGACTTTTTTTTTTGGTGGGGAGTCATGAAAATATTTTCAAATTGATAATGGATGGTGGAACGCTGAATAAACTAAAAGCCATTGAATTATATACTTTATATGAGTGAATTGTATGGCTTGTAAGCTATTTTTCGATAAAGCTACTAAAGTTAACAGGAAATTCTTCGACAACAAATCCAAGGGTCTATAAAATAATTTTCCATACAAGGGACTTCATTATAGCATCAAACAGCACTAATAGAGTATACAGCACTTTAAAAGGTAAATGAGAGTACACAACATTTAAATCTGATATGATCATTTCCTCAAAAGTTTACCATTACATGGAAAAGGATGGCATCAAAAGTTATGTTACCATTTAGTACATAAAATAGGCTCCTGGTTTACAGCTAAGAAAATTCAATGACATTTAATTACATTCTGCCATATGATGCTAAATTCTTGCAATCTAAAAGAATTCAGGTTTTCAAAAAAACTATATGGTTCCAGTGTCAGAAATCAACTCTAAATGAAGAAATAGTTAGGTAGCAGAAGAGGCTAATTATATTGGTCTAACTCCTTTCTGTCTCAAAAAAAAAGCGTTCTTTTTTTTTGCCAGACTCAATGTAATAGCCTGTGAATTATAAGATCAAGCAAGCAAACTGTATGTTTTCTAAAATATGAGTATCCTTCATCAAGTTTTATACTTAGGGCAGCTAAAAGACCTATGCGGAAAAATCAGCATTAAGCCCAAAGGACAGGCAGTGCACAGCAAGAAAGCAGGCAATTCCCTCGTGTCTTTTGCAGGTCACTACCAAGGACCATGTTAGCACATCCACACCAGACCCTTAACAGGCAGTTCTGCTGCTACCAGTAATTAGCTTGGACAGCTCTGGCTCCAAGAGTAGCAGCAAGGCTACACCATAATGAGCTCAGTTGGGATTAGCAGGACAGGGCAGGGAACCAAGAGAGCTCAGGCATTCTGCATTGCGTATGTATCTAGGAGATCAAACAAGGATGGCTGGCTAGGTTATCCCCTCTCCACCTCATTCCAAAAATGAAGCACGGCAGTGTCTAAAATACAGGCTAATGAAGAACGACACCTCCAACAGATGAGAGCCACATTAATTAACACAATCCCTAGATCAAATTATACAGTTTCTTTTAGAGCTAGCAAATGTGCAACTTGTTATTGCATAATACATATATATTTTTAAGATGCTAGTCTTTTTTCTTTACTTTTATTGGCAAAAACCAGATTATTCCATTATCAAATTTTATAAAATATCTCTTTAATCTCCTTTAAGCCACACAAAAATTCTCCCAAATGTTTAACTGAGTCCGCATTGCTAAAAAAGAAACTCACTTTTGAAACATTAGCTCCTGGTTTTCCCTTTTGTAATATGCCAGTTCATTCCATACAGCATCAGAATCTTCTTGCTGAAGTTGCTGGGGATCTGCTCTCCTTATTTCTCTGATTTCAGTCCTATTTTTAAAATGAAGTTGTTCTTTTCCATAACATGTTCAAAGTGCAATAATAATAAATTTATACATTCCTTAAAATTTAAAAATATATATTGAGTAAATCTCTAACTCAAGCTCACTATTTTTTTTGAATAAATTCCCTAAGACCTAAACATGTAGAAATTAAAATGTTCTATCATAATTTCCTGAAGCTAAACTGCTACTATGAAAAGCAAACTTTTAAGCAGACACATAATATTCTTAGGTCTATTTCCCTCATTCATTCTAGTAGTAATAAAACACACACCATAGAATTTTAACAGTCCCCTCCTCCTCCAAAAAAACAAAAACAAAAAACCATAAGCAACCAACTTATCTAGAATTTGGGGCCAACCAGTATGAATGTAGTATAGATGCTCTCTATCTTTTTTAAAAAGTGAATTCTGTCAGAAAGTAGATTTCACTCTTATAGTGATTACTAAAAAGTTAGGTGAGCGGAGGCTAAATCTAGGATAAATTGCTTTATCACTGTTTTACTGACAAGAGATATGAAATACTTCCATTCATCAAAGGAAGGAATTAGATGTGACAATTATCTACAAGTGATGCCAAATGCCCTTTACGTTTTCATTTTCTGTACATAAAACAAACTTCATTTTTATTTTGTAAAAGTGCTGTACGGCCAATTTAGAAACAGTATTTCTCTACAGAACAGACCAATGTGTATCATCAACATTGCCCTAAAGGATCCATCTCAAAAGATGAGAGGGTAGTAGATTTTCTGTACTCATTCAGTCCTTTGCCCTCTGTTGATACTGTTAACAGGGGAGCCACTTACAACTAACCAAGATCTGAACACCTGTTCAGAGCAATTGAACTGAGACCGCCAATTCATTCAGATAAGCTGGAGAACAAACTGATGGATAGTAAAGATCTTCAAATTGCATACTAGGTTGAAATAGTTTAAGATAGTTAACTATATATGTGCATTTCATATTTCTCTTGTCTTTCCATTAAAACTTAAACACTTTCTGGGCTATAGACATTTTAACACCAGTATTTTATTTATGTAAAAGTAGTTTTTCAATCACATAGATATTAACTTTGCTTTAGATTATATGCTTTTATTAAGCAATTCCATTGATATTAAAAATTTATGTAATAATTCATAATAACTTTCTCCTAATTATATCTCTAAAACAGGAAAATCTATAGTTATTACTAGCACATTTTTCTGTTTTCATTTGTTATACTCTCCGTTTAAAAATTCACAGTAAAGATTTCACTACCAAATAATTTCTTTAAAACCAAACAAAAGCCATTAAAACACCTATATAACGCTACTCCATTCCATTTAATATTTAGGGAAATGCCTTTATGAGCTATGTAACTCACATGCCACTGCCTTCTTCCCACTGTTTTAATTGCTCTTTTACTGCTCTGTAGTTGGTCTGTAACATCTGTAGCCTTTCCTTGCGTTTTTCATGGGCATCTCTTAGCTCATCATTTTCTTGGCTCTGTAGAACACAAAAATCAAGTATGTAAGTTTAAGAAAGTATCAGTATGCTTCAAATAAAAGGTTACTCTCATGTAAATATGAAATATGAAAGAAAATATTGTGTAAACATGAATGTGTAACATTTATTTAAGCAGAAGAAAGGAGAGACTTTCTCAAGTCACAGAATAGATCTCCTTAATAAATTCGACCCACTCACTGCATTTTAAGCTACTTACATAATTTCAAAATTATGCCATAAGGCTAGTTTTATCCCTTTCCCTATTCACTAATACACATACAAATATTCACAAGGCTATCTTACAGGCCTTTTTTCTTTTTTAGCATAAAGATTTCTCTATACATAGAGCATGATTAGTATGTTAGAATGTAAATATGATTAGTATAAGAACATTACCACAATAAGACCAATTCTTCAGCCTACAGAGTCATAATCTATATGTAATAAAGCACAATGATTACACAAGAGAAAGAAAATGAGACTGATGCTTGTTAGAAGGAGCATAGTTTAACATTTTGGAATTGTACCATGAAGAACTGGAATGGGAAAGCTAGGCTTAGTTCTCTTGAAGAGGTCATACAATAGACAGTCCAAACATCACTTTGTAGTTTCAACATCTATCTTAGCCAATTACAGTCAACTACTTCTAAATTTATACAGCACATGAGATCAATTTACATTTTTAGATTTAGTCATAAAATGAACTTATAAAGACCAAATTCTTAGTCTTCAGAAGATGTATTAACATGATTTATGAACTATTTCTCAAAGTAAAACAAAACTTGAGTTTTTCCCCCATGAAAATTTCAAATATTTGTAAAACTCTTATTCATATTTCTTTTTTTTTTTGAGTTGGAGTCTCACTCTGTCGCCCAGACTGGAGTGCAGTGGCTGCTCCCGGCCACCGCAGCCTCGGCCCGCTGGGCTCTGGCGATCCTTCCACCTCAGCCTTCCGAGTAGCCGGAATTACAGGCGCGTGCTACCACACCCGGCTGATTTTTGATTTATTGTGGAGATGAGGTCTCGCCAAGTTGTCCAGGCAGGTCTCGAACCCGGGGGCTCAGGCAAGCCGCTCAACTCGGCCTCCCAAAGCGCTGGGATTACAGGCTGAGCCACCGAGCCCAGCCCATATTTCTATATGAATGAACTTATACACTTATTTGGTGGAGGCAAGAGGTACTCTCTAACATTATAATGATATAGGCTTATGGCAATTGGAAAGATCTGAATTCCACTCTTGGAGTTTTCTTCTGTTAGCTGGGTTATCTTAAAAACACTATTTAACTTAATTCCTTTTCCTACAAAGTTGGAAAAGAAAGCACAGGTTTAAATTATGATGATTAAATCAAATAGGATAACAGGTAGAGTTTCTGGCGTTGTTCTGCCCTGTAAAGGCACAAAGCAAAAGTTAGATTCTTTCAGTCTCCTCTTTCCAGGTATTAACAGAGATACTCTTATCTTTTAGAAGCCCAATTCACTGTTTTCTTAACCATTTACTTCTCATCTAAACTGTGAGATAATACTTTATAGAGCTTGCATTATTTTACTGCAATTCTATTTGTCTTTGTATGGATATTTTGTCAGTCTACTTTCAATATATTTCTAGTAGGATAATTCTCTTAAGTAGTTATTAGGAAGTATTTGGGCCATGTGAATTAAGAAGCATTCTATATGGATATGGAAATGGAAGTTCTTGATGAAAAAGCATGAGAATGGCACCAATTGACACATGCATTCAAAATAAATCTTTCCTACATGGGTTTAGAAGACACACAAAACAAATGCAAACTTACTAAAAAGTAGCAAAGTTAAACAAATGAGGTAAAAGTAAAAAATTCAGAATACTGAATCCAATTTTACTCATTTCAATTTAAAAACCATATAGGAAGAGCAAGCAAGATGTTGTGTTGCTAAGAGTTCAAATCTGCTGCTCGAGGTTACTAAACGTTACTTTGACAGTTACTTAAATTCAGTTCATCTGATTTTCCATCTACAAAACAGAAGCAAAATAGAAACTATATTTCTTCTTCTAAGACATGAAGAATGATTTAACCTTGACCCTGAATTTTTAATATTAAGTTTGGTAAACAATTCGAATATCACTTCACTTCTTTGAGCAATAAGCTTTCTAATCTTATGTATGTAAAATAAATAATTTAAATTAACCAAATAGAAGATTAATAATTAATAATGTTGAGATCTTCTCATAGAAAAACATAAGTTAATTATGTTTATTGGGATTCCTTAAAATCTAAAAAATTCATTAGGAATTTCAACAGGATTATTAGAAATGTATTAATAAAATAATTTAATTATAAGAAATATATAAAGCCTATTGGAAGAGATTCATGTCAAAACATAATTTCAAAGTAAATTTATAGTTAAACAAAAATGAATATTTATCTTAAAGTCTTCTACAATAGCCTTCTGTAATTATTCATCATTAAATCAAAGTTTTTTTTCCTAAAACTCTAGTTTTACAATGAATTTCTTAAAAATTATTACCTATAAGCCCAATGTTTAGGAAATGATTAGAGCTCTCTGTTAGAGTAATTAGAAACTCTGAGCAAACAGAACCTAAAAGATTGACCAAGAAGTGAAAAGAAATAGAATGGAACATACAAATTTCCTCAATACTTTCACAGTGATCCTCTGTTGAATTAATGGAACAAATTGAGATTCGTTAGTACTGTCACTCGTTTGACATGTTTCAGTGCTGCCTCAGCTACTATTAATCACGGAATTTATATGTTTTCCCTAACTCTCAATATAAACGAACTATACTACACTATTAAACCAAAGACAAGACTCAATAAAAATCTGCATCCCATATAGTACTCAGGATGTGCCAAGCTCTGTATTAGGTATATTCATTAATCAAAGCATTGAATGCTGTCACTGCTGACTCCTAAAGCCTTAGTATAAAATGGTCACTATTACCAAATAATTTTGGTTTTCCTATAGTAACTTAAATAAGTGGGTTTTTCCATTAAGTGGTTATTATAGAAAAATGGTTTTACAGATGAGTTTTTTGCTTTAATTCTACTTGCTTCTTAATTTATTATATCTAATACAAGAGTATTTACACAATATTATACAATTATTTAAAACCTAAACCATCAGAAATAAAACTCAACTAGAGATTATTTATAAATCAATTTGATAGACAAAACTTATAATAACAATTCTTTTAAAATGCACTTTCATCCAAAGATTTTTGCTTTGGAGGTGTAATTCACGCATTAAATTAGTCCTAGAGATTATTGTTTCTTTGTCCTACTTCAAATAGTATAATGTCATAAAAATGTAAATATTCGATATACATAAGGCCGGGCTCGGGGGCTCAGCCTGTAATCCCGTGCTTTAGGATGCTGAGGTGAGTGGACTGCATGAGCCCACGGGTTAGAGACCTGCCTGGACAATTTGGTGAGACCTCATCTCTACAATAAATCAAAAATCAGCCGAGTGTGGTAGTGCGCGCCTGTAGTTCCAGCTACTTGGAAGGCTGAGGCGGAAGGATTGCCGGAGCCCAGCAGGTCGAGGCTGCGGTGGCTGGGAGCGGCCACTGCACTCCAGTCTGGGCGACCGAGTGAGACTCCAACTCAAAAAAAAAAAAAAAAAAGATATATATAGTTCAAAGAAAAATATTTTATCTGTTTTAATACTGTTAGAACACATGCAAGCTGAAGTCATTCATCAAAAAGTTGGCTTTCTTAAAATAATTTTTTAAAATAACCAAATACTTTTAAAATATTCTTCTAATAAATACAAGTTAACCGTAGTTTGGAGTACGATCTTTAAAGTCCCATTTGACATATAACAGCCAATACCAGTACTTTATGGGAAATATTACCACCAAAGATCTTATAACAAAATCAAGGGTAAGGACTGAAAAATATATTTTATATCTCTAATTAATACATTTTCCTAAGATGACACACACAAAAATATTCTATGGGTAGCTTTTGAATGAGATCCATTCATTAGATCACTCAATAAAACATTTACTGAGAACTTTCTATGGATTTTGCAATTAAACTAGCTAAACTATAGGCTTTAACTTCGGTGTACAAAGAAGTCTGAATGATTGAAACATTAGGAAAATAGAAAAAACTGTACCAACTGACTTTCCTCAAAAATATTTATAATTCTATTTTTGAATTCATAAGAACAGAAATGATTTTTATCTAACTTTCTGGTTTGGACAAAGACTCCTTGATGAGACTAAGGTAAACTAAAAGTATGAACCAGTTTATAAAGCGACTCAGTCTTCAGGGACTAAGAGCAAGGATTTAGAGAAGGAAAAAAAAGTCAAAAATATTAAAACAAACAAAGAAACAAACAAGGATTCCATTATGGATATTTCATTTAAGCAGAAATTAGTTTCAGCTGAATGTATAGAACTGGTATATATTAGAGCACTGAAAATTAAAAGACATATAAACTGTTCAAAGGACATAAGATATTATTAAATGGCATTGAAAAGTGCTAATAGTATCAAGTTACCAAAAGCATGGAAGTAATAAAGCAGGGAGTCTCTGCATTAGTCAAGAATAGTAGGAATGTCATAAATCTCTGATGTACTGGTTTCCAAATTACAGTTTATACGTTATTAGAGCCCTACATGCATAAAGTCAGTATAATGGGCAAGATTTTTATAAAGATAGCTTTCATTTCTTCCATTACCATTGGCTTATTTATTACAAGATTTGTCACCTATCTTGAAAACATGTAAGCTGAGCAAATGTGTTAATATTTATACACAATATATAACTAGCATAAGAATCATTTAATATATATAACTTACTGTTGTATAATAAAAGAGCATTATTTCAGTGTATCAAAATATATACGTGTTTCATGGGCTACTGGTGAAACTTATTTGTCCCTCCCATTCTTCAGTCCACCTTGGTAGCCAACTTGGGACCCTGAACCACATACTGTGTCACAGGGAGTGTCTTTTGGCTGTAGTTCAGTGTTTCCCACGGTATCTTCCATGGAACGACAGTCTTTTGAGAAATATTAATAGATACAATATAACCTAGCAAATCTGGGAAAAGATGTGTCTATAACTCAACACATTAATATGTTAAAGCCTCACCAAAAAATAAGCCCTTTAACTTACTGTTTACAATAATCATTTGCTCGTGGAATATTTTTGTCCACTATGTTTCATATAACACCAACAGCCATGATAAAAATTCAGTATGTTTTAATAAGTAACAATCTACAAAAGCAGCACTGAGATCAACATATGTATCTTAAGAATCATAAGACACTTTATATGGCTTGAATTGTGTCCCGCATCCACCAAAATTATGTTGATCTTCTTTGGAAATAAAATCCTTAAAGGGGTAATCAAGCTAAAACGAGGTCATTAGGGTGCTTCCTAATCCAACAGGACTGATATCCTTATAAAAAGGGGAAACTTAGACACAGGGAAAGTGACAGGTACAACAGGAAGACAACGTGAAGGTACATGGAGGATGCCATCTATAAACCAAGGACAACTGGAGACTGCCAGGAAGCAAAATAGGAATGAAACAGATTCTCCCTCATAACCCTCAGAAGGCGCCAACTCTGCTGACACCTTGATTTTGGACTTTTTTTTTTCTGCCTCTGTAACTTGAAGACAATAAATTTCTGTAGTTCTAAGCCACCCAGTTTGTGATACTTTTAGGCAGCAGTCCTATGAATCTGATACACATTTTTTAATTAATTAGCATAGTATAAATTTATACTTTATACTGACATGTATTTTAGTAACATAAATAATATAAATAACATAGCATAATAAAGGGGAGTACAGAATGAGGTTTTCAGTTCACTAAATATGATAGCTATCTTTCCTAGACTAAAGGCATTTTGTTTATCTCCTTTTTTTTTTGAGTTGGAGTCTCATTCGGTCGCCCAGATTGGAGTGCAGTGGCCACTCCCGGCCACCGCAGCCTCGACCTGCTGGGCTCCGGCGATCCTTCCGCCTCAGCCTTCCAAGTAGCTGGAACTACAGGTGCGCGCTACCACGCCCGGCTGATTTTTTTTGATTTATTTTGATTTATTGTAGCTCGGTGGCTCAGCCTGTAAACCCGTGCTTTTGGGAGGCTGAGGTGAGTGGATTGCCTGAGCCTGCGGGTTCGAGACCCACCTGGGCAACTTGGCGAGACCTCATCTCTACAATAAATCAAAAAATCAGCCGGGCGTGGTAGCGTGCATCTGTAGTTCCATCTACTTGGAAAGCTGAGGCGGAAGGATCGCCGGAGCCCAGCAGGTCGAGGCTGCGGTGGCCGGGAGTGGCCACTGCACTCCAGTCTGGGCGACAGGATGAGACTCCCACTCAAAAAAAAAAAAAGAGAAAAGAATGATTGTCAGAAAGAAGGAATAAGAAAATAAATTAGTATGATATTACTGTTTTTTGAAATAAGGAATTCAAACAGTGTAAGAAAAGATAATAGGTCTAAAATTGTCTTTGAATTTCTCTATTTCTTCCTGCCAAAAATATGGGACTGTCAAAGACTTACAGACTTACCGGCCTCTGGAGGTGAACAAGCAAACATCCTCTAATTTTGAATGGAATATGTGATGGTTAATTTTTTTTTTAATCAGAGTCTCACTCTAGCCCAGGCTGGAGTGCAGTGGCATGCTCATGACCACCAGAGCCTCAACCTGCTGGGCTCAGGTGATCCTTCCACCTCAGCCTTCCAAGTAGCTAGAACTACAGGTACATGTCACCATGCCTGGCTGACTTTTTTCATTTATTATAGAGATGAAGTCTCACCAAGTTGTCCAGGCTGGGTTTGAACCCGTGGGCTTAGGAAATCCTCTCATCTCAGCCTCTCAAAGTGATGGCTAATATTATGTGTCAACTTGACTGCCCAAATATTTTCTTAACTATTATTTCTAGGTATGTCTGTGAGGATGTTTCTGGATGAGATTAATATTTTAATAAGTAGATTGGATAAAGCAGAATGTCCTCCACTGGACTTCATTCAATCCATTGAAAGCCTAAATAGAATAAAGACTGAGTAAAAAAGACTCCTTTCCCTCTGCCTGTCTTTGACCTGGGATATGGGTCTTCTCTTGCCTTTGGATTTGGACTCAGTATGGAGTTGAACTTACACTATTAGCTCTCCTGGTTCTATAGCCTTTGGGCTCAGACTAGAACTGTACCATGGTCTCTCTAGGCTCTATAGCTTGCCAACTACCGATCTTGGACTTCTCAGCTTCTATAATCACGTGAGTACTTATAAATTAAATATAAATGTATGTATGTGTGTGTGTGTGTGTGTGTGTGTGTGTGTGTGTGTATACATATATATGTAATTTACTTTAAGGAATTATACCAATATAGTAATTGTTCCATATATGATATATATCTTAAAATTTCTGTTTCTCTGGAGATCCCAGGATAGAGGCCTTGGCATTCAAATTTCAAGAACTATAAAAAAGTAGGAAGAAGATAAACTGGTTTCCTAATACCGTTCATAACATCCTGTGCCTATGCACACATTTATACTTAATACTAGATTTTAACAACTTACTTACCATCTACTTAACTAGAGAAAAGGTCTTGAAGGATAGCAACTCATCTTGTCTCCTGTTATATAAGTGACTAGTACAATGCATGGTTAACTGCAGTGCTCAATAATTGCTACTCACTAAACACATGAATGAATAAATAACTTGGATGTTTCTCTAAGTCCCTTTTAAATTTCAGGTAGGCTAAAAGCTAAAATGCTACTAAAGTCATCTGGTCATTCTATTTTTGGTAGAAATAACAAGTGATAATTTTTTCTTTGTTTTATAACAGTTTATCTGAGTAAATACAAATTAACACAATGTTTAGTGACAAGGAAGACAAAATATTGATTATGGCTTATGGTTAACTATGCCTCTAAACCATATTTTATCGTAGGATACACAAAATATAAGTGAAGGCTTTTTCTCTCTAAGATTAATCTATATTGTATGACAAAGAATCTAAGATTTAATGTACTGAATTCTAATCGTGTAAAGTATTGGACTTATCAGAGAATTTCATAAAACTACCTGAGAATCAACGATATGACTGAACCTCAAATAGGAGAGCTTCAGGTAATTGTGAATGAAGAATGAAATGTCTGCCATAAACTCAGAGAAAAAATAATAGTCCTCAATATAGTCACACAAAATGGGCTCAATATGCATGAGCAACTTCCTCTGAGAAAGATAATTCTCAAAGATAAAGTATGAATTAGGAAGTATTAGCTCTCAAAGATAGGTCAATAAGAACTATATCTGCTTCTTTTTTTTTTTGAGTTGGGGTCTCACTCTGTTGCCCAGACTGGAGTGCAGTGGCCGCTCCCGGCCACCGCAGCCTCGACCAGCTGGGCTCCGGCGATCGCTCCGGCGATCGTTCCACCTCAGCCTTCCAAGTAACCAGAATTACAGGCATGCGCTACCATGCCCGTCCGATTTTTTGATTTATTGTAGAGATGAGGTCTTGCTGCCCAGGCGGGTCTCAAACCCGCGGGCTCAGGCAATCCACTCACCTCAGCCTCCCAAAGGCGTGGGATTACAGGCTGAGCCACCGAGCCCAGCTTATATCTGCTCCTTAAACACAGGTAGGATGCTCATTCAAATGTCATGCGTTCTGAGACAAATTCAGTTGACATTTTAAAAATGCATATTCATTTATCATATAGACTATATGTCATGTTTCTAAAAAGGATAACTGTAAGTGACCTGAGTTAATATGGTTTTAAACTGACTTTTATTCTTACAAATTTATCATATATAAATGACAAAAAAATATTTCTATTATTGTCTCTGGAGAAACTATGAGAAACTTATTTCCAATTTTAAGCCAAAATATTTCCAAATAACTGGAAAGTAGTGAATAAATATTTAGTTTTCAACTAGCAAATATTTTTTATTATTTTATGATCCTCAGAAATCTTAAAAACAGGATGAACCGATTGCACACTTCTATACAGGTAATTAAATTTAGGAAAGAAAAATGACAAGCAGTAATCTGTAAAATTTATGTTTACTCTGGCATATTTTTATCTTTACTAAAGAAATGATTCACCTTTAGCTGTAGTGCCTTTTCTAAGTTTTCAATCTTCTTTTCAGCTTTTCTCAGCTTCCTTAGCTCCTCTGAGTCTGTGAAAAAGCTCTTTGGGGACAAAGACCTTGAACGTTTCACAGGTGGTTCCTCGAGAATAAAACAAGGACATGGTTGAACTAGTTGGAACACTGGATTATGAAAGACATGCAAAATTAAAGAACAAGTAATTTTGAATACTAATAATGAATTATAAAAAAAATCCTGCATGGAATACCAGAGAAATAACAAGCGGAATTACCACAGTGCTACCACTAAAGGTTTCTCTGTGACTCGTTAATGAGAATATTCATTTACATTTACATTGTTTCTTTCAGAATAATGATGTCCCATTAGGGAAGACTAAAGGGTTATAGACTCAGAAATGCAAGAAACCTCATTACAAAGGAGGGGATAGAGGCTGGTCTAATTGCTCTATAAGGGTCCAAGGTTACACTTGATAGGACAACCAGAAACAAGAGGGAAAGGATTTTTTTCCCTTTGAAATAGTTTAACACACTGTGAAGTTGAAGGAACAATATGCTTGAGGAATATAAATACAACAGACAGTAGATCTTATACCATAATGGCCATATGGTCATTAACTATAATGTGGCTAACTAGAGACAAGAATATGTTTATATTATGTACAGCTTCATATACCAATCTGGAGAAGGAATACGTGAAAGCAACTATTAAGCTGGGCAACACAGTGTTCATCCTTACTGCGTGTCCTTACAAAGAAGAAAGGAAACTTTGGTCAAAATGCCCCTCTCTCCTTTTCTTGACCATTACTAAAATCAAAGAAACATCAAAGTTATGCATTTACAAACTTCAGCAATACAGCAAGCAACAAAACTATGCCCTATGATGTTGTATCTGGATTTTACGGATGTTTTTTCACTTTAAAAAAAGGCTCAGTGCTTGTGAAACTACCCACAATTGCATGAAATGTATAATGCAGTTATGTTTTAATAAATACATACATAAAGGTCATCCTCTGAAAATTACTAATAATTTTACAGAGAGAGAGAGAAAGAGTACAGAAACATGAGTCTAATTTTAAGTGCTTCTTTATTAAGATGGTCTGTCCTACTCACAGGATAAATGAAAAGAACCAAAAATATTTACCTTGAAACATGGTTTTCTATTATACAAAACATTATTCCTCTATTGCTGAAGTAACAATAGAATGTTAAAACTCTTACTTTTAGGAAAATATTATGTCATTTTATCTAGAAATAACAGAATATTGAGTAATTTTTATATTAATTAACATTCTGTAGAATCTTTTACAGCATAACATGAATATGTAATGAATATTAAAAGAAGAAAACCTGAAACATTAATAAATGAGAAACATGGTACATAAAATTTGACTATTTTTCTCTCCTGCTATCCCTTCAAATCTATAAAAATATATAAGTGCAGAAGTTAAAATTTATTTAATATCTTATATTCCACATAGAAAGTATTTTAAATATATCCAAATAAAATAGAAACATTAGATATATTTTTCTCTTAATTAAAATTAGAAAATTGAGTAAATGACATTCTATTTTAAAAGGAATTTTTAATCAGAGAGATGAAGAATATTTATAAAAACGTTCTAATATAAGAATACTAATTTACTGGCAAAATAGGTATACTACTACTAATATATTTCATTAATTATTTGGGGAATAGAAGTAAAGCTTTAGAAAGAGAAAACTTTCTATTCCTAAGAGCTATTTTATCAGAGTTTGACACATAAAATTTTTCAAAAGCTTCCAGAAATATAAGCAGAGAAGTAAATGTTGCTTTTTTTAAAAAAATTTTTATCTCTTGCCTTGCAGCTTCAGCCTGGCAAATTTACAAAATGACAAAATATCCCTACCTTATGTTTTCCTTCAGTATTTGTCATGATGCTCTTCTCTGAGAAACCCTTGCTGGGGGGTTTGTTCTCTGACAGTTTTTCATTTGCTATCTTCAGTTTCTCCTGTAAATATTCAATTTCAGACTTCTGTGAGACCATTAATGTTTCCAAGCTTGAAAAGGATGGCCGATGAGAAACCTATTCAAAAAGTGTATGTGTAAATATATGTATGTTTGCATCTTATATTATTTACAAATACATACAAATACTTACATATAATATTACATTTTATCAATCATAAGTACTCAGAGGAAGAAAAGCTTATTTTAACAAGGACTATAAACTAGCATTAGCTAAAACTTATCATCCTAATAGAATGGCATTTTTCAATAAATTAGTAACCTAGAGTCTACATAAATATTTTCATAAAAGATGTTGTCATAAAAAATTGCAGAGGAAAATGTGTAAAGCATGGCTCCATGATGCACACCACTCATCTAAAAACTTATCATGCTAAATTTACAATTATATGCATATTCCCTCACAAAATACTCAACCTACCATCTGATCATCAAGAGTCATACAATATCATAGAATATAAACCTAGAAAAAAGAAACCAATAAAAACTATAAGTTCAATTAGCTTTTAATGTATCATAATTTAAATAACAATTCACCAAAGAACTCTGATACTTTTAAAAGTCAATACAGTTTACATCATTCTCCTCTGAAATTTATCCATGTGTCAGACAAACTGCTAATAGTAAGACCCACATTTTAATAACAGAAATCACAGAAAAATTAATTTTGTAGAAAGCCTGCTAATGAAAACTAGCATTCTGCAAAATTCTTACTACAAACTCACTGGATATACATAAATGTTATTTCAAATTAGCCACTACATTTACAGAAAACAAACACTGAAAAATAGTGAAAATAAAGTTTTTGTTGATTTACCAGCAAATGAATGCCAAATCTTATGATCTAGTATTTTAATATGGATATAGTAGCCCTGAAAATATTTTCATCTTAAACTTAAGGACTGCTCCATTTTTCCTAAATGCTGTTCCTAAGGATTATGAAAAAATACATGTTTAACTATTTTGAACCAACAATGGGAATACTATCCTTTTCCTTTTCCAATTTTGCATGCTTTTTTCTTTTTGGGGGGGATAGGCAAATTTTTTGTAATTCTAACCTGTAATTTTTATTATGAGAAGGTTCATCTTTGATTTATACTTTCCTCATATTTAAATCATCTGATATGTTTTCTAGCCTTTATTCCACCATACTAATAACTATCTTCCACAAAGCGCTGCTTATATTGTACTGTTACTATACTTAAAATATATTCCTAACTTCATTATCTTGTTTTGAATATTAAATTAAAAATACTTTTAAGCATTTTTTCCTCCAGTAAGTCTAAATAATTTTGCCTAATCCTTTCTCCCCCTTATAATCACTGTTTAGCTTTTATTTTTTCCTCCTATTTTATAATCAAAATTAAGTTGCTTAAAAATATTTCCTTTGATTGTGCTGCCAAGCTAAACAATTTTGAAGGCCACCTGTTTTTGCCTAGGTTTCCTTCAGTAAAATTATGAAGGATATATGAACACTCCATCATTTACCAAATTTTAAATAATTTGCTCAAGATCAAACAAAAGTTTAAAATTTTAAGAAAACATAATTTTAGTTTACTAGTATACCCAGTAAATAATATTATGTTCTTCAATAAATGAATTTTTTAAGTCATCACTGGATTATAATGATGTATGTAAGAATATTTTTTAAAAAATCAACATTTAGTCAAGAGCCTGCAATGATAAATAAATCAAATAGTTATAAAGACAATAATGATCCAACAATGAATTGTCTCACTATAATAATGGCCTTATTTTTAGTAATATTTCTATTAATATCAACAGTATAAATATTCATATTAATATTTTTCAAACAATAAAGGATATTTAGATAGCATTCCTTTAAAATTATAAATAATAACAGAACTTCAAAATTAAAAAACTATGAAAGAAGTGATAACTCAAATTCACATAGAAGCTAGGAAGATAATTTGAATAAATAAGTAAAATGGATTGTGTTCGGTTTTTAAAAATACTAGCTTTCAAACTCAGTCAATATAGGCATTTTGTATAAGCCATTAAGATATGTTCATCCACTAAACCACTAAACCATTAAGATATGTTCATCCACTAAACCACTAAACCATTAAGATATGTTCATCCCCTTTACAAAGTAGCTTACATATTCCCATTTTTTAAATGCCTTTTCTTACTCTTGCCAGAGACATATCTGAAGAAATATTCTACATTTCTTTTAATACAACCTTTTTTTTTAAGTATAAGCAAAATGAAATGTCAAACAAGAGAGTCTCACCACTAAGGAGTAAGGAGGGTAATTTGTGGCAGTTGCTAATCAGCTTCAGCCAATTGTTTTCATGTGAACCACTATTGCTAGATCTACTTAAAGAGAGGCAAGGAATAACTGTTTCTAAGAAAAGTGTCCATATTTTAAAGTGTTGGTTGGACCCAGTTTATGACTCCTGTGCTTTGTATAATTTGTTATAAATTTTCTAGGAAAATTTTGAAATGTGCACCAAAGCCCATAAAAATGTATCAAACCTTCGATTAACTCCTAATTATGCAGAGAGTTGATATGGAAAGATATCCATGATGAATTAAGTGAGAAAAGCAGGGTACATTATACTATATAGAAATAAATTTCACCAAATATGTATAGGGAAAAAAACAACCCTAAAAGGTTGCAGTGTTATTTCTATAAGACTGTATGTGTATTATTTTCTTCATAATTATCTGAATTTCCTTAATTTTTTTTACAGGGAATACATCACTAAATGTTTCCTAAAGTAAAAATATTTAATTTTTCTGGAAATAAAATGACTAAAAGCTCAATGTAAAACTTTTAGTATAGGTAGGAGAGATTATAAATGAAAATCTCTTCATAATCTCATCCCTCAGAGATTCTGGTGGTAAGTTTTGATATATCTTCCATACTTAAAAAAAAAAGGCAAACCATATTTCTTTCAACCTACTTTATACATTAAAAGACTTTTTTTCTTAGAACAGTTTTATATATACAGAAAAACTAAGCTGATACTCTACAGAGTCATCCTTCATCTCCTTCCCAATCCACCCAGTTTCCTTTGTGATTAACATCTTGGATTTACTCTGGTACATTTGTTACAATTACTGAACCAATATTTATACATTATTATTAACTAAAGAACATAGTTTATTCAGATTTCCTCAGTTTTTGCCTAATACTCTTTTTTAGTTTCAGGATTCCATCTAGTATATAACATTACATTTAGTCATCTGATCTTCTTGAGCTCCTCTTGCTGTGACAGTTTCTCACACTTTCCTTGTTTTTGGTGACCTTGACAAGTTTTGTTTCATGCCCCTTCTTTGAAATTTGTCTGATATTTTTCTCATGACTACATTGGGGTCATGAGTTTGAAGGAGGAATATCATCAAGGTAAAGTGCCGTTTTCAATGCATCACATCAACATGATTTACGAACACTGATAATGACCTTAGTCACCAGGCTGAAGCACTATTTTGTCAGGTTAATCCACTGTGAGGTTACTCTTTTGTCTCCAACCATACTGTACTTTTTACCTGCTTTTAAAAACTTAATATTCATACATATATATGGATAATCCTTATGTGTATGTCCAATAATATATATGAGTATATATCCTCATAGATCTTTATATATTCTTACACATCCTTGTCCTTTTTAAGGGCTGCTTTATACGCGTAGCAAAATCAAGTTAACCAATTCCTTCTCTGTGGAATTTCATTCTATTACCCTTAAATTCTAGAATCTTTGAAAAGTTTACTTTCATTGCTATTGTTATTTTATAAATAAAAAATTTTTCT